>OZ023262.1:313099488-314299488 GCA_964006375.1 Tillus elongatus | reverse complement strand
TGCACGCGAACCACTTAACTTGAATTGTTATGTAAAATAGCTTCATATATTAGGCAAAGGCATTTGTAGCTGAACATATAATTGAGATTCATGAACCAGTTGTTTATAAAATCTTTTTAATTTTATCGAGGAATTAGTTATCAAATTTTTATACGGATCATCAGGAAAATAAACAAATCGACTGGGCAATCTTTGAGAAATATTTTTAGGCAAAAACCTTGCACGTTCCGCAAGTGCGACATGGTTTTTGCTCCTGGCGGAGTGGCGCGGCCAACGCGGTGGTGGCCTGTCGGGCAGTTTTTAGTTTCTGCAGTAGAGATACTAGCCGTTCAGAAACAAATTAGACGGATCTGGAATTACGGCCATTGTTTGTGCCATAGCTGGTGTAATCAACTTGCGTCTAGAAATTATAATCTACTATGACTATGGTTTCTTGGCTCTCACAAAGGTCAAATGTCAAACTCGCGTTGAGGTTGTGTTAGTTTCACCGTAACGTAAACGACCCACTTTTCACTCGTTTTACTCAAAGTTTCGGATAAAACAATAGCATACCAAAACAACTCTGAACCTACAATGGAATATAGTAGATGCACGGACTGCGAGCATACGTTTTCTAAGCATTCAAACTTAAGAAAACACGTAAAAAATTTCTTTCCGGTAGGTTGATTACACTATTATTACACACGTAGGTACTTAATTGCTCCTAGTAAAACTTGGAAAAATGTTGCAATGTGTAGCAGATGTTCGAAAAGGTTTCCTAAATATTCCAATTTGAAGAGGCATGTCACCAAAATTCACGAATAAGGTATGGCGTATGCACTAAAGCTAAAGCTAACATGTTGTTAAATAAAATACATATGACTTAGATGATATGCGTTGAAAAATGTGTTCAGGAATAATAGGAGAAGAACAAAACGGTTAGCAATTGAGAAATAAAAGTTGATACTATTACAAACCCAAATGATACAGATGCAACATATATCATCCTTCGAACAAATGAAAGGGTTTAAAAATGTTACGGCACGTTTGGAGCCAACATTAATGCAATAGCAGTCTAAGAGGGGAATCGAGAAGTTTTGCAATTATCCCATGAAACACAAAATAATATTCTACACACTAAAGCAATCGTCCCTCAGCGGTTTCTTCGACAAAAAATCAACAAACCATAAAACAATTCGTTAACAAAATCAAAGACCAAAGTCTGAGAAAATAGATTTAATTGCAAATCAGTTATTAATAATAATGATAATTAATTTTTTTTGTCAATAAAATCTTCTTTCAAAACCAGGCTTTTATTTTGCTTCCTAACTTCTTTGATTTAGATTTCAAAGATGCAATGCAGCATTTCCTCCAGGCTTATAGGCCCCAACTCCCCTTCCTCACCGAAACTCAAATCAGTGCCAAAACAGCCACTAATCACCTTAATTTCCCGGGGCATGAGGTCCTTACTTCTTTTAGATTGCATGGAGGCGTGTGCGCGTATGTCCGTAGCAATCTACCCTGCACCAGACTCCCCAATTTAGAAGCTGGAAGAAAAGACATACTATGGATAAAACTCTCTCTCAGGGCTGCAACTAAATTCATCTGTAGTATTTACCGGTCACCTTCTGACAACAACTTTGTGCAGCTTTTTGACTACCTTTCTGAAAAAAACGACCATCTGATTTGTGAATATCCTTCCTCCGAGGTCACTATACTTGGTGACTTCAATGTCCATAATAAGGAATGGCTAGGATCTTCATAAACCGATCCACAAGGAAGAGCAGCGGAGGCCTTTGCAGTCAGCAATTCTTTAGCCAATATTACTTATTTCCTCGCATCCCAACACACAGCTTAAATACCTTGGATCTCCTTCTTACTACAAATCCTCACTGCTATAAGATATCAGTCACCGCCCCCCTCGGGCGCTCAGACCACGGCATGGTCACTGCTTCCTGCGCAATGGAACCCGAGGTCACAAAGTCACCACACCCACGTATCGTTTGGCACTACAACTCCGCGAACTGGGACGAAATGCGAGATTACTTTTACTCATTTCCATGGGCGTTTGTCTGCTTCTCTCTTCCTGACCCATCTGATATCTCACAAAACGTCACCGAAATTATCCAAGCTGGCATGGAATTATTTATTCCACGTACACAGAAAACCTCTGCAGCCACTCAAAGGCCCTGGTTCTCTAAATCCTGTGACAAGGCCAGAGTTGAAAAGGTCAAAGCTCACAAAAAGCTTCTACACAATTCCAGTCAAGAAAACCGTCAAGCATTTAACGACGCAAGAAACCGCTATGTCCGCATTCTTTCTGAGGCAAAAAACTCGTTTAATAACCACATCAAAAACAAAGTCCTCTTAAGCTCCAGCGGCAGCAAACCCTTCTGGACTCTTGCTAAATCTCTTGGGAATAATTTCTACAAGAGCACGTTCCCACCTCTTGTCTCAGGGGATGAAATTGTTTCTACCGCCCTGGACAAGGCTGAATTTGTTGCCTCGTTGTTCGCCGGCAATTCTACTCTCAGTCCACCTCCAAATGTTCAACCACCAACAGTCCCCAATGTCGCGCATAAAATGACGGATATCATTTTCAAAACTAAAAAGGTACGAAAGATGCTCTCTTCTCTTAATACCAGGAAAGCCTTTGGCCTTGACGAGATCCCAGCAATTGTTCTCAAAAAATGCGCACCAGAACTTGTTCCTGTCCTGACTCGTCTGTTTCAGACATCTTACAATAGAGGCATATTCCCTAGTAACTGGAAAACTGCTCGAGTACAACCCGTCCCCAAGAAAGAATTGAAAGCGCTTCCTAGCAACTACAGGCCTATTTCTCTCCTTTTAGTCATCTCTAAAGTGATGAAAAAGTATATAAACACCGAATTACTAAAATTTCTTGAAAAACACAGTCTAATTCACGACAGGCAGTATGGATTCCGTCAGCGCAGATCAACTGCCGACCTCCTTTCCTTTGTCACCCATTCTTGGAACAAGTCTATGGAACCACACGGCGAATCCCAGATTGTCGCTCTAGACATATCCAAAGCATTCGACCAGGTCTGGCACGCAGCGCTGCTTAATAAACTACCGGCCTATGGCTTACCACCAAAACTCTGTACGTGGACAGCAATTTTCCTCTCCAACCGGAGCATTTCTGTTGTCGTGGATGGCCATTCCTCTAAACTGTATCCAATTAATGCAGGAGTTCCTCAAGGTTCAGCTTTAGCTCCTACTTTGTTTCTACTCCACATCAATGACCTCTTCTCTAGCACATCCAACCCGATTCACAGTTACACGGAGGACAGCACCCTCCACTCAAATATACAATACTCTAAGCCTGTCTCTTTAGCCCAATTGGATGAGGATCGCATACTCATGGAGGGTTCTATCTCCGTGGATCTGCAAAAAATATTAGACTGGGGAAGTAGAAATCTTGTACAATTTAACCCCACCAAATTACAGTCTTGCTTTCTTTCTCATAAGAGATACACCAGCCCTAGACCCATCACAATAAACAACCAAGTTATTCAAAGTATGAGTCCTTTTCACTTGTTGGCATTTCTCAGGGTCAAATCTCAATTGGTACCAACATGTCACATCAATTGCAGAAGCGGCTGCTAAGAAATTAGGTTTCCTCTTCCGGGCTCGCAAATACTTTTCACCAGCTAATCTCTATACTTTATACACTTCACAAATAAGACCAAACCTCGAATACTGCTCCCACATCTGGGGTGGTGCTGCCGCTTCTACACTCGCTATCCTGGACTCCATTCAGAAAAGAGCTATACGTCTCATCGGTGACTCTACCCTCACCCAAAGGCTGCCATCCCTTGCCCACCGATGTGCCGTTGGTGACCTCTCTCTCTCTTTTATATATATATATATATATATATATATATATATATATATATATATATATATATATATATATATATATATATATATATATATATATATATATATATATATATATATATATATCTGCACGGGCACTGCTCAGAGGAGCTTTCTTCCATAGTTCCTCCACTTGCTGCCCCCAACGAATCTGTTGGGGGCAGCAACTGTTCAGGTCACCAGGCATCCTTGTTAACACACACGGTACGATAGTATTTAGGCTGTAAGCCCTCGTGGTGTGTTGTTGAAATTAAAAAAAATTGCATTATATAATAGTACTTATATCTTTGTAGAATACAACCAGATTGGACAGAATATGGCACAAAATCACTCTCACTTGCACTTACAAAAAACTACAATGGAAAGTCATCGATCAGATCTTTTGACCCTTCCCTTGTATTGTTAAATTTTTTTGTGTTTCTGTAAAAATCATTGTGAGATTTTTGTGAAATTTTGTTAATTAATAACAAATGTTTAATAAGTTATTGTAAAAAATGTTTTCGGATTTTCGTGATAAAATTGTTTGCAATTTTTCATGTAAAATTTTGTGTGAGGTGCGTATAAAAGCTTTTTTTTGAATAATTATATCTTGTTAGGTGGGTAAATATCTTGAAGAGGTTCGTTGGCCAGGAAACCCAGACCAGTTTTTTTTAGGAACATTAAAATTTTATTTTAGAAAAATTTTTGTACTTTTTCAAACAATCAAGTTATTTCGATGAATTATGGTATTGTTTCTACTATATAGGTTATACCAAATTTCAGGCCTGCTTCCATTAAAAAAAGACATTTGCTATTAACATTTTTATGAAAATTACTACCAAAACGCATTTGCTGCGTCCAGAATTTTTATTTTTACTACTAATGGACCTATTCTTTTCATGACTCCGGACCCATAGGGGATATTATAAAAAAAGGCTGCAAGAATATTGCCTATAAGGCAAAATACGCACATTATCTATGAAATAACCCGTGCAGATTCAATTTTATGACATTATTTTATTTTTTGAGGACTAGGTATGACGTCTTCGAGATATTCAAATAAAATATTTAGGTCATCGGTGTCGTATTCACAAAAATCATAAAATTATCTCGCAAGAATCAGGAACGGGCCATTCTCTAAAATGTAGCTCTCAGCACTAGATGTATACATAAAGCGGTATTTCTGCTTCTCTGGAAGCACGCCAATGCACCGAGTGGCTTCTAAGTATGTATCTCAAGTTTCTTTCGTTAAAATAAGCCTTAAAAAGTGGTACAAGTATTTCTTATTCAAGTGCACCTCTACATAAGGCTTTCATTTCTATGGAATAATAATATTTGTTAAACTTCTAACATTTCCGTGATGGCGGAAATAAAGAAAATGATTATCTTTAAACCAATTAGAAACTACGAAAGCAATTTTCCCGAGAGAGATTTATGTCGTAACGTTACGTTTATTCTGTTTTATTTCACATTACATTGTTGGTTAGTGAGCGTAACGAGTTTAGTTCTTCTTTACCCCGGGGGTATTGAGAAAGTATCCTTTCAAGTTTTTTCCTGCAAGTAGTGCTGACATAGAGTTTACCAACTACAATTTTTGTCGTGAGATAAAAGAAACACACCAGGAGGGACGCTTAAATCTCGTTAAGTTAGTTACATGCTTTGATGTTCGAGAAAACCATAAATAAATATTCTTTCTTCTTACAAGGGAGTTTATGAAAAGCACAACCAATGCATTTACAAGAGATCTCGAAACGACCTATTATTCAGCTTGAAATTTAATTTTTAAGGTAAATTTAAGCCAATGAAAGGAAAAATCTCTATAAATATGACTATCTCAGAAGAAGACTATTTTTAATGTGGCACATACAGGGTGCGTAAATAGTATTGCACAAAATGGGATTATACAAAAATGGTTTGACATCTAGATTTGAAATTTAGTGGGCTTAAATGGTATATATATATATATATATAATATATATATATATATATATATATATATATATATATATATATATATATATATATATATATATATATATATATATATATATATATATATATATATATATATATATATATATATATATATATATTTTGGTTGCCCTTACTTTGTTAATTGCGGAGATATAAATTTTTTCGAAGGAAAACACAAAATTTTCCGGGAATACCTGGGCAGATTTTCCTGGCTAACGAACTTATCCAAGCCATTTACAGAAGGAATTTATTCACCAAATTTAATCAAAATCGGCCCATTATTTTTTGAGTTATCGGTGTGATACATATATATATATATATATATATATATATATATATATATATATATATATATATATATATATATATAAATTTAAACTGACCCCGGATATGTGTTCTGGGGGGCCTAATTAGCGCTGATTTGAAGAAATTTTTTCAAAATTCAAAAGTCGGGATCTCCTCATTAGAGAATTTTTTTAAAGAAAATTCACTAATACCTGGGGTAATGGCGGGTAAGAGTACGCATCGTTCAAGAGAACGCACTGACCTTAGTTCAGGCCTCTACTTGTAGATGACTGTATAGGTGTAACTGTGTATTCCACTTAGTGCCGAGTGCCGAGTGCTGAGCCTCGGTGTATATAAACTTTACTGGCCCGTCACGCGCTTGTAGCCCACACAGCACAGGACATCCAATGGATATCCATTGGATATACATAATATCCATTTTACGTCCACGACCATGATGGATATCATATGAACATCCAATAGATATTGTTAGAGCAGAAAAATATGAATAAAACTTAAATAATATGAACATATGAGCATTTCTTATTCATTAAAATCCAATCAAGAATGGAGTAGAATTTCTGGGTGTATATACTTTATTCAAGTATGTATATATCCATCAGACATCCAATGTATATCCATTGGATATCCCATCGATATACAGAAGACATCTATTAGATGTCCTCTGGAGATCCAGTTGATATTCCGTTAATATGTCCACTCCAGCAGGAAGCAACAGTGATACATGATTGGAATCGTTATTTACGTTTGTAAAATATAAGGGAAGAAAAAGAATCCGTTCTAGCACAAGAAATATTGGAAGGCGTTAAAACTAGTGCAACAATAAATTTCCATCAAAAGTCTCATTCCGATTATAACATTATAATATAATTATTTTTATTTCAATACAGAGTATTGTTGTTTAAGTCTGTTATTTCGTGAGAATAATTTATTATCATATTGTTATTCATTTATGCTACCCCGAAAAATAAACGCTGGATCATTTAATAACTCACCTTGGGGCATTGGATGTTCGAATTGTTGACTACAATGACGAAAATCCGTTCGCATTTGTTTGGTTTGAAGTAGTTTGGACTAAAGTTGAGGTTATAAAATTTGGAATTGCATCTTGCCATTTTGCATCAACTGCTAAATGAAAAATGAACAACATCCTACAACCAGAGTTAGAGGATTGAGAGCTTTCTCCAAATAAAGTGTGTGTTGTTTTTATTAATGAGTCTTGTTGTGATTTCCAGTCAGTAAATAATTTACAGGTGAGTACCTTAAACTTTTTAGTTAGGAATATATATTCTATACTTATTTACGTAAATACCAATATTATTTATAGTTGTAAAGAGTACGTTGGTTGATAATAACATGGCTAGTGAACGTGAACTCGAAAACAAATATCTTCTTGATTTAAGTAAATATTTTTTACTTTCTATAGATATCAGCGAAAATTGTCTAGTTATATAACGAAAATTTATGTGTATGTAAAATTGTTCATTTTACTGGTGGATATTCCTCGTCTTTACTTAGAAGCAGATCACTCCCGGTAGATTATGAAAGTAGATCACTTAAGGGTAATTAAAGCTATTGGGTATATAGTCAGTTCCATCGTGTTATTCAACATTAACAACTATTACCTATTATTTGGAAATAACCACTAAACTGTTGTAGTTATAGCTATAATAATTAAAGTAATATTTAGAAACATTTGTTCATATTATAATATTTATTGGAATGTCTTATGAGTTTGATTATATGCAGTGTCTTTTTTCTTTTCAGCAAGGATGCAGACCTGAGCCTGATCATAGATCAAGAAAATAAAGTTATTTAAATGATTTTAGAACACAATAAAATATTTGTTTGCTTATATATTAGTCAGGGGATGGGGTTAAAAAGAGAATGGTGGTGGGTTAGCATCGAATATCCATTTCGTGTAAAAGTGATATCCATTTGCTGACCACATGTATATCCATACAATATCCACTAGATGTATAATGGATATCCATTTTGTGACCACATTGATATCCTTACAACATCCACATGGATATCCAGATTGATGGATATTGGTGGGACATCTGTATGTCCAGTAGATATCCATTGGATATCCATGTATATCAATTGGATGTCCTGGATATCCATCGTGGATATCCATTGGATATATAATGGACGTCCATGTGCTGTGTGGAAGGATGTAAAGCCAAAATACAATATTTTTTTATATTTCAACAACACACCACTATAGAGATTAGCTGGTGAAAAGTATTTGCGAGCCCGGAAGGGGAAACCTAATTTCTTAGCAGCCGCTTCTGCAATTGATGTAACATCTTGGTGCCAATTGAGATTTCGATCCACAGAAATGCCAACAAGTGAAAAGGACTCATTACTTTGAAAAACTTGGTTGTTCATTGTGATGGGTCTAGGGCTGGTGTATCTCTTATGAGATCGAAAGCAAGACTGAGATTTGGTGGAGTTGAATTGTACAAGATTTCTACTTCCCAGTCTAATATTTTTTGGAGATCTACAGAGACAGAACCTTGCATGAGTCTGCGATCCTCATCTAATTGGGCTAAAGAGACAGGCTTAGAATATTGTATATTTGAGTGGAGGGTGCTGTCGTCCGCGTAACTGTGAACTGGGTTGGATGTGCTAAAGAGGGGGTCATTGATGTGGAGAAGAAACAAAGTGGGCGCTAAAGCTGAACCTTGAGGGACTCCTGTATTAATTGGATACAGTTTAGAGGAATGACCATCCACGACAACAGAAACTCTCCGGTTGGAGAGGAAATTTGCTGTCCAGGTACAGAGTTTTGGTGGTAGGCCATAGGCCGGAAGTTTATTAAGCTGTGCTGCGTGCCAGACCTGGTCGAATGATTTGGATATGTCTAGAGCGACAATCTGAGATTAACCGTGTAGTTCCATAGACTTGTTCTAAGAATGGGTGAAAAGGAAAGGAGGTCGGCAGTTGATCTGCGCTGACACAATCCATACTGCCTGTCGTGGATTAGACCGTGTTTTTCAAGAAATTTTAGTAATTCGGTGTTTATATACTCTTCCATCACTTTAGAGACAACTGAAAGGAGAGAAATAGCCCTGTAGTTGCTAGGAAGCGCTTTGGATCCTTTCTTGGGGACGGGTTGTACTCGAGCAGTTTTCCAGTTACTAGGGAATATGACTCTATTGTAAGATGTCTGAAATAGATGAGTCAGGACAGGAGCAAGTTCTGGTGGATTTTTTGAGAACAGTGCTGAGATCTCGTCAAGGCCAGAGGCTTTCCTGGTATTAAGAGAACAGAGCATCTTTCGTACCTTTTTAGTTTTTATAATGATATCCGTCATTTTATGTGCGACATTGGGGACTGTTGGTAGTTGAACATTTGGAGGTGGGTTGAGATTAGAATTGCCGGCGACCAACGATGCAAAACGTTTAGCCTTGCCCAGGGCGGTATAAATAATTCCATCCCCTGAAACAAGAGGTGGGAACGTGCTCTTGCAGAAATTAGTCCCAATAGATTGAGCAAGAGTCCAGAAGGGTTTGCTGCCGTTGGAGCTTGAGAGGACTTTGTTTTTGATGTGGTTATTAAACGAGTTTTTTGCCTCAGAAAGAATGCGGACATAGCGGTTTCTTGCGTCGTTAAATGTTTGACGGTTTTATTGACTGGGATTGTGTAAAAGAGTTTTGTGAGCTTTGACCCTTTCAAGTCTGGCCTTGTCACATGATTTAGAGAAGCAGGGCTTTTGAGTGACTGAAGAGGACTTTATGTGTACGTGGAATAAATAATTCCATGCCAGCTTGGATAATTTCGGTGACGTTTTGTGATGTATCAGAGGGGTCAAGATGAGAAAAGCAGACAGACGCCCATGGAAATGAGGAAAAGTAAACCCGCGTGTCGTCCCAGTTCGCGGAGTTGTAGTGCCAAACGATACGTGGGTGTGATGACTGTGTGACCACGGGTTGAATTGCGCAGGAAGAAGTGACTATGCCGTGGTCTGAGCGACCAAGGGGGGCGGTGACTGATGTCTTATAGCATTCAGGTTTTGTAGTAAGAATGAAATGCAAGGGATTTGAGCTGTGTGTTAGGATGCGAGGAAAGTAAGCAGGTAGGTAGAATTTACACACTCTGGTGTAATATTACCGAATGAGTTTATATTGAATAGAAAATTTCCAGTATATATTAATCTATCTATGTAAGTATTTTTAAAAACCAACACTTTTGAGGCATGTTCAGTTGGTAGGTTATTTATAACAAAAATTTTCATGTGTAGATGCATTATCTCTGTTCTAACAGGTTAAGAGTACGCGGACAGAGAAAACGCTTGCGTATTCTTAGCCTGATAGGATTACTCTTAACTTGTTCGATTTTCATTGACACAAAGTTTATAAAAACGTTTTGTTATTTTGGTTTAAGATGGGGAAGAGTCGACGCAAGAGTAATGGAAAGTTAGTTTTTACTCTGGAATTAATGGATGTTATAAGAGAAAAAATGTTATAAGGGAAGAGTAAACGATCAATAACATAATCAAGGTGTTCCTGAAACAACTCTAAGAAAATGATTGAAGGCAGGAACGGTTCCAACATCACTTGGTAGATTTTAACAAGTTTTTACCCCTAATATGAAAGAGGAATTAGCTATCTACTGTAGAGATTTGGATAACATATGCTATGGACTAACACTTAAGGCACATGGTAACCTAGTTTTTGAATATGCCGAGAAAAATAAGGTAAAGCATAGATTTTATGAGGTCCAAAAACCGGCTGGAAAAGACTGGATTTATTCGTTTTGTAAACGTCATAGCCTAAGTCTCCATTCTCCAGAACAAAACAGGTATAGCTCGTGCTGCTAGTTTTCATAGGCCACAAGTTAAGCTTTTTAAAAAAAATCTCAAACAAATCATAAATAAAAAGAATATATTGTCACACCGTTTATATAACATGGATGAGTCTAAGTGAGTGGTGAGACACGACGTAACGTGCCACCACCTAGTTGCGGAACCAAGTAGTATGTTTTCACGCCAGCTCCAAATAACACAAAGTGTTAAAAAATAGAAACTGTATACAACCAAGTAACAATTTAGTAAATCTCAGCCCTGGCCCATTTCTATCCTAATATAGGGACAGTGTATGTAAGGCTAGATGCATTCTTGCAACAATTAGAACCGTAACGGTTTCGCTCTAATTAGAGCTCGTCAGTACGGCATACCAACTGTAGCGAAAATACACCTCTAAAATAATACGGCTATGGTAGCCAGCCTTTCAACACTGAGTAAGTGATGAGACACGAAGTAACATGCCGCCACCTAGTTGCAGAACCAAGTAGTATGTTGTCAAACCAGTTCCAAATAACACAAAGTGTTAAAAAATAGAGACTGTATACAAACAACTAACAATTTAGTAAATTGTCACCCTGGCCCATTTCGACCCTAATATAGGAACAAAATATGTAAGGCTAGATGCATTCTCGCAAAAATTAGAACCGCAGACCGGTTTCGCTCTAATTAGAGCTTGTCAGTACGGCATACTAATTGTAGCGAAAATACACCTCTAAAATAATACGGCTATGGTAGCCAGCCTTCCAACAATAAGTGAGTGGTGAGACACGAAGTAACGTGCCGCCACCTAGTTGCGAAACTAAGTAGTATGTTGTCACGCCAGCTCCAAATAACACAAAGTGTTAAAAAATAGAGACTGTATACAACCAACTAACAATTTAGTAAATTGTCAGCCCTGGCCCATTTCTACCCTAATATAGGGACAAAGTATGTAAGGCTAGATGCATTCTCGCAACAATTAGGATCGAGGCTTCTCTATAAGCGAATTTTGTTAATGAAAATTCTCTAAAAAGTCTTGTAGCCAATTAAAATTAGCCTTCTATAATTCGCTTAATCAGTTAAAGTTGGAGTAACATTTGTAGGGTCATTGAGAACTCCACAACAGATGATTATTAAAATTTCAATGTGGGAGCTGAACCAATAAAAATATCGTAATTTATCTCGTTAGCAAAAGATCTGAAAATGGCAAAACTTTAAAGAAACTTTGCTAACTTTGCGCACAGTGAGCTCGTTAAATAACAAGATACTAAACAAACAATGCAACTTCTATATTTGTTTATTGAAGCTAACTTGATTTTGTAAAATAGTACTCGGTTTTTATAACCACAATATGGATTTCAGAACGCACTACTTCAATTTTGTTGCAACGTTAAAATCAAATGTGAACATTTTTAGACTTGGTTTGTCATTGACATAAATGACTTTTTGGGTTAGTATTTTAATATCCGCAGGGAGTGGTCTAAAAGTAGTAGCACATCATCTTAGTCCAAAAATCAAAATTAAAAGAGACAAGAGAGTGTTAAATTGAGATTTTAAATTTATATTTTCTTGATGCCGTTATACCGGCATACTTTGGCCAGCGGAGTGAATTTTGCCCAACTGAATTGAGCCAGATTTTCGGCAATCTAGCAACTTATGTAATCCCTTCGGCCTTGAATAACACTGCAGAACCTCTATATTAAAGCAGTCAGTATGGCGTGAGCTATTTGGGGTTGCAGAAGGTAGGGTGGTAGGTTAATTAAATTACGTAGAAATTGCATGTTTTTTGTTACCTGTCAGCTAAGGTTTGTCCAGAAGCTAATATTTTTAACAGTGCTTGGAAATTTTCAGATAACTTAGGTTATAGTGTTGTCATAAGACTGAGATTTAGAAACCAATATGAACAATTTCAGTCATTTCGATTCTCTAAGAATTCAACAAAGTAGGCAAGGCTGGCCGTTAAATTTTAGGAACAAGAATATTCCAATATTATGAGAAAAAACAATGTGTTAGACCATCACTTAGTGTTCTAATAGTTTATAGATAGGCTTCTTTGTCTTTTTCAGAGATGGGCCAACAGAAGTGAAAGTTGGGCTATCGGAACGGTATGGATAATGACGCGTTGGACGGAATGCGAAGAAGCATGTCATCGACAAAGGCCCAATATCAATTTAATATTTCAAGACATACATGATTAAATAAATTTTAACAAAAACATGCGATCTCAGTAGGGCATCCAACTGCATTAACTGCAGTCGAAAAACTACATTTGGTAGGTGGTAGTGGAATTTTCTTTTACGTGATAGTAAAGGATTTTTTTCACGTCCGAGGAGGTACCACCCCTTATATCAAGGGACCGGTGAAGTCCCAACGGACGTTTCCGATTCTGGTGTATGAGTCGGTTTTCCTTATAAACAAAAATGATGATGGCTCCTCCTTGTACAAAAGATTCCGAAGGTAAAATACGCCTCCATTCGGATCTCCGGGAGAGGGGTGTACAGGGGGCGTCAGCATCAAGATTTAACATATCCTTCTCGAATATATGTGGCCTAAATTCTAACCTGAACTCCGTCCAACATTTCCTCCAGGCTGATAGGCCCCAACTCCTCTTCCCCACCGAAACTCAAATCAGTGCCAAAACAGCCACTAATCACCTTAATTTCCCGGTTTATGAGCTCCTTACTTCTTTTAGATTGCATGGATTTAACGACGCAAGAAACCGCTATGTCCACATTTTTTCTGAGTCAAAAAACTCGTTTAATAACCACATCAAAAACAAAGTCCTCTCAAGCTCCAAAGGCAGCAAACCCTTCTGGACTCTTGCTAAATCTATTGGGAATAATTTCTGCAAGAGCACGTTGCTACCTCTTGTCTCAGGGTATGAAATTGTTTCTATCGCCCTGGGCAAGGCTGAACTTTTTGCCTCGTTGTTCGCCGGCAATTCTACTCTCAACCCACCCCCAAATGTTCAACCACCAACAGTCCCCAATGTCCCGCATAAACGGACGGATATCATTTTTAAAACCAAAAAAGTACGAAAGATGCTCTCTTCTCTTAATACCAGGAAAGCCTTTGGCCTTGACGAGATCCCAGCAATTGTTCTCAAAAAATGCACACCAGAACTTGTCCCTGTCCTGACTCGTCTGTTTCAGACATTTTACAATTCCCTAGTAACTGGAAAACTGCTCGAGTACAACCCGTCCCCAAGAAAGGATCCAAAGCGCTTCCTAGCAACTATAGGCCTATTTCTCTCCTTTCAGTCGTCTCTAAAATGATGGAAAAGTATATAAACACCGAATTACTAAAATTTCTTGAAAAACACAATTTAATCCACGACAGGCAGTATGGATTCCGTCAGCGCAGATCAACTGCTGACCTCCTTTCCTTTGTCACCCATTCTTGGAACAAGTCTATGGAACTACACGATGAATCCCAGATTGTCGCTCCAGACATATCCAAAGCATTCGACCAGGTCTGGCACGCAGCGCTGCTTAATAAACTACTGGCCTATGGCCTACCACCAAAACTCTGTACGTGGACAGCAAATTTCCTCTCCAACCGGAGCATTTCTGTTGTCGTGGATGGCCATTCCTCTAAACTGTATCCAATTAATGCAGGAGTTCCTCAAAGTTGAGCTTAAGCCCCTACTTTGTTTCTTCTCCACATCAATGACCTCCTCTCTAGCACATCCAACCCAGTTGACAGTTACGCGGACGACAGCACCCTCCACTCAAATATACAATATTCTAAGTCTGTCTCTTTAGCCCAATTAGATGAGGATCCCAGACTCATGGAGGGTTCTATCTCCGTGGATCTCCAAAAAATATTAGACTGGGGAAGTAGAAATCTTGTACAATTCAACCCCACCAAATCACAGTCTTGCTTTCTTTCTCATAAGAGATACACCAGCCCTAGACCCATCACACTAAACAACCAAGTTATTCAAAGTAATCAGTGCTTATCACTTGTTGGCATTTCTGTGGATCGAAATCTCAATTGGCACCAACATGTCACATCAATTGCAAAAGCGGCTGCTAAGAAATTAGGTTTCCTCTTACGGGCTCGCAAATACTTTTCACCAGCTAATCTCTATACCTTATATGCTTCACAAATAAGACCAAACCTCGAATACTGCTCCCACATCTGGGGTGCGGCTGCCGCTTCTACACTCGCTATCCTGGACTCCATTCAGAAGAGAGCTATACGTCTCATCGGTGACACAACCCTCACCCAAAGGCTTCCATCCCTCGCCCACTGACGTGCCGTTGGTGACCTCTCTCTCTTTCTTTTATAGATATCTGCACGGGCACTGCTCAGAGGAGCTTTCTTCCATAGTTCCTCCACCTGCTGCCCCCAACATATCTACCAGAGGAACAGAGCGAATGCACCATTTTACTGTCAAGGTCACCACACATAGAACATCTTGTTATGCCCGCTCTTTTGTCCCGAGGACTTCCAAGTTGTGGAATTCCTTGCCGACACATATTTTTCCTTCTCTCCCGAACTTCCAATCCTTCAAGTCCAGAATTAACAAGTTGCCTCTTTCCTCCTTGTCGACACTCACGGTACGATAGTATTTAGGCTGTAAGCCCTCGTGGTGTGTTGTTGAAATAAAAAGATACCGAACTAACAAAATTGCTTTTATGGAAGCTGTGAGAGAGAACTTTTACTCAGTTTTTAATAAGTATTAAAGTTTTATAATTAGACCTTGAATCCTTTCTTGGGGACAGGTTGTACTCGAGCAGTTTTCCAGTTACTAGGGAATATGCCTCTATTGACAGGAGTAAGTTCTGGTGCGCATTTTTTGAGAACAATTGCTGGGATCTCATCAAGGCCAGAGGCTTTCCTGGTATTAAGAGAAGAGAGCATCTTTCGTACCTTTTTAGTTTTGAAAATGATATCCGTCATTTTGTGCGCGACATTAGGGACTGTTGGTGGTTGAACAATTGGAGGTGGGTTGAGAGTAGAATTGCCGGCGAACAACGAGGCAAAAAGTTTAGCCTTGCCCAGGGCGGTAGAAACAATTTCATCCCATGAGATAAGAGGTGGGAACGTGCTCTTGCAGAAAGTCTTCCCAATAGATTTAGCAAGAGTCCAGAAGGGTTTGCTGCCGCTGGAGCTTAAGAGGACTTTGTTTTTGATGTGATTATTAAACGAGTTTTTTGCCTCAGAAAGAATGGGGACATAGCGGTTTCTTGCGTCGTTAAATGCTTGACGGTTTTCTTGACTGCGATTTTATAGAAGCTTTTTGTGAGCTTTGACCTTTTCAAGTCTGGCCTTGTCACATGATTTAGAGAACCAGGGCTTTTGTGTGGCTGCAGAGGTTTCTGTGTACGTGGAATCAATAATTTCATGCCAGCTTGAATAATTTCGGTGACGTTTGGTGAGATATCAGAGGGGTCAGGATGAGAGAAGCAGACAGACGCCTATTGAAATGAGGAAAAGTAACCTCGCATTTCGTCCCAGTTCGCGGTGTTGTGGTGCCAAACGATACATGGGTGTGATGACTGTGTGACCTCGGGTTGCATTGCGCAGGAAGCAGTGACCATGCCGTGGTCTGAGCCACCCAGGGGGGCGGTGACTGATATCTTATAGCATTCAGGTTGTGTCAAGGAGATCCAAGGGATTTGAGCTGTGTGTTGGGATGCGAGGAAAGTAAGTAGGTTGCTGAACCATATTGGCTAAAGAATTGCTGACTGCAAAGGCCTCCGCTGCTCTTCCTTGTGGATCGGTTTTTGAAGATCCCAGCCATTGCTTATTATGGACATTGAAGTCACCAAGAATAGTGAACTCGGAGGAAGGATATTCAGAAATCAGATGGTCGGTTTTTTCAGAAAGATAGTCAAAGAGCTGGACAAAGTTGTTGTCAGAAGGTGACCGGTAAATGCAACAGATGAATTTAGTTTCAGCACTGAGAGAGAGTTTTATCCATAGCATATCTTTTCCTCCAGCTTCTAAATTGGGGAGTCTGGTGCAGGGTAGATTGCTACGGACGTACACGCACACGCCTCCATGCAATCTAAAAGAAGTAAGGAGCTCATACCCCGGGAACCTTATGTCCCGAGTCAATCATATGTTGGGCAACGCTAGATTCTTCTGATCTATTGAATCTGAAATGAACTATCTGCTTTTTGATTCTTGTTGTTATTGATCTCCGCGTTTGCCCAATATAAATTTTCTCGCAAATATTACAATAGTATCCTTTAGTCTACTCAAAAGCTCCCTCAAATTATCAACTTAATAAACAACTCTCAAGTCATTATCTTTGAATATTTTCTCTAACCCTTTTATAAGAAAAGGATAGAAAGGAAGTAGAGAGTACTTTTTGGGTGGTTCATCGGATTCAGGCTTCAATGTCGTAATGTCACTTATCGACATTTTACGGCTATGCTAAGTAACTAATCAATACACAATGTCTGGAGAGAAACCGCTACAAATTGCAATATGTTTTGAATTGTATCGCTTACTGCTCAAAGAAAAACTAAGTAACCTAAAAACAAGAAAGCTCAAACTCGAGATTTTGTGACTGAAAGGATGATTTGAATCTGATGATATAAAGCGATTTGTAGAAGTTTATTTCCTATAAATGTCAAATTCTAACTTGTATATATTTTTGACGACCAGAGTGTCCAGTAAGGGTAGTTGGTCGCTGTTCTCCATTTCGTAAGTAAACTTGATTGAAGGGAATCTACTGTTCAACTTACTAACAAAAATACTGACGTTATCTTTACTGAGGTCAAATATGGCAAAAATATCATCGACATATCTCAACCATAACCTATGAAAATACTCCACCGCCCCAGCAAAGTCACTCTCAAGTCGGCTCACGAAGAGTTCGGCAGCGAAGGGAGACAATGGGTTCCCCATTGTGGTTCCCCCCGTCTGCCGACAAAACTTCCCGTCGACTCAAAATAAACTCTCAGACATGCATAGTGAAGTTACCTTAATATATCCTCCACCTGCATGGACGATATCTAGTTATCATGAAGCATGTCCCGATATACTGAAGAACTATGTCGATATGGATGTTGGGGAGCAACGACTTGACATTAAAGGATATCAGTAATTCGTTTGGTTTTAGCTTAATGTCTTTGATTTGATTAATGAATTCAATGGAATTTTTCACCGAAAAAAGGAGGTTGAATTTACAATGTATTGAGCTGTTTGGATAATCATTTGGAAAATTCATAAGTAGGGGAACCGATGCCAGAGGCTATTGCCCTCATTTCATTCCCCGGCTTATGAACCTTCGGGAGGCAATACATGCAAGGTAGAATTGGACTGGATAAGGTTGCGCTCCTTCTGGTTAATTATTTAATTAATTAATTAATTAATATTTTATCTTACAATAAAAAAATAGTTGATTGATCTGATATGTTGTATTGAATTATTCGGAAGTTGATCTTCGCGCCGAAGATATAATTTTTGTAAGGTGTCCACGCTAGCGACAAATCTTTTATTAAAACCTGTGCTGCAAGTAGCTTAGAGAATTGATTGTCTTTCTCAGCCAGAAAGTTCAATCGTCAACGATAATGAATGCTTAGGTTTGAACATTTTTCTAAATCATTTCAGAGAACCCCATTAATTTACTATGGTTCGTTTGAAGACAGCAGCGGTAGCTTTTAGCTGCACTAGTACTTATACGTGTTAACTTCACTTTGATGGATGATAAAATCGCAGAGTTGCTTGCGTTCAAAACGCTTCCCTCTCTTGCCGGCCACGTCGACACACATTGCTTGAAATTGTCTCTCTTACGCGCAAAGCTTTCTCAATAAGTTAGAGAGAGATATATGAGGTGTTAATTGAGCCTTTATAATTACGCATATAGTTGTTTTATATTCTACCAGAATAACGCGATTCTTCGAAGTCTATAAATATAAATTTTCCTTACGTGAATAAAGAGCCGATTATAGGCCCGATGAAAAATGCCTGGCACGTTACCTACCACTAAATGGATCATCACTCTCAGCTGTAGAGAAGTAACTTTCACGCTGGTTCCTTTCTTCTTGATAGTAAACGCTTCAATTTGAGTTCAAGACAGTAAAGTAGACGGAATATTTTGTTTTGATGTGCTGTTAATTTTCTGTGTAGTAAAATAACCGATAAACTTTAATTAGAACAATACAAACTGTTTTCCTTATATACATTAAATTGATTATTAGACAATAATGTGGCCATATATGTCTAACAATGCAATTGTTTTTAACTTGAAATCATTTTACATGATATCGAGCTGTTATAAACCTTGACGGATTTTTTTTGTTACTATTTATAGTGGCTGTGGCATCTAATGCCATTCGCGCAATTTCCTGAGCTTCATTTATTCATTTTACAGTTTTCGAAATTCTGCTTTGTCGCATTATGAGTAGCACGCAAAGAAAATAATTGGCTGGCAAAGCAACAAGAGAGCTTTCGAAGTAGATGCAATTTTTACGATGGAAACACAATTATCAGATACATTAGAAACTACCCTAATGGAGTTCGGCGGTACTTCAACCAGGAGTCCCACCCTTGCAGAATTATTAATAGATGATGATAACTTGAAAGCCTACCACAGGACAAAAATCTTCAATTCATATTCCGCTTTGCCCGCACATTCTGCTTTGCCCTCCCTTCTACTACAGAAAATCTACAGTATATAATAAAATTCTACTCAAGAAATTAGACCAACCAGTGTGTTGCTTTCCAAAGTAAATGAAATGTATCATAAAATAGAAGTTTAATTTGAGAATAATGAGTGTAAAGTTAGGTATTAAATTGTTACATTCAAATAGCGATAGCTATTTCAAAATTAAATTAAATATCGTTTTTTAGTATCAGTAATTTAAAAAAGTATATCAAAACACCTAATTTTCATTTAGCTACTGTATGTGTATCGTGCATCCAATCACTTTTGGAACACCTATTTATGAATATGATAAATAATGTAAAACAATGGCCATAACTTACATATGTTATTTCCGTTTCCGAGGTTGACGTTGTCTATCTTGTATTTGGCTGTCAATGCGGTCAACTGGTCTATTTCGGCCTCATCATCTTCTAGGCTTGAGTAACTCCCAGTAGTGGCATCGCCACCTGAAGATCCGTTAGATTGTTTCTCTGCTGCACATCCACGTCCCGCTTCCGCTTCTTCACAGTCCTCTTCCTAAGAAACAAACGTATTGAATAAAATAGTGCAAATTTTCTGCCACACAAATCAAATACAATAAAGCTTTGTAACTTACTTTTATACCTATGAATAACTGGCTAATTTAAAAATTAAAAAAGTCTGGACGCAGCAAGTGTGTGAATTTTCATAGAAATGACCTTGCACTAAATATTTGTTATAACTTTTTTTCTTGTATGTTATAAATATAGATTTTGGGATATCGTTTACCTTCTGTCATAAACCTACGTACCAAACTTGGTTACCGTTGCCTTTTTTGGTTTTGGAGATACAATTTTTGCTAATGAAAACACAAAACTTTCCCGGAAAACCTGGGCAGATTTTCCTGGCTAACGAACTTGTCCAAGCCACTTACAAACGGAAGGTGATATGTATATATATATATATATATATATATATATATATATATATATATATATATATATATATATATATATATATATACAGGGTGATTCACGTAAAACAAACTCCCAGGCCACATATCTTGGTAACGAGTAGAGATTTTGTAACTTTGTAAAAAACAAAGACTCTTGCCATCGGTGACTACGTTTAGCAGCCTAACGTAAATATTTCATATGCAGATTTTAGGTGGCGCTAGCGTTGAAAAGAATTATTCGATGGCAAGAACTTCAAAAAGTAGTTTTTGGGTATCACCGACCATTTCTAAGCAATTTTTGTTCTCTCAAATATGTTCGAAAAGTTGACAGATTTTGGAATATTGGAGGTAGTATTGTGACACTTGACTAAAAAGGCACGTGCGGAGATGTGTGTTCAAAGAGGCAGGAAGACGGTTGAAAGATTATCGTTCTGCTGACGTGTGTGTAGTGTGACGCAACAGTCATTATATTTTAATAGTGTCGCATAGGGAGCTGATAAGTTTGTGTTTGCGAACTTTGTATAAAGCCTCATCGGGGATGATGGTAAGTCATAAAAGGCTTGTTTTTATAAAATTCAAAAATTTCGTTAAAATGTCAAAAAACTCACCAAGTTTTTAACGTCGCGAGACGCAGTGGGTATCCTATTGTCTAATTAGGACAAAGCATTATTAAATCTATTTGTAACACATATTACACATACATTATATCTTTTTGCTCTCCTTCCTTATATAAACTTTAACTATGCCAAATCTCACATTGCCCCCTGCGCACAATGTGCTTAGAAAGCAATACAAATTTTTTTCTTCATGTATTATAACCATATTATTGAAACTTTTACCAAAGCATCAGAGAAAGGGTTTGTTTGAAATTTATTTTCTGCAAATATTTAAGTAAAATGAAGGACAATGTCGGCTTAAGCTGAAATTTAAGCCTTTATAGAACACACTTCCTACGATATTTTTTTTCACATAAGCCTTATTAGTTTTAGGTTGTTTATTTAGAACATGTCAATTTTGACGTTTCGAATCGTGACTTTGAAGTTATTTATATTTATATTTATATTTATATTTATATTTATATTTATATTTATATTTATATTTATATTTATATTTATATTTATATTTATATTTATATTTATATTTATATTTATATTTATATTTATATTTATATTTATATTTATATTTATATTTATATTTATATTTATATTTATATTTATATTTATATTTATATTTATATTTATATTTATATTTATATTTATATTTATATTTATATTTATATTTATATTTATATTTATATTTATATTTATATTTATATTTATATTTATATTTATATTTATATTTATATTTATATTTATATTTATATTTATATTTATATTTATATTTATATTTATATTTATATTTATATTTATATTTATATTTATATTTATATTTATATTTATATTTATATTTATATTTATATTTATATTTATATTTATATTTATAT
This sequence comes from Tillus elongatus, assembly GCA_964006375.1. Classification (NCBI taxonomy): domain Eukaryota; kingdom Metazoa; phylum Arthropoda; class Insecta; order Coleoptera; family Cleridae; genus Tillus; species Tillus elongatus. The sequence goes on along the minus strand of OZ023262.1, from coordinate 314,277,533 downwards.
TTATATTTATATTTATATTTATATTTATATTTATATTTATATTTATATTTATATTTATATTTATATTTATATTTATATTTATATTTATATTTATATTTATATTTATATTTATATTTATATTTATATTTATATTTATATTTATATTTATATTTATTATACTAAAGTCAACTAGGTTATTTGGTGGTTGGGGTAAATTACGCAGGCGATTTTCAATCAGATCCCACACACGTTCGATTGATGACAAGTTTATGAGGCGAGAAGGCCATGGAAGCAGGGTAACGTTATTTTCTAGTAAGAACCTTGTAGTAACTCTAGCTGTATGAGGATGTGCGTTTTTTGTTGAAAAGGGGGTTGAATTAACACTCGTAAACATGGCAGTAAAACAGGCCGCAGGACGTATCGTATGTAGTCATTAGCATTCAAATTTCTGTTGATAAAAACTGGGGGTGACCTGCTATCGTATGTTATCGCACCCTATACCATAACCGCTCGTGCAAGGGCCATTACTTCTTAATTACGGAGGGGTTGGGCAAGGGTTGCATAATTAAATTATTGGATAATAATTTTGTACGAAAAGTCTGAAAAATGTCAGCTTTTGGTAAAAATCAACTCAGAAAAAGTATCCACTTTAACTAAACTTTTAATATCAGGAATAAGCCTCTACAAAATCTCTATTAAAAATTATACAATTTGAACTTCAATTTTAAGTTGTTAACTTAATCATTGGCAGGTTTTCTTTAAAGTGATTGAAGTTGGGAACTACTTTGAATAGGGGGTGGGGTCGGGGCACAATCTGATATTGCCCGCAGAAATTGTTAAGCTTTGATGAAGAAAACATGACATTATTTAGAGACCCTGTACGATATCATTACTTTATTTGTTTGGGCATCTCTTGACCATTGTAAGCTCTCCATTAATGAAGCTACTACGATTTGGTAAAAAATTTAATCAGATCACATGATGGTAAATGTTCAGAATCGAAATTTTGGGAATATTCAGGTATGCGTAAATTTTCCTGTGCAGTGTATTTCACATAAAAAAAACACAGTTTTTAACAGGGAATCCTAAAATCTAGTCAAGACCGTAAGTCATTATAACTAGTAGTAAAAACAGTAGGTATAGATATAATAAAAGCAGCTGTATGTGTTAGTTGTCGAATTTTTCTAATTACTGGGAATCTTTTCTGGAAGGGACATTCTCATTCTAATATTACTATATCCGTCGCCTAAGCTTGCTTGAGGTTATGAATATATCACGATTAGCTTGTACCACAACACAGGCAAAGGTAGAAGTTAATTAAGTCGATTTATTTGAGCTCACCTATTTCTATCATCCATTTTTGGTTAATCTCATTTCAGTGCTTAGCGACCAGTGTAATAAAACAGAAGGGGGATTTCTGTAATTAAAAAACAGTGACTTTTGGGACCCAGACATATAAAGCTAAAGCAGTTTTGTAAATTAACGGGTTTATAAAAATATAACATACCGCAGGAGAGTTTCATTAAAGTTATTAAAATATTAGGAGGAAATATTACACGGCTTTCCCATTCTAAACATTAGGAAAAAAGTAAGTCAATTAATGTTGACAATTTTATCTTATCTATCATACAGGGTGATGACTGTAAAGCGTTACAAGCCGATATCGGAAAAACGGTTTGGAATATTGTGATAACCATTTGATGAGGTAGTTCGATGACAGGGGGGATATCGTTAAATATACTTTTGAAATTTTCCACCTTTAAATGGCAGTAAGCGTCACATTTCCTACAGTATACTAAACCCCAAATTACCGATAAACCCATTATTCACAAACAGTTACAGAACGGTGAATAGAGTTAGTCTTGCCGGTTCTGTTACTGTCTAATAAACGTCGACAACTCAATACACGGTTTTTCTTCTGGTCGTTTGTCAACATTTGTTAAATACACATTGCAGACAATTTTTTCATATCAAATTGTTTTGATTTCATTGAAGATTATATTTTTCATACTTTCTATTCCCAAGAGTAGAAGAAGAGTAGAAGATCGGACGACTTTGTTGCAGCAGAGACTGCTTTGAAGAAAGAATTGTGTTTTACAAAGCCTTAAGATTCAGCTCCAACCCCCATTGTCCTTCACTTTACTCAAATATTTTCAGAAAATCTATTTCAAATAGACCCTCTTTCTGATGCTTCGGCGGTAGTTTCAGTATAGAGTTTATGGTTTAATACTCTATATTTTAGCAAATTTTCCTAGAAAAAAATCCTTATTAAAAAGATTTCTTCAAATGAGCGCGAACTAGAACCCCAAAAACCCATATACTGGGTCAGTATAAGTTTTTGCCTGATTACACATATACTGGGTGACGCTTTTCTACGGCAAAGCTCAATGTATCTGTTATTATACAAGATATGACAAAAAAGTATATACGTTAATTATAGGGTATCTCGAGCTGCATCTTATAAACTTATTTTGACAATCATAGGTGGCCCATAAGTCGTTGGTGATACACACTTTATTTTTTTAACAGAACACCCCCTTATGTTATTGCATTTTTGTATTTTACAGCGAATTATAATGCATGTTTGTAAGAAACAAAATTGATATCGTTCATATTTTTTGAGTTATTTCATTTGTTTTTCAACTTTTCATGTTTTTGGCACATATTTCAAACACATATCACAAATTGTGAAACGGCGTCTTTATTAATAGATAGCGGGTCCCCATGGAAATGACGCATTCCGAGAGCTTTTTGTTTGTATTACTCGTCGAAAAATCGAGCTGCCGTATACAGGCACGATCAAATAGTGGCTGAATTTTAAAAGTTTTCACAGAAATGTTTTTAATGTTTCTGTGGACTTATTTTTAGCAGATTTTTGTGATATGTTGGTAATTAATAATAAATGTTTAGTAAGTTATTGTAAAAAGTTGCCGAATTTTTGTGAAAAATATAATTTAGTGTAACATTATTGAAGGCAATTTCTGTAAAAAAGAAAATGGTGATTTTCTGTAAAAGGAATTTTTGAAAATTTTCATATATTTTTTCAATTTTGGTCCTAAAGCTGTTTGTGAATAATTATATCCTGGCAGGTGTGTAAACAGCCTAAAGAGGTTCGTTGGCCAGGAAAATCGGTTTTTTTCTGGAAATTTTAGAGTTTATTTTCGGAAAATATTTGTACCAATAAGAAATTGTTTCTACCGCCCTGGGCAAGGCTGAACTTTTTGCCTCGTTGTTCGCCGGCAATTCTACTCTCAACCCACCTCCAAATGTTCAACCACCAACAGTCCCCAATGTCGCGCATAAAATGACGGATATCATTTTCAAAACTAAAAAGGTACGAAACATGCTCTCTTCTCTTAATACCAGGAAAGCCTCCGGCCTTGACGAGATCCCAGCAATTGTTCTCAAAAAATGCGCACCAGAGCTTGCTCCTGTCCTGACTCGTCTGTTTCAGATATCTTATAATAAACGCATATTCCCTAGTAACTGGAAAACTGCTCGAGTACAACCCATCCCAAAGAAAGGATCCAAAGCGCTTCCTAGCAACTACAGACCTATTTCTCTCCTTTCAGTCATCTCTAAAGTGATGGAAAAGTATATAAACACAGAATTACTAAAATTTCTTGAAAAACACAGTCTAATCCACGACGGGCAGTATGGATTCCGTCAGCGCAGATCAAGTGCCGACCTCCTTTCCTTTGTCACCCATTCTTGGAACAAGTCTATGGAACTACACGGCGAATCCCAGATTGTCGTTCTAGACATATCCAAAGCATTCGACCAGGTCTGGCACGCAGCGCTGCTTAATAAACTACCGGCCTATGGCCTACCACCAAAACTCTGTACGTGGACAGCAAATTTCTTCTCCAACCGGAGCATTTCTGTTGTCGTGGATTGCCATTCCTCTAAACTGTATCCAATTAATGCAGGAGTTCCTCAAGGTTTAGCTTTAGCCCCTACTTTATTTCTTCTCCACATCAATGACCTCCTCTCTAGCACTTCCAACCCAGTTCACAGTTACGCGGATGACAGCACCCTCCACTCAAATATACAATATTCTAAGCCTGTCTCTTTAGCCCAATTAGATGAGGATCGCAGACACATGGAGGGTTCTATCTCCGTGGATCTTCAAAAAATATTAGACTGGGCAGTAGAAATCTTGTACAATTCAACCCCACTAAATCACAGTCTTGCTTTCTTTCTCATAAGAGATACACCAGCCCTAGACCCATCACAATAAACAACCAAGTTATTCAAAGTAATGCGTCCTTTTCACTTGTTGGCATCTCTGTGGATCGAAATCTCAATTGGCACCAACATGTTACATCAATTGCAGAAGCGGCTGCTAAGAAATTAGGTTTCCTCTTCCGGGCTCGCAAATACTTTTCACCAGCTAATCTCTATACCTTATATACTTTACAAATAAGGCCAACCCTCGAATACTGCTCCCACATTTGGGGTGCTGCTGCCGCTTCTACACTCGCTATCCTGGACTCCATTCAGAAGAGAGCTATACGTCTCATCGGTGACCCTACCCCCACCCAAAGGCTGCCATCTCTTGCCCACCGTCGTGTCGTTGGTGACCTCTCTCTGTTTTATAGATATCTGCACGGGCACTGCTCAGAGGAGCTTTCTTCCATAGTTCCTCCACCTGCTGCCCTCAACAGATCTACCAGGGGAACAGAGCGAATGCACCCTTTTACTGTCTAGGTCACCAGACATAGAACATCTTGTTATGCCCGCTCTTTTGTCCCGAGGACTTCCAAGTTGTGGAATTCCTTGCCGGCACATGTTTTTCCTTCTCCCCCGAACCTCCAAACCTTCAAGTTCAGAATTAACAAGTTGCCTCTTTCCTCCTTGTCGACACCCACGGTACGATAGTATTTAGGCTGTAAACCCTCGTGGTGTGTTGTTGAAATTAAAAAAAAATCACAAAAAGTGATTACAGTGTAGTGCAATATTCCTAAAGATATATATATATATATATATATATATATATATATATATATATATATATATATATATATATATATATATATATATATATATATATATATATATATATATATATATATATATATATATATATATATATATATATATATATATATATATATATATATATATATATATATATATATATATATATATATATATATATATATATATATATATATATATATATATATATATATATATATATATATATATATATATATATATATATATATATATATATATATATATATATAGATTACACCGATAACTCAAAAAATAAATTGCCGATTTTGATTAAATTTAGTGAATACCTTCTTTTTGCAAGTGGCTTGGATAAGTTCGTTAGTCAGGAAAATCGGCCCAGGTTTTCCCGGAAAATTTTGTGTTTTCTTTCGAAATAAATTCATATCTCCGGAAATAACAAAGTTAGAGAAACCAAATTTGGTACGCGGGTTTATATCATTAATTAAATTACCTACCAAAACTCTAAGTTAAAAGATAAGAAAGTTATGGGCATTTCAAGAAAAATTAATTGGGGTTTTCCTCAAAACGTCAAGGTCGCGATTTAAAACGTCAAAATTGGCAACATTTAGGCAAAGAACCTGAAACTAATAGGAGCTTTGGAAAGAAAATGTATCAAAAATAATGTTTTACAAAGCCTGAAGTCTTAGTTTCAACGGTCATTGTCCTTCATTTTACTAAAATATTTCCAGAAAATTCATTTCAAATAGACCATTTCTCTGATGCTTTGACAGTAGCCTTAGCTATAGAGTTTATCGTTTAATGGTATATAATTTTTGTCGAACTTTCGTAAAAAATCAATAGAGTTGAATATATCCGTTACAAGATACGAAAAAAAAATTGTATACATTAATTATAGGGTGTCTTGAGCTACATCCTAAAAAAAATTTCTACAATGACAGGTGGCCCATAAGTCGTTGGTGATACAAATTCTCTCCTTTTTTTAATCAAACACGCCTTATTGGATTTGTGCATTTTCAATCGAAATATAATGCATGTTTGTAAGAAAAGAAATTCGGGACGCAGCAAGTGCGTTATGGTAGCGAATTTTTATTAAATGCTTCAAATTTGAATAGCTCAATTTGCTATTAACCTATAAGGTTGACCAAGAACCCAGTTTTTTCGGGAACACTTTCATTCACAACATTTTCAAACAATAAAGTTATCTTGATGAGACATGGCACATTGTTTCTACTATATAGGTTATACTGGTAACCAAATTTGAAGCCTGCTTTCTTTAAAAGAAACACATATTTTCTATTAAAACATTTTAATAAAAATTCACTACCATAACGCACTTGCTGCGTCCAGACTTATTTTATATTTATTTATGTTAAAAGATGATTATATTTTGGGATGTTATGACTATTTTATATTTTGAGTAATTTATAGGCAATGCTTTTACTCTTGATTGTACAATAATAATATAAATAATAATGAGAATTTGAAAGTAGGTATTTATAGCAATATGGGTTCTGAGGTCTCGTGTTTAGACACTGTTAAATAAATAAGTGTATAATCCCTCTATTTGATGTCGCACATAGTGGTAATTACAAATGAACTCAATGTCGCTAGATCTTTCGTCTGGAATGCAAACAAAATTAATGCTGGATTTAATTTATGTTCGTGCAGAAACCCTAGAAGTGATTAGTTTTATCAACGTCTCTGTTAAACATTATGAGAGAGCAAGGGTAATGATGCTTGAAGGGCAGATAGCAAGGATTTTACTGTGTGATACTGTATAAGAAGGAATTTAGTTTATGTCGTGTGATGTGGGTAACTCGTACTCAAGGAGTTTAAGTAAACGTGTTATCTTTATGGTGACAAGAAGAAAGCTTTTGAAAGCGATGTTTAGAAACTGCATTAGTTCGGGTTCGACTAGATCACATTAAATTTAAGTACAAGGAGTCTGCAAAATGGAATGTAACTATCACTACAATATTTCGCTAAATATCAATTTTGGTTTCGAGGAAATAGTTTATTTTTTATTTTTTTTATTTATAATTTAAGCGCTTTAATAACTAAGGTCATTGACACTAACGACACTTTAAATAATTACACAACAAAATTATATATAATAAAAAGAGGAACTAATAAATATACTTGTGTGTGTGTGTGTGTGTGTGTGTGTTTTGTTTCTTTAACGTCGGCCTATTTCCGCGACTATGGACAATCACCGACGCCAGGGAGCAGTTTCACCTCACTCTCCTGGAAATGTTGCCGAACCACTGCCTTTCTGTAAGTAGGGTAGGGATTTTTAACGTGCCCAACATCGCATGGACACGGGACCGACGGCTTTACGCCCCCTCCGAAGGGCGGAACGTGCAGACATTCAACTTTCTCAAATACAATGCCAGAACCTCAGTTGATGTCAATTTTACAGTTTGTACTGAAAAAGTGAAAGGAGCATCCCGGGATCGAACCCAGTACCCTTCGGTTCAGAGGCACACGTTCTTACCCCTGAACCACCGAGGTTCTTAAATATCGTCGCTGTCAAGTTAAAATCTGCTATGGGGTTATTTCCTAATTTTTCAGGAGACCAAAAAAACTTTCAATTTTTTACAATTTTAGAGAGGCTTTTGTAATTGTGGGTGAAATATATCAATTAAAGCATTAACAACTGTTTTAGGGAAAGTGTAATGTTTGTCGAAAAAAGATATTTGTAACAATTAATCTTCAACGACATTTTGCCCACATAACAGATTTTGGGTGTCACTTTCACCACATAGCAGGTGACTATTTTAATGCCAAAAAATTAAATAAACAAAAGCGTTAGTTGGTTAATGATACTTTTATTGTCAATACAGAACAGTAAAAAAAAACAATATTAAGTTGCATTATTCGTGAACTAAAGAATCATAAAACGGGTGGTATTCTGCAGGTAACGCCAGCTTAAGTTCTTGTAAGTGGTTGAATTTATCCCTCTTTATTTTTGGAGGACCAATATATAGGGGCTTTAGAGAAAGGGGAGGTTTATTTGGTCTTCTTTGTGGAAGATCAGTCCATTCTTCTGTATGCCTTATTTTGTACTGAATAACACCTGAAGGTAGATATTGAAGAGCCCTTATATCCATTACTGTCGGGTCACCAGCTTTTCGACCAGGGCGAATTGAGGTAAAATTGTTTGGCTGACTTTCATAATCTTTGAAAAAAGTATGATCAATTTGATACACATTATAGGGTTTTTTGGGACGAGCTGTTCTCATGCGGCTTACATAATCACCAGGGCTGCATATAGGCGGTTTGAATAAATTTTCCAAGGTGGAGTGTACACTGTCGGCCTCCATCATAGTATGGCCCTTTTCAAGTATCACTTGTTTAATTAATATTTGTTTGGTAACTGCCAGGTTTAGCAATTGACTCGACAGAACTCGATTTCGGTTCTGATAGTTACAACCATCCGAAATCAAAACAATTTCCACGTAGTGATCACTCATTTTTTCAACGAAGTCCGATAAGCAGGATACAAATTCATTGGAAGTGACATGCCCTTCCCCCTCATGCCACACATAAAGGAAAAAATCTCCGTTATTCAATGAATAAATAGTAAAATCATGGACTTGCAACTTTTGGGCATAATATATTTTAGAAACCAGAAGCTTAGGACACAGTAATACGCTTTGAAGGTCCATCGTTACAACAAGTTTTTTATCGCTAACTTCGCTTTTCTCTTTTGCTTTAATCTCTCTGGCTTCTTCTTTCTTTTTTCTATGTTCTTTATATTCCTCTTCATTCAAATTACCTACATTGTACTGATAACATATATCGCATTGGTCTTTTCTCGGTTTGTGAATTGACACTTTTTGATTTTCGATAATTTTTGAAAACGTAACTCTTGATGCAATGTCACGCTTATTATTGTCCTTGCACCACTGTTCATAAATGGAATGCATGTGTGATATAGACTGAAAAGTTGATTCGACGTAAATTCTCGATGAACTGCTTCTACAGTAATGGCTGGGAACTTTAGGAATTAATTCTAACCAGTCCATCACTGACTGTCGCATTTCTTTAATTCTCTTTGGTACTTTATAGGTATTAGCACTAGGGTTTTCCTCTTCCGAATTATTTATAGTTATACCTGCGCTCATCCACCTGTTGAAACTATCCCTTCCTAATGCTAGCGTATTTAGAAAAAATGTCCTGCATACTCGAATCTTCATCCCATTTTTGTCATGAAAATAGCAATCCAATGCATTATCTTTCTTGGATTCCTCTGAATTTGGCCTTCTTTTGTAAGGTTTCCTTTTATCAACCAATCCTAAAAGATAGACTCGTTTGGCATCCCATGATTTCAGTGACCAAAATTCATTAAACCTAGTTTCACGTAGATCATCATTCACATTGGCACAAAGGAATGTTCGGCTTGAGTCATTTTTCACTTTAGACTTCACCTTTGATGGTCTTGACTTAGTGGCTGTGTGCCTGCATCGATCTCCCATTGCTCGTGCAGGTCTCGTCTGCTCAACATACTTTTTATCTTCTACACGGACAAGCCCTTTGTATTCCTTTCCACTATTTCGCAGATCGATGTTTTTTTGACGTTTTAATCCTTGTTGGAACTGTCTTGCCTTTCTTCTTTTTCTACTCTCTGAACTATCCTCCTCATCTGATGAATCTGTTTCTTCATCTACCACGTCTTCTTCTCTTTCACTGAACACCACCTCATCCTCAATAAACTCGGTACTACTTCCAGCATCCTTTCCACTTGGCAACTGTTCACCTGCTTGAATAAACTCATTTTCAATTTTGTCTCCTTTCTCACTCGAGAACTCCTTATTTTCAAACTCGTTAACAGTTTCATTGCATGGATTTGAGTATAACGCAATTCCAGGCTTGCTCGTCATGTTACCAACCTCCGCGTCTGCTAAGTTTAAAATTCCAACACAATTATTATTTTGTGTAGCCTCCGCTGACTGGAAAAAAATGTTGTTCTCTGGAAGCTCTGAACGATTACAGGCACGCTGTTGCGTATTATCTTGCTCTATATTAAAAGAATTCTGTATATTATATTCGATTGCTTGTATATCATGTGGGCAAAAGCGAATATTGTCTGTCTCTGAGTCTATGTCATCATTTTGTGGAATACTAAAGTTTTTGTTTGTGTTAGAAGTATCAAGCAAAGCATTATTATGTGACGTAATATTCAGATCCTCTCCAAACAAAATACTATGTTTTAAGGCTTCATTAAGAGGATCTACACTAACGTCACCACTAACACTTGTGAAAGGAGGTGTCTTTGATTTTCTTTCATCTACATTTTGAAACTCTAAAGGAGGTTGGTTCCTTTTTTCTACTTCAGAATTGACCAAAGTATTGTGCAGTTGGTTTTCTTTGTCGGCATTACTATCATCTAAAATAAAAAGTAATTGCTACTATGAGTATCTTTTGAAGTTAATGTTATCTATTATTTATTTATTATTACTAATATTATACACAAATTTATTATTACACCAACATACATGCTTTTCAAGTATCCGATAAGCTCTCAAATTACAACAGAATCATTTTTATAGTTTAAGCATAAGCCACGAACATATAAGCACTGACAAATTCCATTAATTAAATTTAAAGTAGTCGAAAAAAATATATTACCTATACCTAGGTATATCAACAATAACATTCGCACTGATTCACTACTATCACTACCAACCGTAATTATTATTGTGAATTGTGTAATAACTCAAGTGTTTAACCATTACTTGTCACTTACCTCTATTACACTGCGAAAGAATGAAATGAGCTCTTGACAGACCTTTGTATTTGCCTCGGTACATGCTGACAAGATATTTATCTGTAAAATAAGATGCGTTTTTACAACCCCTAAAAGAATTGATTATGTCATAAATGCCCAGGCTTGTCACTACCTCTATTTTATACATTATTAAGCTACAAAATAACCATTTGCAGGCCCTATGGTATACCACTTATTATTTTTTTAAAGCTTACTTTATACATAATTATCTCAAAATTAAACTGAATAGCTATAATTATATACATAAAAAATTATACTAGTTTTAAGGTTATGTTATGAATATTTCAATTATCTTAGGACTTACCTTCAAAGTGATTTTGAAACTATTTAGTGTGTTCATAAAAGACTTTAACCATTTATTTTCAGTTGAAAATAACACCACTATTGCACACAAATTCAGTTAGAACACTTTATTGTACACAGAAAGATCTCCTTGAAACTTAACTTCATGTACATCAACAGAGATTCAAAACTGATATGTGGAGCGTACTACCACAAAGCAGATTTTATTCAGAGATTTAAAAGCTGCTATGTGGATAGGCTCCACATAGCAGATTTTGGTAACATGCGCACACAAAGCAGATTTTTAATTCGCTGATATTTTGCACCTACAGCTGTTTTACTTGTAAACGACTTTATAGGAATGTGCGCCATATCAGATACTGCTATGCGGCACTCAAAGTCCAAAACTGGAAAATTCTCCCCATAGCAGATTTTAACTTGACAGCGACGATATACTTAAATACTATTATATAAATTAGACTATCTTAAAAATCTAAGTAAACAGTTTACATTCGTAGAATTTAGGGCTAAAATTTCAAATAAGTTTGTTTCACCAAAATTTTCAAATCGTGGACAGGCATATAAGGGACATCCTAATAGAATGTAAAAAATTGAAATTGGTCGGTCACAGAGCTCACAATAAGGGTTGCTGTTGATTTAAGAGATAACCATGTGTATGCAGAGGGTGGCCAATTCGGAGTCTTCTGATAATCACTTCTTTCCTGCGAGATAAATCAGGAAGTTTCTTGATTGCCACAGTTGGTTTAATTTCTCGCAGTAGACCAATGGATTTGCCATTTCCGTCTATAAAAATTTGTTATCTGTGCAGAAACGTCGGAGTAAAGTTGAAGAAGAATTACAGTATCGATTAAGACAGCATTCCTGGCACATTCGTCTGCATTTTCATTTACAGTAATGCCACAGTGTGATGGGACAAATATAAGTCTGATAGATTTGCCAGATTGCAAGGCACATTTTTTTTTATAATTTCAACAACACACCACGAGGGCTTACAGCCTAAATACTATCGTACCGTGAGTGTTGACAAGGAGCAAAGAGGCAGCTTGTTAATTCTGGACTTGAAGGTTAGGAGATTCGGAGGAGAAGGAAAAACATGTGCCGGTAAGGAATTCCACAACTTGGAAGTACTCGGGATAAAAGAGCGGGCTTAACAAGATGTTAGTTAAGTCTGGTGACCTGGACAGTAAAAGGGTGCATTCGCTCTGTTCCCCTGGTAGATCTGTTGGGGACAGCAGGTGGTGGAACTATGGAGGAAAGCTCCTCTGAGCAGTGCCCGTGCAGATATCTATAAAAGAGAGAGCGGCACGTCGGTGGGCAAGGGATGGCAGCATTTGGGTGAGGGTAGGATCACCGATGAGACGTATAGTTTGAAAGGAGTCCAGGATAGCGAGTGTAGAAGCGGCAGCGGCACCCCAGATGTTGGAGCAGTATTCGAGGTTTGGCCTTATTTGTGAAGTATATAAGGTATAGAGATTAGCTGGTAAAAAGTATTTGCGAGCCCGGAAGAGGAAACCTAATTTCTTAGCAGCCGCTTCTGCAATTGATGTGATATGTTGGTGCCAATTAAGATTTAGATCCACAGAAATGCCAACAAGAGAAAAGGACTCATTACTTTGAATAACTTGGTTGTTCATTGTGATGGGTCTAGGGCTGGTGTATCTTTTGTGAGAAAGAAAGCAAGACTTAGTTTTGGTGGGGTTGAATTGTACAAAATTTCTACTTCCCCAGTCTAATATTTTTTGGAGATCCACGGAGACAGAACCCTCCTCATCTAATTGGGCTAAAGAGACAGGCTTAGAATATTGTATATTTGAATGGAGGGCGCTGTCGTCCGCGTAGCTGTGAACTGGGTTGGATGTGCTAGAGAGGAGGTCATTGATGTGGAGAAGAAACAAAGTAGGGGCTAAAGCTGAACCTTGAGGAACTCCTGCATTAATTGGATACAGTTTAGAGGAATGGCCATCCACAACAACAGATATGCTCTTGTTGGAGAGGAAATTTGCTGTCCACATACAGAGTTTTGGTGGTAGGCCATAGGCCGGTAGTTTATTAAGCAGCGCTGCGTGCCAGACCTGGTCTAATGCTTTGGATATGTATAGAGCAACAATCTGGGATTCACCGTGTTGTTCCATGAACTTGTTCCAAGAATGGGTGACAAAGGAAAGGAGGTCAACAGTCGATCTACGCTGACGGAATCCATACTGCCTGTCGTGGATTAGAGTGTTTTTTAAGAAAATTTTAGTAATTCGGTGTTTATATACTTTTCCATCACTTTAGAGACGACTGAAAGGAGAGAGATAGGCCTGTAGTTGCTATGAAGCGCTTTGGATCCTTTCTTGGGGATGGGTTGTACTCGAGCAGTTTTCCAGTTACTAGGGAATATGCCTTTATTATAAGATATCTGAAACAGACGAGTCAGGACAGGAGCAAGCTCTGGTGCGCATTTTTTGAGAACAATTGCTGGGATCTCGTCAAGGCCAGTGGCTTTCCTGGTATTAAGAGAAGAGAGCATCTTTCGTACCTTTTTAGTTTTGAAAATGATATCCGTCATTTTATGCGCGACATTGGGGACTGTTGGTGGTTGAACATTTGGAGGTGGGTTGAGAGTAGAATTGCCGGCGAACAACGAAGCAAAAAGTTCAGCGTTGCCCAGGGCGGTAGAAACAATTTCATCCCCTGAGACAAGAGGTGGGAACGTGCTTTTGCAGAAATTATTCCCAATAGATTTAGCAAGGATAGATTCTTGTACTTGGATTACAAGATGGTCCTTTGGGTAAAGGTTTGTGAGTGATATAATCGACGAAAGAGAATCGGTGCATATTAAAGCGTTATTAAAATGAGAGTTGACAAATGTGTTAGTTGCTCTCATTATGGCGTATAGTTCTGCTGTATAGTTACTACATATTGACGGTAAATGATATGCTTCTTCCTTTAGTGCAGAAGTGATACTACATCCGACACCAATTTCACTTTTTGATCCATCAGTGTAAAGAATTATATCATATCGATATCTAGAGATAGTCTCTTGAAGTAATCTATTGACACATTCAGCTGGTAATACATTTGATTTATGCGATAAAAAAATCGTATCAGTAGGTGGAAAAACAATGGTCCATGGAGAAATAGCACAATTGCATATATGATTTGTCAGATCTGGATTGAAAATATGATTTAGCTTCTTTATATGTAAAGAAAACGGTAGCTGTGCTGAAACGTTCGCATCATAGAGTCTGTTGAAGTTGGTCTGTGACAAGAATTTGTAGACTGGATTATTTGGGTTTGCTGATATCTTAGCCGCATATTTTAAGAGTAATCCTTCTCTTCTTAACTTAATTGGGGGCTCGTTACATTCTCGGTAAATGCTTTCCACTGGACTTGTTCGAAAAGCACCTGTGACTATTCTAAGTGCATGATTTACAATAACTTCAAGTGGTTTTAAACTTGATTTGCTTGCGGAAATATAAATAGCTGAGCAATAATCAATTTTTGATCTTATCAGTGATCTGAAAATACTTAGCAAGACTGATTTATGAGCACCCCAGTTATAGTGTCCAAGAGTTTTCAAAATGTTTAGTCTAATAATACAATCAGCTTTGAGTACATTTATGTGAGCCTTCCAGTTAAGCTTTGAAAGGTTATTCACAGAAATTTATGCTTTGTAACCTCTTCTAGAATCATTCCCCGTAGCTTGAGAGTGTGAGTATACGGAATGACTTTTCTTTTTTTTTGTGGAAAAAACATAAACTTTGATTTGGAACAGGAAAAGTTCAATCCATTGTTATCAGACCATTTTTCCAATTTATCGATAGTCTTTCGAATTATATTACATGTTGATAAGCTATTTTTATCTCTGCAGTAGATAACTAGATGGTCAGCATACAAAGCACTCTTTACAGGACTACTTATTGAATGAAGAATATTACTTATTGCAACGTTAAAGAGATTTGGACCTAAGACGGATCCCTGGGGAACTCCATTTTATAGATCATATGAATCAGATAAAGTGTTGTTAGTTTTTACTTTAAAAGTTCTTTTACTAAGAAAATTCTTTATAAACATTAATATATTACTTTTAATTCCCCATTTAGTTAATTTTTGTAGAACTCCATATCTCCAGACTGAGTCGAATGCATGTTTGATAACTACTACGTTTATAATTTGGCAGATACTTTACTTTTCTAAATATGAATTAAGTTTCCTTCTGGAAATCTTCTGTATAAGTTTAATGAAATTTGTAATACAAGTTTCGTTTAAAGAGATTTACACTATCTACAGATATATCAACATTTAGTTCTTTAGCTTCATAGAAAATTTAGTTTTGGGCATTTTTCTCAAAGGGAATTAGAACGCAAGATTTTTTTGATAATAGAGAGTTATCGATGGTAACACTTTCGAAATAATGTGGACGTACTAGGAACTCTAAAATCGATTTTCAAGGCCTGTGTATGTTTAAAGTATTAACTTTACTAATATGCGTTATAATATTAGTGTACAATTCTTCTGAAAATTCGCTATTATAACGCACTGGCTGCGTCCCAAGATTTTTTTGATAATAGAGAGTTATCGATGGTAACACTTTCGAAAGAATTCTTCAAATGTGCGCGTATCAGGAACTCTAAAATCGATCTTTAAAGTCTATGTAAGTTCAAAATATTATGTTAGTAATATGCCGTCTAATTATAGTGTACAATTCTTATGAAAATTCACTACTATAACGCACTTGCTGCGTCTCGAAATTTTTGTAAATCTTCTTTAAGAAAGATATTTAGTTTATAATATTCTGCAGCTGTTATTATAAACATGACACGTAATTACTCCTGCGAGCCGCTTTATTAATATACTTGTCACACAAACGCAATCGTGTGACAACTTCAAAGGAGTGTTTGGCGTTGTTCAACCGCAATAGGGACGAGTTTTTGCGCCGTTTCGTAACGGTGGACGAAACATCGGTTCACCGCAACACACCATAGAGACCAAGCAGCAGTCAAAATAGCGGGTTTCTCCGTGCGAATCGGCGCCGAAGAAGGTCAAGGTGGGTTTGTCAGCCAATAAAGTCATGGCGACCGGTTTTTGGGATGCATGCGGTATAATCCACATCGATTATCTTCAAAATGGAAGAACAATCAATGGCGAATATTATACCAATTTATTGGACCGATTCAATGACGATTTGAAGAAAAAACGACCGTATTTGGCTAAGAAAAAAGTTCTTTTCCACCAAGACAATTTAAGGGTGTACACATGTGTAGTCTCCATGGCAAAATTGCATAAATTGGGCTACGAATTGCTCCATCGTCCGCCCTATTCTCGGGATTTAGCCCCGAGTGACTATTTGTTGTTTCCCAACTTAAATAAATGGCTCGGCGGAAAAAGATTTGACTCCAATGATGAAATCATCTCACAAACAAATACCTATTTTGAGGACCGCGACAAATCTTATTTTTTGGAAGGGATAAAAAAAATTGTAGAAACGTTCGACGAATTGTATAGAGTACAATGGTGACTATGTTGAGAAATAAAATAATTTTTTGGCAAAATTTGTGTTTAATTAAAAAAGTCACGGATTTATTGACCCGCCCTCGTATTGTCTGAAACACTAAAGATACTAGATGAAATTTCAATTGTGACAATTTCTTATGAAAACAGAACGCATTGATCCTCTGAAGATGGATGGCTTGGTAAAAGTGGACATATAAGCCTTTTAGCGAATTAAAAAAAATTCGCTAATGAGGAGATCTGTGTTTATATATATATATATATATATATATATATATATATATATATATATATATATATATATATATATATATATATATATATATATATATATATATCCGACCGATAACTCAAAAAATAATGGACCAATCTTGATCAAATTTGGTAAGTGCCTTCCTTTTGCAAGTGGCTTGGATAAGTTCGTTAGCCAGGAAAATCGGACCAGGTTTTCCCGGAAAATTTAGTGTTTTCTTTATAAAAAAATTCATATCTCCCGAAATAACAAAGTAAGGGCAACCAAATTTGGTAGGCGTGTTTGTATTATAAAGAGTGAACTTTATACCAATTTATATCTCTAGCTTTAAAGACAAAGAAGTTATGGGCAATTAAAGAAACAAATTTTTGAGTTTTCCTCAAAATGTCAAACTCGCAATTTTAAACGTCAAAATTGGCAATGTTTAGGCAAAGAACGTAAAACAAATACGGATTGTGAAAAGAAAATGTTGCAAGAAGAGTGTTCTGCGAACCCTTAAGTTTCAGATTCAACCGTCATTGCCCTTCATTTTACTAAAATGTTTACAGAAAATTCATTTCAAATAGACCCTTTCTCTGATGCTTTGGCTGTCAGTTTAGTTAAGTTTATGGTTTAACGGTCTATAATCTTTTTTTAGCTAATTTTCGTAGAACAAATTCGTTAATGCCTTTTTGCATTTTTTATCGAAATATGATGCGTTTGTAAGAAAAAAAGCTGGACGCAGTAAGTGTGTTTTGGTAGCGAATTTTCGGTAAATTTGCAGTTTAGTTCCCGAACGCTTTTCAAAAAACTGTTTTCAGAAACCTGCCTAGACCCCTCCTGGATCCACAAACCCCAAGAAAAACTTCTTGTTCACACCCCCCAAGGAAGTGACGGGACCAGGAGTGAGTAGGAGTGTATAATTTTTTTTTAGCAAATTTTCGTAGAACAAATTCGTTAATACGTTTTTGCATTTTTTATCGAAATACGATGCGTTTGTAAGAAAAAAAATCTGGACGCAGTAAGTGCGTTTTGGTAGCGAATTCTCGGTAAATTTGCAGCTTAGCTCCTGAACGCTTTTCAAAAAGCTGTTTGCAGAAACCTGCCTAGGCCCCCCTTGGATCCACAAACCCCAAGAAAAATTTCTTGTTCACACTCCCCCCAAGGAAGTTACGGGACCAGGAGTGAGTAGGGGTGCTGCGCGGGGTAGGTAGTAAAAAGGAAATATGAGCAGAAAATTCGAATAAACCGGACTTGAAAGCTGTCTTTTTCACATCTTGAAGCCATATTCCCCTTAAACCCTGCCTATCCCGCACAGCACCCCTATCCCCCCAGGTGCCGTAACTTCCTTGGCGGGTAGGAACAAGACATTTTCTTGTGGTTTATGCAGCGAGGATGGTTGTATGCACGCGACGGGAAAGGAAAATCCCACGACGAAGCAAGTCGAATCGGGGGGGTCTGCTTCGTCGTAGGCATTTTCCTTCCCCCCTCGTGTGCATACAACCACTCTCGTTGCATAAACCACCAGAAGAACTTCTTGTTCATACCCCCCAAGGAAGTTACGTGACCTGTGGCAAATGGGGGTGCTGTGTGGGATAGGCAGGGTTTAATGGGGATATGGCTTCAAATAGACAGCTTTTAAGCAGTTTTCTTCGCATTTTTGCTCATATTTCCTTTTTACTACCTACCCCGTCCAGCACCCCTATTCACTCCCAGTCCCGTAACTTCCTTGGGGGGTGTGAACAAGAAATTTTTCTTGTGGTTTGTGCATCCAAGTGGGGTCCTAGTAATGGTTCTGAAAACAATTTTTTGAACAGCGTTCGGGAGCTAATCTGCAAATTTACGGAATTTTCATTAGATCCTTCAAATTTCTCAGTTTGCTATTAACGTAAGCTTTGTTGGTTAGGAAACAAAAATTTAAGTTTATTTTTGGAAAATTTTTTGTATATTTTCAAACCATAAGTAATGTTGATAAAATATAGTACATTTGTTTCTACTACATAGGCTATACCGGTAATCAGATTGATGCCTGCTCCCATTGGCTATTAATAACATTTTTATGAAAATTCACTTCCATAATACACTTGCTGCATTCAGACTTTTGAAAGATGTGTATATATTTTCAAACAATAAATTTATTTCGATGAAATATGGTGCATTGTTTCTACTGTATAGGCAACCAAGTTTGATGCCTGCTTTCATCAAAGAAAGACATTTGCTATAATTTTTTTTTTAATTCGCTACCATAACGCATTTGCTGCGTCCAGACTTTTTATTCAACTTTGAGAAAGTATCTCTGTATGTATTTATAATTACTTTGACACCACAAACATTTTATTATTATTTTGTTCACTTTTGTTCGACTCGAGACATTTTCGCAACAATTAGAACCGTAGACCGGTTTGGCTCTCATTAGAGCTCTTCAGTACGGCATACTAATTGTAGCAAAAATGCACAAAAAATAATACGGCTATCGTATAGCCAGTCTCAAAATACTCAGTAAGTGGTGGACGTGCCGCCACCTAGTTGCGGAACCAAGTAGTATGCTGTCACGTTAGCTCCAAATAACACAAAGTGTTAAAAAATAGAGACTGGATACAGCTAACTAACAATTTAGAAAATTGTCAGCCCTGGCCCATTTCTACCCCAATATAGGGACAAAGTATGTAAGACTCGATGCATTTTCGCAACAATTAGAACCGTAGACCGGTTTCGCTCTCATTAGAGCTCTTCAGTACGGCATACTAATTGTAGCAAAAATGCACCAAAAATAATACAGCTATCGTATAGCCAGTCTTAAAATACTCAGTAAGTGGTGGACGTGCCGCCACCGCCGAGACTGGCTATATGATAGCCGTATTATTTTTTGTGCATTTTTGCTGCAATTAGTATGCCGTACTGAAGAGCTCTAATGAGAGCGAAACCGGTATACGGTTCTAATTGTTGAGAAAATGCATCGAGTCTCACATACTTTGTCCCTATAGGGGGGTAGAAATGGGCCAGGGCTAACAATTTACTAAATTGTTAGTTATATACAGTCTCTATTTTTTTAACACTTTGTTTATTTGGAGCTGGAGTGACAGCATACTACTTGGTTCCGCAACTAGGTGACGGCACGTCCACCACTTACTGAGTATTTTCACTTTTGTTCATTGTTTAGCTAACGATTTTTTTAAGGAAGCAAATTTTTATTAGAATTCTCCACCACAACGCATTTGCTGCATCCGTACTTTCTGTTTGTTGTTTTTGTTTTTGTTTTACTTAACGCTGGTCTCTTTCCGCGACTACCGCCAATCACCGACGCTAGGGAGCAGTTTCACCTCACTATCCTGGAAAGTTTGCCGAACCTCCGCCTTTCTGTAAAGAGGGTAGCGATCTTTAGCATGCCAAACATCGCATGGCTACAGCGCCGACAGCTCCAAAGGGCGGAACGTACACACGATCAACTTGCTCGATTACAATGCCACAACCTCGATTTATGTTAATTTTACAGTATGTACTCCAAAAGGGAAAGGGAACCCTGGGAATCGAACCCAGTACCCTTCAGTTCAGAGGCACACGTTCTTACCACTGAACTACCTAGGTTCTTCTTCGCACTTTCTTATTGACATATTATCAGTAAGAACAAATATAGGGCGCATTGAAAACGAAACAGACCGATTTGCGTCCAGAGAAATTTTTTTTAAGAAACGCTGAAACAGCTGAATTTTAATATTGAGGGAGACATGTTTTGACATAAAACTCAACTTTGTCACATCAACCCCTTAAGGGTGGTGATAACAACCCTTATATTTTAAATAGGGAACATGGGTTGAGTGTTACATCATTTGAAAGCTCTTTCTTTTTTGAATTCAGCACACTAATTTTTTTGGAAGTTTTATCAGCTAGTCTAAAAATTATTCACAGTTGAAGATGCAAAAACGCATTTCACTCATTCCGATAAGAAATGTGCTGATAGTCAATGTTTTGTAGGTTTGTAAAACATTTATTATCGGAATGAGAGAAATGCGGTTTATTATTTCAGTTTATCGGTCGGTTTGATACTTGATAGTACTACCGAAAATTAATATCACTATGGTGTATTTTGTAGAAGAAATAGTTGAAATAATTACTCTTTTTTTTCAAAAAACGATGACTGTGCTAACCGTACCGCAAATTTGTTTAATGAACGACATCCGAACAGACATGTTAACAGAAAATACATTTTGGAGTTAGTTGCAAAGTTTCGACAAAGTGGTTCAGTAGCCAACAAAAAACGGGATCCTTAACGTGAATTTCCGGTTAGAAATGAGACTACTGAGATTGAAGTTTTAGGACAAATTAGTGCAGACCCAACTTTGAGCACGAGAAAATTGACCACTGTTTCAAACATCAACAGAAGAACTATGCAGCGAATATTGAAGCATCATAAATTTCACCCGTATAAAATTCATTTTGTACAACAACTGAATGAAGATGATTTTGATCGGCAGCTGGAGTTTTGTGAAGCTTTGACTGCACAAATAGCTGATAACGGGAACTTTATCAATATCTGTTTTTAAGACGAGTGTACGTTTGTATTAAACAATCGTCATAATTGTCGTTATTTGGCAGATAATAATCCAAGAAATTTTCACAAAGTCCACACTCAAACTCCACAGAAATTGAATGTCTGGACTGGCATTTTTGGAGACCGTTTAATCGGACCAATTTTTCTTGACGGCAATTTGAGTGGCGACAGTATGTGGAGTTACTAAAAGATATCGTTTACCCTCTACTAATTGACGTTGAAAATGATGATCGCTATCAAGAAAATCAATTAGTGTTTCAACAAGATGGAGCTCCTCCGTATTTTTCACAACGTGTTAGGGAGTTTTTGAACAGAGAGTTTCCAAAGCAATGGATTGGGCGTAGAGGTGCTATTGAGTGGCCCCCTGGATCACCGGATTTAACTCCTTTAGACTTCTTTCTATGGGGCCATTTAAAGAGTAGAATTTTCGCAACAGAACCGGAGTCTCTGGAAGAATTATGATGATGCATTGTTGAAGAAGGCCATCTAATAACTCCACAAATGCTCCAGAATGTCAGAGCTCGTTTTGAACAAAATTTGTACTTTTGTATGGAAGCTGGTGGTCAACAATTTGAATACTTACTTAACTGAATACACATTTTTGAACGTTTGGTTTTGTTTTTTTAACGAAAAATTGACTAATTAGTGCATTTATTATCACAATGAATGAAACACTGTGAATAATTTTTAAACTAGTTAATAAAATTCTAAAAAAAAATAGTGTGCTGAATTCAGAAAAAAAGAGCTTTCAAATGATGTAACACTCGATCCATGCTCCCTATTTAAAATATAAGGGTTGTTATCACCACCCTTAAGGGGTTGATGTGACAAAGTTGAGTTTTACGTCAAAACATGTCCCCCTCAATATTAAAATTGACGTGTTTCAGCGTTTCTTAAATAAAAAATTTATCTGGACGCAAATCGGTCTGTTTCGTTTTCAATGCGCCAGCCTGTATAACTTATTGCTCAATTAAATGTCTGCTTTTTCCACATTAGTGTCTGCTTCAGGCGAGAATCATTTGTCATTAGCTCCGTTAAATATTATGTTTTTACTGAAAACCATTTACATCATCTCTGGCCAGTTAAAGCTTAAAACAGAGAGACTGACGCTGCAAAACAGTCGAACAACGCCATCTCCGCTTCATTGGAAAACAATTTGCTACATAGTTTTGCTTACAAAACAAGACACCAGTGGTTTTACGTACTTGTTTTTGCTTTCAATCAGGATTCTCATGATTAAATTTGTAACCCGAAATTTAATTAATGAGTTACTGTAATTAATTTCTGGTCGGTTAACAGCAAAATCTCTATATTATTTTAGAACAATATTAATCTTAGTCAGGGGCGGCTCCACAATAACTGCGCCCGTGCGCGCGCACTGCCACCTGCCGTGAAAAAAATAATATTTTTGCTATGCTATATATTAATAAATTTTTATTTACTTTTTTACCTCCTGCATTCAACAAACAAAATTAGTATATCGAGGATTGCAGAGAGTCGGCAGCCATAATACAGAATACAGAATCAGAATAAGTATAGTGTTAATCGTTGCAGGCGTTATATACATCCATATACATGAGTCGAACGGCGGTGTGTATTTTTCGGCGCTCTCAGAAAATGCGATATTTCAGTACGAAATGATCGCATATCATCGTCGAAAATGACCGAATAAGCAATCTGTTGTGCGCTATAAAATTACACACTTCCAGTTTGTAGTGGACTTTTGGCAGAGCGTGTGTACCTACTACCTAGTAATTTTCGTCTTCGCGTCGGATTGATTTTTAATTAGATCATTTCGTTGTTGTTTACATGTTCTAACAAGACAATTATTATTATTATTATGGTTACTACTTCGGGTTGCTTAATAAGTGGACAAAATAATTGCGATACTGTGATTAACTCAGTGGATATTTTAAATTTAAAGGTTAACTTTTTAAGCGATTTTTTAACTTCTATAACGTATAACTAACTAGAGGAAAACTTTGTGAGTAGTTAATAATTATTAAGTTTAGTAAGTAGGTTTCTTTATAATACATTTTCGGAGAAAAAATAGGCGAGCCCTTCATTTTTAGTGAATTTTTATTTAAAAGAATTCACTAATAAAGAGCTATTAATAATGAGAGTTTGCAAAAATTCTTTCAAATGAGCGGGAATTAGGACCCCTAGAACCTATATCCTGCGTCAGTTTCAATTTATATATATATATATATATATATATATATATATATATATATATATATATATATATATATATATATATATATATATATATATATATATATATATATATATATATGTCCAACCGATAACTCAAAAAATAAGCAACTGATTTCGATGAAACTCGGCAAAAGCCTTTCTTTTATTAATGGCTTGGATGAGTTCGTTAGTCAGGAAAATCGGATAACGTTTTCCGGGAAAATTTGAGTTTTGTTTCAAAAAAAATCTTTTTCTCCGAAAATTACAGAAGTGTTTTAATGAAATTTGGTGGATATATTAAGTTGTAAAAGACCTTACTACACACAAAAATTCAACTTTCAACATTTTTAGAAAATTGAGTTATTCAATTTTTGAAGTTTCTTTTAAAAAAAAATTTTCTTTGAAAACTACAGAGTTATTTTGATGAAATTTGGTAGATATGTTGCCCTAGGTAAGACCCTACTGTGCACCAAAATTCAACTTTCTAAGTTCGTAAAAACTTGAGTTATTCAAATTTGACCATACACGTATATCGCTTTATGTAAGATCAGATGATTCTGTTTTACCACACAATGCAAACCAAAACGGCCATAAATTCGATTTTGAAATTAAAACTATCGCAGATAAAGGCCAATATTGAGATGTTTTTTTTTACGTCTACTAATCTAGAAGATAGTATTTTAAATAACACAATGCGACACAATTTTGTGTATAATAATTTGTTATCTCTCAAATTATGTATTTCAGGTATCAGCTTTAAAAAAGTGCTTGAAATTTAGGTGTCTTTAAAATTTTTGTAAAAATTTTATACTTCTTATGTAGAGAGTGGGCCAAGTTACTGATTTTTAAAGGGAAGCTCATATTTCTAAACGAGACAGCCGGAAACTGATGTCGTTGTCTGGGGCTCAATTTTCATGACAAGCTTAATCGTGAAAACCGCCTATCGATAGCGATTACTACGGGGTATTTTTCGAAACTGTGCATTTTCAGAAAGTGGGTACAACTATTTTGCAATTAAAATTTTTCCACTTCAGTGAAAACATTTCTAAAACACTTTTAAAATTTATAAACAGAATATCTTTTTTTTTTCAATGGGGCACCCAGTATATTTTAGCATATTTGAGTAAAGATTGTAATTATCATTCCAAAAAAAATATAAATAAAGCGGCTCGCAGGACTAATTACGTGTCACCTTTATAATAAGAGCTGCAGAATATTATAAACTAAATATCTTTCTTAAAGAAGATTTACAAAAATAAATTTAAAATGTTTCCGAGAAAACTGGTTTCCTAACCAACAAACCTTAGGTTAATAGCAAATAGAGTTATCGAAATTTGAAGCATTTAATGAAAATTCGCTACCAAAACACACTTACGGCGTCTGGATTTTTTTTCTTACAAACATGCATTATATTCCAATAAGAAATGCAAAAATGCGATAATATAAGGGTGTTCGAAAAAAAATTGTAGATATCACCAACGATTTATGTGATTGTTAAAATAAGTTAGATGCAGCTCAAGGCACCCTATAATTAACGTATACAACTTTTTCTCGTATCTTGTATAATAACAATTATATTGAGCTTCACCATAGAAATGCATCACCCTGTATATATATATATATATATATATATATATATATATATATATATATATATATATATATAAACACATAAAAACTGAAACTATACCCTGATATGGATTCTCTAGGGCCTAGTTTGCGCTCATTTGTAGACGTCTCTTTAAAATTCAAAAGTCGCGGTCTCCTCATTATCGATTTTTTTCTACGAAAATTAGCTAAACATTATAGACCGTTAAACCATAAACTTAACTAAAACTACTGCCAAAGCATCAGAGAAAGGGTCTATTTGAAATGATATTTCTGGAAACATTTTAGTAAAATGACGGACAATGACGGTTGAAGCTGAAACTTAAGGGTTTGCAGAACACTCTTCTCGCGACATTTTATGACATAGGTACTCCGTATTTGTTGCAGGTTCTTTGCCTGAATGTTGCCAATTTTGACGTTTCAAATGGCGATTTTGACGTTTTTGGGAAAATTCTATTTTTTTTAAATACCCACACCCTTTTTGTCTTTGAACTAACAGACCTCAATTTTGGCACATGGTTCACTCTTTATAATAAATTTGGTTATTCCGAAGATATAAATTTTTCCGAAAGGAAACGCAAAATTTTCCAGGAAAACTGGGCCGATTTTCTGGGATAACAAAGTTATCCAAGCCACTTGCAAAAGGAAGGTACTTACAAAATTTTATCAAAATCGACACATTATTTTTTGAGTTATCGGTGTGATACATACAACAAGAAGAATTTTCGTAAACTCCGTGGGATTCGTTTGGAATCGTATCCTTGGGAGTTTTTATCAGATTTGACAGTTTTTGCACCGTTGTGAATATGAGCAGAACAATAAACAAGAACAGAGCAAAAACTGTCAAATCTGATTAAAACTCAAGGATACGATTCCAAACGAATCCCACAGAGTTTACGAAATTCCTTCTTCCGACCGTTCCCGAACTTATGTAGGACAAACAAATAGACGCATCCACAATAGAATATATGAACACACCCTCGCAGTTAGAAAATCCGACCCCTCATCGGCGGTGGCGATGCATCATATTCATACAGGACACAAAATAGGCTTCGACAATGACAAAACAATAGCCCCCGTTACAACTTCAAACCCAGAATTATCTGCAAAGCGATCGAGATCGAAAAACGTCCCGATTGTTTAAATAAGAGAGATGATGGTCTTTGTCTTCCGATTACTTTGAAACCTATTATATCTCCATTACAAACACACAAAAAGACAATAAATTCAATAGAAAATTTTATTGTTTCATTACCTCACTCAACGGATACCTGCAATCTTCTTAATTCTTTAAGTACCTTGACGAAAGCCCCTGACTCGACAAATACCTGCAATCCTCTTAATCCTTTAAGTACCGTGAGGAAAGCCCGTGACTTAATTAACCATGACCCGACTAATTTCACTGATAACGAAGCAAGTAGACGAAATGGTACATACAATACAAGACTTGCAAGGAACTGCCAGATCTTTCTTAGGCCTAGGGTTAAACAGAGTAGGCAGATTGAGGCCCCGTAATCGAGCTACAACAACCCAACCCACCTTTGTCCACCGCTCTAAGGAGTAGTTAGATTGAGGCGTTCGAGTTCATGTTCTTAATATTTCATTTATTTCTTGAAAATGGCTCCAAGGCAGGAGCCGAAACGTAGAGTTTTCATAAATTCTGGACGCGGTTCAACCAGATAACCAAGTATATATATATATATATATATATATATATATATATATATATATATATATATATATATATATATATATATATATATATATATATATATATATATATATAAACATATAAAAATTGCAACTGACCCTGGATATGGGTTCTAGGGGAGCTAGTTCGAGTTCATTTAAAGACATTTTTTCAAGATTCAAAAGTCGAGATCTCCTCATTAGTGATTTTTTTTAAAGAAAATTCACTAAAAACGCTCAACACATACCTACAAAATTGAGAAGCCTATTAGAATACCGCAGCTATAAAAGGCGATGTGTGTGTGTCAAAACTTGCTTAAACATTTTCTAAAAAAGAAACTACATATTCTGACTTTGAATTTTTGTGCATAAAACTTCATCACAAATACACATCTTAAAAAATTATTACTTACTTCTTCTTGTCCTTCACTACTATCTTCCGAAGTGCTGTTACTGGTTGAATCGGAGGCTGATGAACTTGTGTTCTCTTCTTCTTCCTCTTCACTGTCATTACTACTGGCTTCTTCATTACTTACTAAAAAAAATGAAATTAAAAAAAATGTTGTTATACATGTCGTCAAACAGTAAAAAAAGGTCTGGACGCAGCAAGGGCGTTATGGTAGTGAATTTTCATAAAAATATTTTAAATAGCAAATATGTGTTTTCTTTAAGAAAGCGGAAATCAAGTTTGGTTACCAGTATAACCTATATAGTAGAAACAATGTACCATATTTCACAATAACTTTATTGTTTGAAAATGTACAAAAATTTTTCGAAAATAAACTTAAAATGTTCCCGAAAAAACTAGTTTCCTGGCCAACGAGCCTTATAGGTTAATAGCAAATTGAGATATTCAAATTTGAGGCATTCAATAAAAATTTGCTACCATAATGCACTTGTTGAGTCCCGAATTTATTTTATTACAAACATGCATTATAATTTCGTGGTCGAAATTCCATACATTTTAGACCAGCTCAGAACTGACACTGGCCGGGAAATCCGTCTGTATAATTAAAACAAATCATTGTTTAAACTATTTCAACTGACTGGCTAACGAAATTATCCAAGCTACTTGCAAACTGAAGGTATTCAGAAAATTTGATTAAAATCGGCCCATGATTTTTTGAGTAATCGGTGTGATCGGTTGTTCCCAAGAAACTTTTCTTGTTTACCTTGTTGTTGAATATACATTGATGGTGGTTTTATGCATGCAGAAGGGGAAGGGGAACCTCTGCGACAAAGTAGCGAACCAAGATTTTCAATTTATTGTTAAATTGTTACCCTATTTCATTTGTTAAAAATATTTTTTTCAAATTTAGGTGACCTTGTTTGTCAGTCTTACATAGAAAGTTACGGTATTTCAAAATGGGTGGATACAGCAACAGTAAAAGTGTTGAAAAAGGTCTAGGTGCAGCAAACACATTATGGTAGAGAGTTTCTGTAAAAATATTTGAAATCCGATAACTCAATTTCCTATTAAGCTAGAATCTTCAATCTTGAACCATAGTAACACCTATGTAAACGCAGCCTGGGTACTAAATTTTAAAAAAAATAACATAATGAGCTTCGCGGATAACTACAAGTTAGTTTTAAAAAACATTTTTTGTTGTTTTGTTTGCAAAAACTAGTTCGATTGGATTGACTAAAATAAAACCATCCGAGCAATTAAAAGGAAAAATACCTGCCATATTTATGATTTGGCAGGTACATTTTCCTTGCAAATAATATTAAATTAAATATTAAAGTAATATTTTCTAGAAAACTTTGTTGACTTTAATTAAATTTGCGACACAATTTTTGCTTGAAGTACTTGCATATATCTCTACCAAATTATAATTTTCTAGCTCTATAGAATATTGAAACTTGTTCAAATAATCGCCAACTGGGACATTTAAAACCGGTCTCCCAGGTCCTTTTAAATTTAAAGAATTAGTTTTAATAATATACCTTACTAATAGTGTACAATTATGAAAATTCACTACTATAATGGACTTGCTGCGTCCCGAACATTTTGATTTTTTTCTAACGCAAATTTTCACAGCTTGTGAAACGTTCTACAACTTTTATTGGAAAAGTTTATTTCTATGTCCAAAAAAGTTCGGAACGCAGCAAGTGCGTTATGGTAGTGAATTTTTATTAAATGCTCCAAACTTGAATAACTCAATTTTCTATAAACTTAAAAAGTTTAATTTTGGTATGTAGTAAGGCCTCTCCCAAGGCAACATATGTAGTAAATGTTACTAAAACAGCTTTGTAATTTTCGGAGAAAAATTTTTTTTCGAAAGAAAACTCAAAATTTGAATATCTCAATTTTCTATAAACTTACAAAGTTGAATTCTGGTACGTAGTAAGGTCTCTCCCAACTCAACATATTTAGTAAATGTTACTAAAACAGCTGTGTAATTTTGGAAGAAAAAATTTTTTTTCGAAAAAAAACTCAAAATTTTTCCGGAAGACCCTGTCCGATTTACCTGGATAACGAACTCATCCAATCCATTAATAAAACAAAGGCACTTGCCGAGTTTCATCTAAATCAGTTATTTATTTTTTGAGTTTTTGGATGGATACCTATATATATATATATATATATATATATATATATATATATATATATATATATATATATATATATATATATATATATATATATATATATATATATATATATATATATATATATATATATATATATATATATATATATATAAACATATAAAAATTGAAACTGACCCCGGATTTGGGTTCTAGGGGTCCTAGTTCGCGCTCATTTGAAAAATTTTTTGCAAAGTCTCACCATCGATACCTCTCTATTAGTGAATTTTTTAAAATAAAAATTCACTAAAACGAAAGTAGGAGAAGCTCTACTAATTATAAGGAACATACCCTGTACAATAACTTAGTTCAAAGTCAGTTAAAACAGTTTTGTTTTAAGTTAGTGGTAACTAAAATAGAAACCATAGCGTGCAGAATAATTTACCGCAAGTAAGTTCCAAACTCCTGGCATATTGACTGCTGCTATTTGTATAATCTTATTACACAAAATGCCATATTGCATACATGGAAATACATAGAAATACAGCCAGAACAGTATATTAAGTATCTGATTTGAATGCGGCCTGAACTGCATTGCAGTTGAAGTACACTTACTTTGCCAACACTCTCTTTGAAATTTACAATTATATTCGCCTCAATAAACCTTCCCCTATGTCACCATTTTTCCTTTAAACGTCATTGTGAAGCTAAAATTACCCTTTTATGTACGAAAAAGTTTGTATAATTCAGGTACATAACAAGACGAGTGAATGCAATGGGACTATTGAAACCATGGTAGAACCTCGGTGGTTCAGGGGTAAGAACGTGTGCCTATGAACCGAAGGGTACTGGGTTCGATCCCAGGGTACTCCTTTCACTTTTTCAGTACAAACTGTAAAATTAACATCAACCGAGGTTCTGGCATTGTATTTGAGCAAGTTGAATGTCTGCACGTTCCGCCCTTCGGAGGGGGCGTAAAGCCGTAGGTCCCGTGTCCATGCGATGTTGGGCACGTTAAAGATCCCTACCCTCCTTACAGAAAGGCAGGGGTTCGGCAAAATTTCCAAGATAGTGAGGTGAAACTGCTCCCTGGCGTCGGTGATTGGCCATAGTCGCGGAAATAGGCCGACGTAAAAGAAACAAAAGCACACACACACACACAGAAACCATGGTGAGCGAAATTAAATGTGAAACACAAACGCCAGGTTATTTGTGAATTTTTGTAGAAAAAATTCACTAATGGGGAGATCTATACTTTTGAATTTTGAAAAATTTCTTCAAATCAACGCAAACTAGAACCCCTAGAACCCATATCTTGGAGCTGGCGTGACAACATACTACTTGGTTCCGCAACTAGGTGGCGGCACGTCCACCACTCACTTAGTATTTTAAAGCTGGCTAAACTATAGCCGTATTACTTTTGTTGCATTTCTGCTACAATTAGTATGCCGTACTGAAGAGCTCTAATGAGAGCTAAACCGGTCTACGGTTCTAATTGTTGCGAGAATGCATCTAGTCTTTCGCCATATAGTTTGCAAGTTAAGGATATAGTTTACAAGTTATTTAAGGTTGCTATGGAAATAATAGCAAAATGTCAATTATAATTTACTGAGACATTTGCCTTATTTGATTGTTAACGTGTGTGATACTTAAGTTGTATATATATATATATATATATATATATATATATATATATATATATATATATAAATATATATATATATATATATATATATATATATATATATATATATATCCTACCGATAACTCAAAAAATAATATACCGATCTTAGTTATTAGACGGCATTCTTCAACAATACGTCGTCGTAATTCTTCCAGAGACTACGGTTATGTTGCGTAAATTCTATTCTTTAAATAGCCCCATAAAAAGAAGTCTAAAGGACTTAAATCCGGTGATCTAGGGGTGCACTCAATAGCACCTCTACGCCCAATCCATTGCTTTGGAAACTCTCTGTTCAAAAACTCCCTAACACGTTGTGAAAATGCGGAGCAGCTCCAACTTGTTGAAACACTAATTGTTTTTCTTGATAGCGATCATCATTGTCAATTAGTATATGGTAAACGATATCTTCTAGTAACAACAAATACGTTTCGCCACTCAAATTGCCATAAAGAAAAATTGGTCCGATTAAACGGTCTCCAAAAATTCCAGTCCAGACATTCAATTTCTGTGGAGTTTGAGTGTGGACTTCGTGAAAATTTCTTGGATTATTATTTGCCCAATAACGACAATTATGACGACTGACTGTAGAGTTTAATAAAAACGTACACTCGTCTGAAAAACAGATATTGAACAAAAAGTTCCCGTATCACCTATTCGTGCAGTCATAACTTCACAAAACTACAGCCGCCGATCAAAATCATCTTCATTCAGTTGTTGTACAAGATGAATTTTATACACGTGAAATTTATGATGCTTCAATATTAGTTGAATAGTTCTTATTTTGATGTTTGAAACAGTTACCAATTGTCTCGTGCTCAAAGTTGGGTCTGCACTAATTTGTCCTAAAACTTCAATCTCGGTAGTCTCATTTCTAACCGGAAATTCACGTTCAGGATCCCGTTTTTTGTTGGCTACTGAACCACTTTGTCGAAACTTTGCAACTAACCCAAAATGTATTTTCTGTTAACATGTCTGTTCGGATGTCGTTCATTAAACAAATTTGCGGTACGGTTGGCACAGTGATCGTTTTTGAAAAAAAAAGTAATTATTTCAACTTTCTTCTACAGAATACACCATTGTGAAATTAATTTTCGGTAGTACTATCACGTATCAAACCGACCGATAAACTGAAATAATAAACCGCATTTCTCTGATTCCGATAAGATATGTTCTGATATTCATTTTTTTGTTTACAAACCAACAAAACATTGACTATCAGCACATTTCTTATCGGAATGAGTTTCCCTATTTAAAATATAAGGGTTGTTATCACCACCCTTAAGGGGTTGTTGTGACAAAGTTGAGTTTTATTTCAAAACATGTCCCCTTCAATATTAAAATTGACGTGTTGCAGCGTTTCTTACAAAAAATTTCATATATATATATATATATATATATATATATATATATATATATATATATATATATATATATATATATATATATATATATATATATATATACAGGCTGACTGGTAAGTGCATTCCTTTGAGACAGTGATAGTACATCTCATTTGCAACATAATAAACCATATATCACATTATACAAAGTCCTCTGGTTTTCAAGTTTTTAATGATTTTTCGAAAATTCATCAGGTGTTGCTTCTAATATACAAATTTTAGAAGAAGTGGTAGGCAGTTCCTCAATTCTTTTTTCAGATAGTGTAGACATTAACTCACGCTGGGCAAAAATTACTATATTGAACATAATATAATAATAAAGAAATGTGAGGGTAAAAATTATCAATATCGTGAAAAAATTCAAATCAATTTAACATTTCAAAGACGTTTATTTTGAAAATTTGATAAAAAAAATTTTCTACAAATACTGTAAAAAATTTCGCCGGTCCTCTAACTTTCTAATGATGTACGAATTGTTCATTGTCTTCTAGTTACATAGATATCTCACATGCAACGATGCGACATAGGTACATGTTATTCATTCGCCATATAGTACTAAGTGAGTGGTGGACGTGCCGCCACCTAGTTGCGGAACCAAGTAGTATGTTGTCACGCCAGCTCCAAATAACACAAAGTGTTAAATAAAATAGAGACTAATATATATATATATATATATATATATATATATATATATATATATATATATATATATATATATATATATATATATATATATATATATTGTTAGTTTGTTGTATACAGTATCTATTTCTATCTAGAGACTACTATAGCCGTATTACTTTTGGTGCATTTTTATATATTGTTAGTTAGTTGTATACAGTCTCTATTTTTTTAACACTTTGTGCTATTTGGAGCTGGCGTGACAACATACTACTTGGTTCCGCAACTAGGTGGCGGCACGTCCACCACTCACTTAGTATTTTAAGGCTGGCTATACTATAGCCGTATTACTTCTGTTGCATTTTTGCTACAATTAGTATGCCGTACTGAAGAGCTTTAATGAGAGCTAAACCGGTCTACGGTTCTAATTGTTGCGAGAATGCATCTAGTCTTTCGCCATATAGTTTGCAAGTTAAGGATATAGTTTGCAAGTTATTTAAGGTTGCTATGGAAATAACAGCAAAATGTCAATTATAATTTACTGAGACATTTGTCTCATTTGATTGTTAACGTGTGTGATACTTAAGTTGTGTGTATATATATATATATATATATATATATATATATATATATATATATATATATATATATATATATATATATATATATATCCTACCGATAACTCAAAAAATAATAGACCTTTTGCAAGTGGCTTGGACAAGTTCGTTGGCCAGGAAAATCGCACCAGGTTTTCGCGGAAAATTTCTTTCTAAAAAAAATTATATCTCCGGAAATAACAAAGTGAGGGCAACCAAATTTAGGACGCGTATTTGTATTATAAAGAGTGAACCATGCACCAAAATTTAGGTCTCTAAGCTTAAGGACAAAAAGTTACGGGCAGCTAAAGAAAAATTTTTTGGAGTTTTCCTCAAAACGTCAAACTCGCAATTTAAAACATCAAAATTGGCAATGTTTAGGCAAAGAACGTGAAACAAATACGGATCGTGAAAAGAAAATGTTGCAAGAATAGTGTTCTGCGAACCCTTAAGTTTCAGATTCAACCTTAATTGACCTTCATTTTACTAAAATATTTACAGAAAATTCATTTCAAATAGACCCTTGCTCTGATGCTTTGGCTGTCGGTTTAGTTAAGTGGATGCTTTCGCTGTAGGTTTAGTGAAGTTTATGGTTTAACGGTATATAATTTTTAGCTAATTTTCCTAGAACAAATTCGTTACTGCACTTTAGCATTTTTTATCGAAATATGATGCATGTTTGCAATAAATAAATCTGGACGCAGTAAGTGCGTTTTGGTACCGAATTTTCATTAAATCCTTCAAATTTCAATAACTCAGTTTGAAATTAACGTAAGTTTTGTTTGTTAGGAAACCAACATTTAACTTTATTTTCGGAAAATTTTTGTGCAAACGCGATAAGGGCGTTTTGGTAGCGAATTTTCATTAAATGTTTCAAATTTCAATAACTAAATTTGCTATTAACCTAAGGTTCATTGCTTGGAGACCAGTTTTCTCAGAAACTTCAAAGTTTATTTTCGGAACATTTTTGTATATTTTCAAATAATTATTTTGATAAAATATGATACATTGTTCCTACTATATAGGTTATACTGGTAACCAAATTGATGCCTGCTCGCATTAGAGCGATATATTTGTAATTAAAAACATTTTTATGAAAATTCACTTCCATAACGCACTTGCTGCGCCTAGAGTTTTATATTATTAAAAAATATCCCTAGACTTTTCCAATAATAGGGCGATTAGAATTAGAACGAAACCGGACTGCGTTTCTAATAATGATGAGAATACATCTAGCCTTACATACTTAGTGAAATTAATCGCAAGTACTGAGATCTCACTTCTAAAGCTTTATTTCAAGACGAGTGTTGCTTATATGAAACAACCGATAAATTTATACATAGTACACAATAACAGTTAGTACTTCCCTTACTACACGTTAACGCGTCCTACAAAAGATTACAAATTATATACACATCAGTCAGAATTGGCAATTACTACAATTCGTTTAATAATTACTTGAGTTCGTGCCCGACTGGTCAATTAAGATGTAATTTCATGTGTAAATTGGCAATATGAATCAAAGTCTACACCCTTCAATAACAGAAATAGCTCATCTGTACTAGCCGCAGGTTAATCCCTTGCCGAACATAGCTTTAATTAGAGTATTACGATGATTTAGATTTGCATGATTGGGTAGCGCATCAGTTTCCTTTATTCCATTTCGGACAACCTAATTCCAGTTGGAAAATACTTATCAAACACTTGATGAAAATTGATTATAATTTACGTTATAAAATAAATATCATATAACGAGTTCCGCTGTATCTCATTTTTAAGTTGCTATACACAAGTTTTTTACAGCTTTAAATCACGATTCCTCTAAAATTTTGGTACCAGGTGCCCCTCTATAAACTTATATAACTTTTGAAAAAAAAAATGATATAAAGAAATGCGGTTTTCGCCAGTCTTCTTCTTATTTTTATAAGTTTGTTTTTGGGTAAGGGAGAGTGGGGGAATCGTGCGCGTCGGGTAATCGTGCGCATCAAATTTTTTCATACTCAGTGGTCTTTCAAGCGCAACCGTCTAGTGTTGCCCCCTCTCCTGCCTACTGTGAATCACCGACGCCATTATTCACACCACTTGTCTACGTTTGCACGGAATAAGCCTTGTTTATTTGAAATCCAACCAGTTCTTGTAATTTTCTGATATCGGAAAATAAGACGGTGAGTCCTTTTCATTTTCCTAATCTATAAGATATATTTATTTCATGGGAGAGTACGATCTTGT
This sequence comes from Tillus elongatus, assembly GCA_964006375.1. Lineage (NCBI taxonomy): Eukaryota > Metazoa > Arthropoda > Insecta > Coleoptera > Cleridae > Tillus > Tillus elongatus. Next base: position 314,241,645 of record OZ023262.1, on the reverse strand, counting down.
GCGTCTATTGATGCTTGTCTTACATAGTTGGGTTAATTAGTTTGCTAACTGTATTAAAGATTGTCAGTCAATATCTGAAGGGGTAATGATGCGCGCTAATGCGCACCATTCCCCCACATGCAATCTAATTTTAACTATTTATCTTCAGATGCCGAGAAATTATACAACGAAAACTACTATTCTGTCATATACGGCAGAAAATTTACGAGACGCGTTATTTGCAATAAGAAACGACGGCAGAAAAATAAGGGACGCAGGAAGGGCCTTAAATATTCCTGAATCAACACTCAGTAAAAAACTGTCAGAAGATCAGCCAAAGCCACTTCGTTAGGGTTGCAAGCCAGTGTATTCAGAACAAATAGAATGCGAGTTGAGAGAGTACATTTTAACGCTAGCCAAACTATTTTATGGCCTTACACCCAGGTCTCTTAGACGACTAGCTTTTCGATACGCCGAACAGCATAAGATTGCCCATAAATTCGACAAGGAGAAGGGATTAGCTGGGAAGGAGTGGCTGTATGGATTTTTAAGGAGATCACCTGACATAAAGCTACGGCAGCCTGACGGAACCAGTTTGAATAGGATTGCATCTTTCAATAAGGACCTAGCCAAATTATTGGAACCTTCAAACTCTCATGGAAAGATTTAAGTTTGAACCGAAAGTGTTCACAACATGGATGAGACAGGCATCACCACGGTGCAGAATAAGTGCCCTAAACTTTATGGCCTTAAGGGATCTAAAAAAAGTAGGAGCTGCAATTTCCGGCGAAAAAGGAAGGACAATAACAGCTGTATTTTGTGTGAATGCGGCTGGGAACTACATCCCTCCCATGATGAGATATCCTAGAAAAAGGATGCCGAAAACTCTTGAGAAAAATGGTCCAATTAGGACATTATATATATATATATATATATATGTTCTAAGAACGGTTGGATCAATTCTGAACTTTTTTTTCAGTGGCTGCGCCACTTTCAGAGGCATGCCAAGCCTTCTGTTACTGATCCTGTCCTTCTGGTCCTGGATAATCATTCTAGCCACATATCAATTGCAGCTTATTATTTCAGGAAAGAAAATAACATCCACATGGTCTCGCTTCCTCCACACACATCTGATCACCTTCAGCCTCTGGATCTGACATTTTTTAGTCCTCTGAAAAATGCACTATTCAAGGAATACGATCTCTACTTATCAAGTACCAGACATGAGAAAATAATTAAATATGATGTATCCTAACTTTTGAATAAAGCCTTCATGTAAGTGGCTACAATGGAAAAAACAGTTTCTGGGTTTCGGACAGCTGGAACATTTCCATTGAACCCCGACAAATTTACCGATGCTGATTTTAAACCTAGCCATTAAGTAGCAGAACTTACAGTAAAAGCAACACCTGAACTTGGAACTTCATCCAGCCAAGAGGATGCAGTCACTCTATTAGATAATCACCCAGATCTACAACATCGGAGAGATCCAATCCCTCAGCCATCTACGTCTAACCATAATTCTTTCTTTGCTGTGGCTCCAGTACCAAAAGCAAAGGTTAACCAGGCAACGAAAAGAAAATCTAGGAACAAGCAGATATCAGAAATCCTTACGAGCACTCCCGTAAGAACAAAACTAGAAGAAGCTGAGGTAAAAAAGAAACAACGGGAAGAGGCAATCAAAACCAAAGAGACATTGAGAGACAAGAATAATAAAGGAGTCATTCGTAAATGTTTTGATGATGAATCTTTAATTACATCGACTTCAAGGAAACTGAAAATCAAACAAAAAAGACCACAAGTGCCCGAATCATCTGATTCATCAGAAGATGATATGTCGGATATTTGTGACGACGAATTGGATGACGTCGAAGATGATGTTGGGCTAAGCTTCAACCGCCACCTTTAAATCTGCTAGCGAAAGCGAACGAACTTTGTGGTATTTACGGAGAATTTGGCAAACAAGGAGAATTATGGTACAGATGTGTCCTTTGTTCAACTTGGAATCATGATGAGTGTACTGGCTCAGATATGCCGAAAAATTATATATGTGACTTATGCTCAAATTAGAAGTTATTGTAACGGTTTTTTAAAATTTGTTCAACAATTTCAATAGATGTTTTCAAAGTCAGGGTTGATTTTATTTAGCAATAAGTACTTTCAATGCGCACCATTTCCCAACATGTGCGCATCATTACCCGCAAGGGTGGGAAATTGTGCGCCAGAGCACTTTTGTACTTTCAGCAATATTGTGCTTCAAATACATTATTTTTCCCTAAAATTGATTGACATGCTGAAAGTAACGTATATAACGCTTCCGTTTTTGGATTTACATTTAAATTATTTACAATGTTGTCAGTGCTATAACGATTTTCGCTTAAGTGCGCACAATTCCCCCACCCTCCCTTATCTGTATTTTTATACTCACTTCCGCTTTAACCGGAAACGACAAAACGTATTTTCAAGGATAGGGCAACTTTGTAATCTTAAATGAAACACCTGTATATTTATTCACAGTTTAAAAGCCCAATCTTTCCCCTTTACAAAAATGTAATACTTGTTACAGTTATTATACAAAGTGATGGTTTTACAAGCCTTTAAAATAAATATTACGTTTTATCTGAAATCTACGAAAAAAGGTATGTTTCGCAAAGCCGACTTTAGAATTAAAGACAGCAACACTTGCAAACGTTAAATTAGCTTAATGAAAAACACAGATACGTAATTTATTGTAAGAAGAATGATTACTTTAACTGAAAAAGCTAAGTGTGTAATCTTTTATGCTGAAACTAAATCTTATACAACTCAAAGAAGATTTAGAATTATGTTTAACAAGGAACCTCCAACAAAAAAATCAATCAAAACATGGTATACAAACGCTTGGAATTCTGGTTGTATAGAGCGTAAAAAACTGCAAATGGTGAAAAAAGACTTAATAGGGGAAATTAAATTTTAGAAAAAACAGAAAACGATGCTACATTATCAACAAGAAAAATTTCATCTGCAACAGGTATTCCGAAAACTACTGTTCATACCGTTATGAAAAAAGTACTAAACTTGAATGCTTATAATTAAAGGAAACTGATTTTCCTAAACGATTACAGTTTTGTACAATAATTCGTAATTTACTTAGAAGATATATGCATTTTCTCGATAATCTAATTGTGTCTGACGAAGCAGAATTTCACTTAAATGGTAAGGTAAATAGGCATACTGGTAGAATTTGGGTATCCGAAAATCCCATAAATTTTGTCCAGTACGTCAGATCCTCTCCGAAAGTTACAGTTTGGTGTGCGGTATCAAAACAAAAATTATACGGTCACTTTGACAAGTAAAAGAGTATGTGTAACTATACAGGATGGCTGAAAATATTACCAACTTTATTATTTTAAATGGAACAACCTGTATATTTTGCAGATTCTAATAAGCATTTAAGAGATAAATTCAATGATGTTACGCGGACGACAGCACCCTCCACTCAAATATACAATATCTTTAGCCCAATTAGATGAGGATCGCATTCTCATAGAGGGTTCTATCTCAGTGGATCTCCAAAAAATACTAGATTGGGGAAGTAGAAATCTTCTACAATTCAACCCCACCAAATCTCAGTATTGCGTTCTTTCTCATAAAAGATACACCAGCCCTAGACCCATTACAATGAACAACCAAGTTATTCAAAGTAATGAGTCCTTTTCACTTGTTGGCATTTCTGCGGATCGAAATCTCAATTGGCACCAACATGTCACATCAATTGCAGAAGCGGCTGCTAAGAAATTAGGTTTCCTCTCCAGGGCTCGCAAATACTTTTCAACAGTTATTCTATACCTTATATACTTCACAAATAAGACCAAACCTCGAATACTCCTCCCACATCTGGGGTGCCGCTGCCGCTTCTACACTCGCTATCCTGGACTCCATTTAGAAGAGAGCTATAGTTCTCATCAGTGACTCTACCCTCACCCAAAGGCTGCCATCCCTTGCCCACCGACGTGCCGTTGGTGACCTCTCTCTCTCTCTCTCTCTCTCTCTCTTTCTTTTATAGGTATCTGCACGGGCACTGCTCAGAGGAGCCTTCTTCCATAGTTCCTCCACCTGCTGCCCCCAACAGATCTACCAGGGAAACAGAGCGAATGCACCCTTTTACTGTCCAGTTCACCAGACATAGAACATCTTGCTATACCCGCTCCTTTGTCCCCAGGACTTCCAAGTTGTGAAATTCCTTGCCGGCACATGTTTTTCCTTCTCCTCCGAACCTCCAAAACTTCAAGTCCAGAATTAACAAGTTGCCTCTTTCCTCCTTGTCCACACCCACGGTACGATAGTATTTAGGCTGTAAGCCCCCGTGGTGTGTTGTTGAAATATTTTTTAAAATTTAAGTTTTTTCTTGTTTATTTGTCCACATAAACGGAATTATGGTATTTATATTACAATTTCAAAGTGAGTACATAAGAGCACATAACACAAAAAACAAATTAACGATAACAGACAACCAAAAATTAGATTTAGTTACTTACTTCATAAAGTTTATTCCCTATTATATTCTTCAAATGTTCAATATCATCCGGCCTGTTTGTAAACTTTACTTTTTAGATCACTCCACAAATAAAAGTCCAGAGGTGTGAGGTCTGGGGATCTTGCGGACCACTCAATAGCACCTCTTCTTCCTATCCATCGATTTGGAAATGCATTGAGGGTGGTTTTAGGCATGTAGAAGGGGGAGAACTCCCGAAACGAAGCCGGAAACCAAGATTCTCAATTTATGTTTAAATTGTTACCTCATTTTATTTGTTTAAAATAAATGCTGCTTCCCGAACTTTTTTTTATTTGTCAACAGAGTATTAAGTTTACGTACATCAATATACCAAGTGCAAAAAATTTGTTTAGTACTTTTCGAAATATTTTAATTCTCCACACTTTTTTACACCTTACATACTGGGCCTCAGAATCCCTGATTATGTAAATGCCGCTATTTTACTGATTAGGTATTAGTACAGGCAATAGAGAAGCTCGTTACTCCTGTCCATAATGCATTAAACTACAGGAGTTATTTTTTTTTTTTTATAGATAGGTTCAGAATGACGTACTGAATGTAAAAACACAAAATCCTTACAAATTAGGAGGGCGGAAGTGCCACCATTTTGAGAAAAACAGTTTCGGCCTATATCTCCATAACCGTGCAGTTTAGGCCAAAAATGGTAATGACCTTTATTGTAGATAATTGCATTTCTCATCTTTTTTGTTAAATATTTTTTTTGTATCACTCACCGTTTACATATTATACGACTATTAGCATTCATTTATTGACTTTTTTACCTATATCTTGGTTAATAATTGTTTCAGAAATAAAAAGATCATAACTTAACTTTTCAATAAACAAATTTCCTACAATTTTTACTGTAAACATTTTTTTTCTCAAATCAATATTTTCAAAGTTAGAACGCGTTAAATGTTGCACTTTTCAATCGACAAATTTTTCTGGAAATATTTTAGTAAAATGCAGGACAATGACGGTTGAAGCTAAGACTTCAGGCTTTGTAAAACATTCTTCTTGAGACATTTTCTTTCTATAGCTTATATAAGTTTCAGGTTCTTTGCCTAAATGTTGCCAATTTTGACGTTTTAAATCGCGATTTTGACGTTTTGGGGGAAACCCCAATTTATTTTTCTATAAATGCCTGTAACTTTTTTATGTTTAAACCTACAAAACTAAATTTTGGGAAGTAATTTACCTATTATGACATAAACCGACGTACCAAATTTGGTTGCACTTACTTTGTTATTTTCGGAGATATGAATTTTTTTCGAAAGAAAAACAAAATTTTCCAAGAAAACCTGGGCAGATTTTCCTGTTTAACGAACTTATCCAAGCCAATTGCAAAAGGATTGTATTCACCAAATTTAATCAAAATTGGCCCATTATTTTTTGAGTTATCGGTGTGTAATTATGCCCGCTAATTCACTAATATTAATTTGAGAAAAAAAAATTTTGAGTGAAAGTTCTAGAAAATTTGTCGAATGAAAAGTTAAGTTATAAGCATTTTATTTTTTAAACAATTATTAACCAAGATATAGGTAAAAAAGTCAATAAATGAATGCTTATAGTCGTATAAGTTGTAAACGGTGAGTGATACAAAAAAAATATATTTCACAAAAAAGGTGAGACATGCAATTATCTACAATAAAGGTCATTACCATTTTTGGCCTAAAGTACACGGTTACGGAGATATAAGCTGAAAAGGTTTTCCTCAAAATGGCGGCACTTCCGCCCTCCTAATTTATAGGGATTTGGTGTTTTGACATTCAGTACGTCATTCTGAACCTATCTATCAAAAAAAAAACTCCTGTAGTTTAATGGAGAAAAAATTCTCTATTGCCTGTATTATATCCTAGCGTTACTAAAATAAAGATAGATAACAAAACAGGGTACACCGACAGAAACACAAATTAGTACTGTGGCTGATTGAAAAAAAAATGAGGTTTTTTAGATTTGACATAGGATTTACCTAGGAATATTGGCTTTGGAAAATGAGAAGATATACATCCTACTTTATATACACTTAATAGAAAAGGTGATTAGGTAGTCTTTATAAACATGTAGCTAACAATGACAGTAATAATTCGAGTGAATAAATAAATCTTTGTTTACGGACATTTTATAGAAATAATTTAATCATTTTACACAATTCCTTTTTTAAGCACACTATATGTAATTCCAATTAAATTTCCATTATTTGAGAACAAAGTGTTTTTATTTTCCAATTCCACTTCTGTGGATTTATCGTTCGAATGAAGCTAATAAGCAATTAAAAGATGCTTATATTGAAAATTCTTAATTAAATCGCCCATTTTCTTTCTCTTGCTGATCACTACACAGTCTTTTAATTGGAACATTATTTGTGCAATTATTTCAATCAAAAATAAAAAAAAACTTGACCCAATTAATGATAAGAAAGTCTGGACGCAGCAAGTGCGTTATGGAAGTGAATTTTCCTAAAAATATTTTAGCAAGTCGCCTTGAAATATGCCTCTTCTAATTGGTATCGTGCTGGTTACCATGTTATCACCCGTTTGTACCCGTAACTGAATCTTTGTTCTCTAGGTAGACATTGTGTGTTCAAGCAACCTCAGAATGTAACTATCGATCTTATAGATCTTCAGCACACACTATAAGCCATTCGTGTGGAACTGAATCAAATGCCTTTTTGAAATCCACGTAGGCAGCAAAAAGATTTCTTCGTCCATTGTAAGCTTGATTGCACACACCCTAATCAATTATTAGCTGTTCTTTGCATCCCATAGATCCTTTGGCACATCCTTTTTTCTGGCCGCAATTATGTTTTTTCGTTCGCAGTGCGCATATCTGCGTTTCTGAACGTAGGATGTGCTCAACTTACATAGGGTCAGAATACAAGTTATTGGTCGCTATCTGCCGGGAACTGCAGAACAATGCTGATCTTTTGGCAAAAGAAATATGCCTCTGTGTGCGAAAAACAATGGCACCTTCTTTGGGTCAATTATAACATCATTTATTAACACCGCCAATAGATGATGTGTACACCCAAATTTCTTCAGCCAAAAGTTTTGGGCGCCATCAGGCCCGGGTGCTTTCCAATTATGAAGCTCTTTAATAACCTCGGAGACTTCACCTGTGGTAAACGGCTCGTGATGCATTTGTTCATAACGTTGACAAGCTCGATGTTCTTCGTTAACCCAGCTGGCGCCAATATTGCAGGAGGCTGTTGTGGCTAGTTGGCTTTGCCAGAACTCTTCAATTTGTTCATTACTTGGAAAAGTATCGGTGGATGCATTCATAGCTGAATTAAGCTGACGGTAGAAAGTCCTTTCAGAGCGTTCAAACATTGTATTGTCGTATTTCCTATTGCTGCTTGCTCTATATCTCCTTAACCGATCTGCATATACAGAAAGCTTCAGTTTTAAGCTGTGCAAACATTCTTATGCAGTGTCGTTGACTGGATCTTGTGCAGAGTGTTGTCGAACTCGGCCTATTATTTCCTCTACTCGTTTCTGCAATTTTCTTGTCTGTACTCCCCCAATGTATTGCGTCAGTTGTCCAATTTCTTTTTGAAGTGTTTTCACTGTACTTATCAACCTTTTTCCCACGGTTGTACTCTTTGACGTGAGTAGCTGTGATTGTACCTTTGATCAGAAATCTTAATGTATAAAGTTTTAATTGCTGCAGTTGCTGTACAGTAAATGAGTGTATGTATGTGCTCTAATGTGTTGATCTCTAGAAGGTGCAATGGCAAAATTATTCTGTTCAAAAGTTCCAATATAATTGCCAGTTTTCTAGATGATCTTAGCCTAGGTAATGGTGATATAGTAAGAGGGTTTGTTCCTTCATACTCCGCGACTGCACGACTCATTTCTGTGGACAATTTGTCGATGAGTTCCTCAGTTGCATACCCTCGATGTGTTCTTCTTGCTCAGTATGTACAGGCTGCAGATTACTACCATCAAACATGATCTCGTTATTTTCCGTAATCCCTCTTAGTAATTTCATCTTCAACTTCCTGTCTGACGGTATTCAGTCTCGTTTGTGGAATAAGGTCATTCCTAAGTATGACACGATACTGATTGAATACTCTCTGTTGAGTCACGTGTATGTGTGGGTGTATTCTGAGAAATTCGATGTGAAGTTGTTGCCTATATTCGTCTGTTGTCCGAGTTGTGTTACTCTGTAGTAAATGCGCATAATTGTTTCATTCATATCCATACTGCATTTCATGCGCCGTCTTGGCAATCCCATCTGGGTGAGCGCTGGCTGATTTTCCTGCGCTGCATCCTCAGTGAGTGGAGCTCTTGGTCTTACTAGGCTTCCCTGCTGTAATTCGTTGCATGACAGCCCGCCTCATCAGCACCCCGCTACCGACGTCCCGCATGCTGTCATGTCCAGCGACGGCCCTAGACATTCCCTGGCGAACCCCAGGCAGCGGAATTTTTCTGAGGCTTTGGTTTGCCACCATTTACATCGGTGTGCCCAGGTACGGATGAAGAAAGAGTAAGGTAATATGGTTAAGGAAACAGAGGGTAAATAGGACAGCGGACAGCTGGCGTCGCTGGCTGTACCGTCTACGTCGTTACGAGTAGCAAGACTAGATGCATTCTCGCAACAATTAGAACCGTAGACCGGTTTCGCTCTCATTAGAGCTCTTCAGTACGGCATACTAAATGTAGCAAAAATGCACCTAAAATAACGCGGCTGTAGTATAGCCAGTCTTAAAACACTAAGTGAGTGGTGAACGTGTCGCCACCTAGTTCGGAACGAAGTACTATGTTGTCACGCCCGCTCCAAATAACACAGGGTGTTAAAAATAGAGACAGTATACAACTAACTAACGGGGCTAACAATTTTTTAAATTGTTAGTTAGTTGTATACTGTCTCTATTTTTAACACCCTGTGTTATTTGGAGCGGGCGTGACAACATAGTACTTGTTTCCGAACTAGGTGGCGACACGTTCACCACTCACTTAGTGTCACGCCCGCTCCAAATAACACAGGGTGTTAAAAATAGAGACAGTATACAACTAACTAACGGGGCTAACAATTTTTTAAATTGTTAGTTAGTTTTATACTGTCTCTATTTTTAACACCCTGTTTTATTTGGAGCGGGCGTGACAACATAGTACTTGGTTCCGAACTAGGTGGCGACACGTTCACCACTCACTTAGTGTTTTAAGACTGGCTATACTACAGCCGCGTTATTTTTGGTGCATTTTTGCTACAATTAGTATGCCGTACTGAAGAGCTCTAATGAGAGCGAAACCGGTCTACGGTTCTAATTGTTGCGAGAATGCATCTAGTCTTACATACTTTGTCCCTATATTCGGGTAGAAATGGGCCAGGGCAAACAATTTTTTAAATTGTTAGTTATTTGTATACTGTCTCTATTTTTAACACCCTGTGTTATTTGGAGCGGGCGTGACAACATAGTACTTGGTTTCGAACTAGGTGGCGACACGTTCACCACTCACTTAGTGTTACGAGTAGCGGTAAGAATACTGCTAGAAGCAGTACACCCACCGACCAGACGGATCTGTGACCCTAGGCAGGGGCCCTTACAGGAGGCTACCGTCCGGGCCAGACGGACCCTGGTTTTTTGACATGGTTGTTACTCCACTCCCTCCTCCTTTCTCACCCGAGCTTGGGACCGGCGATAGCATATAATCGAATAATAATAATAATAAACGCGAAAGGCTAATTAAATCAGTTATGGTTCTTTAGATCGTACCCACATTTACTTGGATAACTGTGGTAATTCTAGAGCTAATACATGCTAATAGATCTTCGCCCTGAGAAGGGAGGAGCGCTTTTATTAGATCTATTATCGCTTATTATTATTATCATTATTATTATTATTATTATTGTTATTATTATTATTATTATTATTATTATTATTATTATTATTATTATTATTATTATTATTATTATTATTATTATTATTATTATTATTATTATTATTATTATTATGGTGGATCGGTCCACCGCTTAAGGGTTGTTGTTGCGACGTTGAGAATAAGCCTTAGGTCTTCCTCAATTTAAGCAACAAAATCACAAGTAGTGCCCCAAAAATGAGCCTGTTTCGTTTTCAAGTGGCCACCCTGTATTTTATTGCAAGAAATCTTCAAAATAGACGACGCCGTAATCATTATAAAAGAAAACATATTCTATTTTTTATAATAATACTTACTAATCTGTAGTTTTTCTATAATTAGTGGGTAAAATTCTTTGGCTGTTGCATTATTTGGCTCATACTGCAATACTAAAATTAAAATATGTTAGCGGAAGATCAATATAATATTTCTTACAAGCTGTACTTACTTAGTTTACAGTATTTCAGGGCTGTCACATAGTCTTTTAGCATCACCGCCGACAGAAACTGAAACAAATGAAAATCGTTTGAAAGATGTTTTACATAACCGCTATAATATGTAATAAATAACATTTTTGTTTTTATTTTATTTTTTGGGTTCTTTAACATCGGTCTATTTCTGCGACTATGGCAAATCACGGACGTCAGGAAGCAGTTTCAGGTCACTATCCTGGAAATTTTGCCGAACCCCCTTAAATGGTGGTGGTGGTCAAAAAGGTGGTATGGCCTCTACAGAAATATCATTAACCACAGATTTTTTTAACTTCTCGTTTGAGTAGGTGAAGGAACTATGGAAGAAAGCTCCTCTAAGCAGTGCCCGTGCAGATATCTATCAGCCGCTTCTGCAATTAATGTGACATGCTGGTGGCAATTGAGATCCGATCCGCAGAAATGCCAACAAGGGAAAATGACTCATTAATTTGAATAACTGTTGTTCATTGTGATGGGCCTAGGGCTGGTGTAGAAAGCAAGACTGAGATTTGGTGGAGTTGAATTGTACAAGATTTCTACTTCCTCAGTCTAATATTTTTTTGAGATCCACAGAGATAGAACCCTCCATGAGTCTGCGATCCTCATCTGATTGGGCTAAAGAGACAGGCTTATAATATTGTATATTTGAGTGGAGGGTGTTGTCGTCCGCGCAACTGTGAAGTGGGTTGGATGTGCTAGAGAGGAAGTCATTGATGTGGAGAAGAAACAAAGTAGGGGCTAAAGCTGAACCTTGAGGAACTCCTGCATTAATTGGATACAGTTTAGAGGAATGGTCAACCACGACAACAGAAATGCTCCGGTTGGAGAAGAAATTTGCTGTACAGGTACAGAGTTTTGGTGGTAGGCCATAGGCCGGAAGTTAAGCAGCTCTGCGTGCCAGACCTGGTCGAATGCTTTGGATATTGCTAGAGCGACAATCTGGGATTCACCGTGTAGTTCCATAGACTTACAAGAATGGGTGGCAAAGGAAAGGAGTTCGGCAGTTGATCTGCGCTGACGGAATCCATACTGCCTGTCGTGGATTAGACAGTATTTTTCAAGTAATTTTAGTAAATCGGTGTTTATATACTTTTCCATTACTTTAGAGACGACCGAAAGAAGAGAAATAGGGGACAGGTTGCACTCGAGCAGTTTTCCAGTTACTAGGGAATATGCCTCTATTGTAAAATGTCTTAAACAGACGAGTCAGGACAACAGTAGGACAGGAGGATGTATATATGTTGTTCTATTATAGCAATAAATCTATGTGTCTGCAGAATCTATACAACAATAGGAACACGTTTTTCTTATAAAAACTTAGCAGGTATGATACATTTGCCGGGAATTTGATATTTACTGTAGTTTTAAAGACTTTATAACATCTCTTCGTTGCGAATTGAATCTGCGACATGCAAATACTAGGTGAACCAAGTCGCAGATAGACGTTCCATCCCAGTTGCAATATAGATAGTCTTCGATGTTAATTCGATGCAGATGGGATTTATATCTACCGTGGTTAAATCTCATTCTAATTATCGTGGTTAAAATTTTTCTTGGGAAATTGAGATCTTTTATTTGAGTTCCTGATGGCAATTGTGAGTAGAGCAAGCTATATCTGTTGCTTGATTTTTGGACATAGAGCTTCCATTATTTTTCTCATAAAGTAAAAAATTCACTAAAAAGACATAATTTTCTATTATAAACAATTTCACGCAAATTCACTACCAACGCGCAGTTGCTGCGGACAGCCTCTGTTTCATCTTGAAGTGGTTAAAAAGGTTCTGAGCCTTTACATAAAAATCAGCTACGTTAATTTAACATAAATGAGTTGAAACAGGTCCAAGGGTATGCTCAGGAGATAAAGTAAGTTGCCTTATGTATTCCAAAACCTATAAAAATTCAGTACTATAACGCACTTACTGCGTGCTGGATTTTAAATTGTATAGCAAGCGTTACAAAAAGTTCCATGAAAATGTTGATTTGCTTATCGGGATTGTGTTATGAAAATTCGAATAACAGAGGTAACATTTGCTTACGTTTCGTCACATATTACATGGGTTAAACGAAGTGACAGTTGATGTGCTAAATCTGTCCCAATGTATGAATCCAATATGAGGGCACAGCTATCAAACACGGATTCGTCGTAGTGAAAGTGGCAGGGTGGAGAAAGGACCGAGACATAAATTTCAACAAAACAAATTAAGGTCAGATCAAGATGATAAATGTTGTTGTTCGTAGAGGCCCATATAACAACCTCAGGCTACAGTCGCTTTTCACTGCTTCCAAATGATGCCACCTAAGGCTTGCTTATTCTGTTAGCCTGTTTTATAACTGTCTATTTACTCGAATAATGCGAAGATTTCATATAGATGGTTTGTTTTAAAAATACAGAATGTGACGTTCCTCCAATGTGTGTTTATGAACAGCATTTTGTAGGACCTAACACAATAAAAGGGATCTTATTCAAATGCCTCGCTTCAATAGACTTGTGCGAGGTTTACTTTGGACAAGGAGTTGTGAATATTTATATTGAATGTTTTCTTGTTTTTTCGGCTTAGACGAGAGGTCCATTGTTTTTGTTTTCCAGAAATGTTTTAATGAAATGTTTAGAAGATATTGTCACAAAATTGCTGTCTTTGGCTTTTTGAGTAGCTGGAAATTATACATCATGTCCGCAAAATAAGGAACGAATTCATTATTTTTAGCTCGGTTAGTGCAATTTTCACCGAAATTTGTGTAGTGGGGTTGCAAAATTAGATAAATTATGTATTTCACGTCAACGCTGTTGCCACACTCAGATTTTTTTTGGGAAAGCTACCAACTTTTTTGTTTTAACTATAATCGCTAATGAGGAGATCTGTGTTATATATATATATATATATATATATATATATATATATATATATATATATATATATATATATATATATATATATATATATATATCCGACCGATAACTCAAAAAATAATGCACCAATTTTGATCAAATTTGGTGAGTACCTTCCTTTTGCAAGTGGCTTAGATAAGTTTGTTTGTCAGGAAAATCGGACCCGATTTTCCCGGAAAATTTTGTGTTTTCTTTCTAAAAAAAATCATATCTCCGGCAATAACAAAGTAGGAGCAACCAAATTTGGTACACGTGTTTGTATTGTAAATATTAAACTCTGTACCAAAATTATGTCTCTAGCTTCAAAGACAAAGAAGTTATGAACAGTTAAAGAAATACATTTTGGAGTTTTCCTCAAAACGTCAAACTCGTAATTTTAAACGTCAAAATTGGCAATGTTTAGGCAAAGAACGTGAAACAAATACGAATTTTGAAAAGAAAATGTTGCAAGAAGAGTGTTCTGCAAACCCTTAAGTTTCAGATTCAACCGTCATTGCCCTTTATTATACTAAAATGTTTACAGAAAATTTATTTCAAATAGACCCTTTCTCTGATGCTTTGGCAGTCGGTTTAGTTAAGTTGATGCTTTCGCTGTAGGTTTAGTGAAGTTTATGGTTTAACGATTCTATATATTTTTTTAAACTAATTTTCGTAGAACAAATTCCTTAATGCGTTTATGCATTTTTTATCGAAATATGATGCGGGCGATATGCGTTTGTAAGAAAGAAATCTGGCGCAGTAAGTGCGTTTTGGTAGCGGTAAATTTGCAGGTTAGCTCCCGAACGCTTTTCAAAAAACTGTTTTCAGAAACCTGCCTGGGCCCCCCTAGATACACAAACCCCAAGAAAAATTTCTTGTTCACACTCCCCAAGAAAGTTACGGGACCAGGAGTGAGTAGGGGTGTATAATTTTTTTAAGTTAATTTTCGTAAAACAAATTCGTTAATGCATTTTTTAATTTTTTATCGAAATATGATCCGTTTGTAAAAAAAAAAAAATCTGGACGCAGTAAGTGCATTTTGGTAGCGAATTTTCGGTAAAATTTGCAGTTTAGCTTCCGAACGCTTTTCAAAAAATTGTTTCCAGAAACCTACCTGGATCCACAAACCCCAAGAAAAATTTCTTGTTCACACCCCCCAAAGAAGTTACGGGATCCGGAGTGAGTAGGGGTGCTGGGTGGGGTAGGTAGTAAAAGAGAAATCTGAGCAGAAAATTCGAACAAAACGGGCTTGAAAGCTGTCTTTTTCACAACTTGAAGCCATAGTCCTCTTAAACCCTGCCTACCCCGCACAGCACCCCTATCACCCCAGGTGCCGTAACTTCCTCGGTGGGTAGGAACAAGACATTTTTCTTGTGGTTTATGCAGCGAGGGTGGTTGTATGCACGCAAGGAGGAAGGAAAATTCCCACAATGAAGCAAACCTACATAGGCTATACCGGTAATCAGATTGATGCCTGCTCGCATTTGCTATTAAAAACATTTTAATGGAAATTCACTTCCATAACACACTTGCTGCAACCAGACTTTTGAAAAATGTTTATATTTCCAAACAATAAAGCTATTTCGATGAAATATGGTGCATTGTTTCTACTATATAGGCAACCAAGTTTGATGACTGCTTTCATCAAAGAAAGACATTTGCCATTAAAAATATTAAAAAAAAATTCACTACCATAACGCACTTGCTGCGTCCCGAACTTTTTTTGAATAGTCTGAGAGGTAAGGAAACAAAAAGGACATTCTCACAGCCATTTTCAGTTTTTTATCTGATAGCAGATCAAAAAATTTCTACAACATTTCGCCTTCTTTGGGACATCATCAACTTTCTTAGTTCATTGGCTGTGAAATTTTAAAACATTCAAAAATATTTCTTCTACTGTGATAAAACGTTGTAATAGTAAGATACCGTTAAAGAACGTTGTCTAGTTTCTTTCTCACTTCCTAGTTTATTAAGGTTACCAAGAAGACTTTAATCAATTACAAAAGTTAATGCAAACAACTACGGATTGCAATTTGAACATAAAAAGATGAATTACTGGCAATGTCACTTTAAAGGGAATATCTAAAAAATATTAACGGCTTCTAAATGGCCCTTTTTACTTGACTTGTTTCTGTCCAGCCAGATTTTGCATAAGAAAGATTCTAGTAGATGTATTCTGTTCGAAAGACTCACTTGTTTCTTTTGTTACTAATAATGAAGTTGGGCTTGACATTAACAATAAGATCCAATCGTATGATACGGAAGTCATTAAACCAAACCGGAGATTGGAGCTTGAGTCCCAAATTAAGAATGAACAGCGAAAACTTCGTGGTTCGACGTGGTAATACCTGCCCAATAATTCTCTTTCATCTATAAATCCCAGGATTTTATTTCGGTATTTGCCCGTGGCAAAGAAAAAAAAAAGCAAATGTCTTTCTTTGATGAAAGCAGGCATCAAACTTGGTTGCCTGTATAGTAGAAACAATGTACCATATTTCATTGAAATAACTTTATTGTTTGAAAATATATAAACATTTTCAAAAGTCTGGATGCAGCAAGTGTGTTATGGAAGTGAATTTCCATAAAAATGTTTTTAATAGCAAATGCGAGTAGGCATCAATCTGATTACCGGTATAGCCTATGTGGTAGAAACAAATGTACTATATTTTATCAAAATTACTTATGGTTTGAAATATACAAAAAAATTCCGAAAATAAACTTAAATGTTAGTTTCCTAACCAACAAAGCTTACGTTAATAGCAAATTGAGTTTTTGAAATTTGAAGGATTTAATGTAAATTTGCAGATTAGCTCCCGAACGCTTTTCAAACAATTGTTTCCAGAAACATTACTAGGACCCCACCTGGATGCACAAACTAAAAGAAAAATTTCTTGTTCACACCCCCCAAGAAGTTACGGGACTGGGCGTGAATAGGGGTGCTGGGCGGGGTAGGTAGTAAAAAGAAAATATGAGCAGAAAATACGAAGAAAACTGCTTGAAAGCTGTCTATTTGAAGCCATATCCCCATTAAACCCTGCCTATCTCACACAGCACCCCCATTTGCCCCAGGTCACGTAACTTTCTTGGGGGTATGAACAAGAAGTTCCTCTTGTGGTTTATGCAACGAGGGTGGTTGTATGCACATGAGGGGGGAAGGAAAATGCCTACGACGAAGCAGACCTTCCCGGTTCGACTTGCGACAGGGGCGGGGTTGGAAGGGGGTTTGCTGCTTCATCGTGGGGATTTTCCTTCCCAGTCGCGTGCATACAACCAGAAGAAAAATGTCTTGTTCCTACCCGCCAAGGAAGTTACGGCATCTGAGGGGATAGGGGTGCTGTGCGGGGTAGGCAGGGTCTAAGGAGGATGTGGCTTCAAGATGTGAAAAAGACAGCTTTCAAGCCCGTTTTATTCGAATTTTCTGCTCATATTGCCAGTCCCGTAACTTCCTTGGGGGGTGTGAACAAGACATTTTTCTTGGGGTTTATGGATCAAGGGGGGCCCTAGGCAGGTTTTTGAAAACAGTTTTTTGAAAAGCGTTCGGGAGCTAAACTGCAAATTTACCGAAAATTCGCTACCAAAACGCACTTACTGCTTCCAGACTTTTTTTCTTACAAACGCATTATATTTCGATAAAAAAATGCAAAAACGCATTAACGAGTTCGTTCTACGAAAATTAGCTAAAAAAAATTATACACCCCTACTCACTCCTTGTCCCGTAACTTCCTTGGGGGGTGTGAAGAAGAAATTTTTCTTGGGGTTTGTGGATCCAAGGGGGGCCCTAGGCGGGTTTCTGAAAACAGTTGTTTGAAAAGCGTTCGGGAGCTAAACTGCAAATGTACCTAAAATTCTTACTTACTGCGTCCAGCTTTTTTGATATAAATATTTCGATACAAAATACAAAAATGCATTAACGAATTTGTTCTACGAAAATTAGCTAAAAAAATTACAGACCAATAAACCATAAACTTCACTAAACCTACAGCGAAAGCATCAACTTAACTAAACCGACAGCCAAAGCATCAGAGAAAGGGTCTATTTGAAATGAATTTTCTGTAAACATTTTAGTAAAATGAAGGGCAATGACGGTTGAATCTGAAACTTAAGGGTTTGCAGAACAATCTTCTTGCAACACTTTCTTTTCACAATGCGTATTTGTTTAACGTTCTTTGCCTAAACATTGCACATTTTGACGTTTAAGATTGCAAGTTTGACGTTTTGAAGAAAACTCCAAAACTTGTTTCTTTAACTGCCCATAACTTCTTGGTCTTTAAAGCTATGGACCTAAATTTTAATGCAGAGTACACTTTTTATAAGACAAAGAGGCGTACCAAATTTGGTTGCCGTTGCTTTGTTATTTACGTAGATATGAATTTTTTAATAAAGGAAACACCAAATTTTCCGGGAGAACCTGTTCCGATTTTCCTGGCTAACAAACTTATCCAAGCCACTTGCAAAAGGAAAGTACTCACCAAATTTGATCAAGATTGGTCTATTATTTTTTGAGTTATCGGTCGGGTATATATATATATATATATATATATATATATATATATATATATATATATATATATATATATATATATATATATATATATATAAACAAACACAGATCTCCTCATTAGCGAATTTAAAAAAAAAGGCTAAAAAGGGGGAAAGGCAAGACAAAGGAGGGCATCTATAATATAATAAGAAAAATGCTTTGAAAATTCTGAAATCTAATATAAAAGGTAAAACTTCGTCTTACCGTTTGTCCGAATGACGCCAAGACACAATTTTATCAAGTTTAACTGAAACACCGTTATTTGAAACTCTAATTAAAAGTAGCGATTGTTTCACTCAATCAGTTAAGAATCGTTGCGAACAGAGAAGTGATGATACACTGCCGTCGTCGCTAGTCGAGTCTCCTCTCGACCGGGTTGTCACCTCTATGTAAAACCTACTCCAGTGTGTCTCCTCGTCAAACTTTTCAACCGCTCATTTTTCTTGCATCCTAGTGGCTAAAACAGTTGTACCTGTAGCATTGGAAAAATCTCAGGCATTAGACAACTAACGGATTTTTCACTTCTTCGAATTCATCACTAGGAACTTGCAGCTGAAGACATAAAAAAGAGAAACTGCCTTTGTCTGTACGCAAAGTACGTCGTTTCTTAACCTTCAGTGATGGAATTATTTTCATATTTATCCTTAGTGACTAGGCCCATTGTATTAAAATGCTATGCAGAGAAAATCATGGCCTCACTCTTTATTTTATCAAGAATTAAAATATTTTTATTTCAGACAATGTTCCTTTGTATGAAACTTCCAGCAGTTAAATCGTTTCACGGTCGCCTAATAATATACCTCTTAAAAATCTTTATCACAAAGACAGATGTGTGTTACCAAGTAGAGAATTTTGATATTTCTTTGCGAAGATAGCTCTTTTGCTTCTTTAAATCAAAAAATATATCAGCTATTGAAAACTCTCAAACAGTTTTTTTTTCTCCCTCAGGGCTCGTCCGCGTCTTTGCCGCCCCGATAGCACTGCTGCCTTTGGTTTATTGTGCATGCCTTTAGTCTTTTCTACTACATTTATTCCAAAATCACTGTGCCTTGAACTAGTCTGCACAGCGATTGGTAGGGTGAAGTTTCATATTGCTCTGTCTCCGGTCTAGACTGACCGCAGATCAGTTGTCTTTTGCGGTCCAGAGCTCTACACTCGCACAAGATGTGCTGGGCTGATTCCTCCCAGTCGCCGCAAAGTCTGAATGCGAGGTCTCCCTCGAACCGCCCCATTTTATGCATTATCCGATTTTGATAAAATTTGGTAAGTACCTTCATCTTGCAAGCCGCTTAGAATACTTCGTTAGCCGGGAAAATCGACCTAGATTTTTTATATATATTTTTTAAATCTCCGGAAATAAAGAAGTACGGGAAACCAAATTAGGTACGCGGATTTATATCATTAAAATTAAATTACTTGTAAAAATTTAGATCTGTAAGTTAAATGATAAAAAAATAGGCATTTAAAGGAAAAAAAATGGGGGTTTCCTCTAAACGCCAAAGTCGCGATTTGAAATTGGCAACATTTAGGCAAAGAACCTGAAACTAATACGGGTTATGTAGAGAAAATGTCACTAGAAGAATGTTTTACAAACCCTGAAGTCTCAGTTTCAACCGCCATTGTCCTTCATTTTACAAAACTGTTTCTAGAAAATTCATTTCAAATAATTTCTCTGATCATTTGGCAGTAGTTTTAGCTATAGAGTTTATCGTTTAATGCTTTCATGGTATATAATTTTTAGCGAATTTTCGTAAAAAATTAATAAAGCTCACTATATTCGTTATTATACAAGATACGAAAAAGATTGTACACGTTAATTATAAGGTATCTTGAGCTTAATCTTAAAAAAATTGCTATAATCACAGACTGGCCCATAAGTCGTTGGTGATACAAATTTACCTTTTTTTTAATCGAACACGCCTTATATTATTTCATTTTTGCATGTTCTATTAAAATATAGTGCATGTTAGTAAGCGAAGAAATTCGAGACGCAGCAAGTCCGTTGCGGTAGCGAATTTTTATTCAAATTTGAATAGCTCAATTTTATATTAACCTATAATGTTCGTTGGCTGGGAAAGTAGTTTTTTCGGGAACATTTTAAATTTATTTTCGAAAACTTTTGTACATGTTCAAACAATAAAGTCATTTTGATGAAATATGGTACATTATGTTTCGCCTATACACGTTATTCTGGTAAGCAATTTGATGCCGGCTTTCTTAAAAAAACATATTTGCTCTAAAAAACATTTTAATGAAAATTCACCACCATAACGCATTTGCTGCGTCCAGACTTTTTCTGTTTTATTTTGGTAAATGTCAGTTTTCGCAGAATTTTTTTGTGTTTCCGCAGAAATCATTCTTTGTATGATTAAGTAAGTACACTTGGAGAACACCCAAATCACCACAACACATATTTCAGAGACCTTACGATCGTTTCGTTGACCAAGTCAACATCTTCAGAGGAAGAAAAATTCAGAATTTTTCTTCCTCTGAAGATGTTGACTTGGTCAACGAAACGATCGTAAGGTCTCTGAAATATGTGTTGTGGTGATTTGGGTGTTCTCCAAGTGTACTTATTAGTGCTCATCACAGGTTCCAGTTTTCACATAGTTTGTATGATTGTTCTTAAATATTGATAATTAGTAATAAATGTTTAAGTTATTATAGAAAAAAGTTTGGGATTTTTGCGGACAAATTGTTTTCAAATTTTCATGAAAGATCTTTTTTTGGAACTTTCGTTGAAAACCTTTTTGTGAATAATTATATATTGGTAGGTGGGGTAACTATCTTGAAGAGGTTCGTTGGCCAGGAAAATTGGACTAATCTTTTTAGGAACATTTTAGGTTTATTTTCGGAAAAACTTTGTACTTTTTTCAATCAACAAAGTTATTTGATGAAATATGGTACATTGTTTCTACTATACAGGGTGGCGCATTGAAAACGAAACAGATCGATTTGCGTGCAGAGAATTTTTTTTTTAAGAAACGTTGAAACACTTCAATTTTAATACTGAGGGGGACATGTTTTGACATATAACTCAACTTTGTCACATCAACTCCTTAAGAGTGGTGATAACAACCCTTATATTTTAAATAGGGAACATGGGTCGAGTGTTACGTCATTTGAAAGCTCTTCCCTCTTTGAATTCAGCACACAAATTTTTTTGGAAGTTTTATCAACTCGTTTACCAATTATTCACAGTTGGAGTTGCAAGAACGTATTTCATTCATTGTGATAATAAATGCACTAATTAGTCAATTTTTCGTAAAAAAAAACTAAAAAACAAAACCAGACGTTCAAAAATGTTTATTCAGTTAAGTAAGTGTTCAAATTGTTGACCACCAGCTTCCATACAAAAGTACAATTTTGTTCAAAACGAGCTCTGACATACTGGAGCATTTGTGGAGTTATTAGACGGCATTCTTAAACAATACGTAGTCGTAATTCTTCCAGAGACTCCAGTTCTGTTGCGTAAATTCTACTCTTTAAAAGGCCCCATAGAAAGAAGTCTAAACAAGTTAAATCCGGTGATCTAGGGGGGCACTCAATAGCACCTCTACGACCAATCCATTGCTCTGGAAACTCTCTGTTCAAAAATTCCCTAACACGTTGTGAAAAATGCGGAGGAGCTCCATCTACAAACAGTAATTGATCATCTTGATAGAGATCATCATTTTCAACAATGTCAATTAGTAGAGGGTAAACGATATCATCTAGAAACTCCAAATACGTTTCGCCACTCAAATTGTCATTAAGAAAAATTGGTCCGATTAAACGGTCTCCAAAAATGCCAGTCCAGACGTTTAATTTCTGTGGAGTTTGAGTGTGGACTTCGTGAAAATGTCTTCGATTATTATCTGTACAATAACGACAATTATGATGATTGATTGTAGACTTTAATAAAAAAGTACACTCGTCTGAAAAACAGATATTGAACAGCAAGTTCCCGTTGTCAGCTATTCGTGCAGTCATAACTTCACAAAACTCCAGCCGCCGATCAAAATCATCTTCATTCAG
This sequence comes from Tillus elongatus, assembly GCA_964006375.1. Lineage (NCBI taxonomy): Eukaryota > Metazoa > Arthropoda > Insecta > Coleoptera > Cleridae > Tillus > Tillus elongatus. Next base: position 314,219,378 of record OZ023262.1, on the reverse strand, counting down.
TTGTTGTACAAGATGAATTTTATACGGGTAAAATTTATGATGCTTCAATATTTGCTGAATAGTTCTTCTTTTGATGTTTGAAACGGTGGCCAATTTTCTCGTGTCAAAGTTGGATCTGCAGCAATTTGTCCTAAAACTTCAATCTCAGTAGTCTCATTTCTAACCAGAAATTCACGTTCAGGATCCCGTTTTTTGTTGGCTGCTGAACCACTTTGTCGAAACTTTGCAACTAACTCCAAAATGTATTTTCTGTTAATATGTCTGTTCGGATGTCGTTCATTAAACAAATTTGCGGTATGGTTGGCACAGTCATCGTTTTTGAAAAAAGGGTAATTATTTCAACTCTTTCTTCTACAGAATACACCATTGTGAAATTAGTTTTCGGTAATACTATCAAGTATCAAACCGACCGAAAAGCTGAAATAATAAACCGCATTTCGCTGATTCCGATAAGAAATGTTCTGATAGTAAATTTTTTGTTTACAAACCAACAAAACATTGACTATCAGCAGATTTCTTATCGGAATGAGTGAAACGCGTTTTTGAATTTTCAACTGTGAATAATTTTTAAACGAGTTGATAAAACTTCCAAAAAAATTAGTGTGCTGAATTCAGAAAAGAAAGAGCTTACAAATGATGTAACACTCGACTCATGTTCCTTATTTAAAATATAAGGGTTGTTATCACCACCCTTAAGGGGTTGATGTGACAAAGTTTAGTTTTATGTCAAAATATGTCCCCCTCAATATTAAAATTGACGTGTTTCAGCGTTTCTTAAAAAAAATCTCTGGACGCAAATCGTTCTGTAACCGAATTTGTCTGCTTTCATTAAAAAATACATATTTGCTATTAAAAACATTTTATGAAAGTTCACTACCATAACGCACTTGTTGCATCCAGACTTTTTTGACTTTAGGTCGAGAACATGTTGTGTTTTTAGAAAGCATATAGTAAATTAATTTTGGAGTTAAGCAGAAGTGAACATTTTGTTGCCTAATTCCAAAATGTAAGAGACAAACTAACACCTAAGTTTGTTGATCAAAACATACAAATGTATGTTAGAAACTTCGAAGTGTACCCTTTTCATAGAAATTCTGTTAACTTCTGTGCAGTAAATAGTATAGTTGCAGTTTTCTGTAGTATAAACAGCTGCTATAGATGTAGTTTATTTCAGCCGAACTCCGTATTAGCATTCAAAGCTCAGCGCTTATAGCATTATAAAGTTTTATTGCCCGAGAAATGTTAATTCAATGCCATAACTTAAATTTAAATTTCATCACGGATCTGAATTTTATCCAGAATGCCAAGTTAATGGAAAAGAAAAACGTCTCGACAGTTTCATTTTATACTACCGTTAGGTTGAATCCAATTTACTAATATACCAAAATTCACGTTTGGAAAGTTACAGCTCTTTATTCAATATTAAAAAGTCTGGACGCAGCAAGTGCGTTATTGTAGTGAATTTTCATAAAAATGTTTTTAATGACAAATATGTGAGTTTTTTTAAGAAAGCAGGCATCAAATTTGGTTACTAGTATAACCTATATAGTAGAAACAATGTGCCATGTTTCAACAAAATAACTTTATTGTTTGAAAACGTACAAAAATTTCCGAAAGGAAACTTAAAGTGTTCCCGAAAAAAACCGTTTCTTGGTCAACCTTATACGTTAAGAGAAAATTGAGTTTTTCAAATACGAAGCACTTAATCAAAATTGACTACCGTAACGCACTTGCTGCGTCCCGAATTTCTTTTCTTACAAACATGCTTTATATTTCGATGGAAAATGCAAAAATACAATAACGTAAGGCGTGTTCGATTAAAAAAAAATGTATCACCAACGACTTATGGGCCACCTGTGATTGTACAAATAATGTTTTAAGATGTAGCTCAAGACACCCTATAATTAATGTATACATTTTTTTTATATCTTGTATAATAACGGATATATTGAGCTTTATTGATTTTTTTCGAAAATTCGACAAAAATTATATACCATTAAACGATAAACGCTATGGCTAAGACTACTGACAAGCATCAGAGAAAGGGTCTACTTGATATAAATTTTCTGGAAACGTTTTAGTAAAGTGAAGGACAATGGCGGTTGAAACTAAGACTTCAGGGTTTGTAAAACATCCCTCTTGAGACATTTTCCTTCCATAGCCTGTATTAGATTCAAGTTCTATGCCTAAATGTTGCCAATTTCGATGTTTAAAATTTCGACTTTACGTATGTCGATGTGAACCCGTGCACCTAATTTGGTTGCCCTTACTTTGTTAGTTTCTGAGATATAAATTGTTTTTAAAAGAAAACACAAAATTATCCGGGAAAACCTCGGCCGATTTTCCTGGATAACGAACTTATCCAAGCCACTTGCAAAAGGAAGGTATTCACCAAATTTAGTCAAAATCGGCTCATTATTTTTTGAGTTATCGGTGTGATACACACACACATATATATATATATATATATATATATATATATATATATATATATATATATATATATATATATATGTATATATATATATATATATATATATATATATATATATATATATATATATATATATATATATATATATATATATATATAAACATATAAAAATCGAAACTGACCACGAATATGTGTTATAAGGGGCCTAATTAGCGCTCATTTGAAGAAATTTTTTCAAAATACAAAAGTCGAGATCTCCTCATTAGTGAATTTTTTTAAAGAAAATTCACTAAAAAGGTTTGGGACGCAGCAAGTGGATTATAATCGTGAATTTTTAAAAGAATTGTACATTATTAGCAACGTATGTTATTAAAACCAATTCTTAATTTTAAGTGAACCGTGGAGGTCGGTTTTAGAGGTCACAGTATGCAATTACTTGGAGAAATTTCTAATTTTTATGGAGATAGAAAATTAAAATTTGGTACATATATGTAAGTAATCCAAGCCTCTTTAAAAAAATGGGTTACAAATTTCATTAAAGTTACAAAAGTTTTCCAGAAAAAAATATTATTTACAAGGGGAATGTGCTTGGCAAATTATAAATACAGCAGGTATTTTTCCTTATTAATTGCTTGGACGGTTTTGTTTTTGTCAACCCAACTGAATTAGTTTTTGCAAACAACATAAAAGGTTTTTACAAACAAATTTGTAGTTATTCGCAAAGCTCCTTATGTTATTTTGTATTAATTTAGTACCCACGCTGCGTTTACATAGGTGTTACTCATGATTGAAGATTCTAGCATAATGGAAAATTGAGTTACCAAATTTGAAATATTTCTACGAAAATTCTCTACCAAATAACGCACTTGCTGCACACAGACCCTTTTCAACACTTATTTACTGTTGCTCTATCCATACTTTTTTAAATGATGAAATATTGTAGCTCTCTATGTGAGACTGACAAACAAGGCAACCTCAGATTTATTCTTGAAAAATTATTTTAAACAAATGAAATCAGGTAACAATTTAAACATAATTTAAAAGCCTTGGTTCGCTGCTTCGTCGCGGGGTTCTCCTCAACCTTTTGCACGCCTACAATCACCCTCAATGCATAAAACAGAACAATGTAAACAAGACAAATTTCTTGGGATCAACCCCCAAGAAAGTTGCGGGACCTGCGGTGAATTCTGGGCAGAGTATATAGGATTTTAAGGAATTATAGCTACAAAAGGGGATAAAGGCATCTTATAGAGGTCTAACCAAGCTGGTTTGTCGCACTTTCCCCTCCCATTTCCTATTTCTTTTTTCTTTTCCACTGAGCATCCCTATTAACTCCTGGTCCCGTAACTTTCTTGAGGCCTGTTGCGAGAAATTTTTCTTGTGGTATGTGCATCCAGAAAGGTTTTAAGCATGTTTCTTAATTTTTTTTCTGAAAGTCCCCCGTGTGCTAAACTCCAAATTTACGAAAATTTAATTTTTATTTGCAAAAGGAATGTACCTGCCAAATTATAAACGTAGCAGGTATTTTCCCTTATTAGTCACTTGGATGATCCGTTTTAGTCCACTCAATTGAACCAGTTTCTGCAAACAAAATAACAAAAAAAATTCAAACAAATTTGTAGTTATTTTTTAATTTTGTACATACGATGCCTTTAAATGAATTTTACTATGTATCAAAGCTGAAGATTCTAGATACTTTCTGAAAATGAAATAAATATAAATACAAAATTTTGAAATTAACATTTTAATAATTTACACTGAACATCTGATAATATAATCTAAACTGCTTTATGATATTATGTAGTTTCATTTACTTCACATTTTCCATATACTACATAAAGTGTATTATACTTTTATTAGTTTGAAGTTATTTATTCTTGAGATAATTTTGTTTCACTTTAGTAATACAGTACGTACATGCATTGATCAACAACCTGAATCTGATGCACACAACCGCTTTCTTATTTGTTTCATTGGATTATATATATATATATATATATATATATATATATATATATATATATATATATATATATATATATATATATATATATATATATATATATATATGAGAAATATTTTTTTTAAGAAACGCTGAAACACGTCAATTTTAACATAGAGTGGGACATGTTTTGACATAAAACTCAACTGTATCACATCAGCCCCTTAAGGGTGGTGATAACAACTCTTATATTTTAAATAAGGCACATGGGTCGAGTGTTACACCAGTTTAAAGCTCTTTCTTTTCTGAATCCAGCACACTAATGTTTTTGGAAGTTTTATCAACTCGTTTAAAAATTATTAACAGTTGGAGTTGCAAGAACGTATTTCATTCATTGTGATAAGAAATGCACTAATTAGTCAATTTTTCGTTAAAAAAAAAACAAAACCAAACGTTTAAAAATGTTTATTCAGTTAAGTAAGTGTTCAAATTGTTGACCACCATACAAAAGTACACATTTTGTTCAAAACGAGCTTTGACATTCTGGGGCATTTGTGGAGCTATTAGACGGCATTCTTCAACAATGCGTCGTCGTAATTCTTCCAGAGACTCCGGTTCTGTTGCGTAAATTATACTCTTTAAATGGCCCCATGGAAAGAAGTTTACAGGAGTTAAATCCGGTGATCTAGAGGGCCACTCAATAGCACCTCTACGCCCAGTCCATTGTTTTGGAAACTCTCTGTGCAAAAACTCCTTAACACGTTGTGAAAAATGCGGAGGAGCTCCATCTTGTTGAAACACTAATTGATTTTCTTGATAGCGATCATGATTTTCAAACATGTCAATTAGTAGAGGGTAAACGATATATTCTAGTAACTCCAAATATATTTCGCCACTCAAATTGACATCGAGAAAAATTGGTCCCATTAAACGGTCTCCAAAAATGCCAGTCCAGACATTCAATTTTTGTGGAGTTTGAATGTGGACTCGGTGAAAATTTCTTGGATTATTATCTGCCCAATAACGACAATTATGACGATTGACTGTAGAGTTTAATAAAGACGTACACTCGTCTGAAAAACACATATTGAACATAAAGTTTCCGTTATCAGCTATTCGTGCAGTCATAACTTCACAAAACTCCAGCCGCCGATCAAAATCATCTTCATTCAGTTGTTGTACAAGATGAATTTTATACGGGTGAAATTTATGATGCTTCAATATTTGCTGAATAGTTCCTCTATTGATGTTTGATACAGTGGCCAATTTTCTCGTGCTCAAAGTTGGGTCTGCAGCAATTTGTCCTAAAACTTCAATCTCAGTAGTCTCATAAGTCACGTTCAGGATCTCGTTCTTTGTTGGCTACTGAATCACTTTGTCGAAACTTTGCAACTAACTCCAAAATGTATTTTCTGTTAACATGTCTGTTCGGATGTCGTTCATTAAACAAATTTGCGGTACGGTTGGCACAGTCATCGTTTTTGAAAAAAGAGTAATTATTTCAACTCTTTCTTCTACAGAATACACCATTGTGAAATTAATTTTCGGTAGTACTATCAAGTATTAAACCGACCGATAAACTGAAATAATAAACGGCATTTCTCTCATTCCGATAAGAAATGTTCTAATAGTCAATTTTTTGTTTACAAACCAACAAAACATTGACTATCAGCACATTTCTTAACGGAATGAGTGAAATGCGTTTTTGCATCTTCAACTGTGAATAATTTTTAAACGAGTTGATAAAACTTCTAAAAAAATTAGTGTGCTGAATTCAGAAAAGAAAGAGCTTTAAAATGATGTAGCACTCGACTCATGTTCCCTATTTAAAATATAAGGGTTGTTATTACCACCCTTAAGGGGTTGATGTAACAAAGTTGAGTTTTATGTCAAAACATGTCCCCCTCAATATTAAAATTGACGTGTCTCAGCCTTTTTTTTTTAAATTCTCTGGACGCAAATCGGTCTGTTTCGTTTTCAATGCGCCACCCTATATGTATATATATATATATATATATATATATATATATATATATATATATATATATGTATATATACATATATAATACTAAACCACAGTCGACGGCCGAAGGCATTTGCTAAAGTTAGGTTACAATGAAAAGTTGGACTATTATTTACCTACTCCTGTTTGTATTAACCTTAGAATATAGGTCATAGGTCGTTATTTTATATTGTAAGATTCTAAGGTATTAGCGGAGTCGATTTCGAGGTTATCTTCTTCTTCTTCTTTGTTAATGACATCTGTTAGTTTCGAGGTTATGCTTAGAGCGCACACGTTTCTCTCGTGACTCCTGTCGGTTAACAAATGACAAATAGTGGTGTTGTCAGATTAAACTAGGGAAGGAAGATGACTTTTAAATACCATGAAAATAGAAAGCTTAATATTTATACATAATAAAACGTAGTTCTAGGTTGCTTTTAAACAAATTGAATGACTTTCATAAAAATTTTTATTTATTAACATTTTTCTATCTTCAGATTCAGATGAGGGTTGTCGCAAATGGCAACACCGCTGATTGTTTATTGTGACATATTTTCGTAGCCTGCCGTTTACGACATAATTTGGAGATTTTCTTTGCAATGGCAGCGGAACCTTGATACAACTGTCTGATCTTGTCTAACATTATAGGCATCCATACAGAGGTAATTTTAAGTCATATCGTAGATTATTTATTTTTTGCTTAGATATAACTCAAGATTTACTGCACCAATTGAGCTTAAATTTGGCATGTAGGACCACTTATATGATGCTCGTAAAGTTTTACTTTAATACTTTTAATAATTTAAAAGATATGGCGTTTTCAAACAGTTTTTTGCATTTTTTTCTAAAAGCAATTGAGTGTCAAAACTGTCTGACAAACTCATCCAAACTATTAAGAAGATGAAGGGATTTCCAAATTTGGTTTTGATTGGTCAAATATTTTTTGAGTTGTCGATTGGATACACACACACACACACACACACTATATATATAATTTTTTTAATGAAAATTCACTTAAAAATGCCTCGACGCAGCAAGTGCGGTATGGTAGCGTAGACATGAAATTTAGTAGATAGTTAACCTTTATACTATAGAAACTATTTCGTCAGACAAACTTTTTGTTTGAAAAAGTACAAAAATTTTCTATTTCAAATGGGACTACCTGTATTTTGTGTTCCAGAAGTAAAGGGGATGTCTCCTGCCCCACCCTGTCACACAAATAGGAGGTTTCCACTTGAAAAAAATGACTTTTGGTGGGTTTTTTAATTTAATTTTTTAATTTTTTTTTGTTGAACATCCGGTGTTAATAATTATTAAAATATCATACGGAATCTACTAAAGCATGTCTCTTTCTACAATTAATACAAACACTAGTTAACTAATAGAAGCTTGCGTATAGGAATATTTCATAATTGCGCTTTGGCCTGCAAACGTGATTTTTGACATAAAATTTGAAATATGTCAAAAACGGTTAGACAGGTATAGAATAATACACATAAAATGTATTCGCAATTTCTCGCAGAATCTAAAAATGAGAAGAATATATAGGGAGTTTCATTTGAAATGACAAACGTTACACTTACTTCCGGTATAACCGAAAATCTCACCATCTTAAAAATATTTTAGTTGAGTTGCCCCTATCGATGTTTGTACATGGCCAACTTTTCAAAAATTCTCAAGAGCTAGTTTTTGACAAATCAATCGATGCCATTCCCGGTGGGACACCTGTATAAGTTATACCAAATTTTATGCCTTTCAATATAAAAAGACATATTTACCATTAAAAACATTTTTATGAAATTCGCTACCATAACGCAGTACAAGGGAACTAATTAAAGAAGAAGAAATAAATTAGTAATGATGATAATTACCTCTGCCAGGAACTCAGTTGGGGCTGAGATGCTCTCATCGGCATCAGTGTACTCGCTGAGGTCCTCGTTACTGCTCGATGTCGGCTTTATCAGTCCCACGTTACCATTATCTTCACTCATCATATTCAACGGACTCGCGCTGTAACAACAAAATCATTTTGTGTAAGTTTTAGAGAAACAGTTAAAAAATTATGGTTTGAAGATAACCGAAGTTTCATAATTAACCACGTATTATACAACAATAGAATTGGACTGCTTGTAGTTGAAAATAATTGATTTACTTTAGTTGTCGTGTATGACTTCTGCAGCTAAAACGCGCATACAAAACCATAATTATCTAAATTACGTACCCGCGAGAAATTGCTGACATCGCCACTAATTGAACCTGCTTACAGAAATTGGCTAGGCGGGTGGGGGAGGCTAAAGTAAATACATAGCAATTGTGTGATTTTCTAACCAATTTAACTATGCACAACCAAAAATTCGGGACACAGCAAGTACTGAATTTTCATAAGAATTGTACCTAATTAGTATGGCATATTACTAAAAAGCCTAGACTTGAAAAGGCCAAAGCTCACAAAACGCTTCTACACAATACCAATCAATAAAACCGTCAAGCATTTAACGACGCAAGAAACCGCTATGTCCGCATTCTTTCTGAGGCAAAAAAACTCGTTTAATAACCACATCAAAAACAAAGTCCTCTCAACCTCCAGCGGCAGCAAACCCTTCTGGACTCTTGCTAAATCTATTGGGAATAATTTCTGCAAGAGCACGTTTCCACCTATTGTCTCAGGTGATGAAATTGTTTCTACCGCCCTGGGCAAGGCTGAACTTTTTGCCTCGTTGTTCGCCGGTAATTCTACTCTCAACCCACCTCTAAATGTTCAACCATCAAAAGTCCCCAATGTCGTGCATAAAATGACGGATATCATTTTCAAAACTAAAAAGGTACGAAATATGCTCTCTTCTCTTAATACCAGGAAAGCCTCTGACCTTGACGAGATCCCAGCGAATGTTCTCAAAAAATGCGCACTAGAACTGGCTCCTGTCCTGACTTGTCTGTTTCAGACTTATTATCCAGTACCTGGAAAACTGCTCGAGTACAACCCGTCCCGAAGAAAGGATCTAAAGCGCTTCCTAGCAACTACATGCCTATTTCTCTCCTTTTAGTCGTCTCTAAAGTGATGGAAAAGTATATAAACATCGAATTACTAAAATTTCTTGAAAAACACAGTCTAATCCACGACAGGCAGTATGGATTCCGTCAGCGCAAATCAACTGCCGACCTCTTTTCCTTTGTCACCCATTCTTAGAACAAGTCTAGGGAACTACACGGCGAATCCCAGATTCTCGCTCCAGACATATTCAAAGCATTCGACCAGGTCTGGCTCGCAGCGCTGCTTAATAAACTTCTGGCCTATGGCCTACCACCAAAACTCTGTACCTGGACAGCAAATTTCCTCTCTAATCGAAGCATTTCTGTTGTCGTGGATGGCCATTCCTCTAAACTGTATCCAATTATTGCAGAAGTTCCTCAAGGTTCAGCTTTAGCCCCTACTTTGTTTCTTCTCCACATCAATGACCTCCTCTCTAGCACATCCAACCCAGTTCACAGTTACGCGGACGATAGCATCCTCCACTCAAATATACAATACTCTAAGCCAGTCTCTTTAGCTCAATTAGATGATAATCGCAGACTCATGGAGGGTTCTGTCTCCGTGGATCTCCAAAAAATATTAAACTGGGGAAGTAGAAATCTTGTACAATTCAACCCCACCAAATCTCAGTCTTGCTTTCTTTCTCATAAGAGATACACCAGTCCTAGGCCCATCACAATGAACAACCAAGTTATTCAAAGTAATGTGTCCTTTTCACTTGTTGGCATTTCTGTGGATTGAAATCTCAATTGGCACGAACATGTCACATCAATTGCAGAAGCGGCTGCTAAGAAATTAGGTTTCCTCTTCCGGGCTCGCAAATACTTTTCACCGGCTAATCTCTATACCTTATATACTTCACAAATAAGTCCAAACCTCGAATACTGCTTCCACATCTGGGGTGCCGCTGCCGCTTCTACACTCGCTATCCTGGACTCCATTCAGAAGAGAGCTATACGTCTCATCGGTGACCCTACTTTCACTCAAAGGCTGCCACCCCTTGTCCACCGACGTGCCGTTGGTGACCTCTCTCTCTCTCTTTTATATATATATATATATATATATATATATATATATATATATATATATATATATATATATATATATATATATATATATATATATATCTGTACGGGCACTGCTCAGAGGAGCTTTCTTCTATAGTTCCTCCACCTGCTGCCCCCAACAGATCTACCAGGGAAACAGAGCGAATGCACCCTTTTACTGTTCAGGTCATCAGACATAGAACATCTTGTTATGCCCACTCTTTTGTCCAGAGGACTTCCAAGTTGCCGGCACATGTTTTTCCTTCTCCTCCGAACATCCAAACCTTCAAGTCCAGAATTAACAAGTTGCCTCTTTCCTTCTTGTCGAAACCCACGGTACGATAATATTTAGGCTGTAAGCCCTCGTAGTGTGTCGTTGAAATATATATTAAAAAAAAAAATACTCTAAACTTACACAGACCTTGAGGATACATTTTAGAGGTCCTAAGTACGCGCATATTTGAAGAATTCTTTCGAAAGTGTTACCGTCGATATCTCTCTATTATATAAAAAAAAATCTTGTGTTCTAATTACTTTTGAAAACAATGCACAAAACTCAATTTTCTGTAAAGATAGAAAATTAAATTATCTATATGTCTAGATAGTGTGAGGCTCCTTAAAAGAAACCTGTAGTACAAATTTCATTAAAGTTACAAAAGCTTTTCAGAAAGAAACGTAATTCATATTTCGAAAAGTAAAGTATCTGCCAAATTATAAACGTGGCAGTTATTTTTCCTTATTAATCGCCTGAATGATTTCGTTTTAGTCAACCTAATCAAACCGGTTTGTTCAATATCAACAATAACAAAATGTCTGCTGAAAATTATAATTTTAGACTCAAAGCTGACAAGGTTATTCAGGCCCTTTAAACAAAAATGAGATCTTGTTCAAAACATATGAAATCTTGACACCATTGTTTCTCCAAATTTCAAAGCAAAAAAAAACCATACATTCATCGAGCGGCAATCGATCTGGGAATCTTCTGCGTAGAAGACAAGCACGCTACCACTGAGCTACCTAAGCATACGTAACTAACGTTTTTACATGAAATTTAGGCCGGCTTTATCCCCCGGGATATTTTATATTATATTAAAAGTAAACGTAACAATTCATTACATAATTAGGAGAGTTCTCATTTGAAACACATTCAACGACTGTGTCGATCTTAGATGACGTCTTATGTTTAAGTTTAAAGATAAAAGAACAAACTGTTTTAAAATCAGTTTCATAGAGACTTGACTTGATTTTGTTTACATTTCATTCATTCTGCTTTTCAGTCTAAAACTGTGTTTGGGTTCATCAAGCTGCAGATATACTGAATTTTAAAAATTGATTGAATCCACCAGTTACAAAAACAATCAATTAGCAAATTTTTTATTTCATGTCGTCTGTCATTAGCGATTTTTTGTGGCGGGGATTTCACGATTGTTGGTTCGGGTGGTGTGTTTTATGCCTGTTATTTATTTTGTTTGATTACCGTTGATGTATGGTTTATACCTGTTGTATAAATCAATCTCTGTATGGCAGTTAACAACTCTGTCTGCCAGGCATTGGACTTTAACCACTAAGTCGTTTCAACGCATGCCGTTCAGTTTTTTTTTTATTTGAAAAAAATCCTAAATACGTAGATAAGCAACACGGGTTCTGATTCACACAAAATGCGCACATTTCCAAACTGCCATTTTTGAAAGCTCCGCCCCTTTAGCCACGCCCATTTACCTAAAATTGTCCAATCAGAGGCCGTTTTTCACCTCAAATATGCCCATTTTGTACCAATTTAGCCAATCACGGCGCTTCACCGACTCCGTCGGTCCCGCACTTAAAACTCTAAAGTCTGATTTTGTCCAAAAATATTTGTATTGATGTTTCGGGAAGGTCAGATGTAGAAACTAGATTTTAGGAGGTTGGGGCTATTCGGGTCTGACTAGATTTTAATTTCATATGTTTCATATAAAAGCCTGTGTTCGGCACTATCATAAAAACTGTCACAACGGCTAAATGAGAGGCAAATACTAGATGGTCAATCGATGTCGTCATCGGAAACCTATGTTAAGCACTAACAGCTAAAATATTTGTGTTCAACACTAACAGAGCATATACACTGTCACAAAGACGAGATTAAATTAAAAAGGTAATAAGGTTATTTAATGTACTTAGCATCGTATGATGCACTCATTCAACAGGGGCTAGGCATTCAAAGAAATACTTATATAATTACTTATTTTATAAAAGGATATTTAATGTACTTAACATCGAATGATACACGGATTCACTTCAAAGCTCCGGGACTTATTTTTCATTAAAAAGTTTATCTAATGTACCTAACATCGTATAATACTCGGATTCAACAGGAGCAAGGCATTCAAAGGGAAACTTATATAATTACAAATATTATAAAAGGATATTTAATGAACTTATCATCGAATGATACACCGATTCACATTAAAGCTCTCTAACAGTGCTTATTTTTCATTAAAATTGTTATTCAATCTACTTAACATTGTATGATGCACGGATTCAACAGGAGCAAGGCATTTAAAGCAATACTTATATAATTACAAATTATATGTTTTTCACCGATAAACACTCAAACCGCGTTTATTTTTATGAAAAAGTATATTTAATATACTTAACATCGTATGATGCATCGATTCAACAGGTCCAACATAAGAATATGAATTTAAATATACATTAGGTTTGACTTATCAAAATAACAGGACCAACATTTTTGTCTGACAGGTAGAGGTTCGAATCCTGTTGCATGTATGAGTGTGTGAGGTATCACCATATAATTTATTTAACTATTGAATCGGCTTGAGCTAAAAATGAATGAGCTGTGACATGTGACTATCAGTATCGAGATATATTATACTAGCTATGTTTGAAACTTAAAATTCTTATCGCGTAAGATCGGTTAGCTGTAGCGTAGAACCAACACATGCACGGTGTTAAGGAGGCCAAACCAATGTGGAATATACAATAAAATGGCCACTTCCGGTCTAAACTTTAAATCCTTATATCTTTTAAACGAAAAGTGATAGAAATGAACTGACTTTAAAAATATATCGTTTCGTAACAAAGTCTACATAAAAATGAGATAAAAAACTTAAAATTCTTATCGCGGAAGATCGGTGAGATATACGATAGAACACATGAAAGGTGTTAATGAGGCCAAACAAAAGTGGAATATACAATAAAATGGCCACTTCCGGTCTAAACTTTAAATCCTTATATCTTTTAAACGGAAAGTGATAGAAATGAACTGACTTTAAAAATATATCGTTTCGTGGCAAGGTTTACATGAAAATGAGATAAAAAACCTTTATCTCGATACTGCACCTGGTGATACCGACCTATTGAAAGAAAATGACAGGTATGTAGTTTTGGAAAAAACAATCGAAAAATACTTTGGTATTTAGTAGATCTTCTTCAACAATTCTCTTCAGGTTTTCGCATGAGTTACTTTTATAAAATATTGCAGTGTCATCTCTATAGCTGTTTATGTTTCCACAACTCTTTACGTAAAACAGATCATTTATAAAAATTGTAAACAGAATCGGCCCTAATATTGTGCATTGCGGTACACCATATTCCACTTTTGTATATTCACTAATTCGGTCACCTATTTTTACGCTCTGATTTCTAGCATTTAAATAATTTCCAAATAGTTGTATCACATTACCCCTTATGACAATGTCCTCCAGCGCTTGTAAGAAAAATTCGTTACTTACAAAGTCAAATGATTTGGTCATATCCATGAAAACACAAAGAGACGACGCACCGTCAGCTACGGCAGCATTATCATCAGCTGTAACACTAAGTATAGCATCTTCAGTCGATACTTTCTCTTTAAACCCAAACTGCTTTTCTGAGAGCAAGTTATAGTTTTTCGAGTAATTAACTAGCCTTAATTTAGTTATGGTGTCAAAGACTTTAGTGAAGCAAGTGATGAAAGATACAGGTCTATAATTGTTTATTTCTAAATGATGTCTTGACTTATATATTTTGTATATATATATATATATATATATATATATATATATATATATATATATATATATATATATATAATAAAAGTTTTATGAATTCAACACCTCCGCCTATATACAGTTTACTGATCGATCATTTTACAAAATAATCGAGAAAAACGCGGCAATTAAGATAACGGAATTCAGATTGAGAGATTTTCTGGTAAACAAGCAGTGAAAGTTTGTGCAAACCATCCTCAAGCGTCTGAGTCCCGGTAACTGCACAGAAAGTAACACAGTTGTAGTCATTAAAAGTTTATAATTTTTCATCCTTAGATGACGCTAACTTGGCTAGTGAAACGATAGTCAGGTCTTCGCGTTTGTCGTGAGAACCTGTATAATCGTTTTATTTGATGCAATATTTTTCCTGTGGTTATTAGAATTTATGCACACTTTAAGACACATTTTCCTCAATTATCCTTGTGTTCGTCTGCAACGACGTCATCTCACTGCTGTATAGTAGCACTGACTGCTTCAGGTAGCTGTGGAGAAATGATTTGACTATTGTTGAACTTTATCAAAACTGAGACCGGTCTGACGTACTGATAAGCATAAGGATTTGTCCTCGTAAAATACATTTTCAGAACTTTTTAACTTACTCATAGACGACTACATGTGCCACAGAAACACGTTCTGTTCTTAAACTTGAAACATATAACTCAGTTAACTCATTAATTAATCCCTTACTTGATTATATCACGTAAACTGTGGCGGCAGGGCAGTAAATGTTACAGAATGCCCTATTATTTTTAAACTCCTCCTGAACATGAGCCTGCATTTTAAAACTTTTCAAATTAAAGAGACAGGAGAGCATTAACAAAACATCATTGTGCCAGTTGCTGATGGAACTTTCTGTAGTACAGTCGTTATTTTTAGACAAATCGGATGGAAACATTCTCTATTCTTGAAACTTAAACCAATGAACCACGAAGCTTTCAGAACTTTTACAGCATTTGTATACATGAAGCAAAATGAAGAGCTCTGTACAGATGGAACAACTGTATACTGTGTTTGGTGCATGTTTTTAGCGCAAAGACTGAAGTAAAATACATGTTTTTTGTTGTGGAAAAGAGTTGTTTGAACGCCACTATGGTTATTTATAATATTTTGAGAAAATAAAATAGTTCTGACTCATCAAGTGCGTTATGGTAGTGAATTTTTAATATATATATATATATATATATATATATATATATATATATATATATATATATATATATATATATATATATATATATATATATATCACACCAATAACTCAAAAAATAATGGGTCGATTTGGATAAAATTTGAGATGTACCTTCTTTTTGTAGGTGGCTTGGACAGATTCGTTGTCCAGGAAAATCGGATTCGTTTTTCCGGGAAAAAAGGGGGGTTTTCTTTCGGAAAATTTTTGTATCACCGAAAATAATAGACCTACGAAAACCAACTTTGATATATACGTTTCTACTATTAAACTTACCCTACACATCAAAATATAGATCTCTATGTTAAAAGAAAAAAAGTTATAGGCATTAAAAAAAAATTAGGTGCCACTGGTGATCAGAGGAAAGCACAAGAACAAAATATTTTGTGTGATTAACAAAACCAATTGAATATTACATACAACGGTTAAGTTTTCTTGGCGCAAAAAGGTCCAGAAGTAGCAGAAAAATTATTTTGATAATTTTTAAATTTTTTCCTTGAAACGTCAAAGCCGCGATTTGAAACGTCAAAATTTGTAATCTTTGGGCAAGGAATTTCAAGCAAATATGGATTATGTCGAAAAAATGTTGTAATAAGTGTGTTTTACAAATACTTAAGTATGTAAGACTAGATGCATTCTAGATGCATCTAGTCTTACATACTTTGTCCCTATATTGGGGTAGAAATGGGCCAGGGCTAACAATTTTTTAAATTGTTAGTTAGTTGTATACCGTCTCTATTTTTAATACTCTGTATTATTTGGAGCGGGCGTGACAACAAGTACTTGGTTCCGAACTAGGTGGCGACACGTTCGCTACTCACTTAGTGTTTTAAGACTGGCTATACGATAGCCGTGTTATTTTTGGTGCATTTTTGCTGCAATTAGTATGCCGTACCGAAGAGCTCTAATGAGAGCGAAACCGGTCTACGGTTCTAAATGTTGCAAGAATGCATCTAGTCTTACATACTTTGTCCCTATATTGGGGTAGAAATGGGCCAGGGCTAACAATTTTTTAAATTGTTAGTTAGTTGTATACCGTCTCTATTTTTAATACTCTGTATTATTTGGAGCGGGCGTGACAACAAGTACTTGGTTCCGAACTAGGTGGCGACACGTTCGCTACTCACTTAGTGTTTTAAGTACTTAAGTTTCGGCTTCAACCATCATTGTGCTTCATTTTACTAAAATATTTTCAGAAAATCCATTTCAATAGACCCGGATTCTGATGCTTCGGCAGTAGTTTCTGCTATAGAGTTTATGGTTTAATAGTCTACATTTTAGCAAGTTTTCCTAGAAAAAATTCGTATTAAGAGGATCGGGAATTATGAATTTTAAACAGATTTATTCAAATGAGCGCGAATTAGAACCCCTAAAACCCATATACGGGGTCAGTTTCAGTTTCTACCTATTTACGCATATACAGGGTGTCGCATTTATACGGTAAAGCTCAATATATTCGTTAAGATGTGAGAAAAAGTATATACGTTAATTATAGGGTGTCTCGAGCTGTATCTTATAAACCTATTTTGACAATCACAGAGTGGTCCATAAGTCGGTGGTGATACGCGTTTTATTTTTTAATAGAACTGCCCTTATGTTATTGAATTTTTGTGTTTACCACCAAATTAGAATACGTTTGCATGGAAAAAAAATTGATATCGTTCATCGTTCTTGAGTTATTTCAATTGTTTTGCAATTTGTCACGTTTTTGGCACATATCACAAGCACATATCACAAATTGTGATACGGCGTTTTTATCAATAGATAGCGGAGCCCCATGGAAATGACGCATACAGAGAGCTCTTTATATTACTCGTCGAGAAAATCGAGCTTCTGTATACAGACACTCTCAAATAGTGGCTGAATTTGGAATATTTTAGCAGAAATGTTTTTAGTGTTTCCGTAGAAATCATTTTTTGTAAGATTTTTGTGATATGTTGTTAATGAATAATAAATGTTTAGTAAGTTATTGAAAAAAAAAGTTGTCGAATTTTTGTGAAAAATATAATCTAGTGTACCATTATTGAAGGCAATTTATGTTAAAAAATGGTGAACTTTTGTAAAAGAAATTTTCCTAATTTTTTAAAAATTTTAGTCCTAAAGCTGTTTGCGAATAATTATATCTTGTCAGGTGTTAAATAGCTTAAAGAGGCTCGTTGGCCAGAAAAATCGGACTAGTTTTTATGGAATTTTAAAGTTTATTTTCGGAAAATGTTTGTACTTTTTGAAACAACTAAGCTATTTTAATGAAATATGGTACATTGTTAGTACTATATAGGTTATACTGTCAACCAAATGCCCTTCTTGTAAAAACAAGACATATTTGCTTTAAAAATATTTTTACGAAAATTCGCTACCATAACACATTTGCTGCGTATTAAAAAGCTCATTAAAAACAAAGTCTGTCTGTCGCCAATACATCATGAACTTGATTGTTGTGCCACAAGATTAGGGCTCACTTGCTTCTTCATCACTTGGCAATTATGTGTCTTCGGGAAGCTGTCAAACGGAAAAGCAGTCCAAAAGTTAGGCCCTTTAGGAAAGAACGAGGACTACAAGTCCGAACTGTGTGACAGATATGTAATTTGAAATTAAGGGCGTGTACTTGTCGACAAAACTATAACATTTTGAAAGTAACTTTACTGGTATTTCTTGACCTTTTTGCCGCAAAGAACATAATTTTGGACAGTAATATACGACAGATTTTGTTATCCACACGAAATATTTTGGTTTCGTGCGTTTCTCCGGTCATAAATGGCACCCAAATTTGTTTTTAAATACCTACAACTTTTAGTAAATTTTCATTAGGAAAAATTCGCTAAAAATATAAAACCGACTTCATTAAAGATATCAAAAATGCATATCACCGCTGCCACCATTTTTTAAATGTGTTATCTGAGGTAAATTAAGGATAACTCAAAAATTACTGGTCAGATGTTGATGAAAAGATTTTGAAAAACCTTGTTCAGACGAGCGTGAATTTAGAATCCAAAACCAATGTTCGTTAAATTTTTTATACGTATGTATCCGAGCGATAACTCAAAGAATAGTAAACTAATTTCAATCAAACTTGGCAAAAATCTTGCTTGGGCGAAAACCGAGGTCGAGTTCGTTAATCAGCCTTTATGCTCAAGTTTTTATGGTGGAAAAACTGTAAAAACTTTTGAAAACGCTATTGTTGTGTAAGTATCAGCGTAACTGGAATGACTACAAATAGTGCAAATAAACCTATATTGTGAATTTTAAGTAATATGGTATACAATATTTAGAGTTTTTTCCAAATTAAAAATAACATCCCAAAAACATGCATTGAAACGACTTAGTGGTTAAAGTCCAATGACAGAGTAGTTAACTGCCACGCGTAGGTTAATTCATATAACAGGTTTAAACCATACATCAACGGTAACCAAATTAAATCTATACCAGGAAGACAACAGACTACCCGAACCAACAATCGTGAAGTCTCGGCCCCAATTATGGAAAATGACAGACGACATAAAATTAAAAATTTGCGAAGCGATTGTTATTTAACTGGGGGATTCAATCCATTATTAAACTACACCATATTTAAGGCTAGATGCATTCTCACCACAATTAGAACCGTAGACCGGTTTCACTCTAATTAGAGCTCGTCAGTACGGCATACTAATTGTAGCGAAAATACACCTATAAAGTCATACAGCTGTGGTAGCCAGCCTTCCAACACTAAGTGAGTGATAAGACACGAAGTAACGTGACACCACGTAGTTGCGGAACCAAGTAGTATGTTGTCACGGCAGCTCCAAATAACACAAAGTGTTAAAAAATAGAGACTGTATACAACCAACTAACAATTTAGTAAATTGTCAGCTCTGGCCCATTTCTACCCCAATATAGGGACAAAGTATGTAAGGCTAGATGCATTCTCACCAGAATTATAATTATATATATATATATATATATATATATATATATATATATATATATATATATATATATATATATATATATATATATATATATATATATATATATATGCCTAATTAGCGCTCATTTGAAGAAATTTTTTCAAAATTCAAAAGTCGGGATCTTCTCATTAGTAATTTTTTTTAAAGAAAACTCACTAAAAACCCAGTCAAAGGTTTTTCTTACACTGTGTACCGAAAACCAACCCACACTAATCGTTATCTTAAAGCCCAATCTCACCATCACCGATCGCAACCAAATTCCGTGGTTCGAACACTAGTAACACGATCCCTTAGACTAACGGACAACAACAATAAACAGACAGAATTAAAGTTTTTTCAGACATTGCTAAAAAGCGAATACGACAAGAACATACTACAAAACATTAGCAACGCACAACAAGAAACCACTACACCACAACAAAAACAGACAGAGTCCACACAACACACAGCGTTTTTACCATAATATATTAAAGGTGTCAGCGACAAAATCAGCCGAATTTTTAGAACCCATAATATCACAACCATATTCACAAAAGAGCAAAAACTGCCAAATCTGATAAGAACTCCCAAGGATACGATTCCAAACGAATTCCACGGAGTTCACGAAATTCTTCGTTCCGACTGTTCCCTAACTTACGTAGGACCAACAAATAGACGCATCCACAATTGAATATATAAACACACCCTCGCAGTTAAAAAATCCGACCCCTCATAGGCGCTGGCCATGCCTCATATTCTTACAGGACACAAAATAGACTTCGACAATACCAAAACAATAGCCCCGGTTCACAACTTCAAACCCAGAATTATCGGCGAAGTGATCGAGGTCTAACAACGCCCCAATGGTTTAAATTAAATGGTCCCACTAAAATTTTAATTTACCTGCTATTTGAACCCATAGAAGGCTAAAATTTTGCCCACAGTTTGGAAAGGCTGGTATTTAATAGTTACCAAAATAAATTCATTTCATCACTAAGTGAGTGGTGGATGTGCCGCCACCTAGTTGCGGAACCAAGTAGTATGTTGTCACGCCAGAGCCAAATAACACAAAGTGTAAAAAAAAATAGAGACTGTATACAACTAACTAATAATTTAGTAAATTGTTAACCCTGGCCCATGTCCACCCTAATATAGAGACAAAGTATATATGACACCGGTCTACGGTTCTAATTGTTGCGAGAATGCATCTAGGCTTACATACTTTGTCCCTATATTGGGGTGAAAATGGGCCAGGGCTAACAATTTACTAAATTGTTAGTTAGTTGTATACACTCTCCATTTTTTAACACTTTGTCTTATTTGGAGCTGGCGTGACAACATACTACTTGGTTCCTCAACTAGGTGGCAGCACGTCCACCACTCACTTAGTGTTGAAAGGCTGGTTACTATAGCCGTATTACTTTATAGGTGTCTTTTTGCTGCAATGAGTATGCCGTACTGAATAGCTCTAATGAGAGCGAAACCGGTCTACTGTTCTAATTGTTGCGAGAATGCATCTAGCCTTAAATTCATTTCATGTTATACAGCCCGGTTTAAAATTGATTATTTTAACGTGACACACAAAAAAAGGCCAAAACTTTATTTTTTCAAATAGGACACCTGTATATTATGTAAAATTCTGAAAGGAAATTAAATTTCCTCCAAGTTGATGTACCATAGTGGTATACCTAACTCGTCAAGTTTTCGAAATAATCGCAATAATTAATGAAAAACACAATATCTTTACATAATTTGTATTAGTTGGTCATGCAACGCCATCTGATTTGACAATTGCTTAATTGTTTACTGTGTTTGACAGACGCCGAAGTTTTAAGATTTATTTGCGATTTCCCACTTAATATTTATTTGAAAACAAGTTAAGATGGAGCGAAATAATTACTCAAATGAAGTTTTGATGACACTATTTATTCTTCATGGGCAATGTGACAAAATTGTAGCAAGAACATGTAAAAAATTTAATGAAATGTATCATGATTTGCAACCATTGAGCGAAAGAAAGGTTATGCGAATACAAGATATTTTTTTCAATTATTATTTATTATTAGATTCTAAACATTTTACAACAAATTCTCAAAATATCCCCCATTGACTTCTAAGCACTTCAAAATCCGGCGATGTACACCATCAGTTGTCGCTTTATGTATTTCATTAGCATCTAGTTGGTCGATGCAATTGGTCACACGTTGACGTAGCTCCTCTTTAGTGTTCACTGGTGTCTGGTATACCTTTTGTTTTAAAGTACTCCAAAGGTAGAAATCGAGAGGTGTAAGGTCGGGGGACCTTGCAGGCCTATCCCATGGGCCCAAGCGCCTAAACCAGTGGTCATCAAATATCTGAAACAGCTCACGTGTTACCTCTTGCGTGCAATGTGCGGATGTTCCATCCAACTGGAACCAAGAGGTACGGAAATCTTCTAATGTTAAATTTTCCAAAAAATTTGATACTACTGTCCTTAAAATGTGCAGGTATTGATTGTTATTTAATAGCTCATTGTAAATGAAAAATCTTATTTGGTTGTCTTTTAAGAGCTAAAAAATATTAAATTTTTCTTGAAAGCCCCTCTGCTTGACCATGCGTGGATTTTGATCGGCCCAAAAATGTAGATTCCTTCTATTGATAATACCTTCTCTCGAAAACTGGGCTTCGTATGTCCATATTATTTTTCTCAAAAAGTTAGGATCCTCTTCAATGCGTATTAGGAATGTCTCACAATGTTGAATGCGACGTTGGTAATCATCTGGTTTTAGGTGTTGAATTGTTATAAATTTAAAAGGATGCATGCTGTGATTGGCCAGAATCTTTTGCACCGCATAATAAGTTACGCCTAAATCATATGTTGCACTTTGGATGGAAGTTTGTGGATATGCGTGGAAATAGGCTAAAACGTTCACTATATTTTCTTCATTCGACGTTACAGGCCTTGGCAAACTTCCAGTTGCCCCCAGTTTTGAACCATAATTGATAAAATTATCTTGTATTCGCATACACTTTTTTCGTTCATTTGTTGCAATTCAGGATACATTTCATTGAATTTTCTACATGTTCTTGCTACAGTTTGTCACATTGTCCATGAAGAACAAATAGTGTCATCAAAACTTCATTTGAGTAATTATTTCGCTCCATCTTAACTTCTTTTCAAATAAATATTAAGTGAAAAATAGCAAATGAATCTTAAAACTTCGGCGTAAACAATTAAGCAATTGTCAAATCACTTGGCGTTCTATGACCAACTAATTCAAATTATGTGAAGATCATGTGTTTTTTAGTAATTATTGCGATTATTTCGAAAACTTGTCGAGTTAGGTATACCACTATGGTACATCAATTTGGAGGAAATTTGATTTTCTTTCAGAATTTCAACTAATATACGGAGTGTCCTGTTTGAATTATAAAGTTTTGACTTTTTTTGTGTGTCACGTTAATATCATCAATTTTAAACCGCCCTGTATAACATTAAATGAATTTATTTATGTAACTACTAAGCACCAGGCTTTTTCAAACTGTGCCCAAAATTTCAGCCTTATATGGTTTCAAATAGCAGCTGAATTAAAATTTTAGTGGTATCATTTTTATGAGAAAAAATTTTAAATAAGTATTATCTCGAAAACTGGTGTAGATGGGTATAGGAAGCTATTAAGAAAAAATGATCATAAAGAAATTTCAATTCTAAAAACAAAATAATATACAGGGTGTCCCATTAAAAATAAGAAAGTTGTTACTACTTTTGAGTAGAAGCGGCAAATTCGCCAAAATAAAAATATTTTAGAAAGCCGGGTCGTGCCTATTTATGGCAGTGTTCAAATTTTCAGATTAATCCTATGTCCCGTTTTCCACAAACGTGTAACCAACCATCAAAGACCCTGTATATAACCATATGAAAATTGAAACTGACCCCGAAATTTTTTCAAAATTCAAAAGTCGCGATCTTCTCATTAGTGAATAGTTTTCACTGATTACGAGTTTGTATGTAACGACGATAAAAGGTGTGCGCTAAGCTTTCCTGACAACTATCCACTAAGTCAACGTAGGTTCGATACGAGGTTGATTTATTAAAGATTTGATTATTGATTTAATTTAATTTAAATGTAAAGTGCACATATTGACAGCTTTTTTTGCTGTGTAAACTGATAACGTATTATAGACTACGGTTTTATTCAACGTATGTTATTCTGTTTCTGCTTTCTTTTAATATGACATAAAAGTAATATAAAAAACTCGGGACGCAGCAAGTGCGTTATGGTAGTGAATTTTTATTAAATGCTTCAAATTTGAATAACTCAATTTTCCATAAACTTAGAGAGTTTAATTTTAATACATAGCAAGGTCTTTCCTAAGGCAAGATATACACAAAATTTCATTAAAATAACTTTGTAATTTTTGGAGAAAAACATTTTTGTCGAAAGAAAATTTAAAATTTGAATAACTCAATTTTCTCTAAACTTAGAAAGTTGAATTTTGGTACGTAGTAAGACCTCTGCTGAGGCAACATATATAGTAAATTTCATTAAAACAGCTTTGTTACTTTCGGAGTAAAAAAAATTTTTCGAAAGAAAACTCAACATTTTTCCGGGAAACCCCGTCCGATTTTTCTGGATAACGAACTCATCCAAGCCATTAATAAAAGAAAGGCACTTGCCAAGTTTCATCGAAATCGGTTAATTATTTTTTGAGTTATGAGACGGATATATATATATATATATATATATATATATATATATATATATATATATATATATATATATATATATATATATATATATATACATATAAAAATTAAACCTATTTACAAATGAACTTTAATAAGATATTATGCTGTGACAATACCTCTCTCAAGCAGTGGCGATTTCTCCTAGTCGGCTAGATGTGCGCCGCACACCCTAAAATATAATCAAAATATGCACAGTTATATATGTTTTATTTCTTTTTCCCTTAGTCTTAATACACTACATATTTAATGACAATCGATTTAATTTACTTATTTGATTTCATAAATAGTCGGTTAATAGTGACTTGGAATGAAGTAGATACCACGTTTCTAACATATTCAGAGAATATGAGTAGATCAATAGCAACTGGGAATGAATTCGGTCAGTCCCCGACCTACGTGTTTAAAATAGTAAGGAAAATACCATTGATTTTAACAATGCAGTGAGCTATAAAAATTTGATAGACTCAGTTTTCTATAATCTTACAAAGTTTAATTTTGGTAGATAGTAAGGTATTTCCTAGGACAAGATATCCACCAAATTTCATTAAAATAACTTTGTAATTTTTGGAGAAAAAAAATTGTTTCAAAAGAAAATTTAAAATTTGAATAACTCAATTTTCGATAAACTGAGAAAGTTGAATTTTGGTACTTAGTAAGTCCTCTCCCAAGGCAACATATATAGTAAATTTCATTAAAACAGCTTTGTTATATATATATATATATATATATATATATATATATATATATATATATATATATATATATATATATATATATAAACATATATATATATATATATATATATATATATATATATATATATATATATATATATATATATAAACATATATATATATATATATATATATATATATATATATATATATATATATATATATATATATATATATATATATATATATATATATATATATATATATATATATATATATATATATATATATAAACATATAAAAATTGAAACTGACCCCGGATGTGGGTTCTAGGGGTCCTAAATCGAGCTCATTTGAAATTTTTTTTGCAAAGTCTCACCATCGATACCTCTCTATTAGTGAATTTTTAAAAATAAAAATTCACTAAAATGTGGTCGTGTTTATAAATTAAATTAAAATACAGTAAATTAATAAGCAAAAGAAGCAATTGGGATTATTCGAGCAATAATGCGGCGGCAAATAGTCCCTGTGGTACATAAATTATGATGTGATAGCTCAGGTTGTATTAATGTCCCTGTTCCTTTATTATTCAAAGACTTCTGGAGCGGTTTATGGGCGCCCTGATCGATAAAACACACAAGCAGTTCCCTTTTATGTCAAAGTGAAGTAATAAATTTTATGATGCTAAATATGTGCATAGATCGTAAATTCTTCTGCCTACTGGACGGATTTTAAATGAAAAGTAAATTAACTATTTAATGGAAATTATTTCAGGCAAAAATGTATGCTTCGTTTTGGAAAACTTCTGTATATTCGGGTTTGGGAAATAAAATTTTAGTGAATTTTGTGTACGAAATGCTTTTAGTGAATGTTCTTAGAAAAACTTCGCTAATGACGAAAACGCGATACTTGAATTTTGAAAAAAATATTTCAAATGAGCGCGAACTAGGCCCCCTAGAACACATATTTGGGGTCAGTTTCAATTTTATATGGTTATATATATATATATATATATATATATATATATATATATATATATATATATATATATATATATATATATATATATATATATATATATATATATATATATATAGTGTGACGCACTTAAGATGAAGACACACCTGTATTTTCTTTATTTTAGAGCTGACGATTTCATTTTTTGCACAGATGTAAAACGTCATTGGGCTGTTTGAATAGCCTACCCACTTAAAATGTCAGATGTCGATGTCCACCCAGCCTACTATGATTTCAGGAATAGGGCCGGTTCTCTATATTTCGCGATGCGTTAGAGATATCAAAAAAGTTACTTTAAAAAAATATTCAGAATTCAATTTTAACTGCAGATACCGAGTTTTCAGTCAGAATTCGGGTTTTTACTTTTTTGTAAATTTTTAGAGAGAGTCCAAATTTTTCATCAGATTTTAACAGGTAGATCGCCATGGAAACAACAAACATCGTCAATATAAAAAAACAATGTTACATGAGTTATTCAACTCAACTTACCCACCGTCAAGCCTGATGCATTTTTCGATCCGTTTACAATTATTACTGGCAACTTTTTTTAGTTCTGCTATATTTATTTAACGGCAAGCCTGCCTTATTTTCTCGCAAAGTTCCTCGCGACTTTGAGGCCTTTCTTTGTACACCTTATTCTTAACAGAACCCCATAAATAGAAGTCTAGTGGTGTAGTGTCAGGAGAACGAAGAGGCCACTGTTCAAAACGACTATTCCTGCCAATCCATCTGGATGGAAAATGTAGATTTAGCCAATTTCTGACTGACTGAGAGTTGTGAATGGCTGCACCTTCTAGTTGAAAATACATATCTTGTCGCACATTGATACCTTCGATACAATCCCATAATTCAATATTAAAAAAAAAATGAAGCAATCGATCTGCATTCAAGTTGCTGTCAAAACAAAAAAGGACCAATTATTCTATCCCCTAAAATTCCACACCACATATTAACTTTTTGTGAATACTGGGCTTTACAATCGATAACCCAGTGAGACTTTTCAGCAGACCAATATCTGGAATTTTGGGCAGATACTATTCCATTGGTAGTGAATGTAGTCTCGTCCGTAAATAAAATTTTACTTAAAAATTTTCTTTCATTCAGAAAGTTACCATGGACCCAAAGGCAAATCTAATCGTTCCCACTCATCACCTTGTCTCAACAAGTGCAGAAACTTTGGTTCGAAAGGCTTTACTTTATGACCGCAAGACATCTTCTGTTTTTTCTCTACTTAAATCCAATGCAATAGCCCTTTGACGTACACTCATCTGGGGACTGGCTTGAGTTGAAGCCAGGATTATGCTATAATCATTACTTCTGCGATTTATAACAGCCGATATATTGTTCATCACACTTCCCGTTTGAGAAAATCGTGCGTTCAGAGCTGCTGCAGATCCGCGCCTAATTGGATTTCTCTGTGGATGTCCCCGATTGAATTCATCAGCAACTTCTCTGCTATTTCGAACACCATCACCAAACAATCTTATTGATTCAATTTTTTCTCTTACACTGAGACATTCAACAGGCATTTTGCTGGCAGGCTCACAGTTAATGTCAATTTGACATTTATCGCAATATTTTACAAGGTGCTAATTTGTTTCCATGGCAATCTACCTGTTAAAATCTGATCGAAAATTTGAAATCTGTCAAAAGGAAAAATTCGAATTTTGACTTGAAACTCGGTATCTGCAGTTAGATTTGAATTCTGAATAACTTTTTAAAGTAATTTTTTTTAACATCTCTAACGCATCGCGAAATATAGAGAACCGGCCCTATTCTAGAAATCAAAGTAGGCTGGGTTGACATCTGACATTTGAAGTGGGTAGGCTATTCAAACAGCCTAATGACATTTTATACCTGTACAAAAATTGAAATCGCTATATCTAAAAATAAAGAAAACACAGGCGTGTCTTCATCTTAAGTGTGTCACACACTATATATATATATATATATATATATATATATATATATATATATATATATATATATATATATATATATATATATATATATATATATATATATATATATAAGTATACAGTGTGTCCACGGATGGATTTAACTATACTTATAAAGTGTCTTATTTTGCATATTAGAGAAAAAAGTCACTCTTTATAAAAAAGTGTGCTTATTCTGAAAAGTCCGTAGCCATCTTTCACATTTTGACATACTATACTGGGTGGTTAGAAGTTAAGCAAATGTTAAAATAAGGATAGTCCACAAAATTCAATACAAATATTTTCAGGGCGTATTCCTGTGGTAAAACTTTTTTTATAACACATATGTCCTAAAGTCTTTAGTTTTCGAGATACAGGATATTAAAATTCTATTTTTTTATCATTTTTGCTAATATCTCAAAAACGCTTCGGAATTATATATAATTTTACATATCTGTTACAACTCAAAAGTTGATTCTTTTTCTGTTCTAATAATCAGATTCCGAAACATGTCAGTGGCGTAGAATTTGAACCGATCAAAGTTTCTATGCCCTAAAACTTCTACACCACTGTAAAAATTTCGTTTTTTTGTGCATTTTTTTAGAATGATCAGGGTCGTTTACATGTAAAAGTTGCTCTTTGTTTGAAAACTCAAGTGCAAATTTTTCAAGTAAAACTGCCTTTTATGTAGAAAAAAACAAGTATTCATTCATTGTTCGGTTTCTTTGGCTGGGAGTTTAGGTTAACCATTCGCACAAAAAACAAACAAGAAGAAAATGTATTATTGTTTTATCAAGGGATCACTTATTTACAATTTGCGATCCAAAATCAGTAAAAATATTCAGTTTTTCGATACAAAAGTCATTTTTTCTAGAAAACGGGTACTTTATAGTTTCGAACAAAGAGTACATTTTACATGTAAAAGACTCTGCTCATTATATGCATAACAACCGCAATTGTTTTAGTGGCGTAGAATTCAGGGCATAGAACGTTCGACTGGCTCAAATTCTACGCCACTGGTATGTATTGAAAACTGATAATCGAACAGGAAGAAACAGTTTTTGAGTTGTAACCGATATGTAAAATTTGGTTTTCAAATACCGAATCGTTTTTGAGATATTAGCGAAAAACGACAAAAAAAATTAAAATTTAAGCACCCTGTATCTTTAAGACCAAAAGTTTCAAGTCGTATGTTTATATGAAAAAAGGTCTTATTTTGACACCAGGAATAGGCCCTTAAAATATTTGTATTGAATTTTTTAGTCTATCCTTGTCTTATTTTCACATTGTCTTATTTTCTAACCACCTGTATGATATTTCAAAGTTTAAAAGATGTCTATCGACTTTTCAGACGAAGCAGACTTTTTGATAAAGAATGACTTTTTTCTCTAATATGCAAAATAAAAAACTTTACAACTATATCTAAGTCCATCCGTGGACACACTATATATATATATATATATATATATATATATATATATATATATATATATATATATATATATATATATATATATATATATATATATATATATATATATATATATATATATTTATATATATTTGTTTGTTTCGCTCTAATTATAGCTCTTCAGTACGGCATACTAATTGTAGCGAAAATACACCTATAAAGTAATACGGCTATGGTAGCCAGCCTTCCAACACTAAGTGAGTGGTAAGACACGAAGCAAAGCGCCGCCACCTAGTTGCGGAACCAAGTAGTATGTTGTCACGCCAGCTCCAAATAACATAAAGTGTTAAAAAATAGAGACTGTATACAACCAACTAACAATTTAGTAAATTGTCAGCCCTGTCCCATTTCTACACTAATATAGGGACAAAATATGTAAGGCTAGATGCATTCTTGCCACAATTAGAACCGTAGACTGGTTTCGCTCTAATTAGAGCTCTTAAATACGGCATACTAATTGTAGCAAAAATACACCTATAAAGTAATACGGCTATGGTAGCCAGCCTTCCAACACTAAGTGAGTGGTAAGACATGAAGCAACGTGCCGCCATCTAGTTGCGGAACCAAATAGTATGTTGTCATGCCAGCAACATATATATATATATATATATATATATATATATATATATATATATATATATATATATATATATATATATATATATATATATATATATATATATATATATATATATATATATATATATATATATATATATATATATATATATATATATATATATATAACTGGATCCGGATATGTTTCGAGGGCCTAGCTTGCGCTCATTTGGAGAAATTTGTTCAAAATCGGGAAGTCTCCTCATTAGTGAATGAGTGAAAGCGACATCAGCTTTGGGCTGCTATAAATATGTCTAATTATTGTAGTATATCAATAATGTGACTTTCGTAATGTAATGGTTTGCTTTTAAATTATAAAATCTTATGGAGACATATCAATAAAAAATATGTCATAAAATGCCTTCCACCAACACAACTTCAATTACCGAAAGGCAAATATGAATGACAGAACATTTTAAGAGCCGTGTCCATGGGCACTTTTCTTTGGCAACTTCATCTTCCAATAAAATCTTGTTTCATATCTCTCCAAACCTTTAATGGAGTTTTATTGAATTTCGTTGCGCTTGTCAATTTGTCAGTAGAAACAAACTTTAATAAGATAGATGGATTAATCTGTGATAAAATTCCTTTTGACAACGACGAAAATTGCAAACTTTTAATTTAGAAGATGCAACTGCAAAGAATTGCAAGTAACAAGAAGTTTATTAAACGTGTTATAGTTTCCCCTCTGCGATGAGACGGCGTCCAATATAAATTCCAGCCCTATCTCATCGATTATGCCTTCGCTGGGAGTTACATTCGATTTAAAGTGGATATATTCATTGGTTTCCAGGTACGGTGCTATAATATTATGATTTACCTGCTTTATTGCACCGTTCCTATTAGTGAATTGTCTTTTAAAAAATTCACTCTTCAATTCTGAAAAAAATTCTTCACATGAGCGCGAACTATGCCCCCTAAAACCCATATTTAGGGTCAGTTTCAATTTGTTTATATATATATATATATATATATATATATATATATATATATATATATATATATATATATATATATATATATATATTGCTATGATATCATAGTTTTTGAAAAATGTTCGTCATTAATTCATTCTCAGGATAGTAAAAGCAAACAAATAATATAAAAAAGAATTTTGGTGGATATAAGGAGAATTATACCTGGTTAAATAAATTTGTTGAGGTAGAGTCTGTTGCTAGACGAGAAGTAACAATAATTATAAATTTTAAATACACACAAATGGAATCATTTGAAAATTATACAATATGAATCCATAGGTGAATTCAAGCCTTTAGATTTGGAAAAAATGAGTTTTATAAAAAGAAAGTTCAATATAGTTTTCAATTGTCAATTCCCATATTTATCATACGAAATGAAAGCAAAATTGTTGTAACGTTTTAACAAACTATGTATCCATAGCGATAAGACTTAGTAGTAGGAAAAAATAAATCAAGTGAAGAGATGACAAAGGTAAAAAATGTTAGAAGATTTTTTTGAAGTAAAATATCAGCCAAAAAAGGCATATAAGATTGTACATACATCACATCGTCAGAAAGCAGAAACATAGAATATAGAGAATCCAGAAATAATAGATTATGAGAACATCAGCCCTTGAAATTATATAGGAGATTATATCAAATCACTAGAAAACAGATATCACTATCGGCAGATAATTGGAACGCAGCTAATTTGGCTGGGAGTGTTAACCCATTCCGGACGGGCGCTGGAAGGAGACGCGCGCAACTGTCGGCCGAGCGCGGGAAAACAGGTCTCGCGGCTGTGCAGCAGGCGGCCGGCATGTCGCACGTTGTTACTCGTGTTTCAATCGCCGTAGCTTACGTTAGATACCGAAGCCGGCGTGGCTAGCTTGTTGTTGTGTAACATTGTGTAATTCTGCTAAAGCGAAAACAATGTCAAAACCAAATAGAAAAATAAGCCTAACCGATAAAGAATTGGAGGCATTATTGTATGAAAGTGATAGTGATTATATTCCACAAGACGATGAAGATAATAATAATTATTCTAGTGATTCCGACGAGGAGGTTATAATTATTGCTGGTAAAGAAAATACGGATAACAGTGATCCTGAAGATGAAGTAACAAGACCAGGTCCCTCAAACCGTCCTACAAATACGTCTAGTACTAAAAAAACGACAACTCCAAGTATTCCATGGAGATTTGATGATAATTTTGTCCCGAAACAATTCAATTTTGACCAAAGCAATTCAGGTATTCAAAATAACGTTGTCATTGAAGAAAGTTCCCCCGAGTTGGCTTATTTTGAGCACTTTGTCAATGAAATTTTAGTGGCTACAATAACAAACGAAACAAACAGGTATGGCAACTTTTTTAAAAATCAAAACAAACCTTCTTTCAAAAACTGGTCAGATAGAAGTATTCCGGAAATGTATAACTTTTTGGGACTTTGTATATTGATGGGGTTAGTAGAAAAACCTACACTTAAAGATTATTGGTCAAGGAACCCTGTTATAGAAACCCCATTTTTTAGAAATGTTTGTACGCGCGATACATTTCTACACACCCTGTATGCATTACATTTTGTCGATAATGACAATTTAGATAAAGACGATCCACTGAGAAAGATAAGGCCTATTGTGACAGCTACAAATAAGACATTTTGTGAAAGCTTTTACCCTTTTCAAGATCTGGCAATCGATGAAAGCCTTATACTTTGGAAGGGAAGACTTGCTTTCAAACAGTATATACCTTCAAAAAGGCATAGGTTTGGTGTGAAACTATTTGAGATTTGCGATGTAGAAACTGGCTATGTTCAAGGATATATTATTTACACCGGTGGATCAACTAGTATTGAAAGAACCGACAACTTGGGTATTTCTGGAGACATCGTTGCGACACTTATGAAAAATTATCTAAAAAAAGGACACATACTTTATGTCGATAACTGGTATAGTAGCCCTATACTTTTTCAATACCTTTTTGAAAATAATACAGGAACATGCGGAACAGTAAGGCCGAATAGAAAAGGTATGCCAATTTTTGGGCCAGTGGAAAAGGGCCATTGTGAGTCAGCACATACCGATGAATTGTTGGCTTTGAAATGGTGTGATAAGAGAAATGTTCACATGTTGACATCTGTGTACACAGGAAACCAAAAAGAAACTGGCAACAAACATTTTCAAACAGGCGAACCCATAATAAAACCTGAGTGTATCATTCAATATAATAATAAAATGGGCGCGGTTGATAAAGTTGATATGCAAGTGAGCTTCGTGGAATGTGCCAGAAAAAGCCTAAAATGGTACAAAAAGGTGTTTTTCCACATAATTGATTTAGCCCTCTACAATGCCCTAATTTTATATCAGGTAAAAACAGGCAACAAACCATCGTTTTCTGATTTTCGCCTGAAATTGGTTACCCAACTGATTGAAAAATATAGTATCAGACCTACAGCCGCATCAAGCTATCCTCCAACGGTGGACAATCCCTTGCGCCTTTCAGGAAGACACTTTCCAACATTGGTAACACAAACCGCCGCTCAAGGGGCTCGAACTCAACGCAGATGCCATGTTTGTGCCAACACCAAACTTCAAAAACGCAAACGGAAAGACGTGAAATATATGTGCGAAGAATGTAATGTGCCACTTTGTGTTGTTCCTTGTTTTCAAGAATACCACACTAAAAAGAAGTACTGATATGTAGCTCATCTTCTTTACTTGTACGTACTTATTACTTTGTTTATTTTTCATCCACCATAATGTGGTTTTCTGTTTTACTTTTTCAATAAATAATACACATTTTTTTACATTCATAATTCATATTGTTTTATTTACATTACACATTTATGGTAATGAGATAAGTTTGCTCGAGGACACAAACTGTCAAAATAATATACAAGCACTCCTATCTATCAACCTAAATGTGTACAAAAGATGGTAATAAAGAGAAAAAAACCTAATTACGTCTATCGTACATGTACGGCGTCAGTCTCACCATAGCAAAACGTACATGTACGGCGCCAGGTCTGTGGCATTACAAACATAAACGTACATGTAAGTCTCGTGGCATGAAAATAGTCGAAACAAGCCGTAAATGTACGGCGTCCGTCTTTCTAAAGGGCATTTCTTCTAGTACATGTACGTCGGTCGGTTTGTGATAGAAAACTTTAAAACGTAAAAGTACGGCGTCAGGTCTGCGAAATGGGGAATGCAAAGTCGTACCAGTACGGCAGCCGTCCTGAATGGGTTAATGCAGACACAAAAAATATTGTCCATTAGAGGTATCGAGAAAAAGCCCTGGTGAGATATTCAAGGAAATTTGTATAGCTTAGTCCAAACATCATGAACAGTGAATGGATGGTTTGACATAACACAGGAAGAATAGCAAAACAAGGCATCCACTTTAACATCAAAGAGAAATTCCTAAGTGCTATTGTTAAGTTAGAGAGACAAGTAAGGTATTTATAGTTAGAATAATAGTCAACCATTTTTAGTTAGTTTGATTATTTAAGGTGTTATCATTTTCATTTTCGTACTAATTATTGTATTCATAGCTCATTTAATCCTTTATTATACTCAGTATTTTGAAAATGTTGGTTTCGTTTCATTTGTCCAGTTCTTAATAAGTTGATCAATCCTTTTCTTTTAAGAAATAAATTATTTAATTTAAATTTTTGTCAACTTCATTGACAAGTTTTCATAATGCCAGAACCCCCTCTGAGAAACAAAAATATCATAATAAATTATAAAAACACTATATATATATCGTCGGCTTAGAATGAAAACCTCGTATCTCAAAAAAAATCTAAAATTATTTTATTGCATTATTGTATAGAAAACCTTGTATCTCATCTATTCGCAAGCCGTTATAAAATAATGACTTGCGTGCTGCCCTCTAGAGACGAAAATAGAAACCACGTATATCGCTAGGCAACTGAGTCAAGTGAGAAAACCACGTATAACTTGTGAACTTTTCTGCAGGTGTTTCAGTGATTTTTGAGGTGTTTTTTGCAGCTAAAGCATACAAGTAATATTACTAAGTAAGTATATTTATATTGGTTTGTCTTTCAGTTGTGATATTAGTTACCATTCCTTGTAATTGTACCACCAAAACATTAAGACTGAATGTGAAAACCTTGTATTTGAGGTTAGGTCCGACTGACTAAGAATGAAAACCTCTTAATTCAAATATACGTGGTATTCATACTTATCATGCGTGTGTTGATATTGGGGTATCTATATGCACCAATAGCCTTCAGCCTTGAATTACGAGGTTTTCTTTGCAAACGCCAATATAATAGCAAACGAAATATTTTAGTTGTTGATAAAATAAAACCTAATAAGCGATCTCGAGGCATGTATAACAGTTCAAAACCTATTATGTATGATTGATATCTTTTCAGAGAGCGAAATTATGAGTCAATTCAGTCGAACTAAATTGATATTAGAGTTGGCTTTGAACCAAGCATCACGTTCTAACAGAGATGTGAGAAAAAAAGGTAAGTGATGAATTATCATGGAACATAATGTTTAATGTAGGGGCACATGTTTTCTATGTAATACTATACTAGTACTTGATAGTAATTTATATTATTGGTAACAAAACGTTCTGTTTTTACTGAATTCATTCATTACAGATGGCGAAAAATTCATTGATATATCAGATACAAATCAAGCTACCTACATTGAAGATGTTACTTCCACTGAGGATTCCACTCTTCCTAAACATACAGATGACAACATAGTTCCAACCATATCTAATTACATTTTAGTTCCAAATGAAGATGACAACAGCTTTGTCTTGGAACCGAATGATGGTAACCCCGGCATTTTAACAGACCTAACCAACTGTATTATATTCGATGAAATCCCAGAACAGCCGAAAGCTGAAAGCAATTTCAAAGAAAATAGTTTATTGTCAACTTCGAACTCAAACTTAGTTGCAAACTACTTAGACCTAGATACTCTGCCTGTAGTTGATGTTGAAAACAGTGTGACTCTAATGGAAACTAATATTGCGAACGTAGGAGAAATTGACAGAGTGCCCGAAAGAGTTAATCATGAAGATGAGGATTACATACCCTCGGGAGATGAAAGTGATGTGCCTGAAGACCATACTTATAGCAAGGAAATTTCCTCCCAACGTAAAAGAGCTAAAAGAGGAAAAGGCAACAAAGAATCGTGGATCGCAAATGATAATAAACTAAAGAGGTCTCAAGGACTAGAGTATTTTGGTAGACGTAAAACTGAAGCAGGTAAAGCTGTTTTCGATGTGAAGAGGCCAAAAAAAATCATGAAGAGCCGTTGTTCATGTGTGGAAAAAAACTTGAGAGGCTTTGGCTGTGCAGAGATTGTTGACAGTATGAGAGAGAAGATCTTCAAACAATTTTATAGGTTGAACCATGGTGAGAAACAAGTTTTCATAAACGGCTTAGTTGACAAGAGACCTGTGGCACAGCGAACAGTTGAAGCTGCAGGAGCTTCACGGCGCCATTATTCTTTTGTCTACTATTTGAAACCGGATGAAGCTGGCGAGCGTGTTAAAGTATGCAAAAGGATGTTCCTATCTACACTCAGCATTGGAGAGTGGGCGGTACATGATTGGGTATCAAAGTTACCAGAACAAAATGATTCTGAAAACAATGCACAGAACGCAAGAACACATAAAAAAAGCAATGGAAAAGAAGTCTCACCAAGGAGACCTCAGACCGACAGAGTTAGAAAACTTTTATCAGATTTTTTTGAAAGCCTGCCTAAGCTTGAATCTCATTATTGTCGGAAGAGTTCAACAAAACTTTATCTTGAGCCTAGGTGGCAATCAAAGGCAGAACTGTTCCGGCTATATAAAGATTTCTGTAAATCTCTAAACAAAGATAACCCTGTAACATCCATTTTTACTTTCTACTCTGTTTTTGATGAGTTCAACTTAGCATTGTTTAGCCCCAAAAAAGACCAGTGCGACACTTGCTGTGCTTATAAAAGCGGAAATGTATCAGAAGAAGAATTTAAAGAGCACATTAGAAGAAAAGATGAGGCAAGAAAGCAAAAAGAGAGCGATAAGACTAGCGATGACAATAATACATCAGTATTCACAATGGACTTACAGGCCGTTTTACTTTGCCCATCCCTAAAAGCGTCGGCGCTATACTATCGCACTAAACTAAAAGTGCACAACTTTACTTTGTATGATCTGAAAACAGGGGCTGGCTACTGTTATTTGTGGGACGAAACTGAGGGGGAACTGAATGCTGATGAATTCGCAAGCATTCTGTATAACTTTATTATAAATGAGGTGGAGAATGGTAACAATATTATTATATATAGTGACGGTTGTACATACCAAAACCGGAACACTATCATGGCTAACACACTTCTTCTGATTTCAAAGAAATTAGGTATCGTTATTACTCAAAAATTTTTAGAAAAGGGACACACCCAGATGGAGTGTGACGCTATGCATAGTTGCATTGAAAGAAAAATAAAAAATCGTGAGATTTATTCTCCAGTTGCCTACATTGAAGCTTGCAGAACAGCAAGAATTCATCCAGCACCATTCAAAGTGCAATATCTAGAACATACTTTTTTCAAGAAATTCAGTGATTTGAAGTTCGTAACATCCATCAGACCTGGACAAAAGAAAGGTGACCCAGTTGTAACTAATCTCAAATGTATAAAATATACACCTGATGGAAATATTCAGGTAAAATTAGACTTCAACGAAGATTTTTCAAATCTCCCTAGAAGTTTGAAAAATATATCAAGTGAGACTACAGTCAGATGCTTATATGAAAACAAAATTCCACTCCAAGCAGTCAAATTTAAGCATCTACAGGAAATGAAATCCGTGCTTCCACGACAAGTTCACAGCTACTATGATGCATTACCTCACATGTCAAACGCTGAAAACAAATTATGTGACAAAGGAACTTGTTGTTGCATCATTCCAGTAAATGTAAAGATTTAAGGTAAAATGTAAATCAAAGAAATTTTTTATTTTCTAATAAAACACTTTTTCTGATCTCAGTCTTGGCTTTTATTGTATCCTATCCTATGCTTGAACTGATTAAATTTAAAATGACTATGAAATTATATTGAAATCATACACTATACAATAATAATCTGCCATTATATTTTGATATTCATCATGATAAACCAGATTTTTTTTTAAAAACATCAAATAAACAAAGTTTTGTATTAATTGAAACACATTGAACACTTGTGCAACAACTTTTGAGCCTTGCAAATATTTTGTCAACCTCGGTAGATATTACATGATGAAATGAAACTTGAAAATTAATTAGTTAAATTAATAAAATCAATCAATGTAGTTCTGATCAATTTCATTATAAAGATGAAAACCTCGTATGTCCTTTCGGACCACTAGAAGTTAAACCACGTATATCAACGTTAAATATGAAAAGCACTTATATCTTGTAATCACAAATTGTAAAACCACGTAAATCGATTTTCAATATGACAAGAAAAGGCAAACTTCTGTTAAGCACATGAATAATCAGAAAATGAATAATATTAAGTCATGTGTACTTCAAATTATTCAAATCTTACTTAATATTTCCCAAAATCACTTTTTTTCGCCTCCTGTAAAATTTGCATTTTCTGAGATACGAGTTTTTCTTTCTAAGGCGACGATATTATTACCGTAATATATATATATATATATATATATATATATATATATATATATATATATATATACACAGGATGTGGCGCCAAGACCTTTAGTTAGCCGTTTCTCAATAACTACTCCGATTTGAAATTTTCAAATTTACGCACATACGATTGAGACAAATTACAGTTTAGCGAAAATAGTTTACTTTACTTCCGGTTTAACCGGAAGTGGCCATCAGCTTGCTTATTTTAAATACAACATGGTGATTTTCATTATATTTTTGAATTCTACATTGAATTAGATATAAATTATTACTAATATACCATATGTGAGAAATCAACCGTTTTCGAAATTTTTCGATTTTTTTGCAAATTCTCGCGAAAACCAAGGTGAACGTTACACGCTATCTCTCTGTGGAAATACAACTGAGAAGACTTAGTTTTTGCATATATGACCTCAGATTAGCACCTACACAACACGTTTGATAACGTTTATTTTAAATATATAGGGTGATAAGAATTACCCGTGTCACTTGGTAAAATTCAAATCACAATTACTCGCTTATTTCAAATCGAATACTCTATCTTTTATGAGCTGTTTCGGTTCGCACCCGGTTTCCCTTTCAACGTGTATTAGCATTCCCTATTCACAAATTCCACCGTTTCCCGAATATTTCAATTATTATGGATTCACTTAATTCAAATTGTCACAATAGATTTAAAGCAGGCTTCGGACGTTGATAATATGCTTGTTGATATCTACATGTCAAAAGAGCGAAGCTTATTTTCATAAAAATAGAGAACGCGGTGCAAAAATGGCAAATTTGTAGTAGACAAACGACGATTTTTTGTAGCTTCTAATTATTTATGGTGAGTGCCAACGAATTGTGGGCCGAACATGTCGTGCATTTGCAGAAAAGTACCCGAATAAACCGAAACCCAGCCACAACATGATAAAGAGGTTGCTGCAAAATACAGTACAGAAGCGTAAGCCACTCGTCGATAACGAGATAAACAAAGTGAACGTATTGGCATTTTTTGTTGCTGATCCCAAGGCATCTATCAGGGATTGCGAAAAAGAATTACGCTTGTCAGCAAGAACGATTCACAGAATTGTGAAAAAGCATCATTGGAGACCCTTCTCTTACCACCCGATACATGGTTTGCAACGAAACGATATTTCTAGACGTGTTGAGTTCTGTGAATGGTTCCTATTGAAAACACAAAAAGATGAAAATTTCTGCAAGAGAATTATTTGGTACGATGAGGCGAAGCTCTCTAAAAATGGCATGCACAATCGCCACAATAGTCACTTCTGGTCAGATGAGAATTCACATGTTACCAGGATCAACTATTTCCGAGATAGGTGATAATTCAATGTGTTTTGTGCAATTAAGAACGATAAGATTTTTGAGATTAAAATATACGATGAAAGTCTCACTGGTGTGTATTATAATGATATTTTGCACGAAGTGATTCTAGTTACTCTCAACACATTAATTTTAGAAGAAGCTAGAACAAGCTGGTATCAGCAAGACGGAGCACTGCTTAGCTCATGATTTTTGCACCAACATTTTGAAGGCAGGTGGATTGCCAATAACGGTCCATATAGATGGACACCACGGTCCCCTGACTTAACGCCTCTGGATGCAAGCATCTGGGGCTACATCAAAAATAAAGTTTATCACAAAC
Organism: Tillus elongatus; assembly: GCA_964006375.1. NCBI lineage: Eukaryota > Metazoa > Arthropoda > Insecta > Coleoptera > Cleridae > Tillus > Tillus elongatus. The sequence continues at coordinate 314,179,060 of OZ023262.1, read as the reverse complement.
CTGCCACCACAAAAAAGACATGGTAGGTAGAGGTTTACCTGCCTTTAATTCACTGAATTCGAGACAAATCAGAAAGGCTACGAATCATAACATTATGAGACGAATAACAAAATGCCTCCATGTCAGTGGGAGTAATTTTGAGCATTTGTTATACGTTCCATAAGTTCTATTTGTTTTTGTGTTTTAGTTTTCCACTAGCTATTAGTTAAGTTCTGTACTCATTTACAATAAATATCATTTATTAAAATATTTCCAGAAATCTCATTTCAAATAGGCTCTTTCTCTGGTGCTTTGGCGATAGTTTTTGGTGTAACGGTCTATAATTTTTAGTTAAATTTCGTAGAAAAAAATCGTTAATGAACGCAAACTAGGCCCCCTAAAATCGATATCCGGGCTTAGTTTTAGTTTTTATCTACTTACGTACATACAAGGTGACACGTTTCTACGGCAAACCTCAATATAATTGTTATTATACAAGATACGAGAAAAGGTTGTAAAAGTTAATTATAGGGTGTCTTGAGCTGCATCTTATAAAATTATTTTGACATCCCAGGCTGGACCATAAGTCGTTGGTGATACCTACCTTTTTTTTTCCAACACCCTTATATTATTGCATTTTTGCATTTTTTATCGAACTATGAAAAATAGAGACGCAGTAAGTGCGTTCTGGTAGCTAATGTTCGTTAAATGCTTCAAATTTCCACTCAATTTGCTATTAACCCAAGGTATGTTGGCTAGAAAACCAGTTTTCTCGGAAACATTTTAAGTTTATTTTCGAAAAATTTTGTACATTTTCAAACAATAATTTATTGTGATAAAATATGGTACATTGTTTCTACTATATAGGTTATACCGGCAACCAGATTGATGCCTGCTTGCATTAAAGAGACATATTTGTTATTAAAAACATTTTTATGAAAATTCACTTCAACAACGCACTTGCTGCGTCCGGTGTTTTATTTAAATCTTTGTGGGGTGCAATATTGGACTATATCGTAAAGGACACATTAAACTCAAGGTACTGGCTGAGTGATAAGCGACATAATCACTTGAATAGGAAAAGTCTGGACGCAGCAAGTGCATTATGGTAGTCAATTTTCAGAAAATTGTTTTTACATTTTCAATATGTATTTTTTAATGAAAGCAGGCATCAAATTTGGTTACCTGTAGAACCTATATAGTAGAAATAATGTACCATATTTCATCAAATAAGTTTTTCGACGAAACTCCCAAAAAAGTTTCTTCCAAGAAAATTTTCACTAAAATCCAAAAACATTATTTTAAATAGCTTACTAAACATATAGGGTTATGCCCTTTACTTCGGAAACACAAAATACGGGATGTTATATTTAAAACAAGTAAGTCACCGAAATTATCCAAGCTGGCATGGAATTATTTATTCTGCGTACACAGAAAACCCCTGCAGCCACTCAAAAGCCCTAGTTCTCTAAATCCTGTGACAAGGCCAGACTTGAAAAGGTCAAAGCTCACAAAACGCTTCTACACAATCCCAGTCAAGAAAACCGCCAAGCATTTAACGACGCAAGAAACCGCTATGTCCGCATTCTTTCTGAGGCAAAAAACTCGTTTAATAACCACATCAAAAACAAAGTCCTCTTAAGCTCCAACGGCAGCAAACCCTTCTGGACTCTTGCTAAATCAATAATTTCTGCAAGAGCACGTTCCCACCTCTTGTCTCAGGGGATAAAATTGTTTCTACCGCCCCGGGCAAGGCTGAACTTTTTACCTGTTCACCGGCAATTCTACTCTCAACCCACCTTCAAATGTTCAACCACCAACAGTCCCCAATGTCGCGCATAAAATGACGGATATCATTTTCAAAACTAAAAATTGTTCTCAAAAAATGCGCACCAGAACTTGCTCCTGTCCTGATTCGTATGTTACAGACATCTTACAATAGAGGCATATCCGCTAGTAACTGGAAAATTGCTCGAGTACAACCCGTCCACAAGAAAGGATCCCAAGCGCTTCCTAGCAACTACAGGCCCATTTCTCTCCTTTCAGTCGTATCTAGAGTGATGGAAAAGTATATAAACACCGAATTACTAAAATTTCTTGAAAAACACAGTCTAATCGACGACAGGTAGTATGGATTCCGTCAGCGCAGATCAACTGCCGACCTCCTTTCCTTTGTCACCCATTCTTGGAACAAGTCTATGGAACTACACGGTGAATCCCAGATTGTCGCTCTAGACATATACAAAGCATTCGACCAGGTCTGGCACGCAGCGCTGCTTAATAAACTTCCAGCCTATGGCCTACTACCAAAACTTTGTACCTGGACAGCAAATTTCCTCTCCAACCGAAGCATTTCTGTTGTGGTGGATGGCCATTTCTCTAAACTGTATCCAATTAATACAGGAGTCCCTCAAGGTTCATCTTTAGCCCCTACTTTGTTTCTTCTCCACATCAATGACCTCCTCTCTAGCACATCCAACCCAGTTCACAGTTACGCGGACGACAGCACCCTCCACTCCAATATACAATATTCTAATACTGTCTCTTTAGCCCAATTAGATGAGGATCGCTGACTCATGAAGGGTTCTGTCTCCGTGGATTTCCAAAAAATATTAGACTGGGGAAGTAGAAATCTTGTTCAATTCAACCCCACCAAATCACAGTCTTGCTTTCTTTCTCATAGGAGATACACCAGTCCTAGACCCATCATAATGAACAACCAAGTTATTCAAAGTAATGAGTCCTTTTCACTTGTTGGCATTTCTGTGGATCGAAATCTCAATTGGCACCACCATGTCACATCAATTGCAGAAGCGGCTGCTAAGAAATTAGGTTTCCTCTTCCGGGCTCGCAAATACTTTTCACCAGCTAATCTCTATACCTTATATACTTCACAAATAAGACCAAACCTCGAATACTGCTCCCACATCTGGGGTGCCGCTGCCGCTTCTACACTCGCTATCCTGAACTCCATTCAGAAGAGAGCTATACGTCTCTTTAGTGGCCCTACCCTCGCCCAAAGGCTGCCATCGCATTCCCACCGACGTGCAGTTGGTGACTTCTCTCTCTTTTATAGATATCTGCACGGGCATTGCTCAGAGGAGCTTTCTTCCATAGTTCCTCCACCTGCTGCCCCCAACAGATGTACCAGGAGGACAGAACGAATGCACCCTTTTACTGTCCAGGTCACCAGACATAGAACATCTTGTTATGCCCGCTCTTTTGTCCTGAGGACTTCCAAGTTGTGGAATTCCTTGCCGGCACTTGTTTTCCTTCTCCCCCGAACCTCCAAACCTTCTAGTCCAGAATTAACAAGTTGCCTCTTCCCCCCTGTCGACACCCACGGTACGATACTGTTTAGGCTGTAAGCCCTCGTGGTGTGTTGTTGAAAAAAAAAAGTTACCACAGTTTGATTTTTTATTAAATTCAGTCACTATTTGAGAGCGGTCTATATACGGCATCTCCACTTTTTCATTAAATAATATAAACAAAAACCTCTCTCATTTACATGGAACTCCGATTTCTATTAGTAAAACCAGTGTATCGCCATGTTTGGTGTGAGTCAAAAATCTGAGAAGTTGCTGAACAATTGAAATAACTCGAAAACATGCATGCATTACAATTCTATAGAAAATGCAAAAATGGAATAATATAAAAAAGGAATTTTTAATCGCCAACTACTTGTGGGCCACCTGTGCTTGTCGAAATAATTTTAATAAGATGCAGCCAGCTCAAGATACCCTATAATCAACATATACAATTGTTTCTCGTATCTTGTATAATAACAGTAATATTGAGCTAACCGTAGAAATGCGTCACCTTTGTATATATGTAAACAGATCAAAACTGAAAGTAGCCCCGGATATGGGTCCTCGGGGAACTAGTTCGTGTTGATATGAAGAAATTTTTTCAAAATTTAAAAGTCGCAGTCTCCTCGTTAGCGAATTTCTTCTACGAAAATTTGCTAAAACTTATAGACAATTAATTTCTGAACGTCACAACGTCTGGGTTAGACATATTTCCAAGGTAAAAAAGAACAGAACAAGGCTATACTCCAGACTGAATTTATTTAGTAAAAGCCTTACGCGTTTCGGCCCATATATCTGACCATCTTCAGGGGCTTCGTTCTGTTTTTTATATAAACAAAAGCGACAGTCGATGAAAACAGCCACTATGATAGATTTCTTGTAAAGTTCAGTTCCTGTTATATAAAAAACAGAACGAAGCCCCTGAAGATGGCCAGATATATGGGCCGAAACGCGTAGGGCTTTTACTAAATAAATTCAGCCTGGCGTATAGCCTTGTTCTGTTCTTTTTTACCTTGGTAAAATTATAGACAATTAAGCCATAACTAAAACTACTGCTAAAGCATCAGAGAAAGGGTGTATTCGAAATTATTTTTCTGAAAATATTTTAGTGAAATGAGGACAATAACGGTTGAAGCTGAAACTGAAGGACTTGTAAAATACACTTATTGCGAAATTTCGTCTTCATATCCCGTATTCGCTTTATATTCTTCGCCTTAAAGTTGTCAATTTTGACGTTTTAAATGCGTTATGCAGATTTATGAAAATTCGTTACGTGGTAAACACTTTTATGAATTCTAAAAAATATATAGACGTATTGACGAGACGACCCTGACCGGGCGAGTTAGAGGGTGGTAACATAATGAGCCAGCTTTGTGTAGTTTGTAGAGTGGCAAGAGTTTGAGTATTGTTCTTAAGATCGTCGACTGCGGTTCACCAGAAGAAGTGACATTAACAAAAACTAATAGAAAGATATTATAACGTGAACGTGGACGCGAATATTAAATTGTCTCTTTTCAATCTAAATTAAGTTAGGGTTGCAATAGTGTGTATATATTTGTTATTGATGATTGTTAATATACCGTATTTTCACCGAATTTGTATTTACAGGAATATAAGACCTTTATTTGACATTTTTGGTGCCAAAAAAACCCGGGACGTGAAAAGTGAACGAACAATTATTAGTTAACTGCACTAAGTAAAAAGCGAACGAAAGTTTGAAAAAGACTCTGAACGTGTGTGAATGTGTTGATAATATGAGATCTTCCAATATTTCCATTTTTATTTTCAACGTAGTGTGTGTGTTGTCTTCTTTCATGACTACGGTCGTCAGACCATTCGCACATTTTATTTTCAACGTAAACAATAAATGTACCGTTATTACCGTTATCATTTCTTGAATATAAAATTATCTGTCTATTTTCTGTGCTATTAAGGTTAATTTGTGTATCTTTATGTTTAACAAGGTAACTAGTATTTTGGATGTTTTCCGAATTGTTATTCTGCGGGGTTAATTGCATTCAGTCTTTATTTTATATTTTTGTAAATAATATTATCGATTGTACTTACATATTTGTTTCCCATTTTGATTGCTTTTACTTCATTACCTTTTAATAAGTTTCATACATACTTTTCTGTGGTGTTTCCTAGTCTGTCTCCCATTTCCTCGCCTGTTTCCATAATTTTATTCCAGTCTGGGTTTAATGGATCCTTTTGCTTTCCTCTGTCAGGTGGTTCACAATCTTTTTCATTATTCATTTTAATACGATAATTATTATCACCGTACGCTGTTTTCACACAAGGCGCTTCCGATCCGTTTAAGTTCTCGCACCTTACTGGGAATAAGAGGACCCCACTTTAGTTTTGTCGCTAAGTCCCAACAAATACGTAATTTTTGAGATATTATATAGCTATTTGGTAGGTATATGGTACATTGTTTTATTTGAGTGAATAAAGTGGCAAAACGATATTGTTATTTTTATTTACAGAAGAGTTTATAATTCTCAAACAAATTAGAAATATTTTTATGTCATAGTGAGCAAATGTTACAAAGCAAACAGAAAAACATGCTCTTTTCCCTGCCAGTCCGAATAAGTATTGTAAATGGCCTGTAATAATCAAGGCTCACTCACCCCACTCACAGCGGCAATCAATTTATTAGTCATTAGTGAATTTTTATTAAGAAAAATTCACTAATAGAGAGGTATCGATGGTGAGACTTTGCAAACATTTTTTCAAATGAGCGCGAATTAGGACCCCTAGAACCCATATCCGGGGTCAGTTCGAATTTTTATATGTTTATATATATATATATATATATATATATATATATATATATATATATATATATATATATATATATATATATCCGTCTGATAACTCAAAAAATAATTAACCGATTTCGATGAAACTCGGCAAATGCTTTTCTTTTATTAATGGCTTGGATGAGTTCGTTAGTCAGGAAAATCGGACGGGGATTTCCGGGAAAATTTTGAGTTCTCTTTCAAAAAAAAAATTTCTCCGAAAATTACAAGGCTGTTCTAATGAAATTTAACGTATATATTGCCTTAGGAGGGACCTTACCACGTACCAAAATTCAACTTTCTAAGTTTATAGAAAATTGAGTTATGTTGAATTTTCTTTCGAAAAAAATTTGTTTCTCCGAAAATTACACAATTATTTTAATGAAATTTGGTTGATAGCTTACCTTAGGAAAAAACTTACCACACACCAAATTTAAACTTTCTAAGTTTATAGAAAATTGAGTTATTGAAATTTGAAGCATTTAATAAAAATTCACTACCATAACGCACTTGCTGCGTCCCTTTAGTTTTTTCTTGATGAATAGATGCTTTTGGCCTTCTAAAATGCTACTAGGCAAATATCGAGGTGCACTTACCCCATTTTACCTTACATATTAAAAATGGTAAATACTTACGTTTTTATTTTGATGAAATTCAACCATTACAATATAATTGTGCAATTTGCTCCAAACAAACTAACTAAAATTTCTCAACCATCACCACAAATTTCATCATATTTTTCTTATTTACGAAAATAGATCACAATCATCTTTTAGCTGCAACATTTTTGACATCTTTATAGTGTTTGTCTTTTTTGACAATTACAAATAATTAAAAAAATATGGTTGCAGCAAGTGTGTTATGGTAGCGAATTTGCGTAAAAATGCTTTTAATGCAAATATGTCTTGTTTTTAAAAGGTGGACATTTGGTTAGCAGTATAACCGGTAAACGTTTACTTTCGGGGCGCGTGTTCGATTTTTATGAAATTCTGTACATAGATGTGTTTTAGGGTGTATATGACGAAATCACAATAAAAATGAGGGCAGAAGCAAATTTTTTGATTATTTGGACATTTTTGTAGGAAAAACGTAAGTTGTACTAACTTTTGCGGCATGTTTTTGTCATATTTTGCCCTTTTTGAGGAGTCGTTCGTTTTATATCAAGCTAAAGAAGTGTGTATTCCACTATTCTAATTAATTTTCACATAGTTAGTGCACCCCCTGAACTGTTTATGTGTCTCTGAAAATTGCCCTTCTTTTTATCGTATAAGTTGAAATTGACATCTCACATAAAGTTTGCTTTATATGTCAAATGCCAATTTCAATTTTTACGATGAAAAGAAGGGTAATTTTCAGAGACACATAAACAGTTAAGGGCGTGCACTAACTATGTAAAAATGAATGAGAATAGTGGAATGCACCCTTCTTTAGCTTGATATAAAACGAACCACCCCAGAAAATTGGTAAAATATGCCGCAAAAGTAAGTACAACTTACGTTTTTCCTACAAAAATGTCCAAATAACTCCAAAAGTTGGCTTCTGCCCTCATTTTTATTGTGATTTTCGTCATCTACACCCTAAAACATGTTTATATACAAAATTTCATAAAAATCGAACACGCGCCCGAAAGTAAACCTTTACCGTATAACCCATATAGAAGTAACAAAGTACCATATTTCACTAAAATGGCTTTATTGTTTCAAAAAGTACAAACATTTTCCGAAAATAAGCCTAAAAAGTTATAGAAAAAACTGCTCCGATTTTCGTGGCCAACGAACCTCTTCAAGCTATTTAGACACCTACCAAGATATATTTATTCACAAGCAACTTTATGACCGAATTGGAAAAAAAATTATGTTTGTAAACAATTTATTTAAACCCACAATTTTTTTTACAGAAATTGCCTTCAGCAATGTTACACTAAATTATACCTTTCATAAAAATTCGACATTTTTTTTACAATAACTTACTAAACATTTATTATTAATTAACAACATTTGACAAAAACCTAATAAAAATTAATTCAAAATTAAATTGAAATTAATTTGAAAAAAATTCTGCGAAAACTTCTGAGAGCGCTGTATACAGCAGCTCGATTTTTTCGATGAGTAATACAAACAAAATGCTTTCTGGAAGCGTCATTTCCATTAGCTTTTACTATCTTTTGGTAAAAATGCCGCATCACAATGTGATATGTGTTTGTGATAAGTGTCAAAAACGTAAAAAGTTGCAAAACAATTGACATAACTCAAAAACGGTGAACGATATCATTTTTCCCTTATAAACATGCATTATAATTCGATGGAAAATGCAAAAATGCAATAACATAAGGGGTGGTCTATTAAAAAAGAAAGTGTTCATCACCAACGTCTTATGGGGGTCAGCCTGTGATTGTCAAAATAGCTTTATAAGATACAGCTCGAGACACCTATAATTAACGTATATAAATTTTTGGCATATATAGTATAATAACGGATACCGGATTTACCGTAGAAATGCGCACGCCTATAGATGTGTAAAAAAAAAACTGAAACTTACTCCGTATATGGGTTCTAGGGGTTTTAGTTCTCGCTCCTTTAAAGAAATCTTTTCAATGACAGATTTTTTCTACGAAAATTTGCTAACATTATGGACTATTAAACCACAAACTCTATAGTTGAAACTACTGCCAAAGCATCAGAGGAAGGGTCTCTTTGAAATGGATTCTCCGTAAATATTTTAGTAAAATGAAGCACAATGATGGTTGAAGCTGAAACTTTAGGCCTTGTAAAACACACTTATTACGACATTTCTTTTAGATAAACCGTATACCTCGGTTTGAATTCTTTGTCTGAAAATTGCAAATTTTGACGTTTCAAATCGCGACTTTGAAGTTTTAAGAATAAAAACTATAAAATTTTCAAAGTATTTTTCTGATCTTTCTAGGCCTTTTTGCGTCAAGAAAACTTAACCTTTGTATGTAATATTCAATTGGTTTTGTTAGCCATAAAAAATATTTTGTTCTTGTGCGTTCCTCTGATCACCAGTCGCACCCAAATTTTGTTTCTTTAAATGCCGATAACTTTTTTTTAAATTTTAACTTAGAGATCAGAGCTTTGGTGGTTCTGTGGTAATACGTGTGCCTCTGAACCGAAGGGTACTGGGTTCAATCACAGGGTTATCCTTTCACTTTTTCAGTACATACCACAACATTAACATCAACCAAGGTTGTGTCATTGTGTTTGAAGTTGAATGTCTGCACGTTGCGTGCTTGGGGGGGGGGGGGGGGGGTAAATCCGTCGGGCCCGTGTCCATGAAATGTGTCGCACGTTAAGGAACCATACCCTCCTCACAGAAAGGCTGGGGCTCGGCAAAATTTCCAGTAGAGTGAGGTGAAACTTCTCCCCGGCGTCGGTGATTGGCCGTAGCCGCGGAAATAGACCGACGTTAAAAAAACTTAAAAATCTGAACTTTGGCACATAGTGTAACTTTGATAGTAGAAACCCTCTAAATTTGGTTATCAGAGCTTGGGAGGAGTTACCATGGGCCTATTCTTTTAGTTAGTCCCCGAACCCACAGGGGAAAATTTTCACTTCTCTTTTATTTTTATATTACATATAAAAGCACAAGATAAGTATAATTAAGGGGGGGGGGTCTTAATTAGCATTGGGGCAACACAAACTTGAAAAGTTATTTAGAACGCATTAACAGTCATAAACCATCATTCCAATAGTACTTTGAATATAAAAAATTCTGGACGCAGCAAGTGCGTTATGGTAGTGAATTTTCATAAAAATCTTTTTAATAACAAATATGTGTGTTTTTTTAAGAAAGCAGGCATCAAATTTGGTTACCAGTATAACCTATATAGTAAAAACAATGTGCCATGTTCCATTAAAATAACTTTATTGTGTGAAAATGTACAAAAATTTCCAAAAGTAAACTTAAAATGTTCCCGAAAAAACACGTTTCTTGGTCAACCTTATAGGTTAATAGCAAATTGAGCTGTTCAAATATGAAACATTTGATCAAAATTCGCTACCATAACGCACTTGCTGCGTCCAGAATTTATTTTCTTACAAACATGCATTATATTTCGATAGAAAATGCAAAAATGCAATAACATAAGGCGTGTTTGATTAAAAAAAAGGAAATTTGTATCACCAACGACTTATGGGCCACCTGTGATTGCAGAAATATTATTTTAAGATGTAGCTCAAGACACCCTATAATTAATATATACAAATTTTCTTCATATCTTATATAATAACGGATATATTGAGCTTTATTAATTTTTTACGAAAATTCGACAAAAATTATATACCATTAAACTCTATAGCTAAGGCTACTGCCAAGCATCAGAGAAAGGGTCTATTTGAAATGAATTTTCTGGAAACATTTAAGTAAAATGAAGGACAATGACGGTTGAAATTAAGACTTCAGGGTTTGTAAAACATTCTTCTTGAGACATTTTATTTCCATAGCCCGTATTAGATTCAAGTTCTTTGCCTAAATGTTGCCAATTTTGACGTTTAAATCGCAACTTTGACGTTTTGTGGAAAACCCCAATTTATTTTTCTTTAAATGCCTATAATTTTTTTGTCTTTTAACCTACAGAGCTAAATTTTGTAAGGAACTTACCTATAAGGATGTAAACCTGCGTCCCAAATTTGGTTGCCCTTACTTTGTTAATTCCGGAGATATATATATTTTTTTAAGAAAACACAAAATTTTCCGGGAAAACCTGGGCAGATTTTCCTGACTAGCGAACTCATCCAAGCCATTTGCAAAAGGAATTTTTTCACCAAATTTGATCAAAATCGGCCCACTATTTTTTGAGTTATCGGTGTAATACATATATATATATATATATATATATATATATATATATATATATATATATATATATATATATATATATATATATATATATATATATATATATATATATATATATATATAAACATATAAAAACTGAAACTGACCCCGGATATGTTTTCTGGGGGGCCTAATTAGCGCTCATGCGAAGAAATTTTTTCAAAATTCAAAAGTCGGGATCTCCTCATTAGTGAATTTTTTTTAAGAAAATTCACTAAAAATTACTTCTAACTGTATGCATACAAAAATTAGTAAAATACATTTATAAAATCTAATAAAAAACCACAATTTCGTAATTTGTTAAGAGGTTAAGATTTGATGGAATGCCAAACTCACTGTATCACAGCATAATGTTGTTATGTTGCGACTGTACTCACACCATGACGCAAGGGTGGTTTCTAGATAAGTGCACCCGTGCGCGCGCACTGCCGCCTGCCGGGGAAAAAATAATATTTTTGCTATGCTATATTTTAATTAATTTTTTTAAACTTTTGCTGAAAGAATTTAGAATACAGTTACTAGTAGGGAAGCAATTGGTTTGAAAAGAACCCTGGAGGATTTAAACTTTATGTTCTGGTTGACCATTTTTCATAAGATTTTTCCACACGTTGCCATACTATATAATGAATTTAAGTCTAGACAATTTGATGGCATTCAACGGCAAAAAGCTATTTCAAATTTAGAGACGTTCATTTTACGTATTCGTAATAATGACAGTGAATCAGTCGAACAAGAATGGCAAAACGAACCGAAGTGCAAACGTAGTCGGTCAGGCGGTAGTGACAGAAACAGTGTATGCGCAAAAGAAGTTTGTGATATTATATTAATGAAACTAAAAAATAGACTTTCCTACAGAGGTCATTTGGCAGCAAATAACTTTCTTGAAAACGATTTATACATTTCCTATAGTACCAATTTCCCAACTGAAATTTTAAGACTACTACCAAGATGTACCCAATGCTTGTAGCAGAACGATTAAAGACTGAATTGAAAATTATTTATTCTAGAGACGATTTTAAACAAATACATGGGGCTACGAGTACACTGAAATTTATTTTTAAAAATGAATTAGGAAACACATTTTCTGAGCTTGTTAAACTTCTTAAAATTATTTTGACCACACCAATGAATACGGCTGAAGCTAAACGTTGCTTTTCCACTTTAAAACGAGTACAGACCTTCCTTAGAAATTCCATGTCGAATGATAGACTTAATGCGCTAGCAATGTTGGCAATAAACAGGGACTTTGTATTTGAAATACCGAACTTAGATCAAAGAGTTTTAGAACAGTATGTGGCTATCAAAAATAGACTTATGGATTTTTCGTTTAAGGAATAAGTATAGGTCTGTTATGTTATAACTTATAAACTAAAATGAATGCTGAGTGTTGACAGAATTGTGATTTGTGTTAGTAATTATCAAAGGAAAGGACATTTTAACTACTATAACTAACTAGAGGAAAACTTGGTAAGTAGTTATTAATTATTAAGTTTATTAAGTAGGTTTTTTATAACATATTTTCGGGGAAAAAAGAGGCGAGCCCTTCTTTTTTTTCTTGCGCACCCCCAATGCATTAAGACACGAGCCGCTACTGCCATGACGTCATGCGCGTGAAAGTGCAAACATCGGTAGCCGCATTATCATATCTCTCTAGTCATTATATCATGGACGTAATGTAAGTACGCCTCCACCATTTGTTGTCAAGTTTACATTTTTCGGTGGATGAAAAGTTATTTCATCTGTTGTATGGAAATCCACTCGTATATGAATCGCCAGTGCCATGGAAATAAGAACTGTCATAACTTTGTTCTACATATGTAATACTCTTAATTAAATTTTTTCAAATAAAATACACCATTTTCTTTTCATTGTAAATGGAAATTAGAAATCGATGTGTATCAATATTTCCCATACCTATCTTTTATAGTTTTTAAACAATTTTGATTTTTTGATAATATCGCAGAAAATTCATAACTAGCTTTAAGACTGCACTCGTATATGAATCGCCATTGCCATAGAAATGAGAACTGTCATAATTTCGTTTAACAAACGTCGTCCTTTAGGGTAGTTTTGTAAGTGTATTTCGATAAATAGAAAGAAAAATTAGGGTTAACAGTCAAAAACGACGAAATTATCGAATTTTGAAAATTAATATGCAAACTCAAACATTTTCAAAAAAGTCTCAATGTTTCAAAAACTGCTGAACTTAGGTATAAGGAAAACTGCTTCTTTCAAAAAGACTCTTCAAATCTGAAAACGCGTTCACTAGTCATTAGTCGATAACCGCAGTATACCAATTTTTAAGTCAGTGACATTTTTAGAACTTGAAAAAAAATTTAATGTGCACTTTAGAGAAAACCCCCCTTATATATATATATATATATATATATATATATATATATATATATATATATATATATATATATATATATATATAGAGAGAGAGAGAGAGAGAGAGACCTGCTATGTCCGAAGGGTGAAGTGGTCGGTCGGAAAAATGCCAATACAAAATTCTCGAGCACCACCGCTTTCTAAAAATACGGATCCAGGCGGTTTAGGGAGAAAGTGGAAGCCCTAAAGAAATAACGGCGGAATTACGGAGACGGACCATCCTGTGGCTGCATGATGCCTGGGTAGTATTCAGTGGAGAAGGTTGCTGTCCAGGGGTCGGAATTGTTTTAGTTTCCGGGGAAACTTTATTTTTTCAAATAAAATGCACCTATTTTTTCATTATAAAAAGGAAATTTTAAATCGATGTGTATCAATATTTCCTATACCTATCTTTTATAGTTTTTAAGCAATTTTGATTTTTTGATAATATCGCAGAAAATTCATTACTAGCTTTAAGACTGCACTCGTATGTGAATCGCCATTGCCGTGGAAATGAGAACTGTCATAACTTCGTTTAACAAACGTCGTCTTTTAGGGTAATTTTGTATGTGTGATTCAATAAATAGAAAGAAAAATGGAGGTTAACATTAAAAAAACGAAGACACAAATTTTGAAAATGAATATGCAAACTCGAATATTTTCAAAAAAGTCTTAATATTTCAAAAACTGCTGAGCTTAGGTATAAGGAAAACTGATTCTTTCAAAAAGACTATGCAAATCTGAAAACACGATAAAAAATATAGGTTTTCATTCAAAATACCGAAGTTGATACTCACTTCCGGTGTAAATGAAAGTGCCGCCATCTTGAAAATATTTTCATTGATAACCGCAGTATACAAATTTTTAAATCAGTGACATTTTCAGAACTAAAGAAGAAAGAAATTATAATGTGCACTTTAGAGGAAACACCCTGTATATATATATATATATATATATATATATATATATATATATATATATATATATATATATATATATATATATATATATATATATATATATATATATATATATATATATATATATAGATATATAATAGCTGTTGTGATGAATTTAAATTTTTTATACTGGCGCTCGAGCAAAATTCTTTAATTAGGCTAGGAACTAATTGAAATTTGAAGTGAAATCTTCTATATTTTTTAAATGTTCCTGCCAATATACATATATGCTTCTATTCACATCATTCTCTTTAATAACGTCTTTATAATTAATTACCGCAGCGCTGTGTGGACACGAAAACAACAAACGTAAAGGATTGAAATTAATGGTTGTATGAGTAATAAAAGAGTTATGATATGATTATTAATTTAGTCGACATTCATCATCTTTCACTAGATAGTTAGGCGCTAGCTAATATAGCTAAATTGATTGAAGGTTCAGATAAGCAATTTCCGGAGCAGAAATGAGGTTTTCATCGTTCACTGGTTTTTAGAATAAACAGCTTTACAGAATTTTATGCAAAAATTGTAGGAAATCCTAAAAGCTCTAAAAGACAAAAATATTTCTAATTTTGTTTGTTGTTTCTAATTTCACTTTCAAAAAACCTTATACATGATGGGTCACCGTTATCGCCTCGGTCTGTAACTAAAACAACATTTTTTTTAAATCAGTTTTTACACCGAGATGTATATCAGAGAACGCTACAATATAAAGTTGCTTTTAATTACACAGGGTGTTTACAGAAAACGATATATATATATATATATATATATATATATATATATATATATATATATATATATAGCCTTAGATACATTGTCCCTATCTTAGGGAAGAAATGGACCAGGGCTGACCATAGTCTCTATTTTATAACATTTTGTATTATTTGGAACTGTCGTGACAACATACTAGCTGGTTCCGCACCAAGATATTCGAGAAGGTTGGCTACCAGAGCCGTATTACTTTATAGTTGTGTTCTCGCTGTTATTAGTATAGCGTCTGGCGAGCTGTAATAAGTGCCAAACCGGTATACGGTTCTAATTATGGTGAGAATACATCTAGCCTTACATACATTGTTCCTCTCTTAGGGAATAAATGGGCCAAGGCTGGCACAAGAAGTAACCCAGTGGTCGTACTATCATTTTTTACATCATTTAAAAGATAATAAATTATGTTACTCTTAATATTGAGTACTTGTAATACATATTCTAAATAAATATTGCATAAAAAGTTGTCATCGTTTGAATTTGAGACTCAAAGGGTTAATTAAGATAATCTTACCTTTATTTAGCTATTGAAGAAATAGTTGGATGATATCAAATTGTTGATGATACCTGTAGTTTGATGACTCCTCATAAATATTGTTATACATGGAGCACCTGCAAAGAAAATTTAGATTCGCTTCATTAAAAAGCTTCAATTGATTGCTTAGAAATTTGTATTAAATTGTATGGTGGGTGATACATGTTTTTTATTTTAATTAAATGAAATAAATTGCGGTTCTAAACATTACGCGTGTCTTATTTTGAAACAATTGAACAGCTTTAAAATGCTACAGACTAATCCCTTAAAATCAGCCGGGAATTGTGCAGCAACCATGCCCTACCCCTCCTCTCCAAACCTCCTTGACCTCAAAATAAAGGTCATGACGGTCTTCCATTGGACAGAACTTACTTGGCTCCTCTGCGGAGCCCTCAAATCAAATAATTCTGTTCGAAGACTACCAAACGCCTCACATTCACACAGGTAGTGGTAAGACGTTTCTTCAGTCTCGCCACGTTCTTGTAAAATGGGACCCCTCTCGAAACCGACCAATGTGAAGTGTCTTCTGGGAGTACAATGGCTTGTTAGCACCCTAGTGATGCGGCAAAGCGCAGACCTAGTTCTACCAAGAAGCCAGACAGTCTTGCTTCTATCCGGTCTCTCCACGAAGTCTCTCTCCCTTGTATACAGCCACTGACAGACCTTCAGTCCTTCTCCATGACCTCCTCAGTTCATCTATCTAGGGCGTCGGAAATCACCTTCCTACTTATGCCTATAGCAAGCTCCAGGCCACAGAACGGCTGCTGCAAACCGATCCTGACGAGGTCATTCACCACATCATTTCCCGTCACGCCACAGTGTTTCGGAACTCACACAAGTTATACCTATTTTGTCCTGGACAGCCCCCCCCCAGAGCGCCACCGCACTCCTGAACCAGCATCCTATGCGCGCAAATCGTCTGACTATCCGAGCTAATATATACACATTTCTCGGGGCTCATCCCCACATCCTGTTAAGTAGCTACAGACAGGGTAGCGTATACCTCTGTTTCGAATACCGTGGTATATGCGCCCAGAGCATAACTCTCTCGCACCCCCAGACTGTCGATGTATATTCCCACCCCCAAGGAGTGCTACTCGTCCAGCCGTGATCCGCCAGTATAACATACCAGGCTAGCAGGCTGGAAAACAACATCATTCCTCCATTGATACTTGCTGTGGATTCTGACGGAATACAGATTTCCTTTTCCAGCTCCTTGTTCTGTGATTGCTCCCTTGCTACACCAGTTTCTCGCAGAGTCTCGCATTCGGAGATTCGACGCCATATCCTTTTCTCTGATACAGTATGCAAGCGGTGGCAGCATCAGCAACACCTTTAGCGCGGCTGAGGGTGCCGTCTTTATAGAGCCGGTGATACCCAGACCTTTGAAGTTTGGCCAGCCTTCGGGTAGCCGTTTGGTTCACATCGCACCACCAGATCACTGTCCCATATAGGACCCTCGGCCTGACGATCGCAGTATAAATTCAATAAAGGGTCCGAGGATTAAGTCCCCAGGTCTTTCCTACCATACGACGCAACTGGCAGAGGCTGGATACTCTCTTCCCCACTAATCGTTCTATTTGCGACCCACCATGATAATTTGGAGTTCAAGACCATCCTCATTATATTTGACCTCACAGATTAAAGCCAAAGGTTTTTCAACCATACGGGCCCCCTGAGCTCCTCCAGATTCCTCTTTCTGGTAAATAAGATCATCTCGCTGGGTTTACAGAAAGTCCCAGCTCACCTTTCAATTATCCTGCATGCATGCACAGACAACGCCGAAGAATTTGCCGGTGACTAAGACCAGCCCATCATCCGCATATGACTGTGCAAAGAATCCATTCTCTGAGAGCCGCTCTATGAGGCCGTCCATGACCAGACGCCATAGATAAGGCGAAAGGCAGCAGACTACAGCCTCTCAAGGTCAGTGAGACTCTCCTGTCTACCAGTATGCTCGCCACCCAAACTATAAAATATCTATGTGAGCTGCTATCCTGTGAGAAGCGCAGACCGTATCCGTCATTGCTCTATCAAAGGCCCCCTCAGCATAAAAAACACAGCTAGTGTGCTTTCTTAATAGTGTAAGAACCTTTCCACCTTTCGCGTCAGAGCGTGGAGCGCCGTTTCCGTCGATTTCCCTGGTACGCGTGCTGTTTTTTGTAGAAGTGATGATCCTTGAGGATCTTCCCAAGCGCAAACCTATCTATTGTTCTTTCTAATGTGTTCAGCAGAAAGGATGTGAGGCTAATTAGACTGTAAAGGTGAAAGGAGTAGACACCGAGAGCTATGGTTGCGACGAAAAGGTGACATCGCCTTTAGACTGCAATGATGATGAAAACTATTTTGTGAAATAAATTTGACACCCATGTTAGAAATTTAAACTCAATCTAGTCAAAAGCTTCCCCTAATCTATTGTCCCATACTGCCTTGTGTGATTATGACTTTATGACAAAATAATCTGTAGGCCTGAAATCAGGTGAACAAGCCACGGTGCTACCTTTATTTGACATATCATATTTTTCATATCCAGAAAACTGATTACAATGATGCAACTTCAAACATATCATAAAATACGTACAGAAATGTTATGTTCTAATGCAGAATTCCTTCTCAAACACAAAACGACTGAAAAATTCAAGCAGTGTTGCTAAATATTTACTTGCATACATTTTCGCTTGGTCTAAGAGCTGGAAAACAAGTATTCAGAAAGCTTTCAGCAAAAACAACCAGCTTTAGAAAACGTGCCAGATTCGTGCTATTGCGTGAAAGACCGTATGCTTTTTACTGATTCTCAGAAAAAGCGTACTACACGGCTGCAACTATTATCTAGACGACGGAGGAAAACACAAAAGTCTTTTATCTCCGAGGAAATGGTCCGTATTGATTTCAATGTGTAATCTTGCCAAGTTTAGTCGATTGTCACCAGGACAATACCGACGTTTCTTACGGTATGCACACTGTACAGTATTACAAACATTTACATACTTTATAAAATTTCAGATAATGTAAAATTTCTCAGGCAGATACTCCTCCATAGTAGGTATTAAGGGTTTTAAAGAATGTCATATTTTGTCATTATTGTATATCATTCTACATGTGTTTATTTCTGCGGCTGTTACTAATACTCTTAAGAATATTCGGTAAATTGAAACCACTCTGAGCGGTAAGCAGATTGAGGCCTTGGTTCCTTCTTTCATATTCAACCTCTTGCAAGTGGCTCCAAAACAGGAGGTGAAATCTGAAACTGCAAACAATTATGACTGCGTTCATATATATATATATATATATATATATATATATATATATATATATATATATATATATATATATATATATATATACACACACACACAGGGCCTTCATTAATTTCCGAGTCCCACGTAACCGCTTAAGTTAGGCAACCAAACATACAGCAACCTGAATAAATGAAATCGTTAAGTTGCCAGTGGCGTCTCTTATTTCCTTTGTGGTTTTATAAAAAATATAATTTAAGAAAGAAGGCATCAATTTTGGTTACCAGTATAACCTATATAGTAAAAACAATGTGCCATGTTTCATAAAAATAACTTTATTGTGTGAAAATGTACAAAAATTTCCTAAAGTAAACTTAAAGTGTTACCACAAAAACTCGTTTCTTGGTCAACCTTATAGGTTAATAGCAAATTGGGCTATTCAAATATGAAGCATTTGATCAAAATTCGCTACCATAACGCACTTGCTGCATCCAGAATTTCTTTTCTTACAAAGATGCATTACATTTCGATGGAAAATGCAAAAATGCAATTACATAAGGCGTGTTTCATTAAAAAAATAAGAAAATTTGTATCACCAACGACTTATGGACCACCTTATGATTATAGAAATATTTTTTAAGATGTAACTCAAGACACCCTATAATTAATATATAAAAAAAAATTCATATCTTGTATAATAACGGATATATTGAGCTTTATTGATTTTTACGAAAATTCGACAAAAATTATATACCATTAAACGATAAACTCTATAGCTAAGGCTACTGCCAAGCATCAGAGAAAGGGTCTATTTTAAATGAATTTTCTGGAAATATTTTAGTAAAATGAAGGACAATGGCGGTTGAAACTAAGACTTCAGGGTTTGTAAAGCATTCTTCTTGAGACATTTTCTTTCCATAGCCCGTACTAGATTCAAGTTATTTGCCTAAATGTTGGCGATTTTGACCAAATTTAATCAAAATCGGCCCATAATTTTTTGAGTTATCGGTGTGATACACACACACACACACATATATATATATATATATATATATATATATATATATATATATATATATATATATATATATATATATATATATATATATATATATATATATATATATATATAAGTAGATAGGGCCCCACCTGGGCTCATCCCCTCCACTTTTTTCTGCGCATGCGCAAGTCATGCGCATGCGCTGCCCTGCGCAGACCTGTGACAGTTGACAGCTGACCTGTCACATTTGACAGGTGTCAAATGTCACTGACCTGACAGCTGTCAGCTGTCAGTTGTCAGCTAACCTGACAGGTGTCAACGTCAGCTGACCTGTCAGATGACGTCACAAGCATTCCAAGATGGCTAACCTGTCATAGACAGCCACAACCCGGGTCTCTATGGAATTGTCTGACCTGAGATGACGTCACAAGCATTCCAAGATGGCTGACCTGTCATAGACAGCTGCAACCCCGGGTTCTCTCTATGGAACTAACCTGTGATGACGTCACAAGCGTTCCAAGATGTCTGACCTGTGTGTCCATAGATATCTACAAGTCAGGTCTCCATGTGTGTGTTTGTCGAATACCATTTGTCTGATTGTTTATTAAGGTTATGTATTTGTTTATTAAGGTTATGTTCACACACGTGTTGATTACCATGCATCTGTTTGTTTATTAAGGTTATGTTTTGTATTTTGTTTATTAAGGTTATGTTTGTAAACACAGCTGTTTGTTTGTTTATTGTGTTGTTAAGGTGTATTTTGTTTATTAAGGTTATGTTCGTAAACACAGCTGTTTGTTTGTTTATTGTGTTGTTAAGGTGTATTGAAGTTTGTTAGGGTATTTCGTTTTTGGCGGGAAATTTGAATTTGTTTGAAAATTTGTGTCCAGAGATCTGACTCATCGAGCTAGAGAACATTCTATTTGTAAAGTTGTAGAGTAGGAGAATATTCCCTAGCTCGAGGGGAGACATCTGTTGGACACAGTCATTCGGTTTAGTCACACACATACATATATGAGGAAGATATTGAGCGGGGTAATTTGAAATAGGATTTCAATTTGAAATATGAATTTTGAAAGAAAAGCATTCGCCTGAAATTAGATTTGAACCCCCAACCATACAACTTACTCAGAGAGATACCTGTCGCTAAACCGATCATGCTATTCAGACATACGATGAAAGTTTGTTCGCAGTGGTATATATAAAACAAAACCTGTTACATATGATAATTTAAAACGAGTTTATCAGGCTGATGAGTTTGTGTGTATGGGCAGAGGTGGTATTTCTATTACATACCAATTGTAACCTAATAGGAACTGTAATTTTAAAACAATTGTATATTTATAGTAAAAAAGATATTTAAAGACGTTCCAATTTACCTATCTAATATCATCTAAAAACAAAAACGTTTGAAGTAAAACTATCAATAACAAAAACGTATTTACATCTAGATATGTTAATGAGTTTGTTTTTAATGGGGTAATAAAACTCAGACCTGGTTTTATGGAGGTTTGTTTATGTTAGTGTTTTCTATTTTGAATGAATCTAAATTTATATAGGGAGTGATCAAAAACACACAAGTAACAAAACTCGATTTAAAACAACTAAACTAAACTTTGATATACGAGGATTGTTTGATAAGTAATGTTTGTATGCAAACATAAATAATATAATAGTATACTTACATACAGCAAGAGACGTCAGCCTTCTTTCACAGCTTAATACACACACTAACGTATGTTGAGGTCTTGAATGGGGTTCGTAATAGAAATAACACAGTTGTTTAATGACAGCCACTTGAACCAAACAAAACATATAGACGCTGTTGTTGATTGTTAACACACACACACACGTCATGACAGCTCGAAGTCTTTGCTTAGACTGACAGAGCTGTGTAATAAAAGACAGACAGACAATTGATTGCCCAACAAGTATCTTATAGAACCTTGTTTGAGCTTGTACAGCTGTTTAACAAACACGTCATGACAGCTCGAAGTCTTTGCTTAGACTGACAGACAGAAAGGGGTTAATAAAAATGCAACAAAATAAAAATAAAACAACTGTTTTACATACAATAAAAATTTATTAGGATTAATTAAGTTGTACATATTGATACATAAATGACATACTATTATTACATAATGGCTCTAACGATGCCCGTTAGAGGTTTATATTCCATTACACTGTCATGAATAACCAAACAATAAACACGAGTATTTTTTGGGAAGTTGGCGTGACTCATAAACTCCACCTTAATGTCCACCGTTGAAGACTTGATTGACTCGTTCTGGTGCTGACAGTCAATCACAAATAGAGCTCTGTCTTTAAACTCGTCATAATTCAAGATAGGCTCCGACATGTTTTTATAACAGAAGCTTTTTTGAAAATCTGTATACATGTTATAGGCTTCTGCATATTTCGATTTCTCAAAATCCATATTCATAGATTCATAAGGGTAGCATTCTGAATTTAGAAACACTCTGAGGTCCAACATACCAATGTTATCGAAATAGTCTGGCCTCTTCTTCACGTTGTCCTTACGATCTGTTTGAAATGCTATAATCACATATCGAGGTCTTTCCAAGTTGGTTGCAGTTTTAACAGCCCACACATCTCTGTTGATATCTCTGAGCGCTGGTAACTCATATATGTCCCATTTGCGGTATGCGAGAAATATAGAGGTGTCTTTGGCTATTTTATCCATCAGTTCCAATTTCATTTTATCATTGGGAAATACATGTTTTACCTTTAAAAACATATTGGTCACGGTAATTTTTGCTCGTGCCGTACCTGTGCTGTAATAGCCGTTGGAATCGTTTCGAGCTCTTGTAAAGCGGAAAGTATGTTTGCCACAGAGAACTCCTTTGAAATGATGAAAGAAACTGAAGAGGAACCAAACAGGTATGAGCATGTGAAACGTGTTATCATTTAAGGTGATGTGCTCCGACGACACATTCAGACCGGCGTTGCTAAGAGATTGGGCTTCATTCTTACTGAACGATAGCAGACTTTTGATGATGGTTGTGGTGTATGGGTCTCGCACTCGTTCCACTTCCTTGTTATTTAACTCATAGGTCATTGATTCAAACAGAGCTGCTCCTCCATTATTTGACAGATAACAAGCACCAGTGGCATTTTGGACTGCTACAGGTTCCAGAGCACCTTCGATTATTAGAGCTGACTCGGCCAGACATACGAACGCATCTTGTTGGTTGATGGCTATTTCAATTTCATCGCTGTTACCAAACGATTTAATTGGTGAATAGTAAGAGCGCAGCTCTTCTCGATCGATGCCATCATCAAACACGGGTTCTTTGAATATTTCTAGTTTTGACGACATGATAACCCAGGCTTTGCAGGAACTCAATATTATCGGGACGAAGCGTACCCTTTGACGTGTCTGACTCAACTGAATTTGTTGTGGTAGATGCACTTGCTTTTATATCCTTAAAGACCAACATACTAAGCAACTTTTATAAGTTTCAAGCGAACAGACACCTCTTCACCTTGAAAGTTAACAGGAACTGAATCTTGGTCGACGATGTCGATGCTTATATTGGAAATCTCTTGCTTGTTCACCGGCAAGTAAATTAAATTTTTAGGTTCTATGTCGATTGCGTAGCCAGGATCAACCATCGGAGCAAACTCATACAGCGTATGTGAGGGTTGTCCGTTATAATAGGAACCAGACACAATATTGGTTTCGATGCGAATCTGTCTAACATCCACTATATCAACAGGTAAATCAGATTCATAAAAGGTGTCCGGCTGAAGAACTTGTTTTGAAAAGCCCAACATTCGCCCAATCGAACCATCAAATTCAAAACTGACATTTGTATAACACTTTAGTCTACATTTGATGGTGTTCGGATTAGGTCTCAGAATCAGAGCCTGTTGCTTTTGTTCGTGTGTTGCTGTAGCACCAACAAGTTCATTTTGAAGTAACTCTTCCAAGTGTGTTATTTCATAAGCACCGGTGGGTATCGTGATGGTTCGCCAACCGGTTCCTTCTTTTACATGAAATTTGTTTTTACCTTCATAGATGTTGGGTATGTTGTTGTAGGTGTGAAAGCCTATCAAGGCAACAGCATAATTACCATCCAAAACAATTGGTGGATGGTAGTCTGACGACAGATGGGAGCTGCGGTCTTTCAACACAAAGGTGTGCGCCATGACTGATACACACAGGCTACTGTTTGAGTCTTTTATTGCAACGGTTTTTGCAGATACAACCCATAACCGGAGCGCTGTTTCTTGAGATACATGCCTTTGCCCAGTCTCTTGCATTTTGGCTTAAATTTCAAACCACTCCCTCTCCTACCCATCGCGATGGCTTCCATTGTTTTGTTGTGCCATTCTTCCTCCTCTAGTTTCTGTTTCGCAGACTTGGCATCGTTCACGGCTTTGGCAATACCTGCAGCACCACCACCCAGAGCTCCTAGTGCTGACAGCCCACCAAATATCAGAGGCAACAGCGGAAGGAAGCCTCCACTTTTAGGTATTGGAATAACTCGAGGTTTCTGCACATTCTTACGTCCACCAATGTTTCTAACGATTGTATGAGCTATATCAAATACGGCGTTCGCTGTTGGAATAAGATTTCTATCTTTTATAACTTCCTCAATCAGACTTAGTATGTTTTTAAAGGGAACCTTCTTCTTTGGCTTAGAGTTGATTACATAAAACCCCTCATCAAGTTTTCTGTTAACTTTCATGGTGTTTGTAACGCCCCCGCAACGTTTCAGCAAAACCTGTATCTGTCTTTGTTAATAACAACCCTCACTCTGTGACACCAACATGCATACTGACTGGGTGTCTCACTTGCATTCATATATATACACACCCCAAAAAATATAGTTTAGTTTAAGTTAAGATGCGTACCAGCAAACACGCTTCTGCCTTACCCATTACAAATATAGACGATGTTGTTACGGACACAGCTCAACAACAACTGAGGCATGGTCCTCTCTTTCCAAACACCGTTCGCTGTATCATATGTGGTCCGAGTGGGTGTGGTAAAACTAATGTCATGCTGAGTTTGTTGTTTGAAGCAAACGGTTTAAAATTTGATAACGTGTATGTGTATTCAAAGTCTCTGTATCAACCGAAATACAAGATGTTAAAGGAGGTGATGAATGCCACAAAAGGTGTTGGTTACTATCCTTATCGAGAAAACGATGAAATATTAGATCCGGCAGATGCCAAGGACAACTCTGTGTTTATATTTGACAATGTAGCTTGTGACAAACAAGATAAAATAAGAGCATACTTCAGTATGGGCAGACATAAGAATATTGATTCATTCTATCTCTGTCAAACATATACACGAATACCCAAACATCTGGTACGTGACAACACCAATGTTATTGTGTTATTCAAGCAAGATGAAACCAATTTAAAACACGTGTACGACGATCATGTGACCACCGATATGGACTTTAAACAATTTAAACTATCTGCCACCAATGCTGGAAAGATAATAAGTATGGTGTGTTAGTGATTGTGAAGGAAAACGATGTACACAAAGGCCGATATAGAAAAGGATTCGATAGATATATATTATTCTAACAAACAATGATAGACAGGGCAGTCAGCTGTCTAACACAGCTGTCATACAGCTGTCTAACACAGCTGTCTAACACAGCTGTCTAACACAGCTGTCTAACACAGCTGTCTAACACAGCTGTCTAACACAGCTGTCTAACACAGCTGTCTAACACAGCTGTCTAACACAGCTGTCTAACACAGCTGTCTAACACAGCTGTCTAACACAGCTGTCTAACACAGCTGTCTAACACAGCTGTCTAACACAGCTGTCATACAGCTGTCTAACACAGCTGTCATACAGCTGTCTAACACAGCTGTCTAACACAGCTGTCTAACACAGCTGTCTAACACAGCTGTCTAACACAGCTGTCTAACACAGCTGTCTAACACAGCTGTCTAACACAGCTGTCTAACACAGCTGTCTAACACAGCTGTCTAACACAGCTGTCTAACACAGCTGTCTAACACAGCTGTCTAACACAGCTGTCTAACACAGCTGTCTAACAAGACAGCCAGACATCGTGATAAATAAGAAGGCATGTACCATGAAGGAGTCAGTATATGTTAAACCACCACACAACCTGTATCGCTCAAACAAATTATTAGACCAGCTGGTAATACCGACCAGTTGTAGCACAATGGAAGTGTTGGGTAAGGAAGAGCAAAAAGTTAAGAAAAGGATTTTACAACTTGCTGACAATATTCGAAAAAAACATTTAATGCTTAAACTTAACAGAGCCGAGAATGATGATGCTCTGCAACGTTTATATAAACCACTTGTTGAGCCCCTAAGTAAAATATCTAAAAACACAGCAGCACAGCAGCAGCAGCAGCCCCAGCAACAACCAAAGGCTGAACAAATCAAAGACGAAGTCGATATACCAGAAACGAAACCCCAAGTACAGTTCCTTAAAGACCATGAAGTTTTTGAAGCTGAACCTAGGGAAGAGGTTGAGGAGACAAGTTCCGATGAGGATATCCCAACATTTGAAGAGCTTGAGGCAGACCTACAAACTGTCACATCCAACCCTGCATATCAAGAATTTTTGGAGCAATATCCTGAACGAGTTCGATATTATGTAGACAAGTATTTTACTGAACCACCAAGGCTCGCTACCATTGATTAAACGTATGGTGCTCGCTACGCTAAAGATACCGGTAGCTGGAGTCTTGGCAATAAACACTTGGACTTTACTGATAATGACATTCGACTAGGTCAACGGAGATATCCGCAAACACAAGGTCTGCTAGAATTGATATTTATGAAAACACCTAGAGGGTATACCTATGACGATCTTCAACACTATAGAGATATTCTATAAGCAACTAGTGTTCATAAAATGAACTATGATCCTAACGCACGAACCAAGGGTTGTTCCTCTGAAAAGTATCTGACTCTAATAAAACCAGTGATAAATCCACGAGGTCGTAGATCCTCAACACCTCAAGGTTTTGGTTACACCTACGAGGAAGACGATGACGACAGCAACGACAGACATCTTAACAAAAAACAAAAGACTGGACTTAAAACTCAGAGTGATAAGAGCAGCGAAGGCAACGGCATGAGCCCTAACAACAACATCAGCACCAACAACTATATGATACAAAATAACAAACTAATAGCCTATGTGTATTGGAATGACATAAACGAGTTGGTTGACAGACTTAGACTTTTAGTGGCTTCCCAAGTTGCAGGTAATAATGCTCATAACAACGAAATTCAGTCAATCTTGGAAGAACTAAAAGAAGCTAGTGTTATCACCTAGTAAACCCACAGCCATGAAGAGGTACCAACGACAACAACAACAACAGCACCAACGCAACACTGAACCATCTTATGTTAATAATTCTATAAATGTATTCCAACAAAGAGTTTACATACTTGTACTTAGAATCAAATAAAAGTCTTTGTTAAAATTAATGTGTTTTTATTTTGTAATACAATTAAAAAGTATGTCTTAAAGCAATAATATCCTGAACAAACTTATCTTGTGGTACATCTGCTATACGTAGGTTGTTTCTATGTGCTGTAAGGTATTTCACTTCAGTCTTGATTCTGTTAAAGAGATTTACTGAATTTGGATCGTACAGCTTGTTTAGGATCACTTGGGCGTCGGGGTGTTTATTTTTAAAGTTCCTCACAGCCCTGGGGAAACTTTTCTTTTGTGTTCTTACGGCATGATATGGATAGGGGGCGCCTGTCTCGTTTCTTGCAAGTAAACCAAATACACTTATTTTTCTCCGTTTACTTGGCTTTGGGGGCTGTATCTTCAAGATGTTCTGTGACTTTAGCGTTTGTTTGTCGCACAAGCTGTACCTCATCATTTATCTTCATTAATTTTACTTCAATCGCATTTAGGTTGTCCTTGTATTTCTGATCAAATTTGTTTAGGAAGAAATCAAAACATAATTCGATTGCACTTATCATAGAACTGAATGGATATCCAGCAAGTCAGATGTAATAGCAAATCTTTACACACATATGTACCTGATACCAAATTGCTTTCAGTATTTGAGCCACCAAAGTCCACCAAGTAGGCAACAGTTGTTGGTGTTACTTGATATGTTGCGTTCGTTTTTAGGGGGCTAGTAGTCCGGCTCCCTTGCGATAACTCTAAGTAGGCTCCCTCAGTTGAAACACTTGTCATATCGTTGTGTTGAAACCCTAACTCTTCCTTTAGCCGACTGTTGTAATAGGCAATCAACTCTTTAGTTTTTTTATTTTCCATCCAATGATATAATTTTTTATTACTAGTTTTACACAGTTTAGCTGCATTAAAATAGCCAGTGTTCTTATCGATAATAAGTTGAAAGTCTCCAAATAGACCATACCAGAAGTTGTCTTTAATTTGTTGGTAACACACATCACTTAATGTAGCCATTTTGAAACAGATTTGGGTTAGAACAAACTGCAGTAAGTCTTTTCTCAACAACTGACTTGTGAATATGTTTAAGAGTGTCTGTGTGTAGCCAATTTATACATATTACCCACAGTAACCGTTTTAAACTGTATTTGTTTTTACATGGATGATGTCATACTTCTAACGACTGTATTCTAGACAAGCTCAAACACGAATAATGTGGGGTTATTGAACAGATATAACACAAGGTCATCAACTGACATGTTGTTTACCTTTAAGAGGGCCTCTCTCTTGTGTATATTAAACAGATACACAGACAAGCTCAAACAGGATCAAGGTTAACAACTGTAAAACGTTGTTTATCCTTTTGTAAGGTCTCTATCTCTCTCTCTTACATCAGTTTGTTTCCTCAATACAAGAGAGAGACACACTTGTTCAGTATGTGTTAAGTCGTGAAACAAGGATGACGTCTCTTGCTGTATGTAAGTACACTCTTCTTATTATGTCTGTTTGCATTCAAATAACAAATACAAACATAACCTTACTAACAATTGGATGGCTGGGTAATCAGCCTGTATACGAACACCTAATCTTAATAAACAAATACAAACATAACCTTACTAAACAATCAGATGATTGGTAATCAACATGTATACGAACACCTAACCTCATATGTAAACAACAACTGGCTTTTGTTTTATATATACAACTGCGAACAAACTTTTAACGTGTGCGTCTGTGGAGCTATTGGTTTAGCAATAGTATATCTGAGAAAAGCTGTCTATGGCCTATTCGAGGTTCGTGGGTTCAAATCTAAGTTCAGGCGAATGCTTTTCTTTCAAATACACATGCATCTGTCAGTCTAAGCAAAGACTTTGAACTGTCATGACGTGTGTTATATCCTTTCAAACAGCATGTACAAGCTTCAACAATGGCAATCAGTTGTCTGTCTGTCTGTCTGTCTGTTTCCTCAACACAGAAGACACCTGTTCAGTAGTGTGTGTATTAAGCTGTGAAAGAAGGCTGACGTCTCTTGTTGTATGTAAGTACACTCTTGTATTATCATGACTGTTTGCATTCAAATAACAAATACAAACATAACCTTACTAAACAATCAGATGTTTGGTAATCAACACGTTTGTGAACATAACCTTAATAAACAAATACAGACAGCTGTGTGTGTACGAACATAACCTTAATCAACAAATACAAACATAACCTTAATAAACAATCAAAATGGCTTGGTAATCAGTCTGTATACGAACACCTAACCTTAATAAACAAATACATAACCTTAATAAACAATCAGACAGCTGGTATTCGACAAACACACATGGAGACCTGACTTGTAGATATCTATGGACACACAGGTCAGACATCTTGGAACGCCTGTGACGTCATCACAGGTTAGTTCCATAGAGAGAACCCGGGGTTGCAGCTGTCTATGACAGGTCAGCCATCTTGGAATGCTTGTGACGTCATCTCAGGTCAGACAATTCCATAGAGACCCGGGTTGTGGCTGTCTATGACAGGTCAGCCATCTTGGAATGCTTGTGACGTCATCTGACAGGTCAGCTGACGTTGACACCTGTCAGGTTAGCTGACAACTGACAGCTGTCAGGTCAGTGACATTTGACACCTGTCAAATCTGACAGGTCAGCTGTCAACTGTCACAGGTCTGCGCAGGTCAGCGCATGCGCATGACTCGCGCATGCGCAGAAAAAAGTGGAGGGGATGAGCCCAGGTGGGGCCCTATCTACTTATATATATATATATATATATATATATATATATATATATATATATATATATATATATATATATATATATATATATATATATATATATATATATATATATATATATATATATATATATATATATATATATATATATATATATATATATAAACATATAAAAATTGAAACTGACCCCGGATATGTGTTCTGGGGGGCCAAATTAGCGCTCATTTGAAGAAATTTTTTCAAAATTCAAAAGTCGGGATCTCCTCATTAGTGAATTTTTTTAAAGAAAATTCACTAAAAATTATAATAAGGTGAAACAGTAAATGTCTTAAACTTCTAGTTTTCTTCAATTCTACTTCCACATTTACGCATTAGAGTGAAAATGTTTTTCGCAGAGCAAAAAAATATTTGTTTTGCTCAGACGAGATTAAAATTGACCTATCGCGATGCGTTGCGTTAGCGGCATTCCGCTGATGATGTAATATCATTTTTGAGGTTTCAAGGGTTGGGGAATTCAAATGTAACATTGTTAATTTTAACATTAATAACAAGTTCGTAAAAACATTATAAAATATTACTTTTATTTTGTATAGATATCAAAATAAAACAAACAAAACTAGCATTACAAAAAACATTTTAATTAGTGTTCAGTAAATAAACGGTGTGAGAGGCATCCTTATAATCAAGTCTAAAAAAATGGAACAAATAAATAAACATAACCATAACATACCTACACTTTTAACTTACGTAAAAACGCAATGAAAATGCTAAGTTTTTATATACTGTTTATTTTTATTGTCCGACAGATAGAAAATTATTTGAAGACGATAAACACTGGTCGAACTTGGAAAATGCACAATATACATACAAAATAACCTGTCAAAAGGGAAATGAGCGCCAATGGACTGAACTGTCAATTGTCAATTGATTTAGTAACTTTGGGGTCCCTAGTCTAGTGGTTTTTCTGGTTACTTTTTGACTGCCAACTCATAAAATCATATTCCAGTAAGAGACTATGCTTAATTTTATAGTCAGAACAAAGCAACTCTAGGATATATATATATATATATATATATATATATATATATATATATATATATATATATATATATATATATATATATATATATATATATATATATATATACAAGGCAGTGTCATAATGCGAAACTCGAGGAAGAGAGGTCTACAAAAACTCAAACACGTTGCAAAGGGCTTACTCCTGACTATTTTTTCTGTATAATGAAAACGTCTGCCAGCATTGGCGATCAACCCCAAAAGATCACTCCAGAAGACAACCTGGAAAAGACGTATGCGTAATATATATATATATATATATATATATATATATATATATATATATATATATATATATATATATCTATATATATATATATATATATATATATATATATATATATATATATATATATATATATATATATATATATATATATATATATATATATATATGTTTTATCTACTCACGATTGAACTTAAATTAAAAATTACGTGAAACGCGGAACCATGGGCACTCGTCACATGACCACAGTGAATGTCTCAGCGAAGGTTGCTCTGCAGATGAATGCCAAGAATTTTTAGGGTAGCAAGGGGTTGCAATGTTTCGCATCCTATCCTCAAAGTAGCCTGTCTCATCAATATTAACGAGAAATCTGTTCTACAAAAACCAGCGTGGCATGCTATCCAAGGCAGCATTGGACTGGGTCTCAATTTTATCCGGATTAGCTGTAATAAAAATGGTAATGTCATCGGCATACATAACGACGTTGGGTAACGCAGCCAGATCATTTACGTAAACATTAAACAACACAGGGCCTAAATAGAACCTTGTGGGACTCCGTACGACTGAAATTGTCTTCGATCTACTACCATATAGTCCGTCATCACCAGAAGACACCTAAATAAATTTACTGCTGTTAGAGAGATATGAGTCAAACCAAGCCCCAGCTACACCCCTTATACCATAGTCCGCCAATTTAAACAACAGGATTCCATGATCAACGCTGTCGAATGCCCTGCTGAGGTCGCAAAATACCCCAACAGGACACCTCCCAGCGTTGACCAACCCTAGAATGTTCTTGTGAAACTTATATATCGCATCTATAACAGAATTATTTTTCCCAAAACCATATTGATTTGGATTGAACATTCCGAAATTCTCCAAAAAAGAGGTCAGTCTCTCCAACATGGCCAGCGCCAGGACCTTAGAGAAGGTGGTGTTATAATGCGAAACTTGACGAAGAGAGATCTACAAGAACTCAAACGCGTTGCAAAGTGCATACTCCTGTCTATTTTTTCTGGATAATGAAAACGTCTGCCAGCATTGGCGATAAACCCCAAAAGATCACTCCAAAAGACAACCTGGAAAAGACGTATGCGTAATATATATTTTTTCTCTGCTTAAGACCCACGATAGATCTTAAATTAAAAAATACGTGAAACGCGGAACCAAGGGCACTCGTCACATGACCACAGTGAATGTCCCAGAGACGGTTGCTCTGCAGATGAATGCCAAGAAATTTTAGGGTAGCAAGGGGTTGCAATGTTTCGCCTCTCATCCTCAGAACTACGGGCAGGCCAGATCCCCCACACCAGCATTAAATCTCACGTAGCCTATCTTATCAATATTAACGAGAAGTCTGTTCTGCACATTGTTCCTCCAAAATAGGTTCTAATGGCAACTAAATTTGATGCTTCTCAATAAAAAAAGTCTGGACGCAGCAAGTGCGTTATGGAAGTGAATTTTCATAAAAATGTTTTTAATAGCAAATATGTCTCTCTAACGCAAGCATGCATCAATCTGGTTACCTGTATAGCCTATATAGTGGAGACAATGTACCATATTTTATCAAAATAACTTATTGTTTGAAAATATACAAACATTTTCCCAAAACAAACTTTAAATGTTTCCGAGAAGACTGGTTTCCTAGCCAGCAAACCTTAGGTTAATAGCAAATTGGGTTATTGAAATTTGAAGCATTTAATGAAAAATCGCTACCAAAATGCACTTACTGTGTCCCGATTTTTTTCTTACAAACATGAATCATCTTTCGATGAAAATGCAAAAAATGCAGTAATATAAGGAATGTTCGAAAAAAAAATTGTAGGCATCTCCAGCGACTTATGGGCCAGTCTGTGATTGTCAAAATAATTTTATAAGATGCAGCTCAAGACACTATATACGTATACAATTATTTCTC
The DNA here is from genome assembly GCA_964006375.1 of Tillus elongatus. NCBI lineage: Eukaryota > Metazoa > Arthropoda > Insecta > Coleoptera > Cleridae > Tillus > Tillus elongatus. Next base: position 314,145,873 of record OZ023262.1, on the reverse strand, counting down.
GTATCTTGCATAATAATAATTATATTCAGCTTCGCCGTAGAAATGCGTCACTCTGTATATATGTAAACAGATAAAAAATGAATGTAAACCCGGATATGCATTCTAGGTGGCCTAGTTTGCGCTCCTTTGAAAAAATATTTTTTTAATCCAAAGTCGCGGGCTCCTCATTAACCAATTTTTTCTACGAAAACTAGTTACAAATTATAGACCGTAAACTTAATTAAAACTACTGCCAAAGCATCAAAGAACGGGTCTACAGCAAGTCCACGCTTAACGTCCTAATTAGGGATCTACCAATCGCGACGTTAAGTGAAACGGCGTAAAACGAATCATTGGGAATTAATATAATGTACATACCTAATATGTACATATTTGTGACAGCAAAATGATTAAAAAAAAGTATTTATTTACGTATGTATTATGTACATGCCTAACCATTATATTATGTAGTCCTTTTTTACCTATTTTGGACTTTTTTTAGAATAACAACGTTATACCGAATCAGTTTCAAAGTTAAACGATACATTTGCCTACAACAAACTGCGACGCTATAATGAAACAACGCTAAATGAGACGATTTTATGCGAGGACTTACTGTATTTGATATGAATTTTCTGTAAATATTATAGTAAAATGAAAGACAATGACGGTTGAAGCTGAAACTTAAGGGTTTGCAGAACACTCTTCTTGCAACATTTTCTTTTCATAATGCGAAACTTGACGAAGAGAGATCTACAAGAACTCAAACGCGTTGCAAAGTGCATACTCCTGTCTATTTTTTCTGGATAATGAAAACGTCTGCCAGCATTGGCGATAAACCCCAAAAGATCACTCCAAAAGACAACCTGGAAAAGACGTATGCGTAATATATATTTTTTATCTGCTTAAGACCCACGATAGATCTTAAATTAAAAAATACGTGAAACGCGGAACCAAGGGCACTCGTCACATGACCACAGTGAATGTCCCAGAGACGGTTGCTCTGCAGATGAATGCCAAGAAATTTTAGGGTAGCAAGGGGTTGCAATGTTTCGCCTCCCATCCTCAGAACTACGGGCAGGCCAGATCCCCCACACCAGCATTAAATCTCACGTAGCCTATCTTATCAATATTAACGAGAAGTCTGTTCTGCACATTGTTCCTCCAAAATAGGTTCTAATGGCAACTAAATTTGATGCTTCTCAATAAAAAAAGTCTGGACGCAGCAAGTGCGTTATGGAAGTGAATTTTCATAAAAATGTTTTTAATAGCAAATATGTCTCTCTAACGCAAGCATGCATCAATCTGGTTACCTGTATAGCCTATATAGTGGAGACAATGTACCATATTTTATCAAAATAACTTATTGTTTGAAAATATACAAACATTTTCCCAAAACAAACTTTAAATGTTTCCGAGAAGACTGGTTTCCTAGCCAGCAAACCTTAGGTTAATAGCAAATTGGGTTATTGAAATTTGAAGCATTTAATGAAAAATCGCTACCAAAATGCACTTACTGTGTCCCGATTTTTTTCTTACAAACATGAATCATCTTTCGATGAAAATGCAAAAAATGCAAAAAATGCAGTAATATAAGGAATGTTCGAAAAAAAAATTGTAGGCATCTCCAGCGACTTATGGGCCAGTCTGTGATTGTCAAAATAATTTTATAAGATGCAGCTCAAGACACTATATACGTATACAATTATTTCTCGTATCTTGCATAATAATAATTATATTCAGCTTCGCCGTAGAAATGCGTCACCCTGTATATATGTAAACAGATAAAAAATGAATGTAAACCCGGATATGCATTCTAGGTGGCCTAGTTTGCGCTCCTTTGAAAAAATATTTTTTTAATTCAAAAGTCGCGGGCTCCTCATTAACCAATTTTTTCTACGAAAACTAGTTACAAATTATAGACCGTAAACTTAATTAAAACTACTGCCAAAGCATCAAAGAACGGGTCTACAGCAAGTCTACGCTTAACGTCCTAATTAGGGATCTACCAATCGCGACGTTAAGTGAAACGGCGTAAAACCAATCATTGGGAATGAATATAATGTACCTACGTAATATGTACAGATTTGTTACAGCAAAATGATTAAAAAAACAGTATTCATTTACGTATGTATTATGTACATGCCTAAACATTATACTATGTACTTCTTTTTTACCTATTTTGGACTTTTTTTTAGAATAACAACGTTATACCAAATCAGTTTCAACGTTAAACTATACATTTGCCTACAACAAATTGCGACGCTATAATGAAACAACGCTAAATGAGACGATTTTATGCGAGGACTTACTGTATTTGAAATGAGTGTTCTGTAAATATTTTAGTAAAATGAAAGACAATGACGGTTGAAGCTGAACTTAAGGGTTTGCAGAACACTCTTCTTGCAACATTTTCTTTTCATAATCTGTATTTGTTTCAGGTTCTTTGCCCAAATATTGACAATTTTGACGTTTCAAATCGCGACTTTGACGTTTTGAGGAAAACTCCAAATTCGCTTTCTTTAACTGCTTATAACGTTTTTGTCTTTAAACCTACAGACCAGTGCATGGTTTACTCTTTACAATGCAAACACGCGTACCAAACTTGGTTGCCCTTACTTTCTTATTTCCGGAGATATACATTTTTTTCGAAAGAAAACACAAAATTTTCCGGGAAAATATGGGCCGATTTTCCTGGCTAAAGAACTTATCGAAGCCACTTGCAAAAAAAAGGTACTCGCCAAATTTGATCAAAATGGGCCCTTGACTTTTTGAGTTGTCGGTGTGATACCTATATATATATATATATATATATATATATATATATATATATATATATATATATATATATATATATATATATATATATATATATATATACATATATAAACCTATAAATATTGAAACTGACCCCGGATATGTATTCTACGGGGGGCCAATTAGCGCTTACGTGAAGAATTTTTTTTAAATCAAAAGTTGGGATCTCCTCATTAGTGAATTTTTTTTAAGAAAATTCATTACAAAGACCTATTTGCTATTGAAACATTTTTCTAAAAAACTGCTACCATAACACACTTGCTGCGTCCAGACAGTCTTATGTTTCTCGTGAAAGAAGGAGAGGTGGAACATGCAATTGAATAGGACCAGTTTTTGCGGGAATATTTTAAGTTTATTTGCGGAATTTTTTAATGTATTTTCAAGTTAAATTATTTTTATGTCATGTGTTACATCGTTTTTGCTATATAGGTTATACTGTTCACTAAATTTGTGGCCTTTCATTGAGAAAAAGATACATATTTGACATCTAAAACGTGAAAGGCTAGATGTATTCTCGCAACAATTAGAACCGTAGCCGGTTTCGCTTTAATTAGAGCTCGTCAGTACGGCATACTAATTGCAGCGAAAGTCCACCTATAAAGTAATACGGCTATGGTAGCCAGCCTCCCAACACTTAGTGAGATGTAAGACACTAAGCACGTGCCGCCAACTCGTTGCGGAACCAAATAGTATGTTGTCACGGCAGCTCCAAATAACAGAGAATAGAGACGCTCAAAGAGCGAAACCGGTCTACGGTTCTAATTGTGGTGAGTGTGCATCTAGCCTTACATACTTTGTCCCCTATATTGGGGTAGAAATGGACCAGAGCTGACAATTTACCAAATTGTTAGGTGGTTGTAAAGAGTCTCTATTTTCTAACATTCTGTGTTATTTGGAGCTGCGGTGACAATAAACGACTTGGTTCCGCAACGAGGTGGCGGCACGTGTTTCGTGTCTTACATTGTAACGATTGCGTTTCGTTACTACTTTAAATATTCAAAATGAACCCGTAAGAGACTTAATAGCCGACAATCCAATATCTGTAAGGCAATTCATGTTTTAATTTAAAAATTTTTCATTGAAAATTCGCTAAGAAATTCTATATCGTAACACCCATACTGAATTCCCTATAATATGTGTCGAAAAGCAAGCATTGAAAGACGTTGCATTTTTGTTGGGAAAAATGGATATCTCTATTGTCCTGAAATTCCAGGTAAATAACAGAAGCTGACGTAATTATGATAAAATTGAGAAAGACGGTTACCAAACGGTGGACCAAGTTCATTATTGTTTTGAGATGTGTATAGAAGACGTCGTGGTTTCGCCACCGATTAGAGGTCTCGTTTTATCTCATTCGAAGAGAGGAAGCTAGAAAGAGCTCGCGCACAGCCACTAACAGGTCACGGTAATAATTTTTAGTGCAGCTCTGGCAAGAGGAAGATTGAGTTGCCAGCGTGTAGAGTGAGCTAGGCGGTTGAAAAGTTAACATCGTTCTAATTAACGTGGCTAATAATCATTTTCAAACAGGTGATAAAATTCCTTTTTGTTCTCGATACTATCTAACAACAGTTGTCAGTGATTGTTTAATATCATTTGATCGGTTTTTTGCAATTAAAATTAACAACGTGTTTAGCAGATAAACGCGAGTTAATCAGTGATCCTTTGTTCACCGACCTGATGAATCCCTCAAGTTAATCACACAAAGTTTCTGATTATTACCGAGCTCTGAATCAGTTGGTATTATAAATTTCACTTGAGCCAATTTACATTTTAATTGCTGTAGAGATTTCAGTCAAATTAATTCCAAAGATCGACATAAGACGGTTGTTCATTTGATGTTAGGGGTCAAATTGTCTCCCCCAGTATTGGAGCAACAAGATCCACCTGCCCAATAAACGTTCATGGAAAGTAGCACTTCTTCTCTCCAACCTCCCCTCGTGTATTGGAATTGGTGAGCCTATGTGAGCCCTGATGGTTGACTCTACTTGGAGAGCATTTTCAAAGGTTCAACAGGTAACCCCAGGTATCAGGACTTGGCGAATTGATGAAACTTTATTTATTTGTGTGGAACAATCAAAACCTTCCATGCAGCAGTCCGTTATTTGAACCTTTACAATTTAATTTTTCAAAGTAACATTATCAAATTTGAACTTTAATAGTGTCGGTGAGGTGTCTATAAAAGGGCAACTGTAAATTTCCTGTTTATTCTTTGGAATTCTGTCAATGTTGTGAATATAAGTACATAGTACTTGAAATTGTAAGTAACAGATTTTTGCTTGTAAAATATTTAACCTGTACATTTTAAATATTTTTCACTACCAATCGTTAAAGTAGAAATTTCACATAGTAATATTTTTCTTAAATGGAGCCTCACTCAAAGGACTGGCCAGTTAATTCATTGAAAAATCAGCCGAACTAATTGATGAACGTCAAGCAATTTAAATAATAATATGTATTTGCTTTTGAGCTGTGAAATGCAGCATTTGATCCATAATGTACCTCAAATGTGTAATGTTAATATCTTTTTGTAAACTAAGACCATTTTATTTTATTATTTTGTCATATGCTTTATGAAATGAAAATTTATTTTTCTTGGAACTCTTGCTGTTTTTCTGATATTTATTTGTGTATGAGTAATTATTTATTTGAAATTTGCCAACCATGTTAATTTGATTTTGTTTGCTATCCCAAGTTTATTTATATGAGTAAATTTAATGTTATTGTTACATTAACATATCTGTTTAATTGATGAGAAATTCCTCACTAATATCTCCCCTGTTTGGCAGCAACATCATTAATAAATTCTAATTATCGTTTATCTAGATTCCTTAAATTTTATATAACCAGGCCCTAGCCTGCGACGCTCACAAATATAGGACTCCAGGCAGAGCAACACAGAAAAGAGCGTGAGTATCAAACCATATCAACATCTGCCAACCTCCTTAAGTGTTTCTAGTCTCAATAATAATAATAATCGGATAGGTAGATGCTTTCAGGGTAGGGCTTATAGGCAAAAGTGACCTATCAAGCAGATTCCAATCCACTTGAGGTCAATCACAATATATCACGTCTCCAGTTTTTTTTGTTTTTGTTTAAGGACGGTTACAACATCCCACTTACATCTAAAACATTTTAACAAAAATTTGCTACCATAACGCATTTGCGTTCAGTGCTCCTTCACTCGAACCAGATGCTTTTCCAAAAGCCAAACAAAAATTACTTTCTTTTATATCTGTTTTAGAATAGCCCTTGCTTATTGTATTAACCACTATAGAGTATTATTTTCCATTTGCGTGGTTTTATCTCGTAAAGAATATAATAGAAAATAAAAGGCGAAAGAACATATTGTTGAACACAATTAATTTTCTGAATCCTTTCACATTTTGCTTGTTGCTTCTCGCAAGATATTGCCTGATAAATGTAACGTCTTACAGGAGAGTTAATAATGTGTCATTTTTCATGTTTCTACCATTGTGTTTGTAGCAATCTTATTTTCTTAGATAGAAGGAAACGTAATTTTGTCCGCATAATGTAGTGAGATAACACAATTGTATCACAAATTCCTGGATACCAGCGTCAAACGGTTACATTTCTAGATGTGGTATTATGCATACTGTCACTAAATCGTTAAGAACACAGCGGTGGATTCTAGAGGTAAAAATCTTATTCAATTTGCTTGCAATAATACATTTATTATACCTTATGCATTGTCAAAAAATTACAAAACGGCTTATAAAATAGTGCTGCAAATTAAATCATAACTTCCACGTAGCTGGATTACTCTGATCAGAAAGACATTGTCATGAAATTAATTTAGGTTCCATGACTTGGCCACAAAGAATTTTTTTATTATTTTATTATTTCAACAACACACCACGAGGGCTTACAGCCTAAATACTATCGTACCGTGGGTGTCGACAAGGAGGAAAGAGGCAACTTGTTAATTCTGGACTTGAAGCTTTGGAGGTTCGGGGGAGAAGGAAAAACATGTGTCGGCAAGGAATTCCACAACTTGGAAGTCCTCGGAACAAAAGAGCGGGCATAACAAGATGTTCGATGTCTGGTGACCTGGACAGTAAAAGGGTGCATTCGCTCTGTTCCCCTGGCAGATCTGTTGGGGGCAGCAGGTGGAGGAACTATGGAAGGAAGCTCCTCTGAGCAGTGCCCTTGCAGATACCTATAAAAGAGAGAGAGAGGTCACCAACGGCACGTCGGTGGGCAAGCGATGGCAGGCTTTGGGTGAGGGTAGGGTCACCGATGAGACGTATAGCTCTCTTCTGAATGGAGGCCAGGATAGCGAGTGTAGAAGCGGCAGCAGCACCCCAGATCAGGGAGCAGTATTCGAGGTTTCGTCTTATTTGTGAAGTATATAAAGTATAGAGATTAGCTGGTGAAAAGTATTTGCGAGCGCGGAAGAGGAAACCTAATTTCTTATCAGCCGCTTCTGCAATTGATGTGACATGTTGGTGCCAATTGAGATTTCGATCCACAGAGATGCCAACAAGTGAAAAGGACTCACTACTTTGAATAACTTGGTTGTTTATTATGATGGGTCTAGGGCTGGTGTATCTCTTATGAGAAAGAAAGCAAGACTGTGATTTGGTGGGGTTGAATTGTACAAGATTTCTACTTCCCCAGTCTAATATTTTTTGGAGATCGACAGAGATAGAACCCTCTATGAGTCTGCGATCCTCGTCTAATTGGGTTAAAGAGACAGGCTTAGAATATTGTATATTTGAGTGGAGGATGCTGTCGTCCGCGTAACTGTGAACTGGGTTGGATGTGCTAGAGAGGAGGTCGTTGATGTGGAGAAGAAACAAAGTAGGGGCTAAAGCTGAACCTTGAGGAACTCCTGCATTAATTGGATACAGTTTAGAGGAATGGCCATCGACGACAACAGAAATGCTCCGGTTGGAGAGGAAATTTGCTGTCCACGTACAGAGTTTCGGTGGTAGGTCATAGGCCGGTAGTTTATTAAGCAGTGCTGCGTGCCAGACCTGGTCGATTGCTTTGGATGTGTCTAGAGCGACAATCTGGGATTCGCCGTGTAGTTCTATAGACTTGTTTCAAGAATGAGTGACAAGGGAAAGGAGGTCGGCAGTTGATCTGCGCTGAGGGAATCCATACAGCCTGTCGTGAATTAGACTGTGTTTTTCAAGAAATTTTATTAATTCGGTGTTTATATACTTTTCCACTTTAGAGATGACTGAAAGGAGAGAAATAGGCCTGTAGTTGCTAGGAAGCGCTTTCAATCCTTTCTTAGGGACGGGTTGTACTCGAGCAGTTTTCCAGTTACTAGGGAATATGCCTCTATTGTAAGATGTTTGAAACAGACGAGTCAGGACAGGAGCAAGTTCTGGTGCGCATTTTTTGAGAACAATTGCTGGGATCCCGTCAAGGCCAGAGGCTTTCCTGGTATTAAGAGAAGAGAGCATCTTTTGTACCTTTTTAGTTTTGAAAATGATATCAGTCATTTTATGCACGATATTGGGGGCTGTTGATGGTTGAACATTTGGAGGTGGGTTGAGAGTAGAATTGCCGGCGAACAACGAGGCAAAAAGTTCAGCCTTGACCAGGGCGGTAGAAGCAATTGCATCCCCTGAGACAAGAGGTGGGAACGTGCTCTTACAGAAATTATTCCCAATAGACTTAGCAAGAGTCCAGAAGGGTTTGCTGCCGCTGGATCTGAAGAGGACTTTGTTTTTGACGTGGTTATTAAACGAGTTTTTGGCCTCAGAAAGAATGCGGATATAGCGGTTTCTTGCGTCGTTAAATGCTTGACGGTTTTCTTGACTGGGATTGTGTAGAAGCTTTTTGTGAGCTTTGACCTTTTCAAGTCTGGCCTTGTCACATGATTTAGAGAACCAGGGCTTTTGAGTGGCTGCAGAGGTTTTCTGTGTACGTGGAATAAATAATTCCATGCCAGCTTGGATAATTTCGGTGACGTTTTGTGAGATATTAAAGGGGTCAGGATGAGAGAAGCAGACAGACGCCCATGGAAATGAGGAAAAGTAATCTCGCATTTCGTCCCAGTTTGCGGAGTTGTAGTGCCAAACGATACGTGGGTGTGATGACTGTGTGACCTCGGGTTGCATTGCGCAGGAAGCAGTGACCATGCCGTGGTCTGAGCGACCCAGTGGGGCGGTGACTGATATCTTATAGCAGTCAGAATTTGTAGTAAGAAGGAGATCCAAGGGATTTGAGCTGTGTGTTTGGATGCGAGGAAAATAAGTAGGTTGCTGAACCATATTGGCTAAAGAATTGCTGACTGCAAAGGCCTCCGCTGCTCTTCCTTGTGGATCGGTTTTTGAAGATCCTAGCCATTTCTTATTATGGACATTGAAGTCACCAAGAATAGTGACTTTGGAGGAAGGATATTCAGGAATCAGATGGTCGGTTTTTTCAGAAAGGTAGTCAAAGAGCTGGACAAAGTTGTTGTCAGAAGGTGACCGGTAAACGCAACAGATGAATTTAGTTGCAGTCCTGAGAGAGAGTTTTATCCATAGTATGTCTTTTCTTCCAGCTTCTAAATTGGGTAGATTGCTACGGACGTACGCGCACACGCCTCCATGCAATCTAAAAGAAGTAAGGAGCTTATACCCCGGGAAATTAAGGTGATTAGTGGCTGTTTTGGCACTGATTTGAGTTTCGGTGAGGAAGAGTAGTTGGGGCCTATTTGCTTGGAAGAAATGGTGGACGGAGTTCAGGTTAGAATTTAGGCCACATATATTCGAGAAGGATATTGTAAATCTCGATGCTGGCGCGTCCTGTCCACCCCTTTCCCGGAGATCCGAATGGAGGGGTATTTTACTTCCGGAATCTTTTGTACAAGGAGGAGCCATCATCATTTTTGTTTGTTGGGACTTCACCGGCCCCTTGATGTAAGGGGTGGTACCTCCTCGGACGTGAAAAAAATCCTTTACTATCACGTAAAGGAAAATTTCACTACCACCTACCATATTGCAAGTATACCACTTAGAGACTTATGTATATATATATATATATATATATATATATATATATATATATATATATATATATATATATATATATATATATATACATATATATTTAGGAATATTGCACTACACTGTAATCACTTTTAAATATACACTTTATTTGTTTGCTGTACGTTTGTGATTTCTTATTGGTTTGCGTGGACTGCAGTTTCGAACCGTCCCGGTTCATCATCAGCACGCTACTGGCTGCTATCGCTCATGTCTGGTCTACGTCGGAGATTGTAGGTGGCGCATGCGCCGTGAGCTTCTATTGGTCGGTTTCCTGTTCTCTGATTGGTTGTGCCTTCGGACTGTGTCGTGTGTATCGGTCTCCTGTCTTGATCACTGTGGTTTAATAATTTGTCTATTTGTATGGCCTTTATTAAGTTTTGTTTAAATGTTTGTACTTGGATTTGTTCTGGCATTAATTGTTTTCTATTGTTTGTTTGTTGAATGTAGTATTGTTCCCAGATTTCCATTTTTTTGTGGTCTTTAACATGTTTCATTAGTTTTAATTGGGTGATGTCTGGTTTTTGGTGTTTTGTGTCGTGAATGTGTGAATAGAAATGAATAGAAACAAGATTCAAAGAACATATAACAGCATTAGATAAAATCCACATACCTAGCTACAAATCAAACGTAGCTACACACACACACACACACACACACACACACACACACACACACACACACACACACACACACACATATATATATATATATATATATATATATATATATATATATATATATATATATATATATATATATATATATATATATATATATATATATATATATGTCACAGAAAATAAGGCATGGGTAGACTGCAGGAAGTGATATAAAGAAGTACGAATGAATAAAAAAATTGAAAGAATCTAAAGAAATGAAGGTTATATGTTGGACAATACAACATGTATGACTAGTTTTATTAGATAGTTTAAGGTGTTATTGTTCCTAGATTTAAGAATATTAAGATGTGAGAATATTGTTTGTTAACTTTAAAAATGTCATGTTATAACCTAGATGTAAGTCAGCTGTTTAGTTAGGAACAAATGTCAAACTGACAATGAAATTGTAGTATAGGTTAACAAATTGAATCGAGGAAAAGTCAGAGGGCAACAACAATGAGAAGTATGTATCCAGGGGAATAATGAAGATGAGGATGATTGTTGAAAAAATTTGTTGGATAAAAAGATTTGAAAGGTGGCAGAAAGACAGAATTTTACTAGATACCGTCGCTATGCGAGAGAATAAACCTATTTAAATTATTATAAAAGATTGATGGGATTGAAAATTTGAAAAAAAAGAGAGAATTTAGAAAAACTTTGAAAACAGTAAGTTTTTAGTTAGGTTGAACCAAGTAAACAATCAACAGGAGTCACTGTTCAGACAGTTCAATATAGCAGCACAAAATACAGCTCAGGGGGAACAAATACCGGAAAAAAAAATTGTGAGAAAGAAAATCAATAACACTTACCTTCTTTGTGTGATATATCCACCGCTCAGGAGAGTATCGCACAAATTATCAAAGCTTTTATAAAGTAAACAAACCTAAGACCAGCACATTGAAGTAACCATATTTATTTTCCTTCGACCGTCAATAACATCGAGGTGTCTGTAGGGCCATATCTCGATCGTAACGTCCACTAAGAGCACTATTGCCAACGAAGAACTAAATCCACTGACTACGCGTCTAAATTACACATTCACTAAGACAAGCAAATACCAGTAGATGTCGTTTTCTTAGTATATGAATTAGAAACGATTTATATATATATATATATATATATATATATATATATATATATATATATATATATAATAAATAAGTTATTTCAAAATTTAAACAAGCACGTAATACTGATCAGTTTTTCTTTTCGGGGGGTTATCATTGACAAAGAAAGAGCTCTAAAGTCAACACTAAAAGCACATTAAAAATAGTAAGTAGTAGTAGAATTTTGTTATCTGTTTTAATTTTAATAAATATTAAAGTTTTGTGATCATTTGAAACCTTTGCTTTATTTTGTTTTTTAACATATATAAGTATTTGGGAATAACAAATAATATCAGAAGGGGTAGAATTTGTAAAATTTAAAAACCAAGAAAAATACGTTACGAATTTGTAAACAAAACAAAAAAAGAAAAACAAAAGATTCAATATTTTGAAAATTTAATTTTACAGTTAAAATTATAAGAATTTTAGAGGATTTGAACCCACTAGCTTATTAGGCTCCCTGTTTTGAGAGTCCAAAGTCGTATGCAGAAGTAAAAACACATTGAACACACCAAGGTGCAATTTTCATACACGTATATTATATAAGTACATTTGAACAACATAGTTCACTCAACTTTTACAGGTAGATAAAACTTATAGGCTAAAATACACAAAGATCAACATCAATAAAAAAAAAGAAAAGGAACTAAATCTATTTAAATATGTTAAATCCATATCAATTATCACAAATATTATTTAAACAATTATTTTAGTTCATTGATTGTTATTGCCCTTATTTAGTAAAACTGGTCCATACTACATACAGACTTGGAGAATGCTTCTCTGGCTTCACAGTGAAGCCAGAGAAGTAGTCTCTAAGTCTGTATGTAATTATTTTAGTATACCAATATTATAATAAAAACTATAGCATAACATATTCTATTTCAATTAGCGCCCAAAACGTGGGACTAAGAAAAACCTAATATATTATTTTAATATATATATATATATATATATATATATATATATATATATATATATATATATATATATATATATATATATATATATATATATATATATATATATATATAACTTCCAATTGTGTTGCGTCCAAAACGTTTCTTAAGTATTTAAAATACATATATTGTCCCTATATTAGGGAATAAATGAGACAGGGCTGACAATTTACAAAATTTTTAGTTGGTTCTACACAGTCTCTATTTTATAACATTTTATGTGAATTGTAGCTGTCGTGACAACATACTACCTTGTTCCGCACCTAGATGGCGACCATATCGTACATCTCATAATGTTCTAAGTTACAGCATTTAAATGCAACAGGCTCTCAACATACTAATTTCTAGAGGAACATCGAAATTGAGCGTACATGTTAGAATTTCTATAACTATTGATTGGTTGAAGATATGGTAGCAAAAGTATATAATATTGAAGGAAATTTAAGGCCGTACAACATTGTTTTTAACAATTAAAAAAAACGATCGTGTGAGGCACTAGAAGCAAATGTTTGACAAAAAGCGTGGAGTGAAAATGATTTTTTGACAATTATAGATTTTTAGTAACGTATATCCTGAAAAAATTTGGAAATTCGACAAATGTGTTTACAAGCACTTGTATAGCGAATTTAATTGGCTATTATTTTGGGAAATATTTTGCTACAGTGCACACTGAGATATAAGCAAAAAACAAAAAAAAAGCCTTTTCCACCTTTCTTCCCAGCTCTACCTCACCTCCTTGGGGCGAAAATAAGAAAACTACAATAAAAATTTTGAAGCCTATTAGATTGGCCCTTCTGCCAGCCTGTATGCAGCTCTTGTTTCTGAACACAGTTGCTGTTCAATTATAAAAAGACTGGTGTTAGGTTTATTAATTGTAATAGGTTGTGACTAAGCTGGTATGCATTATATCGTTGACAAACGTTCTTCATGTGTTAAAAAATAAGGCAGATATTGGCCTTACATGTAACTAAATTCTTCTGTGTCTGTTTCAATCTACGCCGTACACTAATCGCACCACATCACAGGGCATGTGTACGAATGTAAACATATCCATATACCTTTTAATCAAGCTAAATTACTAAGTTAAATGTAATATTTGCCATCGAGAAGTCATACAAAATTCATCTTCTTTATGACCTACATCCAGATGTAAATAGAACAGAGCGAAGCCAAGTTAGTGAGCTATTAACTCGACCCTTGCTCTCGAACCCTTGTAATCGCCGTAGAGCTTCAGAATTAGGGAACATATTTAATGTAGAATTTATTTAACTTTAATAGCAGTTCTACGTTTTTAATCAAGGTCTTCGGACCTTATAATGCACTTGAAAATTAGCTCTAGGCTTAATCATATCATTATTTTTTTAGGTAAAAGAAAAATGTCAACTCAAATGGATAGTTCATTTTAATACCAAGGCTAAGTTCACATATACACGAATTGAGAATTGCGACGCTTATTCTGTTGGCTTATTTTTCAGTGAATTATATTTAAAATGTCCACTAATGAGGAGATCCCGACTTTTGAATATTGAAAAAATGTCTTCAAATGAGCGCGAACTAGGCCACCTAGAACCCATATCCAGGGTTCAATTCTTTTAATATCAATCATCATTAATCAATTTATATATATATATATATATATATATATATATATATATATATATATATATATATATACATATATATTTATATATATTTTTGTGTGTGTGTCACACCGATAACTCAAAAAATAACGGCCGATTTTGATCAAATTTTCTGAGTACCTTCCTTTTGCAAGTAGCTCGGATAAGTTTGTTAGCAAGGAAAATAAGCTCAGTTTTTTTTCTTTCGGAAACAAATACGGATTATGTAAAGAGAATGTCGCAAAAAGAGTATTGTGCAAGCCCTTTAGTTTCAGCTTCAACTGTCAATGTCCTTCATTTTACTAAAATGTTTCCAGAAAATTCATTTCAAATAGACCTTGTCTCTGATGCTTTAGCGGTTGTTTTAATTCAGTTATGGTTTTCGTAGAAAAAATTTGTGACTGAGGAGGCCGCGACTTTGAATTTTGTATGTAGGTGTACCTAATTCGTAATATGATCCAGTCTCAGGCAAAATTGGCGAACACTTCGTCTGTGCCAACTGCAAGAAATGCGTTAAACTTGTTTCTTTACTGGGTGCCTTTTAGTTCTTGATAACCTAACACATGTTTTAGTTGCTTCTGTACTCTGTGTCTATGTTTGTAATTACACACTGTTCTCCATGTTCACGTCACATTATTATATTTAATTAATTATCTTACAATATAACCTTATACATGACCTCACACCATACAAGTTGGCATTAATTTACATTTACGTCTATCGGCCATCTTCCCTTCGGTATGGACATGCGCTCTATGCCTAAATATACAATTTTCGAATGTGTTTAATGCAGAACAGGTAACAGAATCATACATGCAAAATAGTTTCTCTTATTATTTTTCACCACTATACTTACCGTAATCATCATCTATATTTTTCATTACATTTTAAAGTTTTACAATATTACTAGGACATCGCGAGTACATTCTAAGCAAATATTCTGAATAATGTTCTATTAAACTGTTCTCAGTATATTGATGAAAATTTTTCTTAGGATGTGATTGAATGAATGTATTCACAATATTCAAGATGCAGTTTGAAATTCCATAAATGTTATTAGAACCTTCCGAAACAAATATTCTGAAAAAAGAATGTTCGCACATCGTGAGAAGATTCTGGGAATAACTTGTGCTGTATGGGCGCCGTTATCTTGTTGAAGAATGTGCTGAATTAACCCCCGTAGGAATGACAGTGCAACAGGCTGCAGTACGTTTCGTATGTAATCATTTTCGTTCAAATTTCTGTCAATAAAACTTGAGGTGACCTGCTACCGTATGTTATTGCACCCCATACCATCACCCCCTGGTAGATCTGTTGGTGGCAGCAGGTGGAGGAACTATGGAAGAAAGCTCCTCTGAGCAGTGCCAGTGCAGATATCTATAAAAGACAGAGGTCACCAACGGCACGTCGGTGGACAAGGGATGGCAGCCTTTGAGTGAGGGTAGGGTCACCGATGAGACGTATAGCTTTCTTCTGAATTGAGTCCAGGATAGCGAGTGTAGAAGCAGCAGCAGCACCCCAGATGTGCGAGCACTATTCGAGGTTTGGTTTTATTTGTGAAGTATATAAGGTATAGAGATTAGCTGGTGAAAAGTATTTGCGGGCCCGGAAGAGTAAACCTAATTTCTTAGCAGCCGCTTCTGCAATTGATGTAACATGTTGGTGCCAATTGAGATTTCGATCCATAGAGATGCCAACAAGTGAAAAGGACTCATTACTTTTAATCACTTGGTTGTTTATTGTGATGGGTCTAGGGCTGATGTATCTCTTATGAGAAAGAAAGCAATATTGTGATTTGGTGGGGTTGAATTGTACAAGATTTCTACTTCCCCAGTCTGATATTTTTTGGAGATCCACGGAGATAGAACCCTCCATGAGTCTGCGATCCTCATCTAATTGGGCTAAAGAGACAGGCTTAGAATATTGTATATTTGAATGGAGGGTGCTGTCATCCGCGTAACTGTGAACTGGGTTAGATGTGCTAGAGAGGAGGTCATTGATGTGGAGAAGAAACAAAGTAGGGGCTAAAGCTGAACCTTGAGGACCTCCTGCATTAATTGGATACAGTTTAGAGGAATGGCCATCCACTACAACAGAAATGCTACGGTTGGAGAGGAAATTTGCTGTCCACGTACAGAGTTTTGGTGGTAGGCCATAGGCCAGTGGTTTATTAAGCAGCGCTGCGTGCCAGACCTGGTCGAATCGCAACTGGTTAGAGAACACAAAACGATTCCATTCACCAGCCCAATTTGATCTGGCGTTGCAGCACTTAAGTCGAACAGCACGATGTTGAGGTGTCAGTGGGAAACATTAAAATACGACGGAAGCCCAGAAGCGTGTATTCTGCGATATATCGTTGCCATAGAGACTCTTTGTTGTAAAACTCCCAACCATGCATTTCCAATCGACCATGTTGTGTACTCTGTCTTTTGAAGCCGAAATCCTCAAATGACGGTCGTCCCGGGCTGAAGTTGCTAAAGTTTATTTCGTGCTGAAGTTGCTAGAGGTCGTCCGGGTCCATAACTGTCGTCATGGATCCAGACAACCTCGAGCAACTTCAGAACGGGAAGTTAGTCATTTGAGCATTGCGGCTTTATAAGACAAGACTTAAGCATTAAACTTTTAAAATGACCCTGAATATACGTTGTGGCGGTCCTAGTTGCAATCTCCTCATTAGTCATTTTTCTCTACGAAAATTCGCTAAAATACTAGACTGTTAGGTAACGAACTCTGTAACTTAAACTAGTAACCTAGTCAAATTAGACATTAATAATGAAACAAATACCCCGGATAATTGGAAATGATCTTAATCGCTTCTTTTCCACTTCAGATTGAAGAAATAACAAAGTCCTAGTCGGTGGGGAGTGAGCTCGATGGGCGGGGGGTTTAAAGGTGACTTATTTGAGTCTTTCGCTTATATCTTGGAAATTATGGGTCGTATCGAATTTTGTACTTGAAAAGTGAAGCTAACAAAATTAACTATAAGATTTACTACCTACTTTTGTTTCTAGGATGCATAGTTTCCGCGCTAGAGCGCTCTGCATGAAGACAGAACTTACTGTCGCGCTCTGCAAAATAACTCACATTTTGTGCCTTCCTGAGCTTTTAACATCTCACAGAAGGTAGTAACGTTATTTTCCTTCCACCTCTCTAAATTTCATGACTAATTATATACTGGACAGTCAGGGGCGGATCCAGGAATGTTTTCTGTGTGTTTGTGCGTGTGTGTGTAGGGGGGGGGTCCCTAAAGACCTAGTGCAAAATCACCACAAAACCTGTTGTATAGTTGAGCTTCTGGAGGGGGGGGGGGGGGCTTGGCATGTACGTTTTTTTGAATTTATTTTTATGACTTAACTGTTTAGTGTTACAGGGGTGAGAAAGTATAAGGCCATCACTTCATAAATTGAGATTTATTAACATTAAATCGAGGTTTGATATAAAATTATTAATATAAAATCAGAATCACTAAGTTTTAGGAATGAAACAGTTTTGTTCATGCGTGGGGGGGGGGTCCAGCCAGGGGGTCTTGAGAGTGCTCAGCGTCTTCCTCTAGCAGAATACCTTCATCAATGGTGGGGGGGTTGATGCACACCACTTTGCAGTTGCACACTATTGAGTAATGTATCCCAGTATTACGGCACCCACATGGTGTCCCACATCTTATCGTGCCACCCCAAATATGCCTTTGAGGATGTCCACTGGAGCAGGGGGATCGTCCGTGGTGTTAGGTCTCAAGCTTCCGCCTGCGCCCATCTTCCAACCCCAATCAGTTGGTTCCAGTGTGTTCCTCAATCATTGTTGTACTTGCAGGTACACTCTAAAGGAGTGTTGCTCAGCTGAATCTCTCGTTGGTGGTAAATAGGCGAGGTATGGTTTGATTTTAATGGTGAATTTAAGGAATGCCGTGAGATTTCCTCATTTGTTGATGTCGGCCTATAAAAAACCTCAGATATGCGATCGAGGCTCCTGTCGTTTATCAATAATTTGGCAACTCGTGCCTTCCCTTCTCGGAATATTGCCGATGTGGTGTCGCAACCACTAAACCCATGACTGAGCAGGATGCTTCGTGCAAACTCACCCTCCTGCAATTATTTAGAAGAATACTTTCTGCTTTCCACTTGAGCTTTTGTTGCTTTGAAAAATATGATGCCTTTATCACGTGGAGCTGGGTTTTTCCTCTGCCTACGATGAAACTCCTCATCAATTGCCTCACAGCAAATGTAGACACTTCAGTTTGAAATCATATTTAGACACGCTGGACCGTCGATCACTTCCTTATAAGGATGTTGGCATGTTTCTTAAATCAGCACCAATAGTATCTGGTGTGGTATAATGTTTTCGGCAGGTTTATGAATATCTGGCTCTTTCCATCATTTCTTTTAATGCTGGCGTTCAATAGTCCTTCCATTCCTTTCTGACGAACCACTCTCCTATCACTCTCAACGGTCTTATCACAAATCATACACCTCTCAGCCGTGATGAGGTGAGGGTGGAAACATAGTCACACGATTCACGTTGGTAGGTACGCGAGAGGCAAACAAAAGCTGCAAATTGACTGAACGTAGGCACAGAACTCTCGAGAGGAACTGTGCAACATTTGGCGCGATACTATCGTTTTCGTACGAACAACAACCAAAACAGGGGGCCAACGGGAACCCGGTGGAATGGAGGTGATAGGAGAGAGGGCTGACGTCGGTTTTGAAACTGCACCTCTCGTACCCATCGTCCTAAGTCACTTCCTTCACTGAAAAATTTCCAAACTGCATAAGCCACGCCAGCATTTCATTAAATATCCATTTCACGTTAATATAAAATGTGTGATTTGGAAATAATTTTGAACGCAAACTCTACGTTTTTTTTGCAAAGCACGAAAGTAAGTTCTGTTTTCAGAACGCTCTAGCTCCGAAACTGTGCATTCTAGAAACAAAAGTATGTGACAAGTCTTGTAGTAAATTTTATCAGTTTCACTTTTTATGTACACAATTTTTCGATACCACTCACAGTTTCCGAGATATAAGCAAAAAAAAAACCCTCCTTGAGCTTACCCCCCACCCAACATGACTTTTTTCTTCAATCTGAAGTGGAAATGAAGCGATTAAGACCATTTACGTTTAGCCGCGTTTTTTTCAACATACAGTCCTTATTTTGTAATTGTTATTGTAATTTGACTGGGCTATAGTGCCAAAGAATCAGAGAAGGGGTCTATCTGAAATTAATTTTCTGGAAATATGGGAATTATACAAAGGACAATGGCGATTGAAACAGACACTTAATAATTTATAAAATACACTTCTTGCCACGTGTCTTCTAATTAAACCGCATTTGTTTTGGAATATTTGTTTGAATATCGCCAAATTTTACCTTTTAAATCTCGAATTTGATGTTTTAAGAAGAAAAAGTATAAATGTGTGTCCTATTTGCTATAAGAAATGTTAATCGTCGTCTGTAATATTCAATATATTATATTAAACACACAAAATATTTTGGTCTTGTGCCTTTCTCTGATTGCCAGAGAGATTTTTTAAATTTTAACTTAGGATCCTATACTTTTACATGCGAGATACGTTTTATAGTGTGGCAACTTCAGTTGCAATAGCTTGATTTCTTCAGAGAATTCTTCGAAAGAAAACTAAGTTTTTTTCGGGAAAATTGGTCAGATTTTCTTGGGTAACAAAGTCAGATAAGCCAGTTACAAAAGGAAAGCACTTTCCAGATTTCATTAACATCGGCTCAACATTTTTAGTGATTTTTATTTTTTAAAAAATCACTATATATATATATATATATATATATATATATATATATATATATATATATATATATATATATATATATATATATATGTATCCGTCTGATAACTCAAAAAATAATTAACCGATTTCAATAAAACTGAGCAGGTGCCTTTCTTTTATTAATGGCTTGAAAGAGTTCGTTAGCCAGGAAAATCGGACGGGGTTTTTCGAGAAAATTTTGAGATTTTTTTCGCCAAAAATAACAAAGCTGTTTTAATGTAATTTACTATATATATTGCCTTGGGAGACACCTTACTAAGTACTAAAATTCAATTTTCTAAGTAGAAAATTCAGTTATTCAAATTTTAAATTTTCTTTTGAAAAAATTTTTTTTCTCGAAAAATTACAAAGTTATTTCAATGAAATTTGGTGAATATCTTTCCCTACGAAAGACCTTACTACGTGCCAAAATTAAACTTTGTAAGTTTATAGAAAACTGAGTTATTCAAATTTGAAGTATTTAATAGAAATTCACTACCATAACGCACTTGCTGCGTCCAGAGTTTTTTATTTATCTGTATATATATATATATATATATATATATATATATATATATATATATATATATATATATATATATATATATATATATATATATATATATTCGATTTAAAATTTTCCGCTGTCTAAACATGAACTCAATCTGTCTACTCCTTAGAGCGGTCGACAAAGGTGGGTTGGGTTGTTGTAGCTTGCTTACAGGGTCTCAATCTGCCTACTCCCCAAATCTCGCCGGAGATCGACTCTAAGGTCCCAGTGTGTTCCACCCTGGGCCTAAGAGAGATCTGACTGTTCGTTGCAAGTTTTTTATTGGATGTGCCGTTTCGTCTACCTGCTTCATTACCAGTGTAACATGTCGGGTCACGGTCAACTTAGTCAGAGGCTTTCGTCACGGTACTTAAAGGGTTAAGGGGATTGCAGGTATTGGTTGAGTCAGGGACTTCCGTCACGGTACTTAAAGGATTAAGAGGATCACAGGTATTTGTTGAGCCAGGTGATCGTGCAATAAAATTATCTATTGAATTTATTGCCTCTTTGTGTGTTTGTAATAAAGATATATTAGGTTTCCAAGTAATCGGATGATGAAGACCATCATCTCTCTTATTTAAACAATCGTGACGTTTTTCGATCTCGATCGCTTCGCGGATAATTCTGGTTTTAAAGTTATAAACCAGTGCTATTGTTTTGGCATTGTCGAAGTCTAATTTGTGTCCTGTATGAATATGATGCATGGCCAGCGCCGATGAGGGGTCGGATTTTCTAACTGCGAGGGTGTGTTCATATATTCTATTGTGGATGCGTGTATTGTTTGTCCTACATAAGTTCGGGAACAGTCGGAACAAGGAATTTCGTAAGCTCCGTGTGATTCGTATGGAATCGTATCCTGTTGTGAATATGGTTTTGATATTATGGGTTCTAAAAATTCATCCGATTTTGTCGGTGATACCTTTAATGTATGGTAATAACGCTGTGTGTTGTTGTGTGGATTCTGTTTGTTCTTGTTGTGGTGTAGTGGTTTGTTGTGCGTTTCTAATGTTTCATAGTATGTGATTGTTGTCGTATCCGTTTTCTAGCAATGTCTGTCTTAAAAAGTGTAATCCTGTCTGTTTGTTGTTGTTGTCCGTTAGTCTAAGGGATCGTGTTACTAGTATTCGAACCACGAAATTTAGTTGCGATGGGTGATGGTGAGATTGGGTGTTAAGATAACGATTAGTGTGGGTTGGTTTTCGGTACACAGGGTCAGAAAATCCTCTGACTGTGTTTTTAATTATGCGTACATCTAAGAAAGGCAAAGAAAAATTATTTTCTATTTCCATGGTGATCTGGATTTGAGGGTTGATGTTATTTAGGTAAGAAAGGAATTCGTTTAGAGATTCTTTACCGTGTGGCCAGACAGCAAAAATGTCGTCAGCGTATCTTAACCAGCAGGTTGGTTTAAGTTGGGATGAATTGAGTGCTTGCGTCTCGAGGTTTTCCATGAAAATGCTGGCCAAAGTAGGAGAGAGTATTGAACTCATTGGAGAACCTTGAACTTGTTTATAAAATTTGTTTTGAAAAAGGAAATAAGTGTTAGATGTGCAGTGTTCTAGGAGAGCTAAGGTATCGTGTGAAATATTGTGTTTATTTTTGAAAATGTCAAGGGTTTAAGATAGAGGTATATTAGTGAATAAGAAAACTATATCAAAGCTAACTAGGATGTCGTTTTGAGAAATAGTGTTGCTTTGAAAAAGGTCAATGAAATGGGTTGAGTTTTGACATAGGATGTAGCGTTTTCTACTAATGGTTGGAGAGTTTAGGCTAGATGTTTTGCAAGTTTTTGTGTGGGTAAACGGTGGACACTTACGATAGGGCGAAGGGGAACATCAGGCTTATGGATTTTTGGAAAACCGTATTTTCTAGAGATGCGAGATGATTTTTCGCGGGAGATTAGTTCTTTTTTGAGGTCAGGACTGTTGGGAGTTGTTGATGATAATTTTGGTTTTCGTTTCAAGGTAAGTTTTAGGGTCGTTAGGGATTTGCTTGTAGTCTGTGTTGTTTAGTATATTGTTCATCTTTTGTATATAGTCTGTTTTGTCAAGTATGACTGTAGCGTTGCCTTTGGCTGCTGGTAGGATCATAATTTCTGTGTTTCGGTTTAGGTCTCTGATTGACTGTCGTTCGTGAGAAGAAAGGTTAGAAGGTGGATATTTGGCAGAACGTAATATCCTGGCAATGTCTTGTCTCGTAATTTCGGCCTCGTCAGCCGGTAAGTGTGTTATAGCACCTTCTTTTCTATTGGGATGAATTTAGGAGTTGGTGCAAAATTAAAACCTTTGGATAGAACTTTGATGGCGACGTCATTTATGTTGTAATTTTAGGTTTTTGTTGTCTAGAAGATGCTGTAATTTTCTTTTCCGTATGTCCGTCTTTTGTTGTGTAACATGTTCTGCGTTGCTTTGTGAGAGTTTGTCTAGAGTGTCCCAAGTGTAAGGTGTAGTTTTAATGTGTTTATTTTTATGTACGTGTCGTGAAGCAGTGCGTTGGTAGTGTTAAGGTGTCGTCTTGTCTCGTGAATGAAATTTCTACGAAGAACATATTCATACAGGACACAAAATAGACTTCGACAATTCCAAAACAATAGCCCCGGTTTACAACTTCAAAACCAGAATTATCCGCGAAGAGATCGAGATCGAAAAACGTCCCGATTGTTTAAATAGGAGAGATGGTGATCTTCGTTTTTAGATTATTCGGAAACCTATTATATCTTCATCACAAACACACAAAAAGACAATAAAATCAATAAACAATTTTATTTCCTCATTACCTAACTCAACAAATTCCTGCAACCCTCTTAATCCTTTAAGTACCGTGACGAAAGCCTGACTTAATTGACCGTGACCCGACCAGTTACACTGATAACGGAGCAGGTAGACGAATCAGTACATACAATAAAAAACTTGCAACGAACTGCCAGACATCTCTTAGGCCTAGGGTTGAACACACTGGGACCTTAGAGACGATCTTCAGCGACATTCGAGGAGTAGGCAGATTG
This sequence comes from Tillus elongatus, assembly GCA_964006375.1. Taxonomy (NCBI): domain Eukaryota; kingdom Metazoa; phylum Arthropoda; class Insecta; order Coleoptera; family Cleridae; genus Tillus; species Tillus elongatus. The sequence goes on along the minus strand of OZ023262.1, from coordinate 314,122,399 downwards.
AGGAACCGTAATCGAGCTACAACAACCCAACCCACCTTTGTCCACTGCTATAAGGAGTGCGCCGATTGAGGCCTTAGAGTTCATGTCCTTACATATTTTCTTTACCTCTTGAAAATGGCACCAAAACAGGATCCGAAAGGTCGAGTTTTCAATTCTGGACGCGGTTCAACCCGAGAACCAAGTATGTCCCATGTCACCTTTAAACACCCCCCCCCCCTCCTTGAGATTACCACCCACCCAACAGGATTTTTTCTTCAATCTGAAGTGGAAATGAAGCGATTAAGACCATTTACATTAAGCCTGGTTTTTTTCAACATGCAGTCCTTATTTTGTAATTGTAATTGTAATTTGACTGGGCTATAATTCCAAAGAATCAGAGAAGGGGAATATCTGAAATTAATTTTCTGCAAATATGAGAATTATATAAAGGACAATGGCGGTTGAAACAGACACTTAAGGATTTATGAAACACATTTCTTACCACGTGTCTTCTAATTAAACCGCATTTGTTTTGGAATATTTGTTTCAATATCGCCAAATTTAACCTTTTAAATCGCGAATTTAATGTTTTTAGAAGAAAAAGTATAAATGTGAGTCCTGTTTGCTATAAAAAAAGTTAATTGTCGTCTGTAATATTCAATATATTGTATTAAACACACAAAATACTTGGTCTTGTGCGTTTCTCTGATTGCCGGAGATTTTTGTTTATTTTAACTTAGGATCCTATACTTATACATGTGGGATACGTTTTACAATAAAAACTTGTGTAGCAACTTCTTCGGTTGCAATAGCTTGATTTTTCGGAGAATTCGAAAAGAAAACTAAGTTTTTTTCCGGAAAAATGGTCAGATTTTCTTGGGTTACAGACTCAGATAAGCCAGTTACAAAAGGAAAGCACTTTCCAGATTTGTGTGTTATAAGACTTGTTATCACCACCCTTAAGGGGTTGATGTGACAAAGTTCAGTTTTATATCAAAACATGTCCCCCTCAATATTAAAATTAATGTGTTTCAGCGTTTCTTAAAAAAAATTCTCTGGACGCAAATCGGTCTGTTTCGTTTTCAATGCGCCACCCTATATATATATATATATATATATATATATATATATATATATATATATATATATATATATATATATATATATATATATATATATATGAATTAATAAAAGAAACAGCTTTCAAATGATGTAACACTCGACCCATGTTCCCCATTTAAAATATAAGAATTGTTATCACCACCCTTAAGGGGTTGATGTGACAAAGTTCAGTTTTATGTCAAAACATGTCCCCCTCAATATTAAAATTGACGTGTTTCAGCGTTTCTTAAAAAAAATATTTCTGGACGCAAATTGGTCTGTTTCGTTTTCAATGCGTCACCCTATATATATATATATATATATATATATATATATATATATATATATATATATATATATATATATATATATATATATATATATATATATATATATGAATTCAGAAAAGAAACAGCTTTCAAATGATGTAACACTCGACCCATGTTCCCCATTTAAAATATAAGACTTGTTATCACCACCCTTAAGGGGTTGATGTGACAAAGTTCAGTTTTATGTCAAAACATGTCCCCCTCAATATTAAAATTGACGTGTTTCAGCGTTTCTTGAAAAAATATTCTCTGGACGCAAATCGGTCTGTTTCGTTTTCAATGCGCCACCCTATATATATATATATATATATATATATATATATATATATATATATATATATATATATATACTAATATATATATATATATATATATATATATATATATATATATATATATATATATATATATATATATATATATATATATATATATATAACACATATCTCTTCATTAAATTTATTTTCTACAAAAATTCGCTAACAATAAATAGTTGACTTTGTTTAATTAATTACGCATGTTTTATTTATTTCATTATTTATTGGCATTTAATTTCACTACCGTAGTGCACGTTCTGCGCCAAAAAATTGCATTCTCATGAAAATTGTTCCACGTTTTGCAATGTAATTCACGATTTATCCCAGAGTTGGAAGACTAGGTAAATAATTGTAATACTCGTATGTTATCAAAATAAAAGGTGCTCATCGAAATTTCCAATTTCCTAGTCCCCATAAAATGAAATCGTATTTATGAAAGAGAAATGTTTTCCGAGATAGCCCCTATTTCATATTTAATCGAGTATGAACTTGATTCCGATGCCACAATTTCCTTGTATCGATTCCTATAAATCTATTTACGGAAAATTGAAGTGTAAAAGTTATGATGCCGGTCAGATCTCTCAGTATCGGGATCCTCTCCTACAGACAAATGGGCGAAAGTTTTTTTTTCACGAAATGTGGGCTTATAGAATTTGTGTAAAAAATATAAGGGAAAAGTAGTCAATAGTAGATCTTGCAAAACTATCTGTTAATCAAATCAGAGGCCGATATAAGAAAAACCGAAAGCAGCAAGTGCGTTATGATAGTGAATTTTTCTAGAAATATTTTGACTGGCAAATATGTATTTTTTTATGAAACGTATCAAATTTGGTTACCATAATAATAACCTATATATTATAACTTCCACATAGCTATGATAATTTATTCTCTTCAGAATGATATTCTCATGCAATGAATTTAGGGCCCATGATTTGACCACAAAGAAAATATTTGTATTCCCGTACCCATAAACTTTTGAAACGTTATATTACTCGAGTTCTATTGAAAAATGTCAATTTTCACCAAATCACTCCTTATTTATCCCTACCTCCTGAAGCGAACTTACCCAACAACAAAAAAAATCAAAGCGTTTCTTTGTCGGGTGCTAACTTGATACTAAATTTGAAGATGATATCTCAATTCGTTCGAAGTTTATTGAGTCTATAAACAGACAGACGTACATGTCGAGAGACCAAGAGACCGACCGACCGACATTCAAAAGATTTTCGTTCCAGAATCAAGTTTTCTATGTTTTGAGATTTTTACGCCGTTTTAACAACAACAAAAATCGAAATTTTTGTCAACAATATAATTTTAATTAATTTAAATTTCAACACAAAATACCAGATATTTGATGAAATTAAAAGTTTTCTAATAAATAAACCCTAAAACGTTATATTACTTGGGAACTCATGCCATACTATAGATAGGTCTACCGCCGCCCAACATATTTGGGATAATTATCACCATGTTAATGACGATAATCTAGAATTAATAAAAAATGTTAGACAACCAGGACAGCTAAAAGCCTTCGAAAGTATATGTCTTGCTAAATATAGTATTAGAAATAAATGTATGAACCTTGCTCCACCGCCTAAGAGCAGTCTCCTGATATATTGCTTTGTGAAATAAATACCGGCAGAACTAAGTCCGAAAGATGAAAAAGAATACAGATATTTCCGCCAAACGAAATATGTTAATTTTGGTGTCGTTAAACCTCCCTAAATCGTTAGTGACCGACTACATGTAGAAGAATATGAATAGAGCTGTGAATTTTTTTAAACAACACACCGCGAGGGCTCACAGCCTAAATACTATCGTACTGTGGGTGTCGACAAGGAGGAAAGAGGCAACTTGATAATTCTGGACTTGAAGGTTTGGAGGTTCGGAGGAGAAGGAAAAACATGTGCCGGCAAGGAATTCCACAATTTGGAAGTGTTCGGGACAAAAGAGCTAGCATAACAAGATGTTCTATGTCTGGTGACCTGGACAGTAAAATGGCGCATTCGCTCTGTTCCCCTGGTAGATCTGTTGGGGGCAGCAGATGGAGGAACTATGGAAGAAAGCTCCCCTGAGCACAGATATCTATGAAATAGAGAGAGAGAGAGAGAGAGAGAGAGAGAGAGAGAGAGAGAGAGAGAGAGGTCACCAACGGCACGTCGGTGGGCAAGGGATGGCAGCCTTTGGGTGAGGGTAGGGTCACCGATGAGACGTATAGCTCTCTTCTGAATGGAGTCCAGGATAGCGAGTGTAGAAGCGGCAGCGGCACCTCAGATTTGGGAGCAGTATTCGAGGTTTGGCCTTATTTGTGAAGTATATAAGGTATAGAGATTAGCTGGTGAAAAGTATTTGCGAGCCCGGAAGAGAAAACCTAGTTTCTTAGCAGCCACTTCTGCATTTGATGTAACATATTGGTGCTAATTGAGATTTCGATCCACAGAAATACCAACAAGTTAAAATGACTCATTACTTTGAATAACTTGGTTGTTCATTGTGATGGGTCTAGGGCTGGTGTATCTCTTATGAGCAACACTGATATTTAGTGGAGTCGAATTGTACGAGATTTATACTTCCCAAGTCTAATATTTTTTGGAGATCCACAGAGCTAGAACTCTCCATGAGTCTGCGATCCTCATCTAATTGGGCTAAAGAGACAGGCTTAGAATATTGTATATTTTAGTGGAGGGTGCTGTCGTCCACGTAACTGTGAACTGGGTTGGATGTGCTAGAGAGGAGGTAATTGATGTGGAGAAGAAACAAAGTAGGGGCTAAAGCTAAACGTTGACGGACTCCTGCATTAATTGGATACAGTTTAGAGGAATGGCCATCTACGACAACAGAAATGCTCCGGTTGGAGAGGAAATTTGCTGTCCAGGTACAAAGTTTTTGTGGTAGGCCATAGGCCGGAAGTTTATTAATCAGCTCTGCGTGCCAGACCTGGCCAAATGCTTTGGATATGTCTAGAGCGACAGCCGCGTAGTTCCATAGACTTGTTACAATGACAAAGAAAATGAGAAATTTTAGTACTTTGGTGTTTATATACTTTTCTATCACTTAGACGACTGAAAGGAGATAAATAGACCTGTAGTTGTTAGGAAGCGCTTTGGATCATTTCTTGGGGACAGGTTGTACTCGAGCAGTTTTCCAGTTACTAAGGAAGCTGCCTTTATTGTTAGATGTCTGCAACAGACGTGTCGGGACAGGAGCAAGTTCTGGTGCGCATTTTTTGAGAACAATTGGTGGGATCTCGTCAAGGCCAGAGGCTTCTCTGGTATTAAAAGAAGAGAGTAGCTTTCGTATCTTTTTAGTTTTGAAAATGATGTCCGTCATTTTATGCGCGACATTGGGGACTGTTAGTGGTTGAACATTTGGAGATGGGTTGAGAGTAGAATTGCCGGCGAACAACGAGGCAAAAAGTTCAGCCTTGTCCAGGGCGGTAAAAACAATTTCATCCCCTGAGACAAGAGGTGGGAACGTGCTCTTGCAGAAATTATTCTTAATAGATTTAGCAAGAGTCCAGAAGGGTTTGCTGCCGTTGGAGCTTGAGACCACCTGTAGAAGAATATAAATAGAGATGTGGATATAAAATATCTAGAATTATTTAGCCTCCGATAATGCTAACTTGGTTAGTGAAACGGTCGTCAGGTTGTTTGAAATGTCTTGTGGTGATTTTGGTTCTCTAAGTGTGCTTACCTTTTCATTTATGTTATTTATTGTTAACAACTCTTCTAAATGCGTTAACGTTTGGTTCGCGGGAACGCTAGGAAATAGCCCGCATGGTTCGTCGGAGAAAAAACCTAAATAATAAAATTTGTACGACATTTTATATACCTTCATTTTTACTACCAAGGTTATTTACGGAAAGTTGATAGTTTTCGAGTTATAAGTAAAACATTTTGTTAGCAAACTTTAGATTCGGATTCAACACCAAAAAAAAAAAACGTGTAGAATAAAGAAAATCAAAACCATCCCACAACTTTCCTGAAAATTTGACTGGATTACCAGACTGGGGACCAAAGGGAATACTTTTGCTTTAATGATCTACCTATATTCTTTCTACATTACAAACGCCTTAGCAAACTACATATCGCTTTCCTTTCGGAAAACCAAAGGTCTTTAAGTGTAGTGATTTTGCTTTAAACTCACCCGAACCAATAATTTATCGGAAGTTATATGCACGTCACAGTTCAAGAGGTAAGCAAACTTGTCGTAGATGAATTGTTTACGTCGATAAATTAGAAGTTGGCAATTGCTAATCACATTGAAACTTTGCTAATAACGTTTCAGAGCGGCTAAAATCCCAGTTCAGGAAACTGAATGTTGGAGAACCTGAACCTCGAGGCGTTATATCGAAACAGTCACTGATACGTGAATAGTGATACCAACTGAAATTTGTCGTATTACATAGATTACTTGTAGCGACGAGTAAGAACATTTCTATGTTTATTTGACATGAATATGCATACAGAATTGAACAAGCATTATCATTATCACAATCTAACGGCGATGAGGCCAGGTTGCCGCAACCATGATTCTCCGTCTCCAGCAGCGCTCTTTATTTCACTATAACTTTCATGCCCGAGGAGGTACCACCCCTTACATCAAGGAGCCGGTGAAGTCCCAAAGGACGTTCCCAGTTCTGGTGTATGAGTCGGTTTCCCTTATAAACAAAAATGATGATGGCTCCTCCTTGTACAAAAGATTCCGGAGATAAAATACAACTCTATTCGGATATCCGGGAGAGGGGTGTGCAGGGGTCGCCGGCATCAAGATTTAACATATCCTTTTCGAATATATGTGGCCTAAATTCTAACCTGAACTTCGTCCACCATTTCCTCCAGGCTAATAGGCTCCAACTCATCTTCCTCACCGAAACCCAAATCAGTGCCAGAACAGCCACTAATCACCTTAGTTTCCCGAGGTAAGAGCTCCTTGCCTCCCTTAGATTGCATGGAGGCGTGTGCGCATACGTCCGTAGCAATCTACCCTGCACCAGACTCCCCAATTTAGAAGCTGGAAGAAAAGACATACTTTGGATGAAACTCTTTCTCGGTGCTGCAACTAAATTCATCTGTTGCATTTACCGGTCACTTTCTGACAATAACTTTGTCCAGCTCTTCGACTACCTTTCTGAAAAAACCGACCATCTGATTTCTGAATAGCCTTCCTCCGAGGTCACTATTCTTGGCGACTTCAATGTCCATAACAAGGAATGGCTAGGATATTCAAAAACCGATCCACAAGAGAGAGCAGCGGAGGCCTTTGCAGTCAGCAATTCCTTAGCCCATATGGTTCAGCAACCTACTTTTTTCCTCGCATCCCCACACACAGCTCAAATTCCTTGGATCTCCTTCTTACTACAAAACCTGAATGCTATAAGACATCAGTCACCACCCCCCGTGGTCGTTCAGACCACGGCATGGTCACTGCTTTCTGCGCAATGCAACCTGGGTCACACAGTCATCACACCCACGCATCGTTTGGCACTACAACTCCGCGAACTGGGACGAAATGCGGGATTACTTTTCCTCATTTCCATGGGCGTCTGTCGACTTCTCTCATCCTAACCTCTCTGCTATCTCACAGAACGTCGCCTAAATTATCCAAGCTGGCATGGAATTATTTATTCCATGTACACAGAAAACCTCTTCAGCCACTCAAAAGCCCTGGTTCCCTAAAACCTGTGACAAGGCCAAACTTGAAAAGCTCAAAGCTCACAAAACGCTTCCACACAATCCCAGTCAAGAAAACCGTCAAGCATTTAACGACCCAAGAAACCGCTATGTCCGCATTCTTTCTGAGGCAAAAAACGCGTTTAAAAACCACATCAAAAACAAAGTCCACTCAAACTTCAACGGCAGTAAACCCTTCTGGACTCTTGCTAAATCTATTGGAAATAATTTCCGCAAGAGCACGTTCCCACATCTTATTTCAGGGGATGAAATTGTTTCTACCGCCCTGGGCAAGGCTGAACTTTTTGCCTCGTTGTTCGCCGGCAATTCTACTCTCAATCCACCTCCAAATGTTCAACCACCAACAGTCCCCAATGTCGCTCATAAAATGACGGATATCATTTTCAAAACTAAAAAGGAACGAAATATGCTCTCTTCTCTTAATATCAGGAGAGCCTCTGGCCTTGACGAGATCCCAGCAATTATTCTAAAAAAATGCGCACCAGAACTTGCTTCTGTCCTGACTCGTCTGTCAGACATCTTACAATAGAGGAATATTCCCTAGTAACTGGAAAACTGCTCGAGTACAACCCGTCCCCAAGAAAGGATCCAAAACGCTTCCTAGCAACTACAGACCAAATTCTCTCCTTGCAGTCATCTTAAAAGTGATGGAAAAGTATATAAACACCGAATTACTAAAATTTCTTGAAAACACAGTCTAATCCACGACAGGCAGTCAGCGCAGATCATCTGCCGACCTCCTTTCCTTTGTCACCCATTCTTCGAACAAGTCTATGGAACTACACGGTAAATCCCAGATTGTTGCTCTAGACATAACCAAAGCATTCGACCAGGTCTGGCACGCAGCGCTGCTTAATAAACTTCCGTCCTATGGCCTACCACCAAAACTATGTACCTGGGCGGCAAATTTCCTCTTCAACCGGAGCATTTCTGTTGTCGTGGATGGCTATTCCTCTAAACTGTATCCAATTAATGCAGAAGTTCCTCAAGGTTCAGCTTTAGCTCCTACTTTGTTTCTTCTCCACATCAATGACCTTTTCTCTAGCACATCCAACCCAGTAAACAGTTACGTGGATGACAGCACCTTTCACTCAAATATACAATATTCTGAGCCTGTCTCTTTAGCCCAATTAGATGAGGATCGCAGACTCGTGGAGGGTTCTGTCTCTGTAGATCTCCAAAAAAGATTAGACTGGGGAACTAGAAATTTTGTACAATTCAACTCCACCAAATCTCAGTCTTGCTTTCTATCTCATAAGAGATACACCAGCCCTAGACCCATCACAATGAACAACCAAGTTATTCAAAATTATGAGTCCTTTTCACTTGTTGGCATTTCAGTGGATCAAAATCTCAATTGGCACCAACATGTCACATCAATTGTAGAAGCGGCTGCTAAGAAGTTAGGTTTCCTCTTCTGGGCTCGCAAATACTTTTCACCAGCAAATCTCTATACCTTATATATTTCACAAATAAGGCAAAACCTCGACTATTTCTCCCACATCTCCTTTCATAGTTCCTCCACCTGCTGCCCCCAACAGATCCACTAGAGAAACAAAGCGAATGCACCCTTTTACTGTCCAGGTCACCAGACATAGAACATCTTGTTATGCCTGTCTTTTTTGTCCCGAGGACTTCCAACTTGTGGAATTAATTGCCGGCACTTTTTTTTCCTTCTCCTCCGAACCTCCAAACCTTCAAGTCCAGAATTAACAAGTTGCCTCTTTCCTCCTTGTCGACACCCACGGTACGATAGTATTTGGGCTGTAAGCCCTCGTTGTGTGTTGTTGAAATATATTTAAAAAAACACTTCATCAGTTGTGCCATGTTTGCCGAAAATTGTCTCCTATGGTCTACCTCCTCCTTTTTTCCAGGTATGTGTCCTTCAATGTTGTCAGAAAGTTTTTATTGTTTTAGAATATGACCAATAAATTTTGTCTTTCTTGCAGTTTTTTTAGCAAGCATCGTTCTTATCTCACTTGTCCTAGCATATTTTTGTTCGTCTTTCTATCGGTATATCGCGTCTTGTCATTTTTAGTAAATTTACGTAGAAAACATTTACCAATGAGGAGATCACGACTTTTGAATTTTGAATAAATGTCTTCAAACGAGCCCGAACTGGGTCCCCTAGAACATATATCGGGGGTCAGCTTCAATTTATTTATTTATTATATATATATATATATATATATATATATATATATATATATATATATATATATATATTTGTGTATGTGTATATCACACCGATAACTAAAAAAATAATGGACCAATTGTGGTCAAATTTAGGGAGTCCATCTATTTTGCAAGTGACTTGGATAAGTTAGTAAATCAGGAAAATCGGACCGCTTTTTCCGAAAAATTTTTTGGGTTTCTTTAGGAAAATTTGTAGGTCTCCGCAAATAACAAAGCTATGGGAACCAAATTAGGTACGCTGGTTTATATTATAAAAGGAACACTACTTACCAAAATTTAGATCTTTAAGCTAAAAGATGTAAAAGTTATAGGCATTTGAATAAAATTGGGTGTCACTAAGTGAAGATTGGAACCTGTGATGATCACTGATAAGTAGACTGGAGGATCAGGAAAACACACAAGATAAAATATTTTGTGTAGATCACAAAATCATTTCTATATTACAGACAAAGATTAAGTTTTTTGTCGCAAAAGTATCAAAAAATAGCAGAAAAATTACTTTGAAAATTTCATAGTTTTCTTCTTAAAATGTCAAAGTTGTTGTTTGAAACGTCAAGATTCGCAACTTTTAGACAAAGAACCTGAAACGAATACAGGTTATGTAGACAAAAATGTCACAAGAAGTGTGTTTTACAAAGACTTATGTTTCAGTTTCCCCCGCCATTGTCCTTCATTTCAAATGGACTCTTTGTCTGATGTTTTGACACCAGTTCCACTTGTCGAGTTTGTGGATTAATAGAAAGAAGTTGGAATGGGAAAACGCAGGGCCTATGAACTTTGTTTTACCCAGGTGCAGCGAGAAGAGATTTTTGGTAACACAGGTGTAGATATTTAAGAAAACGGCGGCAGTACGCCAGGACGATTCGTAAATGAACTGATGCAAGAGAATCTCTATTCGATGACATACGGCGACAGTGTAAATGTGGGAATTGAGATATCGATATAATCTGCGAACAAGTGCATCATAATAAGATAATATTCAGTGTTGAAATGGGAAAAATATATATGAGCAACGGGCACGCGGTTTGTTAAGACCGTTTCAATATAAAGTGGAAAATAATTAGCAATTACAGGCGAGCTTTAAAATCCAAACAGTAGATCCAATGGAAGACAATTAGTACACATCCAATAGAATAACCAATTAGACATCAATCAGTAAGTCGTTTTGAGAACTTTATCGTTATGAATGTGCAGATTTTTTCTATATTGTGTTTAGTTTTTAAGAATTTTCAGTCCCATTGATGATTTTTATGAATTCTTAGCTCACTAAGGGGGATATTACGTAAAGGCTGAATCACTATATCACAGTTAGTTAATTCGTTCTTTCAAATAAGATTGATTTGTATTATCTATCCACAACCAGTGATGATAACCTTGATATAGCTATGTTTTTATATCTTTATGGAAATTTGTGAATTAAATCACCCAGTAATAAAACATACTAGCTTGTACTTACATAGTCTGTTTCAATTGTAGCGTTTTAAATAAAGAAGCAAATTCGAAATTATTGAAATCACATGATCTACAATTAAAATTGCTAAATAAAAATACCATAGCAATATATATATATATATATATATATATATATATATATATATATATATATATATATATATATATATATATATATATATATATATATATATATATATATATATATATATATATATATATATATATATATATATATATATATATGTGCGTGTGTGTGTGTGTGTGTGTGTGTGTGTGTGTGTGTGTGTGTGTAGAAATATATAAAAATTCAAACGGACCTTGGTTATAAATTTAATTAAACAAAAAACCGAATTTTTTTTTTAATCTGATCGTAGATGAATCATGGTATGCGATAATGAAATAACTCAAAAACAATGGACGATATCAGTTTTTTCTCTTACAAGCATAAATTAGAATTCGATGGAAAATGCAATAATGCTATAATAAAATGGGGTGTTCTATTAAAAAAAAAAGAAAATTTGTATCACCAAAGACATATGGGAACTATCCTGTGATTGTCAACAGACTTTTATAGGACGCAGCTCAAAACGCCTTATAAATAGCTTTCATAATATTTTCCCGTGTCTTGTATAATAACGGATATATTGAGCTTTACAGAAAAACTGCCCCACCCTATATTCATGTCAACATGTAAAGACCGAAGTTGACCCCGGATATTTCCCCTGGGGCGCCTAGTTTGCTCTCACTTGAAGATATATTTCTAAAATTCTTAGTCGGGTTCTTCTCAATAACTATTTTTTTCTACGATAAAAAGATACTCGCGAAAAAGACTAGTAAACCACAAACTCTATAACTGAAACTACTGCCAAAGAATAGAGGAGACCTGCTGCAGGTGGCTCGGTTCCATACTCAGGGACAGTGCAGTGTTCACCTCACTCGCGGGAGGGAGTCTGCTGGCGGGGGTCGCGGCGGGGTGTCCGCAGGGCAGCGTTCTGTCTCCCCTGCTCTGGTGCCTAGTCGTGGACGGCCTGCTAGGGAGACTCTCGCGAGGGTGGTACGAGGTACAGGGCCATGCGGACGACATTGTCATCATAGTCCAAGGAACGGTTTGACAGTCAGTGTGGGAGCACATGCAGACAGCACTGAAAGTAGTGTAAAGGTGGACGGTTGGCCAAGGGCTAGGGGTGAGCCGTGAGAAAGCAACCCTCATACCGTTTCCGAGGAGGAGGAAGTGGGAGAGCCACAGAACTCTCACTCTATCCGTAGAAAGATCCCAATGGCCAGGGAGGTAGAATATCTTGGGGTCGTATTGTACTCTAAGCTAACCTGGAATGGTCTTGTTGAAAAATACTGCGTAAGGCAGTTATGACCCTAGCCATCACTAGGCGACTATATGGAAAAACGTGGGGACTGAGACCTAGTATGGCCCACTGGCTGTACACAAGGGTGGCCAGGCCTTCGTTAACATACGCGATATTGGTCTGATGGTCTAAGGTGACACAATCCAGTGCCAAACAAAAACTAGGCAAGATCCAAAGGATGGCTTGCCTCGGCATCACAGGGGCCATGACTTCAACCACAACAGCCGCCATGGAGGTGTTGCTAGATCTGTCACCCTACACTTACTTATCATGGGCGACGCCAGGCTAGGACTATACAGGCTAGCCTGCAATGATAGACTGAAGATCAACCCAGGCTGCAGGGGCACTGTAAAATTCAGGAAATCGTGAAGGAGCTCATGCCTGAAATGAGGTCAGACTTCGCGACCCCGCGAATCTGCAGGGAATACAAGTCTACAGTGGCAATCCCCGACCGCAAGGCATGGAGGGGAGAGACGCCGGGTCTACCACGGGACGCGCTCGTCTGGTTCACGGACGGATCTGGCGGGGAGCAGGGGGCGCGGGCAGGCGTTTATTCGGAAGAACCGAGGGTAAGTCACAGTATTTCCCTCGGCGCTCATGCAACGGTCTTTCAGGCTGAAATGTACGCAATCTTGCACTGCGTGCGTGAGAACAAGAGGAGGGGCTACACCAACAAAAGGATCCTCATAGCCACAGACAGCCAGGCAGCCCTTAAGGCCCTAAGTAGCCCACGGGTAAATTCCAGGCTGGTAAGTGAATGCCGAGAAGAGACGAACGACCTGGCTTGGCAGAATGAGGCCATCCTCAACTGAGTGCCGGGTCACTCAGGGGTCAAAGGCAATAAATAAGCTGACAGTCTCGCGAAGAGAGGATCAGCAGAACCATTTATGGAACCAGAACCAGTCCTGGGCGTGACCAAGAGCACTGCCAGGGGATCCATTAAGTCCTGGGTGAGAAACAAACATAAGGTGTACTGGTCAGACTGTCCAGGGCTCAGACATGGGAAGTCAGTAATTAAGGAACCCAGTTCAAAGAGAGCTGGGGAGCTGCTAAACCTTAGCAGAGAACAGCTCAGGAACATAACAGGACTCTTGACGGGACACATGGCTGTCAAGATATACCTGCATAAAATGGGGCGGTTCAGGGGGGACCTGGCATGCAGACTCTGCGGCGAGGGGAGGAATCAGCACAGCACAACTTGTGCGAGTGTAAAACTCTGGACCGCAAAAGACAACTGATCTACGGACAGCCTAGACCGGAGACAGAGCAATATAAAACCACACCCTACCAATTGCTGTGCAGACTAGTTCAAGGCACAGTGATTTTGGAATGAGTGAAACATAAAAGACAAAGGGCATGCGCAATAAGACAAAGGCTGCGGTGCATTGGGGCGGCAAAGATGCGGACGAGCCCTATGGGAGTAAAAAAAACTGCCAAAGTATCAGAGAACGGGTCTATCTGAAATGAATTTTCTGAAATTTTGATGGTTGAAGCTGTAACTCAATGCTTTGTAAAACGCATTTATTACGACATGTCTTCTACATAACCCGTATTCGTTTCAGTCGAGATTTTCATTAATTATGAAGTTTTGCATGGACTGGTTTTTTCTCAGACAACATCATCAGAAAATCTCAACATTAAATTCACTACTTACACCTAAATATACCTCAACTATAAACACTTAAGGTAGCCGGAACCCCACGTTGTGCGCCATTTTCTTACCAGTAATAAATTTGAGCTTTAGATTTATTCCATATGTATTAAAAAAAAAGAAAGAACGATCATTATTGCTGCGATTGCAGCCCGTAACACCGTTTCGTAATATTAAATCAGAGAGATCTAAATTTCTTCTGATAATACAAAAAATGTTAACTCAATTAAAGTATTATCAATAGAAACATACTCAGTACGTAACTATATTCTTTGGCCATATAAAATGTATTTATGTCATACTAGTTCATTATTGTATTTTTATTGCTTAGTGACCAACTACATAATTGTGTACTTTATGCCCACGGGCCATAAAGTGTACTTTATGGCCCGCGCGGGCATAACCTACACTTTATGGCCCGCGCGCACATAAAGAAAAATAATTTTTGATTAACTTATATACAGATAATGGAATAAAAGCAATATGTAAATATGTAATTAACATTATTTAGTCGAATAAACATAAATTTGGCAGTTCAGAAAAGATGTGATAGTTAGGTTGCCTTCAGCAAACGGGATTTGTGTTTCTTTGTTTGGGTATGACATAAAAGTTTATATGCACCGCTGGTATACATACCGGTGTATGCCCTAGAGCGACTTACAAACCCTCGCTTTTGGGGCATAAACATCTATTTATACCCTTGGTACATAAATAACTATTATAAGTTTACTGTCAATTATTTTTTAATTACCAGAATATTACGAGGTATAATATCAATAAAATCTATTTTTATTTTTAAGTAGATATAATGTTTCATTTCAGGTTTTTATCCTATTTTTAACGAATTTTTTTTTAATTCGCTAATGAGGAGATCTGTGTTTATATATATATATATATATATATATATATATATATATATATATATATATATATATATATATATATATATATATATATATATATATATATATCCGATTGGTAACTCAAAAAATAATGGACCAATCTTGATCAAATTTGGTGAGTACCTTCCTTTTGCAAGTGGCTTGGACAAGTTCGTTAGCCAGGAAAATCGGTCCAGGTTTTCCCGGAAAATTTTGTGTTTTCTCTCTAAAAAAATTCATATCTCCGGAAGTAAAAAAGTAAGGGCAACCAAATTATACACGTATTTGTATTATAAAGAGTGAACTCTGTATCAAAATTTAGGTCTCTAGCTTTAAAGACAAAGAAGTTATGGGCAGTTAAAGGAACAAATTTTGTAGTTTTCCTCAAAACGTCAAACTCGCAATTTTAAACGTCAAAATTGGCAACGTTTAGGCAAAGAACGTGAAACAAATACGGATTTTGAAAAGAAAATGTTGCAAGAAGAGTGTTCTGCAAACCCATAAGTTTCAGATTCAACCGTCATTGCCCTTAATTTTACTAAAATATTTACAGAAATTTTCAAATAGCCCCTTTCTCTGATGCTTTGGCTGTCGGTTTAGTTAAGTTGATGCTTTCGCTGTAGGTTTAGTGAAGTTTATGGTTTAACGGTCTATAATTAAGCTAATTTTCGTAGAACAAATTCGTTAATGCATTTTTTGCATTTTTTATCGAAATATGATGCGTTTGTAAGAAAAATCTAGACGCAGTAAGTGCGTTTTGGGAGCGAAATTTCGGTAAATTTGCAGTTTAGCTCCCGAACGCTTTTTAAAAAACTCTTTATAGAAACTTGCCTAGAGCCTCCCCTGGGTCCACAAACCCCAAGAAAAATTTCTTGTTCACACCCCCCAAGGAAGTTACGGGACCAGGAGTGCGTAGGGGTGTATAATTTTTTTTAGCTAATTTTCGTAGAACAAATTCGTTAATGCATTTTTGCATTTTTTATCGAAATATGATGCGTTTGTAAGAAAAAATCTGGACGCAGTAAGTAGGTTTTGGTAGCGAATTTTCGGTAAATTTGCAGTTTAGCTCCCGAACGCTTTTCAAAAAAACTGTTTTTAGAAACCTGCCTAGAGCCCCCCTGGATCCACAAACCCCAAGAAAAATTTCTTGTTCACACCCCCCAAGGAAGTTACGGGAACAGGAGCGAGTAGGGGTGCTGGGCGGGGTAGGTAGTAAAAAGGAAATATGAGCAGAAAATTCGAATAAAATGGGCTTGAAAGCTGTCTTTTTCACATCTTGAAGCCATATCCCTCTTAAACCCTGCCTACCCCGCACAGCACCCCTATCCCCCCAGGTGCCGTAACTTCCTTGGCGGGTAGGAACAAGACATTTTTTTGTGGTTTGTGCAGCGAGGGTGGTTGTATGCACGCGAGGGGGAAGGGAAATCCCCACGATGAAGCAGCCAACCCCCACCACTGCCACAAGTCGAACCGGGAGGGGGGCTGCTTCGTCGTAGGCATTTCCCTCCCCTCTCGTGTGCATACAACCACCCTCGTTGCATAAACCACAAGAAAAACTTCTTGTTCATACCCCCAAGGAAGTTACGTGACCTGGGGCAAATAGGGGTGCTGTGCGGGGTAGGCAGGGTTTAATTGGAATATGGCTTCAAATAGACAGCTTACAAGCAGTTTCTTTTTTACTACCTACCCGGCCCAGCACCCCTATTCACTCCCAGTCCCGTAACTTCCTTGAAGGGTGTGAACAAGAAATTTTTCTTGTGGTTTGTGCATCCAGGTGGGGTCCTAGTAATGTTTTTGAAAACAATTTTCTGAAAAGCCTTCGGGAGCTAATCTGCAAATTTACCGAATTTTCATTAAATCCTTCAAATTTCAATAACTCAATTTGCTATTAACGTAAGCTTTGTTGGTTAGGAAACCAACATTTAAAATTATTTTCGGAAAATTTTTGTATATTTTCAAACCATAATTAATTTTGATAAAATATAGTACATTTTTTCTACTACATAGGCTATACCGGTAAACAGATTGATGCCTGCTCGCATTTGCTATTAAAAACATTTTTATGGAAATTCACTTCCACAACACACTTGCTGCATCCAGATTTTTGAAAAATGTTTATATTTTCAAAAAATAAAGTTATTTCGATGAAATATGGTACATTGTTTTTACTGTATAGGCAGCCAAGTTTGATGCCTGTTTTCATCAAATACATTTGCTATTAAAAATATTTTTAAAAAAATCGCTACCATAACGCACTTGCTGCGTCCAGTCCTGCAAGTTGTTAAAATTAACAACTATCAACACCATCATTTAAGAATAACGTTGTTGCTTGGGATTGTTCTTCTAGTCTACAAAATCCACAAGTAACTGGCATCAGACGATTAACGTAGGTAAATTTTGTTACTATCGAGATAACGCAGATTTTAAAGTATTTTTTGCTGATGTATATAGTTTACAGGGTGTTTTAATAAAGATACGAATACTTGGTTGAGTTTAGTAAATGCTAGTCTAACTAATTACAGAAGACGACCTATCGACATAACTTTTGGCGGAGCCTGTATATATTTCTACTGTGTAACATATGTTCCTACTGATCCAATTATTCTCCAACCAGTGGAATCAGCCAGTCATATTATTACTTGCCTACGCACTTCTATTATATCTCCGTCTTCTCATATAATGTAAATTGGCTGACTTTAACCGAGTGCTTAACAGAATCAAAGTTTCCAAGAGGGATGTAAAGCATGTAATCACGTCTGACACTTACAGATTTCAATTTTAGGGTCTCGAGATATAATAGAAGGAATTTAAGGCCTTAAAAGACAGAGAAGCCTGAAAGACAATATGGTTTCTTGCCGTGTTATGACACAGACAGGCAGAGTTAAAGAGGCGTTCCATTGACAGCTAAAACTACGGTTTTGTGACTACATAATAAGACAACAGCGCTCTGAGTTTTCTCTCTTGTCAAGTTAAATTGTATGAATAATTCGTGAGGGCACTAAGGAATATATTCAGCAAATGTCATATGAAGTATTTAAAGTTTCATGAAGTTTTCTTGTTGAAGCGTATTGCTGGGGATAACAAAGAAGCTGTGAAAAGTTTTGCAAATTCCCTTTTTTTTTTCAAGTACATTTTTTTGCTATATAACTTAGCTATAAGGTTTGGAGTTAAAGATAAAACTTGAGCATTACAAAATTAAAGTACAAAACATAAAAGTTATATTTTATTGGCAGTAAAGTATGCATAACTTATTAACGTGTTTTTTTATTATAAAAAGCCTTAAACTTCTAGAATAAAGCAGGTTTATGTTTATTAACCTGCTACAAATTGTTAAAGATTAACGCTGTGAAAAAATGTGGACGCAGCACGTGCATTATGGTGGCGAAGTTTTATAAAAATATGTTTCGGCAAAAAAAGTGCCAGTAAAATCGTTTAGAGGAGACTGGGGAGGATTGATACATGTTTCCAAATGCATGTCTTTTCATGCCTGTGGAGAGTAAATTCTGTTGCAGATGTATCATCAGCATTAAAATGTAAGAATTAGTATGTTGTAACATGTCGCTTGTATTTGACATAAACATAACATGTCACACGCGTTAACGTCTTTCATTTTTCTACAATAAGCTTCTGAATCAACCCTTTTAGTGACGTCAGAATCTAAGTCCCTCTAGTGACGTCAAACTCGGCGGTCGGTTACTCTACCGCATCTCAACTCAATGGAATACGCCTGCACACGCGACAGTTCCATGACATCTCTAGATAAGAAAGTCTTTATAAAAGCTTGCAATGCGTGCCACGCTCTCTTCTGTTTCAAGTTAACCGTAAATGTTGTCCTACAGCTAAATTTTCAGTCGGGAAAACAGCATGTCTAAATAGCACCCCGTCAGGAATCAAGATTCAACAACATCTAGATAAATAGAGCCGTCGGGGAGCAAGCTTCAACAACACCTAGACCAATAGAGCCGTCAGGGAGCAAGCTAGATCAATAGAGCCGTCAGGGAGCTAGCTTCAACAACACCTAGATCAATAGACCCGTCAGGGAGCAAGCTTCAACAACACCTAGATAAATAGAACCGTCAGGGAGCAAGCTTCAACAACACCTAGATAAATAGAACCGTCAGGGAGCAAACTTCAACAACACCTAGATACATAGAGCCGTCAGGGAGCAAGCTTCAACAACACTTAGATAAATAGAGCCGTCAGGGAGCAAGCTTCAACAACACCTAGATAAATAGAGCCGTCACAGAGCAAGCTTCAACAACATCTAGACCAATAGAGCCGTCAGGGAGCAAGCTTCAACAACACCTACATCAATAGAGCCGTCAGGGAGCAAGCTTCAACAACACCTAGATAAATAGAGCCGTCAGGGAGCAAGCTTCAACAACACCTAGATCAATAGAGCCGTCAGGGAGCAAGCTTCAACAGCACCTAGATAAATAGAGCCGCCATGGAGCAAGCTTCAACAACACCTAGATAAATAGAACCGTCAGTGGGCAGCCCTCAAGCAGCCCTCAACAACACCTTCCTAAATGGCACACCGCTGGGGAGAAGCCCTGAATAGAGCCGTTGGGGCAGAACCCTAGAAGTGGCATCTTGATAAATGACACCTTGCTGAACGGAGCCGTTTCCCCACGAAGTCTCTGAGACAACTCCAGCATCCAAGGCTAGACGAATGTGATCACCACTCTGGAGGCAGGAATCTTAAACCCCACTGACTGCAAATGCTGAAGCCCACGCCCTGCGTTGATTTATATTATATTTGTGCCCCGACTGAGTAGCCGAACTAATTATTAATTCTTTGACAAATACCTAGGGCATAATAAAATTCAGTTATACTGTCTCCACAACGTGGGGATTAGTTGTTTTTAGTGAATTTTCTTAGAAAAAATTCACTAATGAGGAGATCTCGACTTTTGAATTTTGAAAAAATTTCTTCAAATGAGCGCGATCTAGGACCCCTAGAACCCATATCCGGGGTCAGTTTCAATTTTTATATGTTTATATATATATATATATATATATATATATATATATATATATATATATATATATATATATATATATATATATATATATATATATATATATATATATATATATATATATATATATATATATATATATATATATATATATATGTATCACACCGATAACTCAAAAAATAATGGGCCGATTTTGATAAAATTTGGCATGTAGCTTTCTTTTGTAAATGGCTTGGATAAGTTCGTTATCCAGGAAAATCGGACGAGGTTTTCCGGGAAAATTTTGAGTTTTCATCCGAAAAAAATTCTTATCTCAAAAAGTAATATGCCGATTTTAATAAAATTTGGCATGTACCTTTCTTTTGTAAATGGCTTTGACACGTTTGTTAGTCAAGAAAATCGGACGAGGTTTTCCGGAAAAATTTTGAGTTTTCATTCGAAAAAAAATTTTATCTCAAAGAATAATAGGCAGATTATGATAAAATTTGGCATGTACCTTCCTTTTGTAAATGACTTTGACAAGTTCGTTAATCAAAAAAATCAGACGAGGTTTTCCGGAAAAATTTTGAGTTTTAATTTGAAAAAAAAAATTTATCTTAAAAAATAAGAAATCTATGATAACCAAATTTGGTAGGTAGGTTGACGATATAAAAAGTAAACTATACACCAAAATTTAGATTTCTATGTTACAAGAAAAAAAAGTTATAATAAAATATTTTGTGCCAGATCATTTCTATGAAAATTCACTACCATAACGCACTTGCTGCGTCCAGGCTTTTTTTGTTATAATGTGTCACATAATTTGAAACTGAAAAAGAAAATCACTGTGAATGTATCATGTCTCCTGTGCTATGGGAGCCATGAGACATCACCTTGGGAGGAATGATACAGTCTTTCGTGATATCATGTACATATATATATATATATATATATATATATATATATATATATATATATATATATATATATATATATATGTGCGGAAATGAGCAGAGTATCGAGTAACGATCAATATTATTTTTTCCACCTAAAAATAATAATAATAATAATAATAATAATGTAAAAGATACCACTCAAAACGAAAAATATGGATGTATCCAGCATTGGGTAGGTTTTAGTCTCAATTAAGGTTCTGATATTTGTTAAAATTCACTAGGAAACATAATTTACGACTTACTCTTGCTGTACGACCAAAATATGAAGGTGCAGGCAATTTGACTGCTTCGTCTCTGCTGACTGTTCTAAAATCTTCAAGGTCAGGAAATACAAAGAAGAAACCAGGCCGTTTCTTCGTATGAAGCTAACCGAATATTCATCATCAACATGATCTTCTATAACTTTGACCACATAATATTTGATTGTCTTTTTGGTTGCAAATTTGACAAGGCACATAGTCATTTGGATTTATAATGCTATTAACAAAGTAATATCCTTCTTCCTCTCTCCGCAAGTGATCTTCAATATCACTCATCTTCGAAGAATTTAACTAACTTGCTTGAGAATTCAAACTCGGAACTTGTGTCTGCTTATTAATTTTCTTAGTCTCGTTCACACACTGAGATTTTTCCTCTTTGATGCTCAAATTTTTCTTCACTTTGTCTATCTTGGATGTTGTACGCTTTCCTAGTTTACTCACCTTGCGTGTCTTAGATACTGTGGTCTTTTTCATTTGTTAATTTCATCAATATTAGGCGCACTTGTCAGTATTTTTGCTGTCATCTATATACATACTAGGCTCTACGTTTGGTTCTCGACTTAAAGATCCCTTTGCGTTTTCTTTATATCTAAGAAGTCAACACTAAGTGAGTGGTGGACATGCCGCCAACTAGTTGCGGAACCAAGTAGTATGTTGTCACGCCAGCTCCAAATAACACAAAGTGTTAAAAAAATACAGACTGTATACAGCTAACTAACAATTTAGATAATTGCCAACCCTGACCCATTTCTACCCCAATATAGGGACAAAGTATGTAAGGCTAGATGCATTCTCGCAAAAATACGGCTATAGTATAGCCAGCCTAAAACACACTAAGTGAGTGGTGGACGTGCCGCCACCTAGTTGTGGAACCAAGTAGTATGTTGTCACGCCAGCTCCAAATAACACAAAGTGTTAAAAAAATAGAGACTATATACAACTAACTAACAATTTAGAAAATTGCCAACCCTGAGCCATTTCTACCCCAATATAGGGACAAAGTATGTAAGGCTAGATGCATTCTCGCAAAAATACGGCTATAGTATAGCCAGCCTAAAACACACTAAGTGAGTGGTGGACGTGCCGCCACCTAGTTGTGGAACCAAGTAGTATGTTGTCACGTCAGCTCCAAATAACACAGTGTTAAAAAAATAGAGACTATAAACAACTAACTAACAATTTAGAAAATTGCCAGCCCTGGCCCATTTCTACCCCAGTATAGGGACAAAGTATGTAAGGCTAGATGCATTCTCGCAACAATTAGAACCGTAGACCGGTTTCGCTCTCATTAGAGCTCTTCAGTACGGCATACTAATTGTAGCAAAAATGCACCAAAAGTAATACGGCTATAGTATAGCCAGCCTTAAAACACTGAGTGGTGGACGTGCCGCCACCTAGTTGCGGAACCAAGTAGTATGTTGTCACGCCAGCTCCAAATAACACAAAGTGTTAAAAAATAGAGACTGTATACAACTAACTAACAATTTAGAAAATTGCCAGCCCTGGCTGACGGTTCTAATTGTTGCGAGAATGCATAATTAACAAATGACAAATAGTGTACTTGTCAGATTAAACTAGAGATATGGAGATGGCTTTTAAATGTCACGAATATAGAAAGCTCAATATTTATACATAATAAAACGTAGTTCTAGTTTTCTTTTAAACAAATTGAATCACTTTAATTTACATTTTTAATTATTCACATTTTTCTGATATCTACAGATTTAGATTAGGGTTGTCGAAAATGGCAACCCCGCCGATTGGTTATCGTGACATACTTACGTAGCCTGTATGTTTAAAACTTAATTTGAAGGTTTTGTTTGCAATGGCAGCGGAACCCTCATTTGTCTATCTGACCTTGTCCAACATTATAGGCATCCATTTTGACGTAATTTCAGGTTATATCGTAGATTATTAATTATTTTTTTTAGTTATAACTCAACGTCTAGTGAACAAATTGAATTTAAGTTTTGTTGGTACAATGTGTACGTGCTTGTAAAGTTTTAGTTTAATATTTCTAGTAATTAAAAAGATATTGATTTTTCAAGCAATTTTTTTGCCTTTTTTTCTAAAAGTATTTGATTGTCAAAACTGCCTAACGAACTCATCCAAGTCATAAAATAAATGAAAAGAATTGCCAAATTTGGTTTCGATTGGTGAAGTGTTATCAGTTGAATACATATATATACACTCACATGCAAAAAAAAACGCAACACGTTCATATTTGGTAAGATTTGAGGTCTCATAACTTTTTTTATTTTTAGTCCAATTTTTATACATTTTTAGCAAACTTAAGTTGAAATTACTAACTTCAACTTGCGTATCCAGTCTTTTGTTAACTGCTGGCTTACTAGTCATTATTCAGGCTTAACTAAAACTTCGTTGTATAACCCTAATTTTAAAACACCCTGTGGAATAATTTCCTAGCCAAATTTTTTTAAAATACCAATTTTTGTTAAGAACCATTCCTTACCTACATTTTGTTTTTTGGTTCATGTCTTTAGATGTACTGGTTTATTTTTAAGAGCGAAATGAACTTGTCACCAACAATTTACTTTGATAAATGTTATTTTTTGGCGAGGCGGCTATGCTCGTTGTTGCTCTAATGTCAGTTTGACAGCTTAGTTTATTAGTCTACCAATGAAAAGGCAACAATATATTGTTTAGTTTTAATAAGCAATTATTACAACTTACATAAAACAATAAATAAAAACAGGAAAATGTATTTATGCAAACAATTTAACTTTAAAATCAAACTTCAAATCAAAACAATTCAACTGTAACTTAACTAACCGAAAGAAACGTACTTTTCACAACAAATTTAGCTTAATACTTTGTATTACCACCTCTAGCCCTTATAACTGCCTGCATACGTCGGTCATACTGTCAATAAGTTTACGAATAGTATCTTGAGGAATATTTTGCCATTCCTCCTGAAGGGCTAAACGAAGCTCATTTACCGTAGCCGGGGCTACTTCGCGATCCCTGATCCGCCTACCAAGCATGTCCCACACATGCTCTATGGAGTTAAGATCAGGCGAACATGCTGGCCAGTTCATTTTGTTAATGCCAACTTCCGCGAGGTATTGTGTAACACACTGCGGAATGTGGTCGCGCATTATCCTGCATTAGGATAAAGCCATCTCCGATAAATCCACTAAAAGGTACAACGTAATTGCTTAATACCTCCGCAATATATCGGTGGGCCGTCAAGGATCCATCGATGACCACCAACTCAGTGCTGGCCCCCCGGGTTATTCCTGCCCACACCATTACTGAACCTCCTCTATAGCTTAGACGGGGACTGAACGTGCACTGCGCAAATCTTTCTTCGGCCCTTCTCCATACTCTTTCCCGTCCATCTGGAGAATATAAGCAGAATCTGGATTCGTCAGTGAAAAGAACACTGTTCCATTGCCCTAAGTTCCAATGTAAATGTTCAGTGGCAAATTGCAATCCAACTATTCGGTAATGAGAAAGCAATTTGGGTCCATGCTGGTCTGCAAGCTTTCAAACCAAACTCCTTCAATCTTCGGCGAGCTGTCCACACACTAACATTAGTACCTCAGACCTCTTGAAGTTGATTTCTTGTCTGCACTGATGTTAAATGATGATCCCGCAGAGTGTTAACGTGAAGAAATCTATCATCTACAGCAGTAGTTTTTCGTTTTCTGCCACCACCTGCTCTACGTTTATTTCTGCCAGTTTGTCGAAAACGTTCGACTACTCTTTTGATGGTAGAGCGATGAACATGAAGGATTCTTGCAGCATATTCATAATTACGTCCATCTTCAACAAGAGCAACAGCTTTTGCCCAATTTTCCGCACTTAAAACCATGGTAGGAGTATAATACGTCTTGCGTAACAAAAATCACTGTCAAACTGACATTAGAGCAACAACGAGCATAGCCGCCTCGCTAAAAAATAACATTTCTAAAGTAAATTGTTGGTGACAAGTTCATTTCGCTCTTAAAAATAAACCTGTACACCTAACGACATGAACCAAAAAACAGAATGTAGGTAAGGAATGGTTCTTAACAAAAATTGGTATTTTGAAAAAATTTGGCTAGGAAATTATTCCACAGGGTGTTTTAAAATTAGGGTTATACAACGAACTTTTAGTTAAGCCTGAATAATGACTAGTACGCCAGCAGTTAACAAAAGACTGGATACGCAAGTTGAAGTTAGTCATTTCAACTAAAGTTTGCTGAAAATTTATGAAAATTGGACTAAAAATAAAAAAGTTATGAGACCTCAAATCTTACCAAATATTAACGTGTTGGTTTTTTTTGCACGTGAGTATATATATATATATATATATATATATATATATATATATATATATATATATATATATATATATATATATAGACTCAATAACTGACTTTGGATTTGGGTTCTAGGGGCCTATATTCGCGCTCATTTGAAAAAATTTTCCAAGTCTCACCATCGATACCTCTCTATTAGTAAATTCTCATAATGAACATTCACTAATTTAAAAAATATATAAAATAGTAGTAAAGGAATATGACTATAAAAATAATGATTGCCTAACCAACTTACCTTCTGAACATTAATTGCAATTATCAATATCCTAAATAAATCAATCTCTAAAATGTTTTTCCAGATATCTTAAAACTTATTTTTTTGGATCTAATACCCTCTCAACATTCACCTATTCAATTAATAATTGTTGTTCCGAGTGGAAAAAGCTTAATTTAGATCTGAGTTACATGTAAAGCTTTAATTAATTAGGGTTATACATTCTCGCTTCAAAAGGCGTACACAATGTTCCATCAACTTAGTAGAAGAACGCGAATATTGGAAAATATTAGTTCACAAAGGCATCAAATGCACGACTTGTCGTGAACGAAGTAACTTGGGCTCACTTAACATTCTCTTCAGGCGGTGATCAGAATAAGGGAGCTCGATGTTGATGCCTCAGCAGAGTGCATTCAAGCTCTCATTAATTATACTAATAACCACTCTCAGAGCATTGCAGAGGCATGCAAACTAGGAAGCACATTACTTTCACAGCTCTTAACCTAATATACCAGCTGCGCGTACTAAAACAAGAACTTAGATTCTATAGCATACTCGATATCCAGTTTTATATGCTCACTATCGCTAGTTTTGTTACTATTGTAGTTACAAAGTGGAACATGTAAGTCTAGATACATTTTGATTATTAATATAAATACATACCGGTTTTGCTTCTATTAGAGCTCGATATGCCAATGACAATCAAAACAAATCCAAGGCAACTTGGCTAAAGCAGGTATCAGAAAAATGAATTGCAGGGTGGCCACCTTGTGCCTAAATTATGATTAAAGGGAGAGCTGGCCATACAGCCTTTCTCACCGCGACAATAAGATATATTCTGACCCTGGCAAGCAAAACTGTAGAGCATCCTGTCCAGCCTTATCTTGCTTATCTAGCATAAGCTTGATTACGAGGGCATTGAAGCTGGTTTGCAATATGTGAATTGGTCACCGTTTTCATCGATCGAAAACGTGGATCAGATGTAAAATATCTTACGTGCGACATTAATGAAGCTTCTAAATGCTAAATACCTGTATGTAGACCGGCCCACAGTCACTTTAGGGTCCCGTGGTTTACAGGTGACCTGCATCTTATCAATTTATTTTGCCAATTACAGGAAGGCCCAGGTCGTCGGGTAACAAGATTTATCTTAATACCAGCAAAGCCTCTGGCCTTGACAAGATCCCAGTAATTGTTCTCGAAAAATGCGTACCAGAACTTGCTCCTGTCCTGACTCGTCTGTTTCAGACATTTTACAATAGAGGCATATTCCCTAGTAACTGGAAAACTGCTCTAGTACAACCCGTTCCCAAGAAAGGATCCAAAGCACTTCCTAGCAACTACATGCCTATTTCTCTCCTTTCAGTCGTTTCTCCGTGGATCTCCAAAAAATATTAGACTGGGGAGGTAGAAATCTTGTACAATTCAACCCTACCAAATCACAGTCTTGCTTTCTTTCTCATAAGAGATACACCAGCCCTAGACCCATCACAATAAACGGCCAAGTTATTCAAAGTATTGAGTCCTTTCCACTTGTTGGCATCTCTGTGGATCGAAATCTCAATTGGCATCAACATGTCACATCAATTGCAGAAGCGGCTGCTAAGAAATTAGGTTTCCTCTTCCGGGCTCGCAAATACTTTTCACCAGCTAATATCTATACTTTATATACTTCACAAATAAGACCAAACCTCGAATACTGCTCCCATATCTGGGGTGCTGCTGCCGCTTCTACACTCGCTATCCTGGACTCCATTCAGAAGAGAGCTATACGTCTCATCGCTGACCCTAGCCTCACCCAATGGCTGCCGTTGGTGACCTCTCTCTCTCTCTCTCTCTCTCTTATAAATAGCTGCACGGGCACTGCTCAGAGGAGCTTTATTCCATAGTTCCTCCACCTGCTATCCCCAACAGATCTACGAGGGGAACAGAGCGAATGCACCTTTTACTGTCCAGGTCACCAGACATAAAACATCTTGTTATGCCCGCTTTTTTGTCCTGAGGACTTCCAAGTTGTGGAATTCCTTGCCGGCACATGTTTTTCCTTCTCCCCCGAACCTCCAAACCTTCAAGTCCAGAATTAACAAGGTGCCTCTTTCCTTCTTGTCGACACCCACGGTACGATAGTATTTAGGCGGTAAGCCCTCGTGGTGTGTTGTTGAAATTTAAAAAAAGTGCCTTTTTTTTACTAATGGCTTCGATGAGTTCGTTAGTCAGGAAAATCGGATAGGGTTTTTCGGGAAAATTTTGAGTTTTCTTTCGAAAAAAATTTTTTCTCCGAAAATAACAATGATGTTTTGATGAAATTTACTGTATATGTTGCCTTGGGAGAGACCTTACAGCGCGTCAAAATTCAACTTTCTAAGTTTATAGAAAATTTAGTTGTTTAAATTTTAACTTTTCTCTCTAAAAAAAATTTTTCTCCGAAAATTTCAAAGTTATTTTAATGAAATTTGGTGGATATCTTGCGTTTGGAAAGACCTTACTACACACCAAAATTAAACTTTCTAAGTTTATAGGAAATTGAGTTATTCAAATTTGAAGCATTTAATAAAAATTCACTACCGTAATGCACTTGCTGCATCCCAATTTTTTTTAAATTTTTAACGATCCTAATTCACATTTTCTACTGGCACGTTGACTGAAACGGTACGTTATATCCTCCTATATGGTGTAACACCTTATTTGGACCTGGTTTGTCCTAATTTTCATTATATCTTCATTGATTTCGGGAACAACCCACAGCCAAAATTACATTACTTTTACATTACTTTGGGTGTTGGCTTGTGTAATTTATATAAATGTGTGTATATTTTGAGTGTATATGTATTGGTTTCACTCATTTTACGTGCTGTACATATAAATGACATCACTGACTATTTATTTAAACATAGTGTTGTAAATTTCTTGTTACATTAAATTTTTATCTCTATTTTTCAGATAAATTCAAGAATTCATTGGCAATGCTCACTCAAACTGTTCTGTGCAAACACGTCTGTCCTACTGGAGTCATCATTATGGAATATCCTACCTGCCTGTTCACGACACTTGCACATTTGTTCTACAATGCTTTACAAATTTCGAGATATTGCCATTTTCTCAAACGATGGCATTATGGCTGCGGTAGTGTTGTGACAAAAATTATTTTTGAACATTTCGTTCTTAAATTTGTCTAGTTTAAATTGTAAGTATCTAGTTATAAGTTGTAACTTTAAGTTTTAATTTTGCATGGCAGTTCTTAAGTTTTAATCTAGGTTTGATATTTCAAAATATTAATACAACATATATATATATATATATATATATATATATATATATATATATATATATATATATATATATATATATATAATATTTTTTGTAAAAAAACTGTGTAGACCATATTTTGGAAAATTCGCTACCACAACACACTTCCTGCGTCTAGACTGGTTTAAGTTGTTCAACTCGCTAGCAAAGCAAACACATTTGTCCAGGCCATGTTGCTAAATATTTCATTAAATTCATTTGCGGCGTCATGTATTTTATTTTAGCTTAACCTCACAATAAAAATCAAACGAAACTCTTCTCTGATGTAACAAAGTTGAGAGGTTACCTGATGATGCAACAGGAATGAATAGCTATTACAGACTGAAGAGTGAATAGAGAGAAATTGGGTCATGTACCATCTGACTAGAAAATGACTGTGAAACTGATGCTTTTCCGAGTACAAAGGGCTCGTTGCTCTCTTCTTGCTGGCTGTAGTAATGAATTGAATTCTGAATACATGCTTAAATTATTTTTATAATATAAATTTAGTTTTGTTGATCCTGGTAGAATTCTTGTATTGTGAAGTCCTTTTGTGAAAAAGGTAGTTTGAGGTATTCTGTTACTTATACAGAATGGTACAAATAAATGGGATAAATGCATTATTTCTTAAATCAGTGACCTGGGAAAAATTCGTGAAATAAGGCATCTTTACTGAATCCAGATGTAGAGCCTTTTTCCTGGCTTCATTATAGCTAGTTTTCTTCTCTGCAACCGGTTCGGTCGTTTACGTTTTTACCCATATGCATATGTATGCTGTTGAGTTAGGCTCGCATCACCTGTTTTACTCCCCTCGTAAACTCATTTGTCAGATCGGCCTTCATTCCTAAGTCGTTTATTTCCCTCGGCTACTGTATTGCCAGGTATTTATGATACCCTTCTACATTCATCGAGGTAGTAAAGGCATCTTTACTTAATACAGATGTAAAGCCTTTTTTCTTGCTTCGGTATCGCTTGTTTTCTTCTCTGCGACCGGTTCGGCCGTTTACGTTTTTGTACTCATATGCATATGTATTAGAAGCTTTAGTCAGGCTCTTGCTGTTGAGATGGGCTCGTATCACCTGCTTTACTCCCTTCGTAAACTCATTTGGCAGATCGGATTTCATTCCTAAGTGATTTATTTTCCTCGGTTGCTGTATTGCCAGGTATATATAACACCCTTCTATATCCATCGAGGTAGTAAAAGCATCTTTACTGAATACAGATGTAGAGCGTTTTTTCTGGCTTCAGTAGGTAGAGCTGGTTTTCTTCTGTGCAACCGGTGCGGTCGTTTACGTTTTTACTCATATGCATTAAGGGCTTTAGTCAGGTTCTTGCTGTTGAGATGGGCTCGCATCACCTGCTTTACTCCCTTCGTAGACTCATTTGTCAGACCGGCCTTCATTCCTAAGTGGTTTATTTCCATCGGTTGCTGTATTGATAAGTATTTATCACCCTATCTACGTCCATTGAGGTATTTTGCTGCCCATTCTTCATTTTATGTACACCTGGTTCTATCTTCCATTGGACTAGACATAAGGTGCGACATTTGTCAAGCCAAACCTTCATGTTAATACCTCAGAAAAACCCTTCCACGATTTGAAGAAGTTGTTCCAGATTGTTTGTTTGTAAAGGCCATCAGCTTAAGGTCAGATGATTTAGCCTCATTTGCTCCCTGTCATCGTTTTTTATACCGAAGTCATCTCTTGCAGAACTCATACGGTTTATTAGTGGATTTAGAGCGAGGCCGAACCACAATGGACTTAGCGAGTGGCTTTGAAATATTCCTCTTCTAATTGGTTTCGTGCTGGTCACGATGTTATGACCAGTTTGCACTTGTAGCTGAATTTTTGTTCTCCAGGTAGACATTGTGTGTTCAAGGAACCTCAGGATGCAAGTATCGATAGCTCTATAATAGCATCAACACACTAATAAGCCATTTGTGTCAAAATGAATCAATGCCTTTTTACAATCCACGTAGGCAGCAAAGACATATATTTGTCTTCATTGATTGTTGTTGCCCTTACTTGGTGAAACTTGTCCATACTACATACAGACTTGGAGACTACTTCTCTGGCTTCCCTGTTGGTTTTCGTTGGTGAAGCTACGTCCTTTTTTCCTTGCGAAACGCATTTATGCGGACTGCAAACAAAACAACATAATTGCAAGCCAACAATGCGATTCAAATAACAACTATTCGTTGATTTGGTTATGTGCAATCAAGCTTACAATAGACAAATATATTACATACAGACTTGGAGACTACTTCTCTGGCTTCACTGTTGGTTTTCGTTGGTGAAGGACGTAGCCAGCGCGTAAGCTAACTGGAGCAAGTGGCCCTTACGAATTCTGGATGTTCTAGGATGTTCTTCAACGTTTCTGTGACGATAGTTTCGCTGCTTGACGGCATTCTCAGACAGATTAAAATTGAATTAGTACGAAATCATGACAACTACAAATAAAGATCTGTTGCTATGTTATGATATGATGTTTTGATCAAAAAATTTATCAAATTGAAAATATTAGAGAATACAATTATTTTCCAAAATATTAAGTTAAGAATTCTTATGAACTTACACAAAAATTAAATAACTTAATTAGTCCCACAAATAGTAAATTAGTCTCATTTGATGTTTCTAGCATGTATTCTAAGATACGCCCTAGGGAATGTTTACCTCTATTAGAAAACATTTTAATAGAAAAGAACGTAAATGTCATAAAAAGACAAGAAATAATGAATCTTTTTAACGAATGTATAAAACAAAACTATTTTAAATTTAATAATAAAGATTATATGCAAAATGTAGGTCTACCTATGGGTAGTCCATTGTCACCTTTATTAGCCAACATATTTATGGAAAACTTAGAAAACCAAATTTTAACATCAGAACTTTCGCATAATATTGTCTTTTGGTACAGATACGTAGATGATATTTTAGCATGTTTTCAAGGTAGTCATACAGAATTAAATGAATTTTTGAATTTTTTTAATAACTTTCACACAAATATTAAGTTTACTTTAGAAGAAGAAGCCAACAGTTGTATAAATTTTTTAGACTTAACAATTAGAAAGTTAGAAAATAATTCATTTGACTTTTCAATGTATAGGAAACCAACTTACACTGACACAACCATACCATACGATTAATGTCACCCTTTTTCACAAAAGCTGTCAGCTATGATGCAGCTATAATACATCGTGCATTTTCAATACCTATGTCACAAAACAATTTTGAAAAAGAAATTTCAATAATTAAGCAAACAGCATTTAATAATGGCTACTCTGTTAAAATAATAGATAAAATGATAGAGAGAAAAGAATACAAATTAGCGATTAATTTAATTTATCCAAATATTAGAGACAAAGAAGACAACAGATACGTTTCGATAACTTATTTTGGAACCATTTCAGAAAACATTTAAAAATTATTAAATACCTGTACAAATACAAAGGTAGCTTTTAAATCTTACAACACGACGCGGTATTTACTATTTAACGCTAAAGAAAAATCTTGTTTCCTGACAAAAGCTGGAGTTTATAAATTAGCTTGTACACATTGTAACGCAATCTACATAGGTCAAACTTCTAGAAATTTTAACACCCGATACAAAGAACATATTTCTGCATTTAGAAATAACCACGCTGACAAATCTACATTTGCAAAACATATTATTGATACCGAACATAGACCTACAGTAAATAACCGCATACAACCACAACATTTTTATAATGACAAGCGTAAACTAGACTTTTTTGAAGCTTTGGAAGTCAAAAAGCACACACACGACAATAGCTACCTTGTTTTAAACGAGCAAACTGATTTAATGAATTCCCCTTTTTTGGATATTCTTCTTTCTAATTAAATAAGTCAAAGAAAATAAATTTAACTATTCTTTCAAAAAAGTTGTAATAAGATAATGAGTTGATGTATGTCGATAGTTTCGTTGTATAGAGACTGCTTTTATACTGTTATTGTTTAGTTATTTTATTGTTGTAACTGTTATTATAGGCTAGTTCTATTTTTATATTAAATATTGAAATACATCACGTAGACATTTTGAAAGCCTCATCTGTCATCTGTGTTTCATTTTTATTTTCAATTTGATAAATTTTTTGATCAAAACATCATATCATAACATAGCAACAGATATTTATTTGTAGTTGTCATGATTTCGTACTAATTCAATTTTAATCTGTCTGAGAATGCCGTCAAGCAGCGAAACTATAGTCACAGAAACGTTGAAGAATATTCTAGAACATCCAGAGTTCGTAAGGGCCACTTGCTCCAGTTAGCTTACGCGCTGGCTACGTCCTTCACCAACGAAAACCAACAGTGAAGCCAGAGAAGTAGTCTCCAAGTCTGTATGTAATATATTTGTCTATTGTAAGCTTGATTCCACATAACCAAATCAACGAATAGTTGTTATTCAAATCGCATTGTTGGCCTCCAATTATGTTGTGGTGTTTGCAGTGCGCATAAATGGGTTTCTCAAGGAAACATGTGATCACCTTATTTAGAGTCGGAAAGCAAGTTATTTGCCTGTATCTGACAGGGTCTGCAAAATACTGGTGGTCCTCTGATAGAAGTTAAGTATCTCCTTGTGCGAAAAGCAAAGTATCTTATTTGAGTCAAGTATAACATCATTTCTAAATTATTATTATTATTATTACTATTACTTTAGAAACTCAAAATCACCAGTATTCCATTTGCAGTAAGTATAGATACCTGTGATGTATATTATGGCATAATATTAATGTGCTTTTACTAAAAAAAATGTTGACAATGACGTTTACACCAAACCAAATTTGGTTTGCTCATTACTCCATCTAACACATAGATTCCCAAAGTGGACTACATGGACCACCAGCGGTTGACTCCGGCCTCCAAGTGGTCTATGTCATCGAAAAAAAATTGGGATGCATGAGACGTAAATGGGGGTCCACGATATTGAATCTCATTTAGGCAGATCATCACCAAAATTTAGACGATTCGTAAATGGCATAATGTACCTAACGGTACTTACATAATAGTTACTTTTGAGAGACATAGAAATTGTGCCATTATGCAATACAGACTTGTAATCATTTGAATAGAATATTTGAAAACAGGTGGATTTGTCGAGCGAGTCTGGTCACCTGGCCTGATATAAAAAGTAACAAATATATATATATATATATATATATATATATATATATATATATATATATATATATATATATATATATATATATATATATATCAACCCTAGGCCTCAGAGAGATCTGGCAGTTCGTTGCACGTCATGTCTTATATATGTCGCTCCGTCTACCTGCTTCGTTATCAGTGAAAGTTGTAGGGTCACGGTCAATTAGGTGGGGGGCTTTGGTCACGGTACTTAGAGGATGAGGAGGATTAAGAGGGTCACCGGCATTTGTTGAGACAGATAATGGGGAAATAAAATTGTCTGTGGAATTTGTTTTCTTTCGGTGTGTTTGTAATGAAGTAATGAAGATATAATAGGTTTCCAAGTAGTCGGAAGGCGAAGACCATCATCTTCTCTTATTTAAACAATCCGGACGTTTTTCAATCTCGATTGCTTCACGGATAATTCTTGTTTTCTAGTTGTAAACCGGTGCTATTGTTTTGGCATTATTGAAGTCTATTTTGTGTCCTGTATAAATATGATGCATGGCCAACGCCGATGAGGGGTCAGATTTTCTAACTGCGAGGGTGTGTTCATATATTCTATTGTGGATGCGTCTATTTGTTTGTCCTACATAAGTTCGTAAACAGTTGTAACGATTTCGTTTCGTTACTACTTTAGATATTCAAAATGTACCCGTAAGAGACTTAATTAATAGCCGACAATCCAATATCTGTAAGGCAATTCATGTTTTGATTTCAAAATTATTCATTGAGAATTCGCTAAGAAATTTTATATCGTAACACCCGCACTGAATTCCCTATAATATACGTCGAAATCCAAATATTGAAAGACGTTGCATTTTTGTTGGGGAAAATGAATATCTCTATTGTCCTGTAATTCTAGGTAAATAACAGAAGCTGACGTAAATATGATGAAATCTAGAAAATCGGTTACAGAACGGTGGACCAAATCCATTATTGTTTGAGGTGTGTATAGAAGACGTTGTGGTTTCTCCACCGATTAGAGGTCTCGTTTTATCTCATTCGAAGAGAGGAAGCTAGAAAGAACTCGCGCACAGCCACTAACGGTCACGGTAAGAATTTTTCGTGCAGCAGCTGGCAAGAGGAAGATTGAGTTGCCAGCGGGGGGAGTGAGCTAGGCTGTTGATAAGTTAACATCGTTCTAATTAGAGTGGCTAATAATTATCTTAAAACAGGTGATAAAATTCCTTTTTGTTGTCGATACTATCTAACAACAGTTGTCAGTGATTGTTTAATATCATTTGATCGGTTTTTGAGTTTAAATTAACTACTTGTTTGACAGAGAAACGCGAATTAAGCAGTGATCCTTTATTCACCAACCTGGTGCATTTCTGACGTTAATCAGAAGGAGTTTCTGATTATTACCGACCTCTGCATCAGTTGGCATTATAAATTTCACTTGAGACAATTTACATTTTAATTGCTGTAGAGAGATTTTAGTGAAATAACTTCCAAACATCGACTTAAGACGGTTGTTCATTTAATGTTAGGGGCCAAATTGTCTCCCCCAGTATTGGAGCAACAAGATCTACCTGCCCAATAAACGTTTAGGGAAAGTGCCACTTATTCTCTCCAGCCTCCCCTCTCGATTGGAATTGGTAAGCCTATGTTAGGCCCTGATGGTTGACTCTACTTGGAGAGAATCTTCAAAGGTTCAACAGGTAACCCCAGGTGTCCGGACTTGGTTAGTCGATGAAACTTTAAACTTATTTGCGTAGAACAATCAAAAACCTTTCACGCAGCAGTATATTATTTGAACCATTACAGTTTCAATTTTCAAAGTAACATGATCAAATTTGAACTTCAATAATGTCAGTGAGGTGTCTGTAAGGGCAACTGTAAATTTGCTGCTTATTCTTTAGAATTTTGTCAATATTGTGAATTTAAATACATAATACTTGAAATTGTAATTAGCAGATTTTTCTTTGTAAAATATTTAACCTGTACTTTTCTTAATATTTTTCGTTGACAATCATTAAAGTAGAAATTTCACCTAGTAATATTTTTCTTAAATGGAGCATTTGATCCTTAATATACCTCAAATATGTAATGTTATTATTTTTATAAATTAGAACCATTTTATTTATTTATTTTGTTATATGCTATATGAAATGATAATTTCCTTTTCTTGAAACTCTTGCTGTTTATTTGATATTTATTTGTGTATGAGTTAATATTTGTTTGAAATTTGCCAACCATGTTAATTTAATTTTGTTTGCTATCCCAAATTTATTTATATGAATAAATTTAATATTATTGTTACATTAACATATCTCCTTAATTGAAGAGAAATTCCTCCCTAATATATCTCCTCTTTGGCAGCAACACCATAAATAAATTCGAATTATCGTTTATCTAGATTCCTTAAATTATATATAACCAGGCCCTAGCCTGAGGCGCTCACAAATATATGACTCCAGGCAGAGCAACACAGAAAATAGCGTGAGTATCAAACCATATCAAGATCTGCCAACCTCCTAAAGTGTTTCTAGTCTTAGTAATAATAATCTGATAGATAGATGCTTTTAGGGTAGGGCTGATAGGCAAAAGTGACCTCACTATCCAGCAGATTCAAATCCACTTGAGGTCAATCAACATATACCACGTCTCAAGTTTTGTTTAAGGAGGGTTACACAGTCGGAACAAGGAATTTCGTAAACTCCGTGGGATTCGTTTGGAATCGTATCCTTGGGAGTTTTTATCAGATTTGACAGTTTTTGCTCTATTGTGAATACGGTTTTGATATTATGGGTTCTAAAAATTCGGCTGATTTTGTCGGCGACACCTTTAATGTATGGTAAAAACGCTGTGTGTTGTTGTGTGGACTCCGTTTGTTCTTCTTGTGGTGTAGGACAAACAAATAGACGCATCCACAATAGAATATATGAACACACCCTCGCAGTTAGAAAATCCGACCCCTCATCGGCGCTGGCCATGAATCATATTCATACAGGACACAAAATAGACTTTGATAATGCCAAAACAATAGCACCAGTTTACAACTTCAAAACTGGAATTATCCGCGAAGCAATCGATGTTGAAAAATGTCCCGATTGTTTAAATTAGATAATTGTATTCGCCTTCCGACTACTTGGAAACCTATTATATCTTCATTACAAACACACAAAAAAGAAAATAAATTCCACAGAGAATCTTATTGCCCCATTATCTGTCTCAGCGAATGCCGGTGACCCTCTTAATCCTCCTCATCCTTACTTAATTGACCGTGACCCTACTACTTCCACTGATGACGAATCAGGTAGACGGAACGACATATATAAGACAGGACTTGCAACGAACTGCCAGATCTCTCTGAGGCCTAGGGTTGAACACACTGAGACCTCACAGACGATCTCCGGCGAGATTTGGGGAGTAGGCAGATTGAGGCCCCGTAATCGAGCTACAACAATCAACCCACCTTTGTCCACCGCTCTAAGGGGTGGGCATATCGAGGCCTTAGAGTGACCTTACATATTTCCTTTACATCTTGAAAACGGCGCCCTATCGTAAGTGCCCACCGTTCACCCACACAAAAAGTTGCAAAACATCTAGCCAAAACTCTCCAACCATTAGTTGGAGAGCTACATCCTATGTCAAAAAGTCCACCCATTTCATTGACCTTCTTCAAAACAACACCATTTCTCAAAACGACATCCTAGTTAGCTTTGATATAGTTTCCTTGTTCACTAATATACCTCTATCTGAAACCCTTGACATTCTCAAAAATAAACACAATATTTTCCACGATACCTTAGCTCTTCTAGAACACTGCACATCTAACACTTATTTCCTTTTTCAAAACAAATGTTACCAACAATTTCGAGGTGCTCCAATAGGTTCACCACTCTCTCCTGCATTGGCTAACATTTTCATGAAAAACCTCGAGACACAAGCCCTTAATTCATCCCAACTTAAACCAATCTGCTGGTTAAGATACGTTGACGACATTTTCGCTGTCTGACGACACGTCAAAGAATCTGTAGACAAATTCCTTTCTTACCTAAATAACATCAACCCCCAAATCCAGTTCACCATGGAAATAGAAAATAATTTTTCTTTTCCTTTCTTAGATGTACGCATCACTAAAAACCTAGTCAGAGGATTTTTTTATAATGTCTACCGAAAAGCAACCCACACTAATCGTTATCTTAACGCCCAATCTCACCATCACCCATTGCAACTAAATTCCGTGGTTCGAACACTAGTAACACGATCCCTTAGCCTAACGGACAACAACAACAACAAACAGACAGGATTACACTTTTTAAGACAGACATTGCTAGAAAACGGATACGACAACAATCACATACTACGAAACATTAGAAACGAACAACAACAAACCACTACACCACAACAATAACAAACAGAGACCACACAACAACACACAGCGTTTTTTCCATACATTAAAAGTGTCACCGACAAAATCAGCTGAATTTTTAGAACCCATAATATCAAAACCGTATTCATCAACAGAGCAAAACTGTCAAATCTGATAAAAACTCCCAAGGATACGATTCCAAACGAATCCTACGAAGTTTACGAAATTCCTTGTTCGACTGTTCCCGAACTTATGTAGGGCAAACAAATAGACCCATCCACAATAGAATATATTAACACACCCTCGCAGTTAGAAAATCCGACCCCTCACCAGCGCTGGCTATGCATCATATTCATACAGGACACAAAATATACTTCGATAATGCCAAAACAATAGCACCGGTTTACAACTTCAAAACGAGAATTATCCGCGAAGCAATCGATATTGAAAAACGTCCCGATTGTTTAAATAAGAGAGATGACGGTCTTCGCCTTCCGACTACTTGGAAACCTATTATATCTTCATTACAAACACACAAAAAGAAAATAAATTCCTCAGACAATTTTATTGCCCCATTATCTGTCTCAACGAATGCCGGTGACCCTCTTAATACTCCTCATCCTCTAAGTACCGTGACCAAAGCCTCCCACTTAGTTGACCGTGACCCTACTACTTTAACTGATAACGAAGCAGGTAGACGGAACGACATATATAAGACAAGACTTACAACGAACTGCCAGATCCCTCTGAGGTCTAGGGTTGAACACACTGAGACCTCACAGACGATCTCCGGCGAGATTTGGGAAGTAGGCAGATTGAGGCCCCGTAATCGGGCTATAACAACCCAACCC
The DNA here is from genome assembly GCA_964006375.1 of Tillus elongatus. Lineage (NCBI taxonomy): Eukaryota > Metazoa > Arthropoda > Insecta > Coleoptera > Cleridae > Tillus > Tillus elongatus. The sequence continues at coordinate 314,083,098 of OZ023262.1, read as the reverse complement.
ACCTTTGTCCACCGCTCTAAGGAGTAGGCAGATTGAGGCCTTAAAGTGTCCTTACATATTTCCTTTACCTCTTGAAAATGGCTCCAAAACAGGAGCCGAAACGTCGAGTTATCATAAATTCTGGACGCGGTTCAACCCGAGAACCAAGTATGTCATATATATATATATATATATATATATATATATATATATATATATATATATATATATATATATATATATATATAATAAGCTGGTCAATTGGGAAAGGCTTATTTAATTTTTGAATATAAAGAATATTCTTATTTTGATTGAGTTATATTTTAAACAAAACTTTAAAGAACAAACTAGTTTTCTTTAATTAAACTTATTCAAGGATCCTTTTTTCTATTATCTTATTGCCGACAGTCCAATCGACCGACAGACAAAAAAAATCGTCCAGAATCATGTTTTCTATATGTTTTGAGACTTTTTACGTCGTTTTAGCAAAAAAATTCGAAATTGTTGTCAACAATATTCCACCCGCACAGATTCAACCCCTAATTTAATTTCAGCACAGAATACCAGATGTTTGATGAAATTAAAAATTTTCTAATAAACAAACCCTAAAACCTTATATTACTTGAGTTTTAACGAAAAAATGTCAATTTTTACAAAATCCCCCCCATTCATCCCCTACTCCCTAAAACGATTTTACCCAAAAACAATCCAAACCGTTCGTTTGTCGGGTGCTAACTGTATACCAAATTTGAAGACGATATCTCAATTCGTTGTAAAGTTATCGTGGCTACAAACAGACATACAGAACGGCAGACAAAAAAGTTTGTTCCCAAATTATGTTTTCTATATCTTTTGATATTTTTTACGACGTTTAAGCGCAAAAAAATTTGAAATTTTTGTGGGTACCCTTCCGATACGTCCACACGTGACGATGTGGAAATAAAAGAGCCGCTGGTCACAGAGAATCATGGTTGCGACAACCTGGCGACTTCGCGTTTATACTGTAATGATGATAAAGCTGGTACGTTTTTCGTAAAGAAAAAGTATAATCCAGTTGTCGCCTGTAACTAAAGTACAAATATCTTTCAACTTTTATGCCGCCTTTCTGTTTTGTACACATTAGACTCCAGAGAATACGAACGATTAATCTCGCAAACTGCGATTGATTTTCGATTATTTATTCGAAGGCGATGTGTATAAAAATTTATGTGACAAAAGATTAATGGATAATATATAAAGTAGCCGTGATTCGTGGATCGGAACATATATGTTACAGAAAAAAACGTTTTTCTCCCTTTCGGGCAGACTTGCTTCGGTTTATTAATCTATATAATTCATTTGACTGATTGATCAGACTGTGATCGCTGAAAATTTACTACACTTTTGTTTAGGGACTTTGGACCTAATTTCGTTTTTTGTAAACAACTGCAAAACGCTAAGGCATTAATTACGTTATAGTAGCGAATTTTCAAATGTAATACCCAAAAGTGGCCGCGATTTATGGATGCGGATACAAATCATATAGATCTTAGAGAAAAGTTTCTCGACACGCTTCGGTTTATCAACTTTTATAACTCATCTCATTCACTAAGCAGACTGTTTTTGCTGTAAATACATAAATGGATTTAGAAAATTTATACAATTTTTTTTTTCTAAATAAAAGTTCAAAAATTCTAAAGCACCACTGTATTATGGTAGTGAAGTTTTAGATTTAAAAGAACCTGGTTTTTATATGCACGCTCTGGAGAACCCAATTCACTACAACACATTTTTCAGACTTGACGATCATTTCGCTTACAAAGTTAACATCATTAGAGGAATGAATAAATTAACCGAATTCAAATTACACATAGTAAAGGGTGGGCCATCTAACGTTTGGAATTGGAACTATAGGTTATTTTGAGATTGGAAGGTTTGATGACATTTCCGATGTGACAGAAAGTTAGTTTTATGTTTGACATTTATGAAATGGGTCGCTTTTCGCTTACAACAAAGTTGGGAAATATTAAACACTTATTTCCAAAGTGGTGAGTCTTCTACTCAAACTGTAAGACATTTACGAAAAAAATTTGACAAAAAGGATGTGCCAAAAACGCAGTTTGTGGCTCAATTTGTGACGCGAGTTCGTGAAACTGGATCGTTGTTGGATAAAACAACCCGTGTACGTACTCGTCCAGTGCGCTCAACCGAAAACATCGCTGCTGTTGCTCAAAGTGTACGTGAACAACCATCAACATCAACTCGTCATCGTTCTCAAGAATTGAGCATTTCACGCACTTCTTTGAGAAGAATGTTGCATAAAGATCTCGGTATGAATGCGTACAATGTTCAATTAGTGCAAGAACTGAAGCCGCATGACCATCCGATGCGTTTTCGGTTTGCTCAATGGACCGAAGACCGCTTGATCGAAGATGAGCATTTTTACCGAAATATCAACTTTTCATATGAGGCTCATTTCCACCTCGGAGGATACGTCAATAAGCAAAATTGTCATATCTGGGGCTCAGAAAATCAATATCTCAGTAATACTTCAACTTAGAAAAACCAAATTTGGTACATGTTTTGGGTGTACCAAGGGCATTATTCGTTGGTGAGTAGAGTTCAATCGAAACATTTCAAAGGGTTGAATAGTGGTGATGCACCCATAAAATGTGACAGAATTTCTTAACCCATTGGCGGATCTAAAAAATTATTATTTCATTTTATGGGGAAGTAAATTATAAAAATATTTTACTCATGGTATTTTTCAAAAAACGTTTGTCGTTTTAAAAAAAACCCGAATAAAATCACCAAAAATTCAATAAATGCCTGTGAAATTATCATGTTGAAGAATTTATATAACTTATCGATCGCAACTTTTTTATTTCTGTTGTTTGAGTTGTCTGTTTTCTAATAAATTATACTTACTCAAAATTTTTTACTGATTGTCAAATTTGACCTATACATAAGTTTATTGAAATATTTAATTTTCGATGATTTTTAGTAAGATTGATAAAATATGTTTCTTTACTTATTCGTGTTTTTCTTGAAAACAACAAAGTTTTTTGAAAATAACAGGCGTAACAAAGTTTTAGAGTAAAATTCCTCATAAAATGAAATATGTTCTTAAATCCACAAATCTGTTAAAAAATTGTGACATTTTAAGGGTGCATGACCCCTAATAAACCCTTTCAAATGTCTGAATTGAATTCTACTTACCATCGATTAATAGTACTTGGTACACTCAAAACGAGTACTAAACTTGGTTTTTCTAAGTTAAAATATTACAGATATTGATTTTTTTCGAAATTTCAAACCCCACTGAAGGCTTATAACTTCTCAGGGGTGCAACTTAATATAGGGGTGAGTTGCGTTAAATCACCATATTTTACGCTTACCTACATGCACCTGCCCTGTGTCGGTTCTTATGCGAAACACCCTGTATACATTTTTTGAATGATACAGAAATTAAGAAAATGCAAAGATATGAAATATTGGATTTCTCTTCAAAATTTACTGATTTTCCACCATTTAACTGGCCTTTTATATATTTTTATATAACCAAGCCCGAGAGGCTAGAATTTGAACTTCAATCACTCACCCTTGTTTAGGCTACCATATTGTTCCAGTGGCTACACACACCTGTAAGCTCAAGTTCAGATACGTAATAAGTCAACAATTCGAGTATTGCATGTTTATTCAGATTAAGTATGTACTTATAACGAATACAAAGAAATGTCTGAATAAAATATTAATAAAACAATTAAAATTTCAATAATATAAAAATCAAATAAATAACGATACAGTTCTTGGAGTTGCCAAAAAAATGTAATAGCCAAATACAAAGTTTCCGAGATGAATAATCACGGTTACCCCCACTGAAGTAACTTGAACTTTGGCTAGATTATTGATCCTACAGGCTTTCAGTGTGGCATTAAAGGAATTGCATTACACAATAGTACTTACACCTTTATAGAATACAACTAAATTGGACAGAACATGCCACAAAACACACTAACTTGCACTTACACAACACTACAACTGTCATCGATCAGACCTTTTGACCCTTCCCTTGTATGGTTGCTTGCTGCTCTGCTTCCGCAGACTTGACAGAATGGATATTCTGGTTGTAAAGGCATACTTTGGCAAAGTGATTCCATATATGATAAATAGCAAGTTTTATTGTATATTCATCTTCCTACCATATATGTTCTGGTGCACATTTTCTGCACTGTATAGTGATACTTCTTACAGCATTAACTTCTTCCACAGGAGTAAAAAGCCTGAGATATTGGCTTAACACAATTATTCTTGCACTTTTCCAGTCCATCCACATCAAATTGTGGTGGTTTATATTGCATGACTTAAGTACTATTGAACATAACACAATTTTTAAATTATATATTATACAATGTAGATGTACCTAATTAGTACGATGATCCAGTCTCAAGCAAAATTGACGAACCCATCATGAGTGTGAACTACAGGAGATGTTTTAAAACTTGTTTCTTTACTAGTTGAGTGTTAGTTCTTGATAACCTCACACCATGTTTTAGTTGCTTCGTACTCTGGATCTATGTTGTTTGCAATTGCACAGTTCTCCGTCTGCACATCACATTATTATCTTTCATCTTGTTATCTTCCTTCCCGGCAGCATGGACATGCGCTCTATGCCTAAAGAATGGATTGCTTAAATATACAATGTGTTTACCATAGACAGGTAACAGAATGAAACATGCAAAATAGTTACAATTATAATTCTCACCACTATACCGTAATCATCATCTATCTTTTAAATTAAATTTTAAAGTTATATAATATTATAAGGACATTTCAAGTACATTCTTAGCGAATATTCGGTATAATAATCTATTCAAATATTCTCAGTATATTGATGAAGAATTTTCTTAGCATGTGATTGAATGAATGTACTCAGAATATTCAATATTGAAGTTTGTAATTCCATAAATGTTATTAGAATATTCCGAAACAAATATTCTGAAAAAAGAATGTTCTCACATTGTGAGAACATTCTGAGAATATCTTGTGCTGTATGGAGGCATACTATAAATCATTTAATTCCAAGCATGCCTTGAAGAGTTATCGAATGAAAAATAAATCACGACGGACCGACTCGATATCAAATACCTTTATTTTTTTGGTATTTTAGTTTATTAAACAAACATTATCTATAAATTATATTAAAATTGATCAACCCTTGCTGGGTGTGTGAAGTGTTGAAACTGAGTATATTTTATGTTAATTTTTTACTACTATCGTTAGTTATTCAACCGAACATTTTACATTATTAAACATTTTTATGGTAATTTGGCACCATAACGCACTTGCTGCGGATTTTTTATACTCAACAAATTAAACTTCTTTTCACCAAACCTCGTAGCTTTACTTACTTGTGGACTGGGGAGATTACATCAGACCTTTTTCCTTTGTCAGTAAATGGAATAGTTGACCCTTACCCCTAAGAAATGCCTGCAGTTTGGAAGTTTCTACCATTTACCGCACAACAAAAGCCAACTCCGACTGAAAAAGCCACAAAGCCGCAAAGGAAGCAAGCCAGCACCAGCGACTACTAGAAAAATAAACTTGCTATACAATACTACTTCTTAAATTTATAGTTATCGTTGTGTAAAGGCACCTGTAATGGAAAGGCAGACTGTCTACTTACTGTATTTTACTACGAACTACCCGAATAAATAATTTGTATCTAGTTAGTCTGTAAATCTCCCAATAAGGAAGATTTAATTTAGTTGCCTCTAAGGGGCAAAACTCAGGTTATTCGTGTAGGGTAACGATTTTTATAAATTTTGGATAAAAACGATACGAGGTAACGCACTTAATGAAAAAAATCTGGACGCAGCAAGTGCGTTATGGTAGCGAATTTTCGTAAATTGCAGTAGCGGCTCGTGCCCTAATGCATTGGGAGTGTGCAAGAAAAATAAAGTTCGGGACGCAGCAAGTGCGTTATGGTAGTGATTTTTTATTAAATGCTTCGAGCTTTAATAACTCAAGTTTCTACGAACTTAGAAAGTTGAATTTTGATGTATAGTAGGGTCTTACCCAGGGAAATAGATCCACCAAATTTTATCGAAATAACTTTGTAATTTTCGGAGAAAAAATTTTTTTTCAAAAGAAAATTCAAAATTTGCATAACTAAATTTTCTAAAAATGTAGCAAGTTCAATTTTAGTGTGTAGTAAGGCCTCTTACAAAGCAATATAACCACCGAATTTCATTAAAATACCTTTGTAATTTTCAGAGAAAAAGATTTTTTTTTTTTAACTCAATTTTTTTTCGAAAAACGTTATCCGGATTTTCCTGACTAACGAACTCATCCAAGCCATTAATAAAAGAAAGGCACTTGCCGAGTTTCATCAAAATCAGTTGCTTTGAGTTATTGGTTGGATATATATATATATATATATATACAGGGTCGCTGATAAGTCTGGAAACGGTCGATTATCCGGGAAAATATACAAGGTGTCGAAAAAAGTTTTATACAAAAGTTTTTGGGTTCTTCAATGTCTACTAGGCGGTGATAATTTCATTTATACAGGGTTGGTCATACAGGCGTGGCACACCAATATTAAATTTTTTTTAATGGAACACCCTATATATTATTCGATATTTCAATCCTTCTCTTAATTTTGAGCAACATTTATAAGAAGCATAATGTACCTAAACTCAATCGTTTCCGGGTAAAAAAATAAATAAAAATAAACGCTATTGTTTTTAAAATCTATTGGATGAAGAACAAAAATAAATGAAAAGTAGAATATCTCTTGAAAACAATCTGTGAGTGTGAAAAGAACCGGTTGCGATGTTTTTAACATTGTTTGAAATCCTATTTTATAAGATGTTCAAAGTGTTCTCCATTGACCTCCTGACAATAATGAATTCGCTTAACAAAACATTGCACTGCATTTACAAGAGCGTTTTGAGGAATGTTATTAATTTCATGCACAATCCTTGCTTGCAACTCTTCAATATTCTGCGGTCTATTTTGGTAAATTAAATTTTTTACATGACCCCACAAAAAAAGTCAAGCGGCGTCATGTCGGGAGACCTAGCTGGCCATTCAATAGTTCCCCTGCGCCCTATCCATCTGCCAGGAAAGGTTTGATTCAGATATTCCCGTACCTCAATTCCAAAATGAGGGGGTGCCCCATCCTGCTGAAATCATATTTCTTCCGCTGGTAGATTTGGGTCGTTATTGTTCGGAAATAATCGACTTACGTCTGGAACAATTGATTCTTGCAAAAGTGTCAAATATCGAGCAGAGTTCAAATTACCGTGTATAAAATAAGGTCCTATGATATGTCCACCAATAATAGCACACCAAACATTTACTTTTTGCGGTCTTTGGGTGTGAATTTGTTCCATCCAATGTGGGTTTTCGTCTGACCAGTACCTACAGTTGTGTCGGTTGACTTGTCCATTCAAACAAAATGTAGATTCGTCGGAAAACAAAATGTGGTTGGCAAAGTTAAAATTTTGGCGTAACTTCTCCATAATAAGTTCACAGAACTCGATTCTGCGATCAAAATCGTCTTCACTCAGTTCTTGCAATAAATGAATTTTATATGGACGGAACTTTTCCCGCTTCGTAATCTTTTGAATTGAATATCGACTCATATTGTGATTTAAAGCCAATTGCTGTGCCGAAGTTTTCGGATTTTCCACCACATCCAATATTACATTCAAAGAATTTTCTTCATTTGTAACGGTTACTGGCCTTCCAGTTCTAGGTTTATCCTTGATACCGCCAGTTTCGTGAAAACGATGCAAAGTTTTCGAAACTGTGGATTTGGAGATCGATTCCCGCTCAGGATGCAACTCATTGAACATAATCACCACTTGAGCAAAACTTCGTGTTCTATCACCGTACCCTATCATCATTAAAATTTCGATACGTTCGGTTTCACTTAAACTTGCCATTTTGCACAAAAACTGTTGACACTAAATTACTAATGTTTCAAAACTGTTGACACTGAATGAATGTTTGACATTCGTTGTCCTGGAAACATTTTAAAACAAAAGAATAATACTGCGTTTCTTATGGGCATCTTATCTTATCTTGGGATTCCAAACAATGTTAAAAACATCGCAACCGGTTCTTTTCACACTCACAGATTGTTTTCAAGAGATATTCTACTTTTCATTTATTTTTGTTCTTCATCCAATAGATTTTAAAAACAGTAGCGTTTATTTTTATTTATTTTTTTACCCGGAAACGATTGAGTTTAGGTACATTATGCTTCTCATAAATGTTGCTCAAAATTAAGAGAAGGATTGAAATATCGAATAATAGATAGGGTGTTCCATTAAAAAAAAATTCATATTGGTGTGCCACGCCTGTATGACCAACCCTGTATAAATAAAATTATCACCGCCTAGTAGACATTGAAGAACCCAAAAACTTTTGTATAAAACTTTTTTCGACACCTTGTATATTTTCCCGGATAATCGACCGTTTCCAGACTTATCAGCGACCCTGTATATATATATATATATATATATATATATATATATATATATATATATATATATATATATATATATATATATATATATAAACATATAAAAATTGAAACTGACCCCGGATATGGGTTCTAGGGGTCCTAGTTCGCGCTCATTTGAAAAAAAATTTGCAAAATCTCTCCATCGATACCTCTTTATTAGTAATTTGTTTTTAAAATAAAAATTCACTAAAAATGAAGGGCTCACCTATTTTTCCCCGAAAATGTATTCTAAAAAAAACCTACTTACTAAACTTAATACTTATTAACTACTTATCAAGTTTTCCTCTAGTTAGTTAAACGTTATAGTAGTTAAAAAGTCCCTTAAAAAGTTAACCTTTAAATTTAAAATATCATCCACTGACGTAATCACAATTATTTTGTCCACTTATTAAGCAACCCGAAGTAGTGGCCATTATAATAATAATAATTGTCTTGTTAGAACATGTAAACAACAACGAAATTATCTAATTAAAAATCAACCCGACGCGAAGATGAAAATTACTAGGTATTAGGTACACACGCTCTGCACAAAAGTCCAAACTGGAAGTGTGTAATTTTATAGCGCACAACAGATTGCTTATTTGGTCGTTTTCGACGAAGATAGGCGATGATTTCGCACTAAAGTATCGCATTTCCTGAGAGCGCCGAAAAATACACACCGCCGCCCTACTGATTTATATATATATATGGATGTATATAACGTCTGCAACGATTAACACTATACTTATTCTGATTTTGTATTCTGTATTAATGACTGCCGACTCTCTGCGATCCTCGATATACTAATTTTGTTTGTTGAATGCAGTAGGTAAAAAAGTAAATAAAAATTTATTAAAATATAGCATAGAAAAAATATTATTTTTCCACGGCAGGCGGCAGTGTGCGCGCACGGGCACACTTATTGAGGAGCCACCGCTGGTAAATTGTTTTTAATGGCAAATATGTCTTGTCTTTAAAAGAAGGACATTTGGTTGGCAGTATAACATATATAGTAGTAACAATGCACCATATTTCATTAAAATAGCTTTGTTGTTTCAAAAAGTACAAACATTTTCCGAAAATAAACTTTAAAAGTTCCAGAAAAAACTGGTTCGATTTTCCTGGTCAACGAACCTCTTTAAGCTATTTACATACCTACCAAGACATAATTATGCACAAACAGCATTAGGACCAAAATTGAAACAAAAATTATGAGAATTTGCAAAAATTTCTTTTTGAAGAATTCACCTTTTTTGACAAAAATTGCCTTCAGTAATGTTACACTAAATTATAGTTTTCACAAAAATTCAACAACTTTTTTTTACAATAGCTTACTAAACATTTATTATTAATTACCAACATATCACAAAAATCTTGCAAAAAATGAAAATTAAAATTCAGCCACTATTTGAGAGTGCCTGTATACGGCAGCTGGATTTTTTCGACTAGTAATACAAAGAAAAAGCTCTCTCGCTGCGTCATTTCCATGGGCCTCCGCTACATAACACAATTTGTGATATGTGTTTGAAATATGTGCCAAAAACGTGAAAAGTTGCAAAACAATTGAAATAGCTCAAAAACGATGAACGATATCATTTTTTTTTACAAAAATGCATTATAATTCTATGAAAAAGACATAAATACAATAACATAAGGGGTACTCCATTTAAAAAAGAAAGTGTGTGTCACCAACGACTTGTGGGCCATCCTGTGACTGTCAAAATAGGTTTATAAGATGCATCTCGAGACACCCTATAATTAATGTATATACTTTTTTCTCATATCTTGTATAATAACGGATACATTGAGCTTTACCGTAGAGATGTATATATATATATATATATATATATATATATATATATATATATATATATATATATATATATATATATATATATATATATATATATATATGTATATATATATATATATATATATATATATATATATATATATATATATATATTTCAACAACACACCACGAGGGCTTACAGCCTAAATACTGTCGTACCGTGGGTGTCGACAAGGAAGAAAGAGGCAACTTGTTAATTCTGGACTAGAAGGTTTGGAGGTTTGGGGGAGAAGGAAAAACATGTGCTGGCAAGGAATTCCACAACTTGGAAGTCCTCGGGACAAAAGAGCGGGCATAACAAGATGTTCTATGTCTGGTGACTTGGACAGTAAAAGGATGCACTCGCTCTGTTCCCCTGGTAGATCTGTTGGGGGCAGCATGTGGAGGAACTATGGAAGAAAGCTCCTCTGAGCAGTGCCCGTGCAGATATCTATAAAAGAGAGAGGGAGAGGTCACCAACGGCACATCGGTGGGCAAGGGATGGCAGCCTTTTCATAAGGGTAGGGTCACCGATGAGACGTATAGCTCTCTTCTGAATGGAGTCCAGGATAGCGAGTGTAGAAGCGGCAGCAGCATCCCAGATGTGGGAGCAGTACTCAAGGTTTGGTCTTATTTGTGAAGTATATAAGGTATAGAGATTAGCTGGTAAAAAGTATTTGCGAGCCCGGAAGAGGAAACCTAATTTCTTAGCAGCCGCTTCTGCAATTGATGTGACATGTTGGTGCCAATTGAGATTTCGATCCACATAAATGCCAACAAGTGAATAGGACTCGTTACTTTGAATAACTTGGTTGTTTATTGTGATGGGTCTAGGGCTGGTGTATATCTTATGAGAAAGAAAGCAAGACTGTGATTTGGTGGGGTTGAATTGTACAAGATTTGTACTTTCCCAGTCTAATATTTTTTGGAAATCCACGGAGATGGAACCCTCCATGAGTCTGCCATCCTCATCTAATTGGGCTGAAGAGATAGGCTTAGAATATTGTATATTGGAGTGCAGGGTGCTGTCGTCCGCGTAATTGTGAATTGGGTTGGATGTGCTAGAGAGGAGGTCATTGATGTGGAGAAGAAACAAAGTAGGGGCTAAAGCTGAACCTTGAGGAACTCCTGCATTAATTGGATACAGTTTAGGGGAATGGCCATTAACGACAACAGAAATGCTCCGGTTGGAGAGGAAATTTGCTGTCCATGTACAGAGTTTTGGTGGTAGGCCATAGGCCGGTAGTTTATTAAGCAGCGCTGCATGCCAGACCTGGTCGAATGCTTTGGATATGTCTAGAGCGACAATCTGGGATTCACCGTGTAGTTATATAGACTTGTTCCAAGAATGGGTGACAAAGGAAAGGAGGTCGGCAGTTGATCTGCGCTTACGGAATCCATACTGCCTGTCGTGGATTAGACTGTATTTTTCACGAAATTTTAATAATTCGGTGTTTATATACTTTTCCATCACTTTAGAGACAACTGAAAGGAGATAAATAGGCCTGTAGTTGCTAGGAAGCGCTTTGGATCCTTTCTTGGGGACGGGTTGTACTCGAGCAGTTTTCCAGTTACTAGGGAATATGCCTCTATTGTAAGATGTCTGAAACAGACGAGTCAGGACAGTAGCAAGTTCTAGTGCGCATTTTTTTAGAACAATTGCTGGGATCTCGTCAAGGCCAGAGGATTTCCTGGTATTAAGAGAATGGAGCATATTTCGTACCTTTTAGTTTTGAAAATGATATCCGTCATTTTATGCGCGACATTGGGGACTGTTGGTGGTTGAACATTTGGAGGTGGGTTGAGAGTATAATTGCCGGCGAACAACGAGGCAAAAAGTTCAGCCTTGCCCAGGGCGGTAGAAACAATTTCATCCCCTGAGACAAGAAGTGGGAACGTGCTCTTGCAGAAATTATTCCCAATATATTTTGCAAGAGTTCAGAAGGGTTTGCTGCCGTTGGAGCTTAAGAGGACTTTGTTTTTGATGTGGTTATTAAACGAGTTTTTTGCCTCAGAAAGAATGCGGACATAGCGGTTTCTTGTGTCGTTAAATGCTTGACGGTTTTCTTGACTGGGATTGTGTAGAAACGTTTTGTGAGCTTTGACCTTTTCAAGTCTGGCCTTGTCACATGATTTAGGGAACAAGTGATTTTGAGTGGCTGCAGAGGTTTTCTGTGTACGTGGAATAAATAAATCCATGACAACTTGGATAACTTCGGTGACGTTTTGTGAGATATCAGAGGGGTCAGGATAAGAGAAGCAGACAGACGCCTATGGAAATGAGGAAAAGTAATTTCGCATTTCATCCCAGTTCGCGGAGTTGTAGTGCCAAACGATACGTGGGTGTGATAACTGTGTGACATCGGGTTGCAGTGCGCAGGAAGCAGTGACCATGCCGTGGTCTGAGCGACCCAGGGGGGCGGTGACTGATATCTTATATCAGTTAGGATTTGTATTAAGAAGGAGATCCAAGGGATTTGAGCTGTGTGTTGTGATGCGAGGAAAGTAAGTATGTTGCTGAACCATATTGGCTAAAGAATTGCTGACTTCAAAGCCCTCTGCTGCTCTTCCTTGTGGATCGGTTCTTGAAGATCCTAGCCATTCCTTATTATGGACATTGAAGTCACCAAGAATAGTGATCTCGGAGGAAGGATATTCAGAAATCAGATGGTCGGTTTTTTCAGAAAGGTAGTCAAAGAGCTGGACAAAGTTGTTGTCAGAAGGTGACCGGTAAATGCAACAAAAGAATTTAGTTGCAGCCCTGAGAGAGAGAGTTTTATCCATAGTATGTCTTTTCTTCCAGCTTCTAAATCGGGGAGTCCGGTGCAGGGTAGATTGCTACGGACGTACGCGCACACGCCTCCATGCAATCTAAAAGAAGTAAGGAGCTCATACCCCGGGAAATTAAGGTGATTAGTGGCAGTTTTGGCACTGATTTGAGTTTCGGTGAGGAAGAGGAGTTGGTTGCCTGGAGGAAATGGTGGACGGAGCTTAGGTTAGAATTTAGGCCACATATATTCGAGAAGGATATGTTAAATCTTGATGTTGGCGCCCCCTGTACACCCCTCTCCCGGAGATCCGAATGGAGGGGTATTTTGCCTCCGGAATCTTTTGTTCAGAGAGGAGCCATCATCATTTTTGCTTATAAGGGAAACCGACTCATACACCAGAACCGGAAACGTTCGTTGGGACTTCACCGGCCCCTTGATGTAAGGGGTGGTACCTCCTCGGGCGTGAAAAATCATTTACTATCACGTAAAGGAAAATTCCACTACCACCTACCATATTGCAAGTATACCACACCAGCCAACTATTAAAGAGCTGACCAGCTTTGGAACTTGCAATATGTGTAAGCAAACAAAAACTGAAACTAACCCATAAGTTCGCGCTCATTTGAAGAAATCATTTTAAAATTCATAAGCCGCGGTCTTCTCAATAACGAATTTTTCTTCGAAAATTTGCTAAAATATAGACTATTAAACCATATGCCGAAGCATCAAAAAGAGGGTCTATTTGAAGTGGATTTTCCGAAAATACATTAGTAAAATAAAGGACAATGTTGGTTGAAGCTGAAACATAAGGCTTTGTAAAACACACTTATTACTACATATATTCTATATAATTCGTATTTGTTTCAAATTTTTGTTAGTTAAACTCAGTTGCTTGCATCGTTTCTCTTGTAAAGGACATCCTCATTCAATGTATAGCTAACACTACTAAAACATTAAACTGCACTTCCGTTTTAACCACCGCAAAGACTGCAGAATACATGTCGCTCGAAACTTTAGTTTCTGGTTGACAGTAACTACCGTTTGCTCTTTTTGGAAACAAGAAGCGGAACCTCGCTCGATACGTCTTGAGAATCAGGACTTCTTCTAGATGCAGTTAATAAAAATATATTGCCATTCACTCACGCTTCGACACGAGAGACAGAAATGCAGGAAATGTAAAACGAAACGAAATATACTAAGCGGCTTTAGAATATTGTTGTCATATACTGCCATGTTTATATAAAATTGGATTTTATAGAGTACGTGCACCGATAAGAGCAATTTCTAGGATATATTTTAATACGATTTCCACATTGATACAATAGGACAAAAATGTTGCTAAGCTAGAAAAGTACACCTGGGAACCCAAATCATCACAACACACCTTTTAAAGACCTGACTATCGTTTCACTAACAAAGTTAGCATCATCAGAAGATGATAAATTCTAAGTATTTAAATACTAAATACTACTTGGGTCTCTAAACGATGCGTTGTGGTGACTTGGGTTCTCCAAGTGTACTTACCGGTGCCTTTTTCATTATCAGATTTGTCTTAATTTTTTTATTATCTAGAGATTTTTCAAATACTTTAACATCTAACACTAATATCGGTTGCGATAGATACCTTCTATATTTATTTGTCGATATTTTAAACCCTATTTATTTAGCCTTAGTATTTAATAGCTTTAATTTTCCATTTTGACTGTCTTTGGTTCTAATTATAAGTTTTTATAACTTATTTTTCTAAATAACTTTAGGTTTTTTAAAATTGTCTTTGAAATTGGGTGGGCATACACCGAATGTTTTTAGATATATTTAGGTGACACAAAGTCCTGGTTTATCTAATAATAAATCACTAAAATGTCTTTTCAATACAATGCTTCTACCACACTGATTTTAACTAACATAAAAAAATCTCAAAATACAGAAGGGCCATTTTCTATTTTTTTTACATGGGTAACTTTTTTATTAGAAGAGATAGAAATAAAAAATCTTAGAAAGTTGAATTTTGGTACGAAGTAAGGTCTCTCCCAAGGCAACATATATAGTAAATTTCATTAAAACAGCTTTGTTATTTTCGGAGAAAAATTTTTTTTTTTGAAAAAAAACTCAAAATTTTTCCGGAAAACCCTGTCCGATTTTCCTGGCTAACAAAATTATCCAAGCCATTAATAAAAGAAAGTCACTTGCCGAGTCAGATGGATACAGATATATATATATATATATATATATATATATATATATATATATATATATATATATATATATATATATATATATATACATATATATACATATATATATATATATATATATATATATATATATATATATATATATATATATATATATAACATATAAAAATTGAAACTGACCCCGGATATGGGTACTAGGTGTCCTAGTTCGCGCTCATTTAAAAAAATTTTTGCAGTCTCACCATCGATACCTCTCTATTAGTGCTTTTTTTTTAAATAAAAATTCACTAAAAAGCTTAAATAGAAAAAAATTGGCAGAATCACACCAGAAACTCATTTCCGCGTTCAGATTTGATGTACCTTTTTTGGTTCCTGAAATATCCTGAAAAAAACTGAAAATCGTCCAAATTTTGAAACTTAAATAACTCGAAAACTATCGTAGATAGAAAAAAACTCTAAATTTATCATTGATAGATATTTTGATGTAGAATTTAACTAGATTATAAAAATTCTCATGGCTGTCCTGATTTCTGAAATATAACACAAACTTACATTTTTTTAAATGGAAACCATAGTTGGCTGTGATCTCAAAAAATACCTTATTTTTTCTGATTTCAACGATATAAGCATTTGTATACTTATCTTTTTAAATTTAGTGAAAACGGCAAAAAATCTTAAATGATTAGTAGAAAAAACAAATAAGAGGTAGTAGGCGTTGGAAATAAATGTGTATTACTGTTATAGAATAAGAAAAAAAAACAGTGTGAAACAATTTTTACAGAAGTTGCTTAAAGTGACCACCATTTACTTCAACACACTTTTGGCATCTTCTAATTATCTCTCGTGATAATTTTGTCAATGTTTGAGGTCAAATACTTCTTACTGCTACATTTATTTTGTCAATCAAATATTCTACATTATTAGGATTAGATTTATAGACTTTGTCTTTAATTGTACCCCAAAGAAAAAAGTCGAGTGGGGTTAAATCTGGCGAATGTGCTGACCACAATATTGGTCCTGTATTTTCAATCCAATTGGGACAGCGTCGGTTAACCAATTCACTCACCGCACTTACATTGTGAGGAGGTGCCCCGTCATGTTGAAAATATTGAAATTTTCAGTACATTGCTAATGGCAGTTCATCCAGCGTATTCTCCAATTCGTTTTCCAAAAATAACAAATATCTTTGGCCATTTAAGTTATAGTTGTATAAAAATAGACCAATAATTTTATTAGAGAAAACACATTCACAGAGAAACTGGGTTGGTCTCTTCTTTCTGCCGTCAAAACTGATTCTCTTGAGCCAAGTACACGTTATTGTGTCTATTAAATATGCCATTATTACTGAATCGTGCTTCATCGGTAAACAAAATCGTATCTGTAAAAAGTGGATTTATATATGTTTGTCCCAATAACCACCTACAAAATTGTATTCGTCGTCTTCCATCACCAGGATGTAATGTGTTTCCAATATGATATTTATAAGGCTTAAAGCGGCGTTGTTTCAAAATTAGGCGGACTTTTTCTTTCTAAACATTGCACTGATTTGCCGTTTCTCGTATAGACGAACTTGAATTAAAATTTTTGTAGGCTAAGACTCTTTCTTTATCCTCTTCTCTGAATTTTATCTTTTGATTGCTTGGCTTCATAAATGATCCATATTGTTTTAAGTTTGTTTCCATCTTCGAAAATACCCTTTTGTCTGGCTGTTTTCTTTCCATGTATTCCTCAAAGTACATGTGACTGGATGCATCACTATTACTGTTACACACATTATAACAAAACAGCATGTCATTCCTTTCATCGTTGCTGTACATTTTGAATTTCTCTTTTAGGAAATACAATTCCTCACCACAGAAAAACATACATTAGCGCAAACAACCGCTAAAACTATTTGATATGTATAAATTAATTACTTATGACATTTTTGTTCAAAGCCTACTACTATGATTTGTAATTTCCTCTAAAAATGTTTTTTTTTGCCGAAAGTAGAAAAGGAGAAATCAGACACAAATAAATCATTTCTTATTTGCGATATGGTTTCACGCCGTTTATTCTTATTCTATGCCTCCCTATATAACTTCTATCCCATATTGGATTAAAGTCAAACAGTAGTAGTAATATATGCGGGACCTCAAGTGAACCCAAATCTGGTCAGTAGTAAGGTTACTATTTCCTATAAGTCCTACCCTAAAAAGTTTCTATCTATAAGATTTATAATTAGCAGGATTAGAAATGCTTTATAAGGTTTGAAGATCTTGTTATTGTTTACTACTTACGCTGTTGTTGTGTTGCTGCACTGCCTGAAGTCTCATATTTATCAGCGCACCAAACTAGTGCCTAGTTACGATGATTTTTCTAAAAGTTTATTTTCGATATCTAGGAAATTGAGATCAAGAGTTCTTATAAGCGTCGTCATGGAAGGTCAAAGGGGTTTAAAGAGGAATTAATTTTCAATCAGACAGACATGTAATGTAACAAACTATTAAATTTATTCACATGGATTGAATTTGAAATGGTGAACAAAATAAAATTAAATGGTTGGTAACTCTCAAAATAAACATTAATTTTACAAAATAGAAATCAAATGAATAGCAAGAATTTCAAAAACAAGAAATTGTTAATTTACATACATGTGATAGAATAATGAGACAAATGTGGTTTGTTTATTACTAAAGAAATCTAAGTACTTATATATTGATATATGTTAAAAATCAGATGCTGTGTGTTGGAGTTCAAAAGTAAACAAATTAATATGTAAATTATTTGACGTTTGTCAACCAATTCTGTTAATCTTTTACTCAAATCCTGGCCAGTTTCTTAAGTGAAGCTCAATTTTGAAAAAAATTTTATGTATACATGTATATCTCCGTGAAAACTTTATACTAATTATTGAAAAACAGGTGACATTAAAGACAATGTACAGGTTAGATATTTTTACAGACAAGATTCACTTATTAAAATTTCAGAAACTACGTGTTTAAATTTACAAAAAAAAAACTGATGAGATTCCAGAGATTAAAACAGGAAATTCATAATTATTCTAATAGCAACTCCCTGACATTGCTCAAAATTTAAACTTGATTGAGTGTCTTTGAAAGTTCAGATTATGAACGTTCAGTTGCCAGATGAGTGCATAAGACCAAGTTTGCTAGTTCAGAGAAAAATTATATTGACTCACCGAATCTTCTGCCTTGAATTACCTGGTTACTCTATGGGGACGACCTCCAAATTGAATCAAATACTGGTAGCTGACAAGTCTCAGTGACTCCAACAAGAGAAAAGAAGCTGGGAAAACAGTGATGGTTCCCATTGATGGTTACTAGGCCGGTGGATTTATTGTGTCACGTGTACAAAACCCTTTGACAACCAGGTTGATATTCTGAAGTCGCTTGGTGGAAACCCCGCGATTTACAATTAAAACGTTGAATTTGCCATAGCGAAATTCACTGCCAATTGACTTAAACTTCGGCGATAACCCGGAATTCTTTTTAAAGTAGCAAATCAGCAGGTTGAAACAAAGAACCACAACTTAAGTTCCGTTTTTATGCTAACTACGATGTTTATTTAAACTCAAAAATCACTAAAACACTTCAAATAACCACTGAGTATTGTTAGAAGACAGTATAGGTAACAGAAAGACTATTAAAAACTCAGTTTATAAGACAATTCGAGAGACACCTAAAGTCAACGTGTTTACGCCACAGGCGTCAGTGCCAGACTCCTAGAGGTGGAGAGCGTTCTACCGCTCCTAACCCCTGCACGACATTTTCAGAGTCATGAGCGTTAGTGGCTATGTGCGAGCTCTTTCTCGCCTTCATTCTTCGAATGAGATAAAACGAGACCTCCAATCGCTGGCGAAGTCCCGACGTCTTCTATACACACCTCCACAAGAATGGACTCGTCCGTTCATTTGCTAACCGCTTTTCTAGTTTTCATCATAATTATGTCAGCTTTTACCTAGAATTTCAGGACAATAGAGATGTTTATTTTCCCCAACAAAATGCAACGTTTTTCAATATTTAGATTTCGACGTATATTATAGGTAGTTCAGTACGCTTCTTACGATACAGAATTTTTTAGCGAATTTTCATCAACATTATTTTGAAACCAAAATTTGAAATGTTTAATATAGATAGGGTTTTTGGTATTATTTATTATGCTTGGGGGTTTTCTAAGTGTTTTTAAACCAGTAATCATTCCACGTAATAACTGAATCGTTACAAACAGTAATACATATTTATTTCCAACGCCTACCAGCTCTTATTTGTAAATTCTAGTCAACATCTCAGGTTTTTGGGTATTTTCGTTAAATTAAAAAAATGTAAGAAAACAAATGACAGAAAATTACAATATTTTCAACATGAAGGGGCACCTCCTCACAATTTAAGTGCGGTGAGTGAATTGGTTAACCGACGCTGTCCCAATTGAATTGGAAATACAGGACCAATATTGTGGTCAGCACGTTCGCCAGATTTAACCCCACTCGACTTTTTTCTTTGCGGTACAATTAAAGACAAAGTCTATAGATCAAAGCCTAATAATGTGGAAGATTTGATTGACAAAATAAATGTAGCAGTAAGAAGTATTTCACCTCAAACATTGACAAAATTATCACGAGAGATAATTAGAAGATGCCAAAGGTGTGTTGAAGTAAATGGTGGTCATTTTAAGCAACTTCTGTAAAAATTGTTTCACGCTGTTTTTTCTTATTCTATAACAGTAATACACATTTATTCACAACGCCTACTACCTCTTATATGTTTTTTCTACTAAACATTTCAGGTTTTTGGGCGTTTTCACTAAATTTAAAAAGATAAGAATACAAATGCTTATATCATTTAAATCAGAAAAAAAGCTATTTTTTCAGATCACAGCCAACTATGGTTTCCATTTAAAAAAAAATGTAAGTTTGTGTCATATTTCAGAAATCATGACCGCCATGAGAATTTTGATAATCTAGTTAAATTATACATCAAAATGTCTAACAATCATAAATTTAAACTTTTTTCCTATCTACGATAGTTTTCGACTTACCTAAGTTTAAAAATTTAGACGATTTGCAGTTTTTTCGGGATATTTCAGGAACCAAAAGAGGTGCATCAAATCTGAAAGCGGGAATGAGCTTCTTGTCTGATTCTGCCCGATTCTGTTTATTTATGATTTCTTCTATATATTTTTATAAAAAAAGTACTCATGTAAAGAGATAGAAAATGGCCACCTTATATAACATTTTACACGATTAAAATTTGTTATATTTTACTTTAATCTATTCTCTATTTATCCTTTGATAGTTTGTTGCGTACACTTTTTAAGAAAACATTTTTGAAAGAAAATTATTCTCAGATGAGTCCTTGCCAAATTGTATAATCATTATTTATAGTTTATATGAATTTTAGTGAATTTTCTTAAAAAAAAATCACTAATGAGGAGATCCCGACTTTTGAATTTTGAAAAAATTTCTTCAAATGAGCGCTAATTAGGCCCCCCAGAACACATATCCGGGGTCGGTTTAAATTTTTATATGTTTATATATATATATATATATATATATATATATATATATATATATATATATATATATATATATATATATATATATATATATATATATATATATATATATATATATATATAAATATATATATATATAAACATATAAAAATTGAAACGGACCCCGGATATGTGTTCTAGGGGGCCTAGTTCGCGGTCATTTGAAGAAATTTTTTCAAAATTCAAAAGTCGGGATCTTCCTATTAGTGAATTTTTTTTAAGAAAATTCACTAAAATAAACATATTATCAAATATTATTAAACGAGGAAGTAAAGAAAATGAAATGAATAATTCACTTTGGCAAGAACATTTACACTGGCCACAGCAACAAAAGAAGAACCAAATAAGCGAATTTTTTTAAAAAAATTCGCTAAAACGTAAAACTGCCGAAAAAATGGCATTTGCTGTTACTTCGGATAAATGGGTGAAATATTATCAAAAACAAGAGAATGACAAGAAAAATTTATATATATATATATATATATATATATATATATATATATATATATATATATATATGTATCACACCGATGACTCAAAAAATAATGGGCAGATTTTGATTAAATTTGGTGAATAAATTCCTTTTGCAAATGGCTTGGATAAGTTCGTTAGCCGGGAAAATCGGTCCAGGTTTTCCCGGAAAATTTTGTGTTTTCTTTCAAAAAAAAATTATATCTCCGGAATTAACAAAGTAAGGGCAACCAAATTTCATATGCGGATTTATATCATTATATGCAAGTCACTTACCAAAATTTAGCTCCGTAGGTTAAAGGATAAAAAAGTTACAGGCATTCCAAGAAAAATAAATTTGGATTTTCCTCAAAACGTCAAAATTGCGATTTTAAACGTCAAAATTGGTGATTACATTCCTTTTGCAAGTAGCTTGGATAATTTTGTTAGCCAGGAAAATCCGCCGAGGTTTTCCCGGAAAAATTTGTGTTTTCTTTCGCAAAATATTTATATCTCCAAAATTAACAAAGTAAGGGCAACCAAATTTGGTGAGCTGGTTTATATCGTTATAGGTGTGCCACCTACCAAAATTTAGCTCTGTAGGTCTAAAGACAAAAAAGTTATGGGCATTTAAAGAAAAATAAATTGGGGGTTTCCTCAAAACGTCAAAGTGACAATTGAAAACGTCAAAATTCGCAACATTTAGGCAAATAACTTGAATCTAATACCGGCTATGGAAAGAAAATGTCTCAAGAAGAATGTTTTACATACACCGAACTCTTAGTTTCAACCGTCATCGTCCTTCATTTTACTAAAATATTTCCAGAAAATTCATTTCTAATAGACCCTTTCTCTGATGCTTGGCAGTAGCCTTAGCTATAGAGTTTATTGTTTAATGGTATATAATTTTTGTCGAATTTTCGTAAAAAATCAATAAAGCTCAATATATTCGTTATTATACAAGATATGAAAAAATATTGTATACATTAATTATACGGTGTTTTGAGCTACATCTTAAAAAATTATTGCGACAATCACAGGGTGGCCCATAAGTCGTTGGTGATACAAATAATTTTTTTTTGTCGAAAACGCCTTATTTTTTTGCATTTTCCATCGAAATAGAATGCATGTTTGTAAGTTAAGAAAATCTGGAGGCAGTAAGTGCGTTGTGGTTGCGAATTTTGATTAAATGCTTCATATTTGAAAAGCTCAATTTGCTATTAACCTATAAGGTTGACCAAGAAACGGATTTTTTCAGTAACACTTTTGGTTTACTTTTGGAAATTTCTGTACGTTTTCAAACAATCAAGTTATTTTGATGAAACATGGCACATTGTTTTTACTATATATGTTATACTCGTAATCAAATTTCATGCCTGCTTTTTCTATATAGGTTATACTGGTAACCAAAATTGATGTCTGCTTTCTTAAAAAGAAAACACACATATTTGCAATAAAAACATTTTTATGAAAATTCACTACCATAACGCACTTGCTGCGTCCCGAGATTTTTTATATTTCGATATATCAAATTTCTTCTAAATTGATACAATTATTTCTTATTTAAATTGTCTTTTGGTTTCTGGCATTAATTTACCTTATAATGTCCTTAATGATAGAGTGTACGGAGCATTGTACTGCTGGAAGCCTTTCTAGAAGTACTTGTGTACAGAGACTTTCGTCCTGCTAACAGGACAGCGTTCCGCGCAGAACGTGTAACATTACTGAAGGCAATTTATGTAAAAGAAATTATCATATATTTTTCAATTTTGGTCCTAAAGCCGTTTGTGAATAATTATATCTTGTCAGGTGTGTAAATAGCTTAAAGAGGTTCGTTGGCCAGGAAAATCCGACCAGTTTTTCTGGAACATTTAAAGTTTATTTTTGAAACACCAAAGCTATTTTAATGAAATATGGTACATTATTAGTGCCATATAGGTTAAACTATAAACCAAATGTCGTTCTTGTAAAAACAAGACATATTTTCTATTGAAAACATTTTAACGGAAATTCGCTACCATAACGCATTTGCTGCGTGCCGAACTGTTTTGATAATTTACTATATTGGCATCGCTGCTTCAAGGTGTACTTATAAGATGCCACGCATTCTCCAATCTTAATCACTGCGCTGCGGCAGTGATTTTTAGAGAAGACACCGTCAAATGATTTTGTTTAAAATGCGCATTAAATAAATCAACAATTGTATTTATGCGCATACAAAATATTCCAAATAACCTGCCCCTTGACTCAGAAATAAGATCACGTGTATTAGGCTGTTACGTACTTCAAATCTTTTATTACGACGCCGTGGCATCGAAACAACGAAAATGCTAAGAGTAGTATGAACCATGGTGCTTTTGGCGCATAATAAGAATCTGTGAAATCTATCATGTTTTGGATTAACCAGTTCCGCGGGGAATTGTCGAAGACAAAGTGGTCATAGTAACGATGTAAAAGACTAAGGTCTCATATTTCTGGAAAATCATCAGTTGGAAGAAATATGGAATGCTAAGGCTGGTTATGTAGGAAAAGATTGAATGGAGATGAGGGGTTCCGAACGTAGATGCACACATGGTTGAAAAACTTAGTTAAACTTGGTCTAAGATGGTATGATTTGGATTGACAATTAGCGATATGATATCAGTGAAGGTAATCGTCAAGATCTGTAAAGGCTCTAGCACCGAAAAATGGAAAAAATGATAAATATCGGTTGCTGCATATAGTCATTGAGGACCAGAATAAATGTGAAAATGTAATGTAGAATTTACAAGGATATCCTGCTTCAGCGGTGTGTGTTCAGTTCTACTTAATTTTTTAGTAGGAAAGTATGGAAAATGCAAATCTGGTTAGGGGGTCATCATATCTTTTGAGCCAAATCACATTCAAGAACGAAGGTTAGCAAAAACAAAACCTGCAGCAAGTTTACAAAAAGGGTTTAAATGCCCTTCGTGTTACCTGAAATTTATTTTTATTAGTAGAACTAAAATGACCTCTCAATATACTTTACATTTGGATAATTTTTAGCACTTACCTGAAAATAAGTACACTTGGAGAACACCCAAATCACCACAACACATATTTCAGAGACCTTCTACAGAATTTTTCTTCCTCTGAAGATGTTGACTTGGTCAACGAAACGATCGTAAGGTCTCTGAAATATGTGTTGTGGTGATTTGGGTGTTCTCCAAGTGTACTTATTAGTGCTCATCACAGGTTCCAGTTTTCACATAGTGAATTATGGCTCCCAGGTCAACGGAACTGAATCTATATAGAAAGCTAAGTACTAAGATTAGATTTTTAGGTGCTGATATTGCTTTTTTAAAATCATGCAAACAGAAGTCGGTTTTTCCTAATTTCATTGATTTCAATGTTAAAATTTCTAACAACACAAAAGTTGGTCAAAAAGTTGTGCTAAGCAAAAATGGTTAGATTTAGAAAGGCAATATCTTTACTCGAAACGTAGTGAATTAGAAATACAAGCTTATAGTTTGTTTAAAAAGCTAACATTTAATTTAGGTAACGTAGAGTATGATGAATGGTGCAATTTTCAGAGGAACATGTTTGTAGTTATAAACGCTAAGTAATTAAGAAAATCAATATCTAGAATAAAAAACTAAAAAAACTTGTAAACGATCAGATTAAAATTGAAAAATCAGTTCCTCGGAGAATTGACCTTGTAGAAAATCTTTCTTCGCATTCGTTTAACAAAAATGAGATGGACCTCTTAAACAGAGGGTTAAAATTCGGATTACAGTCACAAAAAGAAGCACTTTTAGATGTCGTTGCCAGTATAGAATCGGGAATTAAAAAATTACCGGATTCTTCAAAAAACTTTATTCGTGAAGCATGTAAAAAGAAAATCTCTAAAAATCTAAAAGAAAATAATCCTACAAAAAACAAAAATTATAATCAAATGAAAATAGTTAAACGATTGTGAGAAAAGGATTGTTTTTATATTAAGGCGGATAAAGGCAATAAAGTCGTGATAATGGACAAAAGTGATTATAAAGATCGAGTGAGTAATGCAATAGTCAGGGCCGTATAGAAAATTAGATAAAAATCCGTTACCAAGAATGATTAACGAAGTTAAAAACAGTTTAAAAAAATGTCCAAACCAGAATTTTTCTTCCTCTGAAGATGTTGACTTGGTCAACGAAACGATCGTAAGGTCTCTGAAATAGGTGTTGTGGTGATTTGGGTGTTCTCCAAGTGTACTTATTAGTGCTCATCACAGGTTCCAGTTTTCACATAGTGACTTACCTGAAGCAAAATAACATAAATTAGTTGGATTTATTTAACAAGTTATTATTAAATAGTGGCTAATGTGATTGATAGTAAGAGTAAAACGTACATGGTATCCAAATAATATATCAGCATATATCGGGAACAACTGATTTGGCTGTTATGTCATTTATGTTTTATTTTTACACCCAAACTAATATCAAGAAAGTAACAAAAACATTTTAGTCATTAGTATATTTAATCTTTCTATTCCTTTTTTAAATCTCTCATATAACGATAATGAGCCCTATTAAGTAAACATTTATAAAATTCCTTTTCCACGATGTAATCATACACCAAAGTCTGTACACAGCTAAGCACTGCGGAAGTTTGTAGAAAGGATAAAATGAACCGAGAGAACATTCTATATTGAAACTGTCTTTCCGAACACATTTCTTGCTCAATTTGTCCCAAATTACAGCAGAGCCGTCAATTTTGGATCCCATTATTACATTCTCGGGAGGAACATTGTCACAGAGAAAATTAAGAATATGTTTGCAAGGATGAGTTTTCTCGTGCTTGACGCGAAAGAAAGAAAATGAAACTTTCGTTGTTGCGAAAGGTGAATACACTTCTATACACCGGTTAGATAATAAAAGAAGTAAATAAAACATGTGTTTTAAATTATGTACTAACGCTAAGTGAAGATTGTGACCCGTGACGAGCACTGATAATTACACTTGGAGAATCCAAATCAACACAACACATCTTTTTAACGGCATGACGATTGTTTCAGTAACAAAGCTAGCCTCATCAGAGGAAGAAAAATTCTGAATGACGCTAACTTTGTAAGTGGATCGATCGTCAGGTCCTGTGATGATTTGGGTTCACGAAGTGTACTTATATGTTTCCTAACGTAAAAATTAATACTGGAAATTTCAGTCAATAAATAATGTTTAAATGAAAACTTAGCATCTTTCCAGATTTAAGAGATTGTTTATAGAAAAAAATGTTCTGGCTCCATAGTTCGACGACATTTTTTTTTATTTTGTAAAAAACATATGGTAAGAGTAATGCTGATAGCAATATTTAATAATAATAATAATAATAATAATAATAATAATAATAATAATAATAATAATAATAATAATAATAATAATAATAATAATAATAATAAGGAGCTTTTATTAACGTATACAGGGTGGCGCATTGAAAACAAAACAGACTGATTTGCGTCCAGAGAATTTTTTTTTTAAGAAACGCTGAAACACGTCAATTTTAATATTGAGGGGGACATGTTTTGACATGAAACTCAACTTTGTCACATCAATCCCTTAAGGGTGGTGAAAGCAATCCTTATATTTTATATAGGGGGCATGGGTCGAGTGTTACATCGTTTGAAAGCTCTTTCTTTTCTGAATGCAGCACACTAATTTTTTTTTGAAGTTTTATCAACTCGTTTAAAAATTATTCACAGTTGGAGTTGCAAGAACGTATTTCATTTATTGTGATAAGAAATGCACTAATTAGTCAATTTTTCGTTAAAAAAAACCTAAGAAACAAAACCAAACGTTAAAAAATGTTTATTCGGTTAAGTAAGTGTTCAAATTGTTGACCACCAGCTTCCATACAAAAGTACAAATTTTGTTCAAAACGAGCTCTGACATTCTGGAGTTATTAGGCGTACACTCGTCTGAAAAACAGACATTGAACAGAAAGTTCCCGTTATCAGCTATTCGTGCAGTCATAACTTCACAAAACTCCAGCCGTCGATCAAAATCATCTTCATTCAATTGTTGTACAAGATGAATTTTATACGGGTGAAATTTATGATGCTTCAATATTCGCTGAATAGTTCTTCTTTTGATGTTTGAAACAGTGGCCAATTTTCTCGTGCTCAAAGTTGGGTCTGCAGCAATTTGTCCTAAAACTTCAATCTCAGTAGTCTCATTTCTACCGGAAATTCACGTTCAGGGTCCCGTTTTTTGCTTGACTACTGAGCCACTTTCTCGAAACTTTGCAACTAACTCCAAAATGTATTTTCTGTTAACATGTCTGTTTGGATGTCGTTCATTAAACAAATTTGCGGTACGGTTGGCACAGTCATCGTTTTTGAAAAAAAGAATAATTATTTTAACTCTTTCTTCTACAGAATACACCATTGTGAAATTAATTTTCGGTAGTACTATCAAGTATCGAACCGACCGAGAAACTGAAATAATAAACCGCATTTCTCTCATTCCGATAAGAAATGCTCTGATAGTCAATATTTTGTTTACAAATCAACAAAACATTGACTATCAGCACATTTCTTATCGGAATGAATGAGTTGCGTTTTTGCATCTTCAACTGTGAATAATTTTTAAACGAGTTGATAAAACTTCCAAAAAAATAAGTGTGCTGAATTCAAAAAAGAAAGGGCTTTCAAATGATGTAACACTCGACCCATGTTCCCTATTTAAAATATAAGGGTTGTTATCACAACCCTTAAGGGGTGGATGTGACAAAGTTGAGTTTTATGTCAAAACACGTCCCCCTCAATATTACAATTGACGTGTGTCAGCGTTTCTTAAAGAAAAAAAATTATCTGGACGCAAATCGGTCTGTTTCGTTTTCAATGCGCCACCCTATAGAGTAACTACATGATAAACGGCAGAGTTCAGAAATTACTTTTGTGTGTTCTTCCACTCAATCGAAAAAATATTTAAACGCACTAAAATAAAATAACAATGATAAGATAAGTACAATTTGGAGAACCCAGTTTATCACAATACAGTTTTTAGACCTGATGATCGTTTCACTAACAAAGTTAGCGTCATCAGAGAGATCAATAAACTAAGCGAATAAAAACTAGACCTCTTATTTATATGTTAGTTGCCAAGCAGTTGCGAACAGCGTCCTCTACGAAGGTATACAGACAGACACCCACTGTTGAGTCTTAAATCCCTGTAATTAGAGAGTCTTAAATCCCTGTAATTAGAAATGCATATCTGCTTTGGTAAAACTGTTTGTCGTTACCAAATACCCCTTCTAAGAAGAACACACTGATTATTAAGATAATAGTTCGAACAGTGGACTACATAGAACCGGAGCTACACTTCTAATAATATACCTATATACTTTTGTAGGCATCTAACTGTCGCGACTACCTGACGTTTTTGATTAACTTGAGATTTTCTTTATCTACATCATGATTATTATTCCAAATATGCTGAACAGTAACTGATTTATCAATAGTGCCATATCTTAGTTGCGCTAAATATTCTTTAAATCTAGTTTCAGCAGTGCTCCTGGTTTGTCCAACATATTTAAGTTCACAATCCTTACAACCTCTTTAATAGAACAATTTTTAATGTATTTTTTGTAGAAAATGTTTGCTGTAAATTGACTTTCTCAAAAATGCCATTAAAACCTTTTGTAATTCGCGGATCAAATGGTAAACATACAACGTTTTTGTCTGATTTATCTTTTCAGAAAGTCGTGGATTCCGAGAAAATTTTCTTTCTTTTATGTTTATTGACTAATGTTTCGACCAAGCAAACAGAATAGCCATTATACTTAGCTACATTGTTAATATATTCAAGTGCCCTGTAGTATCTTTCTTTATTTAAGGGAAACTATATTAAACTATAAAGCAAAAATTTCAAAGTGGCAGTTTTTTCTGGAAAACTATGGTGTGAGTCGATGTAAATGTAACTCACAGTAGTGGTTTCCTTTCTGTGAATGTCAGCTTCTAAAGTGTCCCTATTTTTCATGACTAATACATTAAGAAAAGGTAATTTGTTATTAATTTCTATTTCATGGGTGAATTTAATGGAGTCAAATTTACTGTTTAATTTATGAATAAAATCAGCTACTTTACATACATTACTGCCAAAACATCGTTCACATAACGGAATTATGCTCTAGGAAAATAGTCATTTTCGTTTGTTAGGTCCGTTTCAAATCTACTCATGACAAGATCTGCAATGCGTGGGGAAAGGGGGTTGTCCATTGCTGTGCCATAGGTTTGTTCAAAAAATTCATTATCAAATTTAAAAATATTCTGAGTCATGTAAATATTGGTTGAATTTATACAGGGTGGCGCATTGAAAATGAAGCAGACCGATTTGCGTCCAGACAATTTTTTTTAAGAAACGCTGAAACACTTCAATTTTAATATTGGGGGGGACATGTTTTGACATAAAACTCAACGTTGTCACATCAACCCCCTTAAGGGTGGTGATAACAACCCTTATATTTTAAATAGGAAACATGGGTCCAGTTTTACATCATTTGAAAGCCCTTTCTTTTCCGAATTCAGCACACTCATTTTTCTTGGATGTTTTACCAACTCGTTTAAAAATTATTCACAGTTAAAGATGTAAATACGCATTTCACTCTTTCCGATAAGAAATGTGCTGATAGTCAATGTTTTGTTGGTTTGTAAACAAAAAATCTATCAGAACATTTCTTATCAGAATGAGAGAAATGCGGTTTATTATTTCAGTAGAAGAAAGAGTTGAAATAATTACTCTTTTTAGTGAATTTTTATTAAAAAAAATCATTAATAGAGAGGTATCGATGGTGAGACTTTGCAAAAATTCTTTCAAATGAGCGCGAATTAGGACCCCTAGAACCCATATCCGGGGTCATTTTTATATGTTTATATATATATATATATATATATATATATATATATATATATATATATATATATATATATATATATATATATATATATATATATATAATATATATATATGTATCCGTCTAATAACTCAAAAAATAATTAACCGATTTAGATGAAACTCGGCAAGTGCCTTTCTTTTATTAATGGCTTGGATGAGTTCGTTGGCCAGGAAAATCGGACGGGGTTTTCCGGAAAAATGTTGAGTTTTCTTTCAAAAAAAAATTTTTTTTCCGAAAATTTCGATAAAATTTGGTCTACATATTGCTTTGGACAATACCTAACTATGTGCCAAAATTCAGCTTTCTAGGGTTACAGAAAATTGAGCTATTCAAATTTGAAACATTTATGTTTAAATCATAAGTATGTGGTTGCTGTTGGTTAGTCAATGCTTCTCTTATTGTCATTGACTCATGAAATTCATTTTTAAGTTTCAGAGAAATGTCAATAACACTGAATTCACTGATTGTTAATCATTTGAAGCATTTACGATTATATATAACCCTATTGTAATTTATTATCATTTATCACCTCTGTAGTATAATTATTTTTTTCCTTACAACTCGCAGCGTTTTTAGTCTATTGTTGTTATTAATAGTCAATAGTTTCTTTCCGAATACACACAGCTTCCATTGACTTCTGCTTCTGCCGCTGTTACAGTCCTTTTATTTAGAGGTAGATTTGTAACTACTCATACAGCCAGTGTTTTTTAACCACGTGGCTGGGGGACTGACCTAATTCATTCCCAGTTGCTGTTGATTTACTCATATTCTCTTAATATGTTTGAAGATGTGGTGTCTACTTCATTACAAGTCACTTATTAACCGACTATTTATGAAATCAAATAAGTAAATTAAATCGATTGTCATAAAATATGTAGTGTACTAAGACAAGGGAAAAAAAATAAAACATATATAACTGTGCATATTTTGATTATATTTTAGGGTGCTTGAGAGAGGTATTGTCACAGCATAATATCTTATTAAAGTTCATTTGTAAATAGGTTTAATTTTTATATGTTTGTTTATATATATATATATATATATATATATATATATATATATATATATATATATATATATATATATATATATATATATATATATATATATATATATATAATAATAATAATAATGTCTTTATTTGTACTACAACCAAACTAAACTATACAAAATTCACAACAAGAATATAACCTACAATGTAGTACAGGGGCGAAGTTCAGTGCAACACATAAGCGTGTGCTCTGCTCTACCACTTAACCCCAGCATACACACTATCCACTATATACTATATACATATACTGGCACACCGCAACGGGAGACATCAGTCAAGGCCAAAAACAATGAACACTCATCAGCACCTCATCTAGTGAGCAAATAATAAACACGGCTGTGGGACGGAAAAGTATCCTGGAAAAGGGAAAGAACATGAGAATGATAGCAAAAAGAAAAAGAAAGAGAAAAAGTAGGAGAAAAAGGCAGGGCACCTGTTTTACGTTTTACACACACAAAAAAACATACACGCTCATTCATCACTGCCTACCATGCAAATAACCAGTCATTGCCTTCCTGAAGGATCGCACCGATAACTTTTTCATGTCTTCTGGTATATTATTGTACACACTACAAACATCGTATGAAAAGGATCGCCTGTAAATATTCAATTTATGCTTAGGCACGGACAATAAATCCTTCTTTCGTATGTTCACATTATGCACATCCGTGCGGTATCTTATTCTTCTGCACAAGTACCGAGGCAACCCTGACTGAATTATAGAATGGTAAAAGCAGGCTCTACGTAGTGTCATTCTGTTATTCATGTTCAACCAGCCACTGTCCCTAAGCTCACGCGATATGTGATCATACTTACGCACCCCATAAATGAACCGCAAGCACGAGTTTTGCAACTTTTGTATTCTACTCATATACTCGGCATCAAGACACGGATAGTACACCTGCGAGCAATACTCCAGCTGCGATAGGACCAGTGAATCACATAGCACAGTTTTCAGTCCACGCGAAAGATACGATCTATGTGGGTACAGTAGCTTTAAACCACCATATCCTCGCTGTAAACATTTGGAAACGTGTCTCCGATATCTGAAAGTAGCGTCCATGGTAAGGCCAAGATTCGTAACTTCTTCAAGCAGAGGTATCGGCTCCCCATTGACACTCAGCATTATATGCGGCTTTATAATATCAATACCTGATTTATGACCAAAAACAATTGCTGCAGACTTTTTTGCATTCAAATGCAGTGAGTGATCCAACGATAGTTCACTCACAATCCTCAAATCATCATTTATCTTGCTGAGTGCCTCTCCGAGTCGTGACCTTGGAAATGAATAATAGAGCTGCGTGTCGTCCGCATACATATGTATTGTACAGCTTTTTATAAATGTTGGAAAAATATGCGTATAAAGGGTAAACAAAAGCGGGCCAAGGATTGAACCCTGGGGTACACCTCTACTCACCCCAATTGCAGCGGAAACATTGCCACGCAACTCTACATGCTGTGACCTACCAGTGAGGTAACTAGACAGAAGCCCAACGGATTCGCTGCCAATACCAATATAACGCAATATGTCTACCAGAACATCGTGCCTTATGGTGTCAAATGCCCTTGTATAATCCAAAAGAATCAATACAGTAAACTTGCCATCATTGCAGGCTTGAAGAATGTCATCATTGACCTTGCAGAGGGCTGTTGTACAGCTAAAATTTGGCCTGAAACCAGACTGCACATCCGGCAAAATCTTATTTTCATCAAGGTATTGTCTCAGCTGCAGGCAAAGGACCTTTTCAAAAATCTTTGATAATATTGGCAGCAGACTAATTGACCTCAAATCCTTGAACTCTGTGGGCTCATTAACCTTCGACAGAGGCGTCACTCTAGCACACTTCCACATGTCTGGAAAATACCCAGCTAAAATACAGGAATTAATTATATTAGTTATGTATAGAGTAATACGTGGTGCACATGTTTTTAACATTTGAAGACTTATATTATCAATACCACTTGCATTACTTTTGATTTTATCTAAACATTTAGATATGGTTTCTGTGTCTGCCAGAACAAATTGAAAATCAGCTGGACTTTTCATATGTGCATAATATCTCTTATAATTATCATTTATAGAACCCACAGGAACACTATTCACAAAATAATCATTTAACTTATCTACGTCACTCAAGCTATCAGGAATGCCCACCCTAGTCCCTGTACCTTTAATATTCAGTCTATTTAATTCCCTATATAAATCACGCGCATTTTTACCTTTCAGTGAATATTCAAAGTATGCCTTTTTTTCTCTAAGTATAGTAGCGCTGGTAAAATTTCTCAGAGCCTTGTAGTAATTCCAGTCCCCCACAGCCAGGGACCCACGATATTTTACTTTAGCATTATCCCTCAGCGACATAAGCATTTTTACATTATCCGTTATCCAAGGCTGCGGTGTCCTCGTGATTTTCTTAACTTTATAAGGGGCATGCTTGTCAAATAGTCCAGTAATAGTGCTGGTAAATATTGCAATTTTTTGATCAGTATCACTCGTGTGGTAAATGCCATCGAGATCAGTGAAAATTGGATCCATCATAAATAAGTCATTATTAAAGTGCCTGTAATCACGGCTTGTCACGATAACTGGCTTCCTAGCAGCCTTTCTCACGTCTAATATACAATATACCATATCATGATCCGATATCTCAGTCAGCGCAACACCTGATGCCACTACAATACCACTGTCTGATACCAAAATGTGATCCAGTAATGCCCCCTTTCGCGTTGGATCCTCTATCATTTGTCTGAAACCAATTTCCTTCAGCGACACATTATACGCCCGGCTCATGGAATCATCTTTTAGTAAATCAATGTTCGTATCGCCGCAAATGATGATGTCATCAGTAAGCAGCAGCGCATTTCCAATTAAATTTTCAAGTTCATCAATGAAGATTTTGTAATTCAATTGATGTTTACGATACAAGGCCGCAAGGAAAATTCTTTTATCGTTTATATTCAGGCATACACATACCTGCTCTATACTGCTCGTTGTAGAGATCAAATTGTACTTTATGTGATCCCTTACATAAATAGCAACACCGGAGCCTCTCCTATCGTAATCCCCCCTCACCAAACGAAATCCATGCACATTCAGCACAGCGGTCGGTGTCTCAGAGTACAACCACGTTTCGGTGACACACAATATATCAATATCCTCATCCCCTATAAGTCGCTCCACCTCTTCCAAATGCGGCCGCAATGATCGCACATTCAACTCTGCAATTTTTAATTTTTTAAGATTCATCGCAAGCTGTATCCCCAAAAAGAAAACAATTTATTATTGACCAGTCAGATCACATCAGTCAAAATACACGTACTATAGTTCTCAAAGTGATAATCATACAGGCCCTGTATAGCAAACAAAAAGAAAATGTGAGAAGAAAAGATAAGAATGTATATGATTAAAAGTGCCTTATTATACACAAATATTAACACCAAAATTTAACAATTTAAAAGATGCCGATAAAGTAATATAATATCCAAGGTAACCGTTAAACAATATAAAATTTCGAGTTTAATGTCTACAAGTACGCCACTCAAAAAAATAAAGTATTTAAGAACGTACAAATCAATATTAGTCTACAACCGATATCACCCCACGCTATGCCAGCATCCAAAAAACCTAAAGTAAATAAACAAAAGCAAAAGTAAACAAAAATATTATACAAACAAAAACTGTAAATTCCACAAAAGTTATCAAGATAATATAAAACAATGCCTATGCAAAAACACACCTAAATAAATTCAAGATAACAGCCGTGCGTCTACAGATTACTTCTGTTTCAGTTCAGGTCAATGTATTCACATGTTAAGGTGAGCCCACGGACCAGTCACCAACACAACGCACACATTACAAGTTAATACATATTATCAAACTTCCATTTTCTTACCACATCATTTTCTCTATAAAAAATGGTACCACCATTAGTCCACACATTCCTGGCGCCATACTTCACCATGACTTCTCTACATGCAGAAAATCTGTGCGATGTTAAATCTTCCTTAATCACAATACTAGTGCCCTTCAACTTGCTCTTATTTCTGAAAACATCCTCCTTGACACGCCTTCCGCAAAATTTGACCAGGATAGGTCCACTCCCATCTCTTCCCACTGGTAGACGGTAACACGCCTCAATGTCGCCCCTGTTGAACCCAGCCATCCCCAGCCTTTGATGGCACAGTCCAACAACAGAATCAGGCAGCTCTTCGCCCTCAACCTCTGGAACTCCATATATTCTCACATTGTTGGCCCGTAACTGCTGCTCCACTCTGTCCAGCTGATAATGGGCACTCTCCAGCTTCTTCTCCAGGCGCGTAAGTCGTTCATCATACGCTTTAAATTTTTGCTCAAGGAGTGGGCCCACCTTCTCACTAATCACTGTCGTTAACTTGTCCACTAATTCGTTCATTAAGTCATGTGACGACAAAATGCGTTCCACCACCCTCTGAATCATATTTTCCTCTTCAGGGGTAGGTTTATTACTACGGGTATACTTATTACCACCCATGTTCACCAAAAAACAGCAATTAAACCGTACGAATAACTTGTTTTCAACCTAAAAACGTGGGAGCTCAACCCTACACGTCTACTCGCGCCAACACATATGTCTCTCTATCAATCATATATATATATATATATATGATATATATATATGATAACTCAAAAAATAATTAACCGATTTCGATGAAACTTGGCAAGTGCCTGTCTTTTATTAATGGCTTGGATGAGTTCGTTACCCAGAAAAATCAGACGGGGTTTTCCGGAAAAATTTTGAATTTTCTTTCGAACAAATTTTTTTTCTCCGAAAGTAACAAAGCTTTTTAATGAAATTTACTATATATGTTGCCTCAACCTTACTACGTACCAAAATTCAATTTTCTAAGTTTAGAGAAAATTGAGTTATTCAAATTTTAAATTTTCTTTCGAAAAAAATTTTTTCTCCGAAAATTACAAAGTTATTTTAATGAAATTTTGTGGATGTCTTGCCTTAGGAAAAACCTTACTACGTATTGAAATTAAACTCTCTAAGTTTATAGAAAATTGAGTTATTTAAATTTGAAACATTTAATAAAAATTCACTACCATAACGCACTTGCTGCGTCCCGAATTTTTTTCAAAAACGACGACTGTGCCAACCGTACCGCAAATTTGTTTAATGAACGACATCCGAACAGACATGTTAAGAGAAAATACATTTTGGAGTTAGTTGCAAAGTTTCGACAAAGTGGTTCAGTAGCCAACAAAAAAACGGGATCCTGAACGGGAATTTCCGGTTAGAAATGAGACTACTGAGATTGAAGTTTTAGGACAAATTGCTGCAGACCCAACTTTGAGCACGAGAAAATTGGCCACTGTTTCAAACATCAAAAGAAGAGAACTATTCAGCGAATATTGAAGCGTCATAAATTTCACCTGTATAAAATTCATCTTGTACAACAACTGAATGAAGATGATTTTGATCGGCGGCTGGAGTTTTGTGAAGCTATGACTGCACGAATAACGGGAACTTTCTGTTCAATATCTGTTTTTCAGACGAGTGTAAGTTTTTATTAAACTCTACAGTCAATCATCATACAAAAGAAAATAAAAGAAACGACCCAGCAAAAGAAGAAATGAGAAAAAGAAATGAAGAACTCAAAAATAGATGAAGACGCAAAGAAAATTCTACAAGAACAGTCCAGCAGAATGGGGAATATTACTTTATATGTGGACGAACGTCTAAAGCAAGTAAAAAACGACATATTCCAGCAAGGAGAAAGCCGAGTAAAGGATACTAGAGACGATGTACATGACAATCTGACCAGTATACAAGAGGAAGTATGGCAGAAAGTGCAATCACTAGAAATTAAGTGTGATACCCTGGCCAAAGGAAACATCAGATTCGAAGATAGCCCGGTCATAAGAATTAGTGTCTCCACATTGAATGGCTCCGTCCCATGGGGTATTTGTCTACGCCAGCTGGAAGCCGCTGCTACAGCAAATGTTTGGGGCGAGAGCGAGAGAGAGGGAGAGAGTGAGAGAGAGCGACTTCGTTAATAGAGGCTCTCAGAGGAGATGCTCTATATATTCTCGCAGGGAAGAACCGTTGAGTTTTGACAGCATTAGACATCAACTAGAGATGAGGTTTGGCGACCAGCATTTGCAACAGCTGTATCGATTCCAGTGCAAAAAAAAACGTTGTCAGACTGACAAGAATAGCCTGCCCTATAGCCCCGATGGAGTTTTTAAACCAGCTGTCACTGCAAACCTTCATTGACGGCATAAGGGATACTGACACCTAACAAACCCTGAGGATGGCGAGACACAAAAATTGAACGATGCTTTGACACATTCTTTGGAGTTTAAAACGACAAAGGATGCGTCAGAATGTCATGTGAGAGTTCGTAGTCTCCAAGTACGAGACTAAATTAAAACAGATCTATCCGAGGTGGTGCAGCTGCTAAAGAAAATGGTAGAACAGATAAAGCCTAAATTTCATGTGAAGCCAATGCGTTGTTGGAACTTCGACAAGATGGGACATATACGAGGCAAATGTTGGATTCTAAGATCATCGCTGTCCGGGGCATGGAAGAAAGTAAAGTTAAGCTCGGTAGCCGTCTTTCAGGTTAACAATTCTGACAGCGCTCCCATCGTAAACGGATACGTAAGCGGCAATAAGACTCAGATGGTCGTCGACACCGACGCACCTAGGCTGCGACATGGTACCAAGATGGCGAGTAAGCCATCCAGACAGAGTATTCAGAGTAAATGTAGCGAGTGGTGATCGGATCGAGGCATTTAGCGAAACTGACGTCGAACTGCAAATCGGGACATGGAAGGCAAAACAGACAGCTATAGTCCCCGCCATATCATACCCGATTATAATTGGCTCGAATATACTACCAGGTCAGTGCCCTAACTTGATCTTGGCACTAACATCCTGACTATCGGCGGTGAAGAAATAAAAATGTCGCCTGGCAATCACCTGGTAGTGCGGAAAATCACCGTAGAGGAAAATAGCAAGGTCTGCCGTTAAAATGTAATTCCAGTAAAGAGGGCTAAGAGATGAAGAGACGCCCCAGTTTCTCAGCCAGAAGCAAGTAGAAAAGACATTATGGGAGAAGTACAAGACGAAGGGTGTAAAGACCATGTGTGAAGCCAACCCAGTAAAAGGTCAGTCAAACACATTTGTTTGAACAGAGTTGATGCCGACGAAAAGAATAGGGCCTGCAGAGATATTTGCCCAAGTAGAAAGACCAGTACAAGAGAAATTATGCGTAAGAACCAGTGCAACGTAAGAACTTCGCTTGAAGATAGCTCCGACATATTGACGAGAAGACAAGCCATCCATTCTGTTGTCAGAATGTACCTACGAGTAGAAATTGACTGCGTGAAGACCGGTTATGGTGTGCGAGCTAATCCGACTGATTTTGAAGGAGAATGTCGGGTATGGTTTTAGAATCCAGTACGGCGCAAGGGACGGTCACCGAAACTACACAACTTTCGTAGTTTTAGTTATTGTTAAATTGATGATAGTTCCTAGATTGGAGGGGAAGAATGTCTGGATCTTATATTTATATAAACTACGCGTCAATTGAAGTGGAACACCTTAAATTTTGGATGCTGTTTGATCGTTTGTATCTCAAAATCAAATTAACAGAATCTGATCTAATTTTCACAGGTTGGAAGATGTTATTTGGGGCTTCTGATTGGTAGACAATAACAAAATTTGCGCTTACTTGCTACAAGATACAGGGTGGAATATAAGTAGATGTTTTTTCAGCAACATTTTAATCGATGGCCGTTAGTCTACGAGGAGAGTTATATATATTTTTGGTATGCAATTTAGAAATACACCTTGATACCGCGGGACGTTTTCGAGATTTTATTACTATCGCAGCCCACTACGTTTTTATAATACATTTTGTATTTTAGGTCAAATCCACCCTAAGTGAAAATGCAAGTAATCCCTATTGGTCGATGAGGCGGATTATGTTTGCTTTTGGTATTCAGTGCTGAAGAATACCTCTATACCTCAGGACCTTCCCGAGATTTTGTTGATATCGCGTTTCACCCTGTTGCTGTCATCACTTTTGTCTTTGGGGTCCAATTAGACTCTTAACCACATTGTTTTTTTTTTTTCGTAGAACGCGCACTTCAATAGTCAAGGAGTTGGGTTAGCTGAATTTTTGGTATACAATTCAGAAGAACACCTTAATACCTCGGGACGTTTTCGAGATTTCAGTAATATCGCAGCCCACTACGTTTTTATAATCAATTTTGTATTTCAGGTTAAATCCACCTTAAGTAAAAATGCAAGCAAACCCCATTGGTCGAGGAGGTGGATTATGTTCGCTTTTGGTACTAAGTGCTAAAGAATATCTCTATACCTCGGGATCTTCCCGAGATTTGGTTGATATCGCGTTCCACTACGTTGCTGTCATCACTTTTGTCATTGAGGTCAAATTAGACTCTTAACCACATTGTTTTATTCGAAAACCGCGGACTTCAATAGTTAAGGAGTTAGGTTAGGTGAATTTTTGGTATGCAATTCAGAAGAACACCTTAATATCTCGGGACGTTTTCGAGAATTCCGTAATATCGCAGCCCACTACGTTTTTATAATCAATTTTGTATTTCAGGTTAAATCCACCCTAAGTAAAAATGCAAGCAAACCCCATTGGTCGAGGAGGTGGATTATGTTCGCTTTTGGTATTCAGTGCTGAAGAATATCTCTATACCTCGGGATCTTCCCGATATTTGGTTGATGTCGCGTTCCACTACGTTGCTATCATCACATTTGTCTTTGAGGTCAAATTAGATCCTTAACCACATTGTTTTTTTCGTAAAACGCGCACTTCAAAAATATCTCTATACCTCGGGACCTTCTAGATATTTGGTTGATATCGTGTTCGACCACGTTGTTGTGAACAAATTTGTCTCCTAACTTTCTCGCAAAATTCGCATGACAATTGTTGAGGATTTGGGTCAAATGAATTTTGGGTATGCAGTTGAGAAACCTTCAATGCTTAGCGACGTTTTTGATATTGTTGAAATCGCAGCCTAATCGGTTGATATAATTAATTTTGGACTATAGCTAAAATTTTTGATCAGCAACAATGCAAGCGGACCCTCCCCCACTGATTCAGGAGGTTAGTTACGTTGATTCATGATTTCCATAACAACCAATTTCGTTGCGAATGGCAACAATCAAGTTTGACATTTATTCACATATGCTTCAAGTTTGTCGCTTATAATTTTATTTACAGTAAAAATATGGTGCAGCTTCGATTATTGCCTCACGAAATGGAAAATATTTTAAGGTAACAAAATAAAGCATTAATTTAAACAAATCTCTGAAATATTGATAAATTTCTTGTGCGGTTTCAGGTTAAGGAGACAAGGCTGGTCGTATAGACACATAGCCGAAATTTACTCCAAATCCCAGTCGACAATTAAGCGGGTGATAGACCGTGTCGTGAATACCGGCGGCTCTCAATACAGGCATGGGGCTGGCAGAGAGAGGGTTACTACTAGGCGAGATGACAACCGAATTGCTATAACAGTACGCAGGAACAGGAAGATAACTTCCTCAGAAATTAGATCAATTGTCGGAATTGCAGCTTCGAAGTCGACAATACGCAGACGACTCCATACCAGAAGTTTAAGAGCCAGACGACGATCGGTCTGCCCACTCTTGAAAACAATACACCGCACGGGGCGCAGAAACTGGGCCAACCAGCACAGACACTGGGGAGTGGCAAAATGGCAGAGATGTTTGTTTGTTGCTGAATCAAGATTCACTTTGTATCGAAATGACGGGCGTGTATTGGTATGGAGAGCAACTAGTGAAAGGTATAGCGAAGAATGTATGGAAGTACGAGAGCCTTTCGGTGGAGGTGGACTGACAGTATGTGGTGGTATCAATCGGAATGGGAGAACTGACTTAATAATATTGATGAGAGAAAGTATGAATGGAGAAAGGTATCGAGATTTGTGTGTGAGAGATATTGTCGTTCCCTATGCCATTAATTTTGGTAACGATTTTATATTGGTCGATGATAATGCTCGTCCTCATCGAGCTCAAATCGTTACAGATATGCTTAGGATGAACAATATAAAGAGAATGGAGTGACCTGTCAGATCACCTGATATGAATCCGATTGAGCATGTATGGAGTCGGATCAAATTAAAATTAAGCGAGCGAGAAAATGGTTTCCGCGACTTGAATGTATTGGCTACTGCGATTAGGCAGGAGTGGGAAGCTACTCCTCAATATTTGTTGAGAAGATTGGTGGATAGCATGCCCAGACGTGTGGCAGATCTGATCAGTAATCGTGGTGGACCTACAAGATACTGACTTTTAGGTTTCTTCATGAATATGGGGTTATTTATTCATTCACTTATCTGTGCTAGTCATGTCTTGTATAATGAATAAAATAACAATTTCGCTACTAACATATTTGTTTTACTACTAAGAAACAAAATAAATGATATCAACCTAGTAGGCTGCGATATCAACAAAATCTCAAAAAATGTCACGAGGTAGAGTAGAGATGTTTTTCAAGGTGAAATACCAAAAATCAACGTAAACTCCCCCGTCGACCAATGATTAAAAAA
Source organism: Tillus elongatus (assembly GCA_964006375.1). NCBI lineage: Eukaryota > Metazoa > Arthropoda > Insecta > Coleoptera > Cleridae > Tillus > Tillus elongatus. The sequence goes on along the minus strand of OZ023262.1, from coordinate 314,041,273 downwards.
ATTCATGATATAAACGTAGTGGGCTGCGATATTACGGAATTCTCGAAAACGTCCCGAGATATTAAGGTGTTCTTCTGAACTGCATACCAAAAATTCACCTAACCTAACTCCTTCTATTGAAGTCCGCGGTTTTCAAATAAAACAATGTGGTTAAGAGTTTAATTTGACCTCAATGACAAAAGTGATGACAGCAACGTAGTGGAACGCGATATCAACCAAATCTCGGGAAGATCCCGAGGTATAGAGATATTCTTTAGCACTGAGTACCAAAAGCGAACATAATCCACCTCCTCGACCAATCGGGTTTGCTTGCATTTTTACTTAGGGAGGATTTAACCTGAAATACAAAATTGATTATAAAAACGTAGTGGGCTGCGATATTACTGAAATCTCGAAAACGTCCCGAGGTATTAAGGTGTTCTTCTGAATTGCATACCAAAAATTCAGCTAACTCAACTCCTTGACTATTGAAGTCCGCGTTTTACGAAAAAACAATGTGGTTAAGAGTCTAATTTGACCCCAAAGACAAAAGTGATGACAGCAACAGGGTAAAACGCGATATCAACAAAATCTCGGGAAGGTCCTGAGGTATAGAGGTATTCTTCAGCACTGAATACCAAAAGCGAACATAATCCACCTCCTCGACCAATGGGGATTACTTGCATTTTCACTTAGGGTGGATTTGACCTAAAATACAAAATTTATTATAAAATCGTAGTGGGCTGCGATAGTAACAAAATCTCGAAAACGTCCCGAGGTATCAAGGTGTGTTTCTAAATTGCATACCAAAAATATATATTAAAATGTTGCTGAAAAAACATCTACTTATATTCCACCCTGTATCTTGTAGCAAGTAAGCGCAAATTTTGTTATTGTCTACCAATCAGAAGCTCCAAACAACATCTGTCAACCAGTGAAAATTAGATCAGATTCGGTTAATTTGATTTTGAGATACAAACGATCAAACAGCATCCAAAATTGAAGGTGTTCCACTTCAATTGACGCGTAGTTTATTTATGAAGTTACTTTAAGCTGTTAGTGACAGTCAGTCAGTTGTTACAAATAATAAGATAAGTTTGTAAGTTTGTAAGAAATACAGTCCGCAGGTTCAGAGCTCTTTTGTATTGTGGTACAGTTCTTCGGCCCACAATGTTCAAGCAAACAGCTCGTATACGTATTATAAAGCAAAAGTAACCAAAAGTGCGTTTCATGAAGTTTTAATGAAAGTAGTGGTAATTTTCTCTACCAACCAAAGTACACCCAGGTAGTGGCTTTCTTAGATAAATTAGCTACTACAAACTTTAAAATTAAATCTAGACTACTCTCGTATAAAACTTCAGACGACTCTGAATGTTTAATTCCCATGAAACCCAGTTTACCCTCCTCTCACTATAAAAACACAGAGATATGGAGTTTCTCATTATCTCTACCTCCCACGTTTTTTTGTACGCTCAAATATTCGCTTGCAAATGCGTTCCCAATCACCTCTATCTACTCCATATTCTATTGGCTCGTAGCACAGAAATTTAAATTTGTAATTCGCAGGTTATTTGAATCAAATTGGCTGAAGAATTTGTTTTAGAAGTCACAGTTCTTGACAGGACCATGATTAAGGTGCTTTTGTAGCTATATAATTTATTGGTGTAATATAAATAATGAAACTAAGCAGTAGCTAGTTTTGTGCTCTGAGAAAACTTTAGAACACGGGCGTGTCAGGGATATTAACTATTTCAAGAAAGTCATTTATAAGTCAGATAGTTTTTATAAGCCAGAACTTGAAGTTGTGTTCAGACCGAATTTAGATGTACTGACTTCTTCTCTGACTTCAAAAGTGCTTGCCACTCCATAATGGCGAACGAGAAAAGGAATACAACATCATAATACAAATAGCACAAAAATAGATACAACAAGAAAACAATAGAAAAGCTAGTAAAAGAAATCAAAAACAAACAAATCAACAAAACGGAAAAGAAAACACCAGAAATAAACACAAAATACACAACATTCACTTATAACCACCACATCAAAAAAAGAATACACCCACAAACTTTATTTACTTTGGGACAGAAAAGAATAGGGTAAATAAAGGCAAGCAAAAACATGATCTATTACATTAATATTTATACAGCAACCTGGATACAAAACTCAAACAGAGAAATTGATAAACAGGAAATATACTCAACAAAAAATACACTAGAAGGCTGAACATAAAAAAATTCCCGTGTTTCATGCATTGAGGGTGACTGTATGCATGCAGAAGGGGCAGAAGAACCCCCAGGTCGAAGAGGGTTTCTGCCCCCTCGCCCAAAGACACAGGAGGTTCTCCTTCCCCTTGTGCATGCATACAACTACCGGCAAAGCATAAAGCACAAAAAACATTTCTTGGGAGCAACCCCCGAGAAAGTTACTGAAGCCGGGAGAATATGGATGCAGTGCGGGGTAGACAGGGTTTAAAGGATGTATTGCTGCAAAATGTGAAAAACACAGCTTTTCAAAGTCCGACTAAATGTTTTTTTAGCATTTTCCGCTCATATTTACTCCCCGCCCAGCACCCCTATTCATTCCTTGTCCCTTAACTTTCTTGGGAGTTGTTTGCAACAAATTTGCCTAGTGGCTTGTGCATCCAAAGAGGGTTCCAAGCATGTTCCTGAAAAAAATTCTAAAAACCCTCCATGGAGTATTCTGTCAATTTACCGAATTACATCCCACAACGTCGCCTATAATGCCTTTTTCAGATAATATCGAATACAGCACTAAAGTAAATAAATTCATTTGCTGTTTCACTTTTTTATGTTTATATTACATATATAAGCACAAGACAAGACAAGACCACACTGGACTACCAGGTCTTAATACTTTCGAAGAACATTGACGCCCGTGGTACTAAATTTAACACAACGCACATACCAAATATTGTCTTTCGCACGGAGACAAACTATAAAAATGCCGATACTGTTGCTATCACCACATAATGCATTAGTTACTTACCCCGGTTATACAATAATAATAATGTCTAAGAGGTCCTGTCGTGGCTGAATTAACAAACATTAAAAACCAAGTGTTAACAGTGCTTTTAGAATGTAATTTACTGATATACAGATTTTATATTTTACGCAAAATTGTATTGTTTTAACTCATTACGTCACAAATTTTTTATAACCATCGTCCAATATTTATTTTCAATATTTATATCTATGTTTTAAATATGTTAGGTTAATTAAAAATCAGTTGTAAAATATCAAACGTTGTACACGTCTCTATCTATAATATTTTGTTTTAACTAGACCTGCCGTGACAACCTACTACCTGATTCCGCACCAAGATGGCGCCCCTGTCGTACATCTCTCAATGATCTATATGCTGACGTGTTTCAATAATGTAGCTTCCATTGTTTTCTATCTACGATTTATTTAAATAGCATAGCAGGACAGGTAACGTCATCTGTCTTTGTCTAACATTGTAGATATTGCATTACAGAATCTGAAGTGATGTCGAGGATTATTTTAATATTAATTTAGAATAACTTTATTTTTCTTTGGTCAAAAGACTTGAAAATTGGTACACAACCACCTCTGTCTATGTTCTTTTAAGTTGTAGATTTTCGTTTCAATCACTTAAACAATTTGGGAGGTATTGCTCTTTAAAATATTTTTTAATTTTTAGTTAAGAAAAAATTGGCGTCAAGATCTGATGAACAAACTCATCCAAGCCATTAACAAAGTAAAGGTAATTCCCAAATTTCGTCCAAATCAGTGAAGCATTTTTTCAGTTCTCGGTTGGATATATATATATATATATATATATATATATATATATATATATATATATATATATATATATATATATATATATTTATATATATATATATATATATATATATATATATATATATATATATATATATATATATATATATATATATATATATATATTCTTAATGAAAATTCACTAATAAACAGAGGTAAAACCTGATTTAGAGTTACGTAACTCCACAGAGGTAGACGTAAAAAAGGGATTATGGGAGAGACCATATATTTTTTAACAAAGAATCACCGCCTGAATTTTTTCGCATACCTTTAAAAGCAGCGCGTATGAAAACCATTATAAAATAGCTGCGATATATTCTCCCACTTTTAAAATTCAGGCATCTTACATTATTGTATCAAACCGAACAACAGCAGTTTTCCTTTATTAAGTTTTCCACTGGCAACTTGCAATTCCTGAAATGTATCGACCAATATTCAGTACCATATCTCAAAAAAGAATGAGAAATGGTAAGACTTGTCAGTTTTTATCGTCTGGTTAAAAACAGAAGTATATACTCACATTTCGTTCTTTCCGACATGCCTTAGAAAATAAAGAATTACCCAGATGCAATTTTCGTTTTTGCAACTTCTATAATGTGTCAATTTTACGTAGATTGTGAGTAATAAAAATACAGTGTGACCAAGAAATACTGTTTCGTTCTAAGAGTTGTGCCCTGGAGATTTATTACCCCAACGATTGACTCGTTGACGATCAATACCTACCTATAAACTTACAAAATGATGTGGATGTGTGTGTTATGGTGTGTGTGTCTGTTGGTACTCTGTCTATGGTGTTTACATTATTCGCGCTACAAAAGGATAAACACGTTATTTAGATTAATAATAAACAAATAAATGCTTCATACAGGCTTGAAGAATACTTCTCTGGCCTCACTATTTGGTTTCGTTTCTCTACGTGAAGGACGTAGCCAACGCGTAAGCAAACTGGAGCAAGCGGCGTTTCTGAATTCTAGATATTCTAGGATGTTCTTCAACATTTGTGTGACTAGTTTAGCTACTTGTCAGCATCCTCAGGCAGAATATCCTTCCTCTGAGGTCACTATTTTGGTGACTTCAATGTCCATAATAAGGAATGGCTAGGATATTCAAAAACCGATCAACACGAGAGAGCAGCGGAGGCCATGCAGTCAGCAATTCTTTAGCCAATATGGTTCAGCAACCTACTTACTTTCCTCGCATCCCAACATACAGCTCAAACCCCTTGGATCCCCTTCTTACTATAAACCCTGAATGCTATGAGATATCAGTCACCGCCCCTCTTAGTCGCTCAGACCACAGCATGGTCACTGCTTCTTGTGCAATGCAACCCGAGGTCAAACAGTCATCACACCCACGTATCGTTTGGCACTACAACTCCGCGAACTGGGACGAAATGCGGGACTACTTTTCCTGATTTCCATGGGCGTCTGTCTGCTTCTCTCATCCTAACACCTCTGATATCTCACAAAACGTCACCGAAATTATCCAAGCTGGCATGGAATTATTTATTCCACGTACACAGAAAACCTCTTCAGCCACTTAAAAGCCCTGGTTCTCGAAATCCTGTGAAAAGGCCAGATTTGAAAAGGTCAAAGCTCACAAAACGCTTCTACACAATCTCAGTCAAGAAAACCGTCAAGCATTTAACGACGCAAGAAACCGCTATGTCCGCATTCTTTCTGAGGCAAAAAACTCGTTTAATAACCACATCAAAAACAAAGTCTTCTCAAGCTCCAACGGCAGCAAACCCTTCTGTACTCTTGCTAAATCTATTGGGAATAATTTCTCCAAGAGCACGTTCCCACCTCTTGTTTCAGGGGATAAAATTGTTTCTACCGCCCTGGGCAAGGCTGAACTTTTTGTCTCGTTGTTCGCCGGCAATTCTACTCTCAACCCACTTCCAAATGTTCAACCAACAGCAGTCCCCAATGTCGCGCATAAAATGACAGATATCATTTTCAAAACTGTAATGGTACGAAACATGCTCTCTTCTCTTAATACCAGAAAAGCCTGTGGCCTTGACGATATCCCAGCAATTGTTCTCAAAAAATGCACACCAGAACTTGCTCCTGTCCTGACTCGCCTATTTCAGACATCTTACAATAGAGTCATGTTCCCTACTAACTGGAAAACTGCTCAAGTACAACCCGTCCCCAAGAAAGGATCCAAGGCACTTCCTAGCAACTACAGGCCTATTTCTCTCCTTTCAGTTGACTCTAAAGTGATGAAAAAGTATATAAACACCGAATTACTAAAATTCCTTGAAAAACACAGTCTAATCCACGACAGGCAGTATGGATTCCGTCAGCGCAGATCAACTGCCGACCTCCTTTTCTTTGTCACCCATTCTTGGAGTAAGTCTATGGAACTGCACGGTGAATCCCAGATTGTCGCTCTAGACATATCCAAAGAATTCGACCAGGTCTGCCACGCAGCGCTGCTTAATAAACTTCCGGCCTATGGCCTACCACCAAAACTCTGTACCTGGACAGCAAATTTCTTCTCTAACCGGACCATTTCTGTTGTCGTGGATGGCGATTCCTCTAAACTGTATCCAATTAATGCATGAGTCCTTCAAGGTTCAGCTTTAGCCTCTACTTTGTTTCTTCTCCACATCAACGACCTCCTCTCTAGCACATCCAACCCAGTTCACAGTTACGCGGACGAAAGCACCCTCCACCCAAATATACAATATTCTAAGCCTGTTTCTTTAGCCCCATTAGATGAGGATCGCAGACTCATGGAGGGTTCTGTCGCTGTAGATCTCCAAAAAATATTAGACTGATGAAGTAGAAATCTTGTACAATTCAACTCCACCAAGTCTCAGTCTTGTTTTCTATCTCATAAGAGATACACCAGCCCTAGACTCATCACAATGAACAACCAAGTTATTCAAAGTAATGAGTCCTTTTCACTTGTTGGTATTTCTGTGGATCGAAATCTCAATTGGCACCAACATGTCACATCAGTTTCAGAAGCGGCTGCTAAGAAATTTGATTTCCTCTTCCGGGCTCGCAAATACTCTTCACCAGATAATCTCTATACCTTATATACTTCACAAATAAGGCCAAACTTGAATACTGCCCCCACATATGAGTTGCCGCTGCCGCTTCTACACTCGCTACCCTGGACTTCATTCAGAAGAGAGCTTTACGTCTCATCGGTATCCCTACCCTCACCCAAAGGCTGCCATCCCTTGCCCACCGACGTGCCGTTGGTGACCTCTCTCTCTCTCTTTTATAGATATCTGCACGGGCACTGCTCAGAGGAGTTTTCTTCCATAGTTTCCCCACCTGCTGCCCCCAACAGATCTACCAGGGGAACAGAGCGAATGCACCCTTTTACTGTCCAGGTCACCAGACATAGAACATCTTGTTATGTCCGCTCGTTTGTCCTGAGGACTTTAAAGTTGTTGAATTCCTTGCCGGCACACGTTTTTCCTTCTCCTCCGAACCCCCAAACCTCCAAGTTCATAATTAACAAGTTGCCTCTTTCCTTCTTGTCGACACCCACGGTACGATAGTATTTAGGCTGTAAGCCCTCGTGGTCTGTTGAAATATAAAAAAATGGGTCTAGAGGTAGATATTAGCGATTGTTGTTGGAAGTTGGAATTACGAATTGCTTCATCTTGGTAACAAGGTGGCAACAATAAAATAACAGATGAAATTCAACAAATAACATTTATTTTACTGACGTAATGAGATATAAACGAAAAAAAACTGAACAGGAATAACGCACAATAAAAAAATTATAATATTATTTAATTAATCAAGTCTTGTTGATTGGCTTCTCTCGCGTTCAAACTGTCGTCCATCATTTTCAATATAAGACTGCATTCTCGAAGGAACAGATAAAAAGAGAGTTTTAATCTCTACCAGTAAACTTCTAAGGTAAAATAGACAAGGTTACACTTCAGACTGTATTTATTGACAAAAGCCCTACGCGTTTCAGCTCATATAACCTCTGATAGGAAGCCCCATCTTCAGGGGCTTCCTGAAACCTTGCAAAAAGTGGTTGTGTCAGAAACAACAATGACACAATTGTAAACGGTCTTACAAGCAAAGTCTACATAGAAATTAAAGTCAAAGCTAAAATACTCTATAACAGTTACATTTATAAAACAAAAGCTAAAGGCTAAAAAGTTAAACATATTCAAATGTCTAAAGCTTGGTCAAAGCACCTCTATGCAGTAAAAAACAGCAATACAACAGTTGACAAAAAACGAGCTAAAGTGCACTGACACACCATAATCTAATGTCTTTAAGCATATAGGTAGAGTAAGTACACTTGGAGAACACCCAAATCACCACAACACATATTTCAGAGACCTTACGATCGTTTCGTTGACAAAGTCAACATCTTCAGAACGAACGATCGTAAGGTCTCTGAAATATGTGTTGTGGTGATTTGGGTGTTCTCCAAGTGTACTTATTAGTGCTCATCACAGGTTCCAGTTTTTCACATAGTGAGATAGGTAGAGAAGCTGTTGAGGCAAGCTGCACAATAAGAGCAGAACTTTCAGAGAAAACACCGAGTTCAACCTATGATATATATAAAGAATAAAACCAAGATGGATAAACATACTTACGTTCTGTTTTTTATAACAGGAACTGAACTTTACAAGACATCTATCATAGTTGCTGTTTTCATCGACTGTCGTCTTTATTTTCTTGCATGGTATGGGTGAAGGCAGAATTAGAAGCATCAAGACCTCAAATCACAGCAATGGACACACGGCAATACAAATAAAAATTTCGCAATCGAAATGGAGGACAGTTAAAAGCCGAAGATCAGAAGTGAACGGGAAGGGGGAGACGAATGAACTACGACTTTAAGCTAAAAATGACAAGTGACATACGAATGACGTTGACACCTGTTGGACCGTACCGAGAAGCACAGAACAAGAAACATTTCTAGGGTCCTTGACTCCACAGAATACTTTGGTTTTTCACTGTAGATGACACTAATTCAGGATATGTCTATAGATTGGCAGAAAGTTAATTTCACTGGTACTGGAAGCATTTAACACAGTGCTGTTGGAGTTGTAGCTGTATCTGTTGATTTCCATCTCCTCAAGGACGAACTGTGCAGTTCCTAAAGTGGATGGGTGAAGGAGTTTGACATTGTTTTATTTATTAAACGTATGACCAGTTTCTCTGAGGTGGCAACCAAAAGCTGAAGTGACGTTATCAACATTGTTTCTGCTTCTAAGATGTTTGGAAATTCTGGTGTTTAGAGCTCTCCCAGTTCTACCAATGTAAACAGTGTTGTAATCAGGATCTCCACAGCTAATGCAATAAACTACTGACCTGTTCAGGAGGTGGATGTCGTCTTTATTGTGAACTAGCATTTTATTCAGGGTGTTCTTCGACTTGTAAGCGAATTTTGCGTTGTCTCTCTTCAAGACTTTTGAGATGGCACTAGTGATGGGTCCACAATATGTCAATGGAAAGTAGAAAACGTTGTCGATTTGAGATGCTGGGATGACTGAACTTTCTTCTCTTAGAATTTGGCGACATTTTCTCCTAATCAGTTTCTGAAAAATGTTGATAGTATAATAGTTGTTAGTGGCTAATTGCTTGATAATATGTAACTCATTATCAAACTTTATTTTCTGATATGGGAATTCTAAAGAATCTGTCAATCAGGAACCTCAAGGACGCCAGTTCATGAGAGATGTGGTGACATGATCTGACCGAAATTAAATGGTCAGTTTGGGTTGGTTTTCTGTAAATTGCAAACTCGATACTGTTGATTGATATTTTCAGCCTCAGATCCAGGAAACTAATGTAACCATTCTCCTCTAACTCCATAGTGGAGTTAATGTTGAGATGTAATCTGTTTATCCAAGTCAAGAAATTATGTAGTTTCTCTATGAGACCCAACCAGACCACAAGTACGTCGTTCACGTAACGTGCCCCAGATGAAATAAAGTCTTTAAACGGACTATAATACTTCAAAATAAGATCCTTCTCGAAGAAGATCATTAAGACCTCTGCACAGAGGGGGATAAATGATTACCCCCCCCCCTCTGCACAGAGGGGGGGATAAATGATTACCCATAGGAAGGCCATCTTTCTGTAGGAATACTTGGTTATGTTGTCATACATACATACTACTTGGTTCCGTAACTAGGTGGCGGCACGTCCACCACTCACTTAGTGTCTTAAGGCTGGCTATACTATAGCCGTATGGTGCATTTTTGCTACAATTAGTATGCCGTACTGAAGAGCTCTAATGAGAGCGAAACCGGTCTACGGTTCTAATTGTTGCGAGAATGCATCTAGCCTTATATAATTTGTCCCTATATTGGGATAGAAATGGGCCACGGCTGACAATTTTCTAAATTGTTAGTCAGTTGTATACAGTCTCTCTTTTTTTAACACTTTGTGTTATTTGGAGCTGGCGTGACAACATACTACTTGGTTCCGCAACTAGGTGGAGGTACGTCCACCACTCACTTAGAGTATACAATTCTTATGAAAATTCGCTACTATAACGCACTTGCTGCGTCCCTAAATTTTATAAACACATATTCTTCAGCTTTTCAAAATGTAAATTAATAGGTGTCTTGTACAAAACGATGAAGGTTTTGATGTCGTCGAGATAAGTGTCATAAGTTTCTCCATAAAAATGTCTCAATCAACGAATAAAGTAAGTTAAATCACATGTAAAAACACTTGGATTTAAATATCTACGATTGGCTATTATCCCTCCGCTAAATGAGGCGCTGCTCAAGATCAAACCGGCGATTGTAAATCCACCAAATAAGCACTTTGTGTGAAAAATTAACAGGCTTTATATATTTAGCTACCTTAATTGCCTTGGTCATTTGATGCACACAAGATGATAATAAAATAAGTCCCCAAAGCCAAGAGAAATCCAATACTATGATAATCAGGACAAACAGAAACAAAAAGTTTGTGTTAAATGACAGTATCTGTTACATTCAATTACGTGCAGGGTCATTTGTTAAACACGTGTCCTTTCTAAATTGGCTGTGACCGCTTTGAAATGCAAATCAGACAGTAAAATTGATGAAGTTCCGAACCACTCGCACAGTTTTCATGGGGAAGACTTTGGATCTCGAAATTTATACTGAAGTTGGTCACCATAACATGTTTGTCTGGGGCGTAATTTATTTCACTATTGCTAGATTAATAGTGTTGGGTTATGGATGTCTTACCGTATTCTCCTATAAGACACCATTTTATGAGTAGACACACTCTAACTACCTGGAAATAATGCTTACTTAAAGCATTTTTTAGATCTAAAATTATATTCAACGATCTTCCTCAATCATAATCTAAATGTTTGTGTTTCAAATGCACCGTTTTGTTTAAAGTTGCCAAATACTAAATTCTTATTCGACTTCTTAGAGCAATGCTAATTTAACCAAACCAGGTCTATAAAGTATATAAACAACGAATTACTAAAATTTCTTGAAAAACACAGTCTAATCTTCTAATCTACGACAGGCAGTATGGATTCCGTCAGCGCAGATCCACTGCCGACCTTCTTTCCTTTGTCACCCATTCTTGGAACAAGTCTATGGAACTACACGGTGAATCCCAGATTGTTGCTCTAGATATATCCCAGGTCTGGTACGCAGCGCTGCTTAATAAACTACCGGCCTCTGGCTTACCACCAAAACTGTGTACCTGGACAGCAAATTTCATCTCCAACAAGAGCATTGCTGTTGTTGTGGATGGCCATTCTACTAAACTGTAAACAATAAAGTTCCTCAAGTTTCAGCTTTAGCCCCTACTTTGTTTCTTCTCCACATCAATGACGTCCTCTCTAGCACATTCAACCCAGTTCACAGTTACGCGGACGACAACACCCTCCACTCAAATACACAGTACTCTAAGCCTGTCTCTTTAGCCTAATTAGATTAGGATCGCAGACTCATGGAGGGTGCTATCTCCGTGGATCTCCAAAAAATATTAGACTGGGGAAGTAGAAATCTTGTTCAATTCAATCCCACCAAATCACAGTATTGCTTTCTTTCTCATAAGGGAAACACCAGCCCTAGATCCATCACAATTACAACCAAGTTATTCAAAGTAATGAGTCCTTTTCACTTGTTGGCATTTCTGTGGATCGAAATCTCAATTGGCACCAACATGTCATATCAATTGCAGAAGCGGCTGCTAAGAAATTAGGTTTCCTCTTCCGGGCTCGCAAATACTTTTCGCCAGCTAATCTCTATACCTTATATACTTCACAAATAAGACCAAACCTCGAATACTGCCCCCACATCTGGGGTGCTGCTGCCGCTTCTACACTCGCTATCCTGGACTTCATTCAGAAGAAAGCTATACGTCTCATCGGTTACCCTACCCTCACCCAAGGGCTGCCATCCCTTGCCCACCGACGTGCCGTTGGTGACATCTCTCTCTTTTATAGATATCTGCACGGGCACTGCTCAGAGGAGCTTTCTTCCATAGTTCCTCCACCTGCTGCCCCCAACAGATCTACCAGGGGAACAGAGCGAATGCACCCTTTTACTGTCCAGGTCACCAGACATAGAACATCTTGTTATGCCCGCTCTTTTGTCCCGAGGACTTCCAAGTTGTGGAATTCCTTGCCGGCACATGTTTTTCCTTCTCCCCCGAACCTCCAAACCTTCAAGTCCAGAATTAACAAGTTGCCTCTTTCCTCCTTGTCTACACCCACTGTACGATAGTATTTAGGCTGTAAGCGCTCGTGGTGTGTTGTTGTAATTTAAAAAAAGTATGTTTTCGAAGAAGTACTTTTTTATGAAGTAGTTCATGACAGGCAACGGCTGTCTCCAAGACCTCGTCAACTTGATATTTGTGCCAGAAGAGAGGAGTTTTTTCCTAGCTGCAGATTACATTTTTTGCACAATTCACCAAGACCACAAACCAGAAAAAATGAAATAAATACATGAAAGGATATACTTGTTTGTGAGCACATGAAAAAAAACATACATAAACTTTTAAAATTAACCTAATTCAATTAAATGTGTAGGAACTATCCGCTCAGTCAAAACAAGAACAGCAAAAACAAAGCATACAACGCCACACAGCCAACCAAACCCCTAAATTTAAAACAATTCGACGTGCAGCAAACATCCACTCAATCAAAACAGACAAAAAACAACGCACACAACACCACACAGTCAACCAAATATACGACCCGTTCAATGCCTGTCTGTGTACTAAACTATGAATCATGTGTCTTAGACTTCGAAACCCATGTCTTCACCATCCTCACGTAAGAACGTAAAGTTGGTGCAATTCTAATACTGACAGGAAGAGTATTATATATTCTCGGTGTAAGTATAACTACGCTGGCCCACAGTCTTAGTGGCTCTCTTCGTTTCAGCGGCCGCTGCTGCGTTTAACCTAGTTACGTACGAATGCTCTATTCTAGAGACGCGATCATGCTCTCTTACGTACATCAACTCAGCCAATGAAAAAAGTTGCCTAATATTATTAGCTCCTGCTTCAGCGTACAACGCTTCAGACGGGTAAGTGTATCACTTATTATATATTAGTTCCAGGAACCAACGTTTAATTAAATCCAATTTTTTTAGGTGACAACTCGACGCAGCACCCCAAACAACAATCCCGTATGTAAGAAGGGGTTCAACTAATGCCGAATAGACCATTCTAAGACACGCCGTTGTCAGAAAGGTTTTCAGGTATTTAAACTTAAACAAAATGGTTCTCAACTTTTTAACAACCACACCAACATGCTCATCCCAACGCAGGTGTTGATCTATGATGATCCCCAAATACCTAACCTTTTGTGTCGCCTCAATTTGGATATATTGGTTGTTACAAACTATTTGCAGTTTATTAAATGACGACAAGTGTGGCTTATAGGACGCAAATGCAACATACTTCGTCTTCTTCGTGTTAATAGTTAGCCCATTGACATCGAACCACCCCTTAATATTCACAAAGTCATCTTCAATTTTGGTCTTTAGCCGTTGCCAAAAACAATCTGCATATAGAGTTGCAGAATCATCTGCAAAACCAATGACTTTACCAGCTGTCTGCACATTAAATAGATGTTTGATATACAAACTAAATAACAACGGGCACAGAACTGTACCCTGAGGAACGCCAAATTCAACCACTTCAAAATCGCTGCAGCTGTCGTAAATTTTTGTGCATTGCCTTCTAGACCGTAAATAATCCTCAATCAAAAGCAGCGGAACAGCCCTAAAACCGATACCCTCCAATTTTTTGAGAAGAATACTGTGATCAACAGTGTCGAAAGCCTTCTCAACGTCTATAAAGATGAAAATACTTTGTTTTTGCTTATCAAAAGCAGAATAAATTCCTGTAGTTAGGGTATTTAACGCATTCTGTGTTGACATAATTAAGCCAACTGCGATTCAGCTAAGATGTTATGCTTCTTTAGATAGCTTATTATTTTCTGACAAATAATTTTTTCGAAAACCTTGGCCACATTCGATAATAAGGATATCGGTCTATAATTTGGCATTTCGTCCCTGTTCCCTCCTTTGAATAATGGTTTTATTACAGTCTCCTTTAGAATGTCTAGGAAAGTACCAAGTTCTATGCATCTGTTGATTATGATAGTCAGTGGGACTGCAATAACATTCACGAGTTCCCTCATATTCTCCACAGTGATTGAGTCCAACCCAAGAGCTTTTTTTACCTTCATACTCATTATGCATTCAATAACTTCGGACTCACATGTAGATGTTAAAAAGGTGCTGTATGGCTTCATATCTACCTTAAGACTGCCCCCGAAGACGGTATTTTTTGTGCCAATGCTCTCCCAACGGATGAAAAATATTTATTAAATGCGTTGGCTATTTCCACCTGGTTGGAGTTATTTAATGAGTTATCACCACCAAGTTGAATGTTTTAGCAGGATCCTTTATCTCTTCTTTAGTTAGCCGATTTACCGTCTCCCAAAATATTTTAGGTGAATTGGGGTGGAGGTATATTTGTTTTTTGACAAAGTTTGCTTTTGCGCACTTGATAATCTTATTTAACTTACTTCTATATCGCGCAAATTGTAGTCTGTTATCTTCATCACTAGGGTTTTGTATCATTGTTCGGTATAAGCGATTACCCTCTGTTATCCAGGATTTCTTGGGGTCTATTCTTCTTTTTTGTCTTAACTCTAACAGTATACTTTTCCAGCACTGATTTAAGATACTCCACAAAATTTTCCGCAGTAATGTTTAAGCTTTCAGAGCCACAAATAGTATCCCAATCTGTATGCTCTAGTTCCCTGCGTGCCCTATCATAATCTATGTAACCTTTTACCTCTAATTTATTGACTTTAATTTCTTTTTCAGAGTTCACTGGGAGATCTAATAATACAGAAAAATGGTCTGTGATAGAAGTGTGGTTAGACCGCGCTTAAAACATCGCACTGCGACTTGGAACTCACAAAGAGGTGGTCAATGCAAGAGGCATAGTTGTTCTGTATCCTCGTGTGTTTGTCTACGGTATTAACAAACTCGTGCTCAGTAAGGATATTAAGTTATTCCTGACTGCTGGACTCGTTTTCAGAGAGGATATTAATATTTAAATCTCCAACCATGATATGATGGTCTTTACTAACCCTTCGATTTCCAGCTAGATAAATCTCTAAACATCGATTAAATGAAGCTAAACACATGGCTGGTGATCTATAGATAGCAGTAATAGTAACATGTTCACTACCCATTCTAAGTGATAGTTCAACAGCTCGACACTCCGTTAAAGAAATTATATTATGTGAATATTTAATTGTACTTTTAATGCATACCAAGACACCATCACACCTATTGTAGACCCCTCCGCTATATAAAATGTCATATACCTCTATCTTGAATATGTTTGCACAATCGACCTGCCAAGTCTCAGCCAGAACCATCACACACAGACATTTGAAACAACACTACTTGCAATTCCTCAAATTTTCTACAAATGCTCCTTATGTTATTATGGAATAATTTTAAACTGTTTGCTCTAAAAAATGTTTGCATTGAACATGGTCGTATAACACCTTAGTATTGCAAACCGGAAGCTGAAAATCGCTAACATGCTGGTCCATTGTTAAAGAAATATACACACGTACATATGAAAACTGTAAATCCTAAAACAAGCGAATAAAACTTAGATTAAAAACTTTGTACAGATAAAATATAAAGTCAGAACATACTATACAAATCTACAACAGTAACTACATAGTGTCACATGATAAAATATACTCACACACCGTTTCTCATACATCAAGCTCCCGTTTTCACCTGCATAACACGTTAATGAATGCCCATGGGTCAAGTAGTTTACACAAATAAATATATGCAGTTAAAATAAATTCAATGATAAGCACTAGTAATATAAAACACGACATAATCATTCTATGAAACGAAATTCTGAGCACATCCACACGTACACATGCATATATACCGCTCACACATCACACATTCGTGCGAATGCATCAAGTTCACTAACACATACCTATATACAATTGAAATAAATAAAAAGCCTGGACGCAGCAAGTGCGTTATGGTAGTGAATTTTCATAGAAATGATCTGGCACAAAATATTTTATTATAATTTTTTTTTCTTGTAACATAGAAATCTAAATTTTGGTTTATAGTTTACTTTTAGTGAATTTTCTTTAAAAAAATTCACTAATGAGGAGATCCCGACTTTTGAATTTTGAAAAATTTTCTTCAAATGACCGCGAACTAGGCCCCCTAGAACACATATCCGGGGTCAGTTTCAATTTTTATATATTTATATATATATATATATATATATATATATATATATATATATATATATATATATATATATATATATATATATATATATATATATATATATATATATATATATGTATCACACCGGTAACTCAAAAAATAATAGGCCGATTTTGACTAAATTTGGTGAAAAAATTCCTTTTGCAAATGGCTTGGATAAGTTCGTTAGCCAGGAAAATCTGCCCAGGTTTTGCCGGAAAATTTTGTGTTTTCTTTCGAAAAAAATTATATCTCCTGAATTAACAAAGTAAGGGCAACCAAATTTGGTACGCTAGTTAATATCCTTATATGTAAGCTACCTACCAAAATTTAGCTATGTAGGTCAAAAGACAAAAAAGTTATAGGCATTTAAAGAAAAATAAATTGGGGTTTTCCTCAAAACGTCAAAGTTGCGATTTAAAACGTCAAAATCGGCAACATTTAGGCAAAGAACTTGAATCTAATACGGGATATGGAAATCAAATGTCTCAAGAAGGATGTTTTACAAACTCTGAAGTCTTAGTTTCAACCGTCATTGTCCTTCATTTTACTAAAATGTTTCCAGAAAATTCATTTCAAATAGACCCTTTCTCTGATGCTTGGCAGTAGCTTTAGCTTTAGAGTTTATCGTTTAATGGTATATAATTTTTGTCGAATTTTCGTAAAAAATCAGTAAAGCTCAATATATCCGTTATTATACAAGATATGAAGAAAATTTGTATATATTAATTATAGGGTGTCTTGAGCTAAATCTTAAAAAAATATTTCTACAATCACAGGATGGCCCATAAGTCGTTGGTGATACAAATTTTCTTCTTTTTTTTTTAATCAAACACGCCTTATGTTATTGCATTTTTGAATTTTTCAGCGATGCATGTTTGTAAGAAAAGAAATTCGGGACGCAGCAAGTGCGTTATGGAAGCGAATTTTCATTAAATGCTTCAAATTTGAATAGCTCAATTTGCTATTAACCTATAAGGTTGACCAAGAAACGAGTTTTTCCGGGAACACTTTAAGTTTACTTTTGGAAATTTTTGTACATTTTCACACAATAAAGTTATTTTTATGAAACATGGCACATTGTTTTTACTATATAGGTTATACTTGTAACCAAAATTGATGCCTGTTTTCTTAAATAAAAAGAAAACACACATATTTGCAATAAAAACATTTTTATGAAAATTCACTACCATAATGCACTTGCTGCGTCCAGAGTTTTTTATATCATAAACCTACCTACCAAATTTGGTTATTATAGCTTTTTTATTTTTTGAGATAAAAATTTTTTTCTAATGAAATCTCAAAATTTTTCTGGAAAACCTCATGCGCTTTTTCTGACTAACGAACTTATCCAAGCCATTCAGAAAAGGAAGGTACATGCCAAATGTTATACATATATATATATATATATATATATATATATATATATATATATATATATATATATATATATATATATATATATATATATATATATATATATATATATATATAAACATATACAAATTGAAACTGACCCCGGTATGGGTTCTAGGGGTCCTAGTTCGCGCTCATTTGCAAAAATTTTTTCAAAATTCAAAATTCAAAAGTCGAGATCTCCCCATTAGTGAATTTTTTCTACGAAAATTCACTAAAAGGAAACACAATTTAATACGGTCAATAAGGATCCGTCTAATGGGATACAAAACAGCCTAGCATTAGAAAAATATGTCTCTAAATTTTTTGCTGCATGCTAGCAAACTATTGAATGCAACAAAAACACACAAAAATATATTAAATTGTCACCGGTGTATGCTTATCCAGAAAAACAAAGTTCACGACCTCTTATCACGAAATATATACACAAATGAACAATCAAAAATACCTTAACTTACACTGCTAAGCACAAAATTAGTCTACTTCTTCTTCACACCCGACCTTGTAATCACATGCGTATCTACATATCTTTCCATGGAACCGTCACGTTATTCCTTGTTTCACTAGTAAAAGGTGACGCTTTGCCTTGGTTCATATTACTCTGAGAGATTCCAGTTATCAGCGGTCTATGCAACTTTTCGCCTGCAAACTTTTCACCGTGTGGTTCCTGAGTTTTACCACCTAATGTGGTCTGCTGTGACAGCTGCTTAGATAGCACTACCTGATTTCTTGAATGTTATGGCGGCAAGGAAGTCGGTGTTTGAGTGTTCGGTACGCTGTTGATCACTGGTCCATCCTCGTTGTCTTCCCCAATATCACTTTCTAAATCGTCAAGATCCTGATGCAGGTATTGCTTATTGTTTATATACAGCCTCTTTCCTTTAATATAAGTGTTCAGTCCCTTACTCTTTGCCAACTTAAAATGCTTTTTTAATTTATAAATTTATTTTCGTTCCTGAGGTGTTAAGTCATTCGCGATATTTATGTGAGTACCTTTCGTTTCTCAGTACTTCTAATTTTTTTAAATGATGTCACATCTACTATGATAGGCTTCAGATTACTTTAAAATTTACGGCCTATAGTGTAAACGGCATTGATGTCATTGATTTCCAGCTCAATCTGAAGTTTACTTCTCAACTTTTCTATAACAAAAGGAACCAGCTCTGATTTTCCATATTCCACCTCATCAATCCCAAATATTAATAGATTTCTTCTATCCAGAAACTCTAACTTATTACAGAGATATTTATTTTCTTCTTCTAAATTTAAAACTTTCTCACGGTAATGTGAGAGTTCACCGAATAATTTTTTCCACACATATAAGTTTCTCCTGCAAAGCTGTTATAGCACTGAAAATCTCTGCATTCGTTATTTTACTATGGGACATCATTCACTACTTCTTGCAGTGTATCCTCAAAAAGGCGTTCGGCGTGAAGTTATATATCAACAAATAAATTTATCTCCAAATATCACAGTGTTTTTTACCACTATGTACATTGTAGAATGCTTTATATTTCACTTGTTTTTAAACTCATTTTCTGGTTACAATAACAACTTGAGAGAACTTTTTTTTTCCGTAGGATAATAAACCTTGTTCTGATATATAGCTTGACGAAAATACGAAACTTTTACTCAAATCTTAACCACTTAATTTGCCGATCTTTACATAACTCACTCACACACGTCCTCACGTATTCAATTACTCGTTTTTTGAAGAGTTGCAGATTATATGCCTTCATAAATTGAAACACCTCCACCCTTTTTTTAATGTTTAGTTCCCCACCCTCATTTCCTAAATGAAAACGCGTTAATTATTGAGTTGAATATTCAGAATTTAGGTCAATATTGTGGATTTTCAAACAAAAATTTCCACGATTATTCGACTAGTCAAAGACAATGACGTTATGCTTGAAAAAATAAAAAGGGTTAATTAAAGTGGATACTTCTCTTTCTAGGGTAATATTTCAGACTTTCAGTGCAACATTCTGGTGCTTGTTATCGATAGTTATTAATTATATATCTAGATAACACTACAATTATAGACTCATTGAGGTCAAGAAAAAACTTGGTTAGGAATTTATTTCAATGAGCAAGAGCAAAACACAACAATAGTTTTTATTAAAAAGGTTTGGGGCACAAACACTGATAAGAATGCTGATTATTCAAGTTGCAAATGATTCAATCACTAAGTAATGACTTTGAAAAATATCTTACATGTAAAAATTCTTTAAAATAACCATAAACAAGTATTTAGTCTGGCCAGATATGTTAGTTTATTTGTCTCAGATGCAAGCCCGATTCCAAAATAAATTAAATTGGAGCGTAGTGCTCCTTGTTTTGCTTTTAATTTCTTGTTTTAATTTGAAAGGAACAACAGATAAACATATTTTAGATTTTTCTGAGACAAAGAAGAAAAATGTTAATTTATAATTAAAAATTACAAAAAATATTTATTACAAAAAACTGACTCTAATTTTAAAAGGGCAAAACTTGATTCATTAATATTACCAAAAAATATTATTTTAATTATGGAAGTTATTACACACAATTACAAATAATAATTTAAACAAAAGCACTCTTACAATTTTAGCAATGTCACTCGAAAGAAATAACAATAAAAATATAACTGACTTTAAAAATGGCCTTCTAGTTGACTTATTTCTAGTCCAGGGGATTTTTATATGTAAAGGATGTTAATAGATTTTCAGTTTAAAAGACTCACTTGTTTCCTTGCGTCTAATTACCTATTTGTCATCAAGGATAAAATGATGCTTGATACCAATATTCCAATTCCAGTACAAGAATTTGCGAGAATTGTTAAAACAAAACGAAATATGGGAGCTGGAAATCGCAACGTTATTTAAAGTGAACAACGACAGGTTGATGATGCGGTATGGCAATACCTGCCCGACAATTATCTCTCAGCAATTGTACCTATCCGTAGACCTATCCCTAAATCTGTTCCTAGACC
Source organism: Tillus elongatus (assembly GCA_964006375.1). Lineage (NCBI taxonomy): Eukaryota > Metazoa > Arthropoda > Insecta > Coleoptera > Cleridae > Tillus > Tillus elongatus. The sequence goes on along the minus strand of OZ023262.1, from coordinate 314,020,329 downwards.
TAGAGGTCGACTTTGATCTCATTGCCAGACCTTTACAATTTAACGAGAAAAATACTTCGAAAACTCTGAAAAGGGGTTTATCTTACCATTCGTTTGAATGAGGCCTATTAACAAGCCCGAAGACACAAATTTTTCGACTGCTATTTAAAACACCAACAAAATGCAATATTTTAAGATCTTTTTTTCCATACTGTTCACAACTTGAGTGCAAAAAATGAAATAATCGACTTTTTGGAGTGCCCTGTGTTAAGGCTACTGAGTGTCCTGCAAATATTAGAATGTCAATGAATTAAGAGTCACCTAGTGTATCAATTCACACAATATCATCCACTATACAGACTGTTCATAATAAATACGGAAACATGCCCTTTTGCAATGTTTTACCCAATTTGGACTTTGATCGGACCAGCATCTTAAATTTTGGGAAACCACCACTCCATTATTTCTGAAAGTAGCTAAGTGAAGATTGGAACCTGCGATGAGCACTGATAAGTACACTTGGAGAACCGAAATCACCACAACATATATTTTTAAACAATGACGATCGTTTCACTAACAAAGTTAGCGTCATCAGAGTATGAAATATTATATTTTTCATCTTACTTATCAGTGCTCATCGCAGTTTGCAATCTTCCCTTAGCTACTTTCAGAAATAATGGAGTGGTGTCTACCCAAAATTTAAGATGCTGGTCCGATCAAGGTCCAAATTGGGTCATACATTGCAGAAGGGTATGTTTCCGCATTTATTATGCACACTCTATATAAGATATGTTGATGATATCGTATGAATTGATAGACTAGGTGAATCTTAATCCATTGCCATTCTAATATTTTCAAAACACTCAGTAGCGTTTACACAGGGCACTCCAAAAGTCGATTTCTTCATTTTTTGCACTCAAGTTGTGAACACTTGGTATAAGCTACGATATTGAAACTTGGAATTTGTGGCTTACATATGTGCCTAAATCGATAGTGATATTTGTTGTTGTTTTTTTTTCGTAAAAAAATACCTTATATGCTTTAGTCATTTTTGGGGTCTTATTTGTTAGCGTAGTAGGCTATGGAAAAGATAATCTTAAAATACTGCAGACCAGGATGTGGGTGTTGGCATACTTTATTTAAAGAACTATTTTTTTGAAAATCGGCCGACACAGTATGAAATAATGAATTGTTGCCACTTAAAGTGAAACACACTGTATATAATCAGAAAACCATAATAAGTGTAACCACCAAAAAATAAAACTTTGGACTAGGATTCTGTATATCTGTAAATTCTATCATGTTATTGCTGCGCAGAGAAATATCGAAATTTTTTCTCTTTTCACTAGTGTAAGGCAAACAATAAAACATCCAATGGGGTGGCCAATTTAATGTGGGACAGTCTACATACAGTCTAACATATACAGTGACGTAAATTTGTTATTCCAGGGTGCTTATGATCTCTTCATATCTGTGATTTTATATTCTTCAGGGATGATGATGTCTGGGCCTACATGAATATGTTTGCGTTAGTGTCTATGTATGAATTTGTATAGGTATGTGAGGATGTGTTTGTGTGTGTTAGGGTGAATGATAGATGCCTTGAATGATGTGAATCGATGATGAGCTTTCACGAACACTTGAAAACTACGTTCTAAATTCCACCCTCTTAAAAAACACTTTTCGACGTCGATCCTTGGTTCCCTATATACATCGCCTATAAGCCTGCTAGTGATAAATACATTTTTATGCGGGCACTGCATTTTATAAATTTGTACAAAAAATGGCTGTTTTAGTTTACTACACCGCCTCGGTGGTCCAGGGGTAAGAACGTGTGCCACTCGACCGAAGGGTATCAGGTTCGATTCCTGTCACTTTTTAGTACGTAAACCCCCCTTCGGAGGGGTTGGTCCCGTTCGCAAGACTTGGCCTTCTTTGTTTTACCGAAGTCACATATTTTGTAGACAGCCTGTACGCAATAATTCGATTTGATTGACATATCATGATATAACAACATATTGGCAAACAGCAACCAGAAATTCAGACCACCACCTATGCTAGTTGCGCAAAGAATAATTTTTTCATTAAGGGATGCAGGTTGTCAAATATCCTAAAGAATGATTTTCCTTAACGGCCTGAGATAGGTGAACTATACACGATATTAAAAACTTTTAAAATGTTTTGGGAAATCGAAAAGTGTCAACAAAGTTGGTATCTGGTAAGGTTGGATATAGCAACGCCGCAGCGTCAAAAATGAAGATCGTGACCATTTATGAAAATTTTCAAATTTGTGTCTATTTTGGTTCACTATATACTTCTAATACTCCATCGAATTTGGCCCAGCTTGTATATATGCAACACACTGATAACTCCAACTTGGTGAGTACCTTTCTTTTGCAAATAGGTTGGATCAATTCGTTAGCCAGGAAAATCAGTCCGGGTTTTCCCGGAGAATTGTGTGTTTTCTTTCGGACAAATTTTATATTTCCAGAAATATAAAAGTGATGGCAACCAAATTTAGTAATCGGGTTTATATCATAAAATTTCGGGACGCAGCAAGTGCGTTATAGTAGCGAATTTCCATAAGAATTGTACACTATAATTATACGGCATATTAGTAAAGTTAATACGTTAAACCTACACAGACCTTGAAGATCAATTTTAGAGGTCCTAGTACGTGCACATTTGAAGAATTCTTTCGAAAGTGTTACCATCGATATTTCTCTATTATCAAAAAAATCGTGAGTTCTAACTCCTTTTGAGAAAAATGCCGAAAACGCAATTTTCTACGAAGCTAAAGAATTAAATTTTGCTATATCTCTAGATTAAAACAAACTTGTATACAAATATCATTAAAGTTATACAAAAGATTTCCAGAAGGAAACTTAATTCATATTTAGAAAAGTAAAGTATCTGCCAGATTATAAACGTAGCAGTTATTTTTCCTTATTAATTGCCCATTTCTAGTATATTATACGACAGCATAATATATCTATGCTGCGCTTAAACTGTATTTGACGCCGCTCATAAAGATACAAATATAGTGTATTTTAATAATTGATTGAATCCCCCAGTTAAATAACAATTACTTTGCCAATTTACCAAATTTTTAATTTCATGTCGTCTGTCATTTTCCATAATGCGGCCAAGATTTCACGATTGTTGGTTCGGGTAGTATGTATTATGCCTGGTATATATTTAGTTTGGTTAGCGTTGTTGTATGGTTTATACCTGTTGTATGAATCAATCTACGCGTCGCAGTTAACTACTCTGTCTGTCATGCAGTGAACTTTAACCACTAAGTCGTTTCAACGCATGTCTCTCTGTTCAAAAACTCCCTAACACGTTGTGAAAAATGCGGAGAAGCTCCATCTTGTTGTAACACTAATTGATTTTCTTGATAGCGATCATCATTTTCAACAATGTCAATTAGTAGAGGGTAAACGTTATCTTCTAGTAACTCCAAATACGTTTCGCCACTCAAATTACCATCAAGCAAAATTGTTCCGATTAAGCGGTCTCCAAAAATGCCAGTCCAGACATTCAATTTCTGTGGAGTTTGAGTGTGAACTAATAAAAACGTACACTCGTCAAAACGAGCTCTGACATTCTGGAGCATTTGTGGAGTTATTAGGCGTACACTCGTCTGAAAAACATATATTGAACAGAAAGTTCCCGTTATCAGCTATTCGTGCAGTCATAACTTCACAAAACTCCAGCCGCCGTTCAAAATCATCTTCATTCAGTTGTTGTACAAGATGAATTTTATACGGGTGAAATTTATGATGCTTCAATATTCGCTGAATAGTTCTTCTTTTTATGTTTGAAACAGTGGCCAATTTTCTCGTGCTCAAAGTTGGGTCTGCAGCAATTTGTCCTAAAACTTCAATCTCAGTAGTCTCATTTCTAACCGCAAATTCACGTTCAGGATCCAGTTTTCTGTTGGCTACTGAACCACTTTGTCGAAACTTTGCAACTAACTCCAAAATGTATTTTCTGTTAACATGTCTGTTCGGATGTCGTTCATTAAACAAATTTGAGGTACGGTTGGCACAGTCATCGTTTTTGAAAAAAAGAGCAATTATTTCGACTCTTTCTTCTACAGAATACACAATTGTGAAATTAATTTTTGGTAGTACTATCAAGTATCAAACCGACCGATAAACTGAAATATTAAACCGCATTTCTCTCATTCCGATAATAAATGTTCTGATAGTCAATTTTTTGTTTACAAACCAACAAAACATTGACTATTAGCACATTTCTTATCGGAATGAGTGAAATAAGTGCACTTGGAGAACACCTAAATCACCACAACACATATTTCAGAGACCTTACGATCGTTTCGTTGACAAAGTCAACATCTTCAGAGGAAGAAAAATTCTGAATTTTTCTTCCTCTGAAGATGTTGACTTTGTCAACGAAACGATCGTAAGGTCTCTGAAATATGTGTTGTGGTGATTTAGGTGTTCTCCAAGTGTACTTATTAGTGCTCATCACAGGTTCCAGTTTTTCACATATGGAATGAGTGAAATGCGTTTTTGCATCTTCAACTGTGAATAATTTTTAAACGAGTGGATAAAACTTCCAAAAAAATTAGTGTGCTGAATTCAGAAAAGAAAGAGCTTTCAAATGATGTAACACTCGACCCATGTTCCCTATTTAAAATATAAGGGTTGTTATCACCACCCTTAAGGGGTTGATGTAACAAAGTTGAGTTTTATGTCAAAACATGTCCCCCTCAATATTACAATTGGCGTGTTTCAGAGTTTCTCTAAAAAAAATTCTCTGGACGCAAATCGGTCTGTTTCGGTTTCAATGCGACTCCCAAAATGTATTTTCTGTTAACATGTCTGTTCGGATGTCGTTCATTAAACAAATTTGCGGTACGGTTGGCACAGTCATCGTTTTTGAGAAAAAGAGTAATTATTTCAACTCTTTCTTGTACAGAATACACCATTGTGAAATTAATTTTCGGTAGTACTGTCAAGTATCAAAGCGACCGATAAACTGAAAATAAAAATAAAAAATGTTCTAATAGTCAATTTTTTGTTTACAAACCAACAAAACATTGACTATCAACACATTTCTTATCGGAGAGGGTGAAATGCGTTTTTGCATCTTCAACTGTGAATAATTTTTAAACTAGTTGATAAAACTTCAAAAAAAAATTGTGTGCTGAATTCAAAAAAGGAAGAGATTTCAAATGATGTAACACTGGACCCATGTTCCTTATTTGAAATATAAGGGTTGTTAGCACCATCCTTAAGGGGTTGATGTGACAAAGTTGAATTTTATGTCAAAACATGTCCCCCTCAATATTAAAATTGACGTGTTTCTTTAAAAAAAATGTCTGGGCTCACATCGGTATGTTTCGTTTTCAATGCGCCACGCTGTATATGTGATCTACCAGAAGTCTTGATTTAAATAACTCCAAATTATTAATTTGTATCAATATATTTAAATATTTGTGTTTTTAATATCTGTTTTGATTGAATAATTAATTCCTCATTTAACCTTTCTCAATTCTGGTGGTGCTGTAGCTGGAAATTCTTTATATCTATTATCTAGATCTCTTCAAACTAACTAACGTAGTGCCGGTGTTTTGACTCAAAGATCTCATAAATCCAGGACTTTGAGCAGCAGGACAAGATTGAAGCTGAGGAAGTATTTTATTATCTTTTCATCTTCAAACTAAACAGTGTGTTCTTTATCTCACAAAAATAATAAATCTGAGAGATAAGTGCAAATAAGTTGGGGTTTGGGAGATGATTATGTCATCACTATTGACCGGATTTAGATCCAACTGAAATCTGTAACGAGATATCAATCGCGGACAAAAATCAAATAAATACACTCAGGTTTTTAGGCTTAAATTGGCACAAATTCACATCATAACGCACTTGCTGTGTCCAGACTTTTTTATCTAAAGTTATTGTATTTCGGTTTTCATAAATATGCAGAATAACCTTCGTCTGCATGACAGGCTACCTGGTTACCCATTCTGTTTTAAAAATGATGTTTTTATTTGTCAATGTTGATATTTATGCCTAAGGTGTTGTGACATCTCAGAATTCATTATAAAAAACCATTTTCTGCCAATGTAGTATATTTTATAACTTTTGAAAATTCTATAATGGACATTGAAATTTTTTATACTTATTCCTCACATCAGGGGTACCCCGATACCTACTAAAATAAAAATTTATTTTGTTGCAAATCTTTAACTTTGGGGCTGAGTAATAAAAAAATTAACACTCTTTATTTGAAAAAGTATATTAATTTTATAATATTTTTATTACAATAATTATTTTACAGTCTGCAATTGTAACACTTATTTATTTTCTCACAATGTTCGTCGCATATTGGGCGGCTACAAACGTCAGACGATTTTCTGGTTTTTCTCTGTCTTTTTGTAGCAGCTCGTCACACGTAACATTTACCTGTTACATGAAGGCGTCCGGTTTTATCTCTGGGATGATTCTTTTCTACAACCGGCGGTGGCAGTTGGTATGATAATGGACCTCCTAACATGCACTCAATTCCCGATTTGGTACTAAAATGTTCTAACACCTTTGGTGATTTGGCTTTCAATTCTATGCTCGGTCTAGATAATTGCTTTCCAAGTTCTTGAAGAAATTTTCGACGAAATTTGTTTTCTTCTGAAGAGGGTTATTTTCAGTATAAATAATATATGCTGCTAATCCTGCTATATCAAGTATGTTATAAAACATTGTAAGAGGCCAACGGTTTGTTCGACGTTTGACAGAGTAGTGCGACACCATCTTATCCATAGTATCAACACCACCTTGCCCTGAATTGTAATAATGGATTATTTCAGGTTTTTTCTTTGGACCAGATACATTTGCAGTGTCGTGCATTGTGGATAAGAGTATTACAGCTTTTCCCTGTTTTGGTACGTATGAAACCAGTGTGATATTATCCTCAGAAAATCCAAACGTAGAAGAATGTTCTTCCCTACTTTTATTTGGCAACATCTCTGGCGGTATATAAGTTTTTTTAATCGTACCCACAACAGAAAGTTTCCATGACATTAGAAACCGAGCTAAGAGAAGTGTGGTGAAAAAATTATCCATCACAACATTTCTCCCACTATTTTTATAATGAATGCATAAATCTTTTACCACACGCTCACCTTGATTTTGTTCACGACCTTGCGATGATCTCCCTGTATAAATTTGCCCCACAAGAGGGTAAGAATTAGCTGCATCGCATACCCACCAAATTTTTATACCATATTTGGCAGGTTTGGCTGGCATATGCTGCGTGAACCTGGTCCTGCCTCTATACGGAAATAGTTGTTCGTCTACCGTTAGGCATTCAGACGGTGTATAATTCAATTTCAAATTTTGCATCAATAGAAGCCAAAGTTCTGAGATAGCAGCTGCTTTATCAGTTTTCAATCTATCGGTTCTGGTATTCATATTGTCAAAACGTACAAATCTTTGGATGGAATAAAATCTGTTGACTCACATTGTCGCATGGTACAATGGGTAAGCATCACTTTTCCACAAGTCTCTCAGATTTTTTTTCATAGTGTATCGCACTCCAGCACTCCAGCAGTAATCCGTACCCCGAGATAAATTCTTCTTGTGTGAGATGTTTCCAAATTTTTGGTGGTTTGTTGGAATCCTGTTTATTCCACTCCGCGTGGATGGTTTTGGCTTTGCAGTTTGTTTCTCGAATTATAATGTTGCACATTTCTGGAGTAAAATGCATGCGAAAGTTTCCCGAACCGAGAGGGAATTTGTTGCCTTCAAAGGTCCAGATTTTTTTCGCAAAATATTTTGTGACAGCGTTTGACGAGCAGGCATTGGGGGACTGGATTGCCAGATAGTTCCGTTTTTATAACGCAAAACTAAGTCATCACAATTATCAACCTCAACCTCCAGCTGCTAATTTTCAGAGTTGTCTTCCTCGGCAATTTCAATTCCATTCTCAGTGTCAAGCAAAACATCTTCTACATCTGATTCTTCTGCTTTGTTGATGACAACAAAGGCGGTAAATATTCGTCTTCTGATTCGGAGTCTTCAATTTGTTCATTGTCGTTATCACTCTCTGAATCAGATTCCATGGCATTTAATTCCTGAAGATAACTTACTTGCTGTTCATAACTCATTCTGTAAATAATCAGGTACATAGGAAAAATGTCAAAAATTACAACAAAAATGTAGTTTATTATCATTTATCACTTTTATAATCTACGTACCGTTTGAATTCAGAACTGGAAACTTCCCTAAATTTTTCTGCCATTCCGAAAACTCACTAATCACAGTACAATTTCCAATCAAAAATAGTGTTGTTTAGTCAGCGGTAGACAACAGACTAAATAAATGCTCTAGCATCCACACAAATATCGGATCACGAAAACAATTCTCCGAAATGCAGAATCCGTTGTTGTCAAACACCGAGTATGAAGTATGTAAGCCGAACCGGCTCATAAAACTTTTCTTGGAACACCAGATGTGACATTATAACTATAACTATTTATAAAAATTAGAAAACTAATGATTTCTAGAATGGTAGGACAATAATTATTGCAGGTACCCGGGTACCCTTGTCGTGTATTATGCGTGAAAATTTTATTCGTGAAGGCGACAGATAATTGAGATACTGAATTTATTCCATTTGGCGGTACACTGGATGTCTAGAGGGACGGGATTCTCGCAATTTTTCTAAGTTATCAACGACAGTATTGATGATGTGAAAATTTTTAGTCGCAGTCGAACCTCTGGAATTCTTCTACAAATATGCCACAGATAAAAAAAACATGCAGTAAAGACCTAACATAAATTTAGAAACCGTCTTACCTAAAATCACGAATACCATTCGGCTCAGCTGTCAAACTGACAGAAATTGTGCTTAAATCATTTATATCAGTAGCTAATAAGTAAGTAACTGTTTCACCAAGTTAGGCAACTACAATAATTAAATTATAGATTATGTAGGTAGGTTAAAACTTTCAGCTTCCTTCATCATATGTTAACAATCCGTCAGTTTAATTTTTTTTCTGGTTAAGTTCCAACTATTTTCAACACGTTTTAAGTATTATCCCTTCTATGTTGCACATACAGTGTGTCCCAAACTGGATGGGAATGTATTGCTATCTCCGTTATTATTAGAGATAGGGAGACGGTTAAATTAACAATGTTTTGTAGAATTTCATGTTCGTTCCAAATATGACTTGTATTTTGCTCTGCCTCTTTTCGTTTTCGAGTTATTTTGAAAAAAACAAACTTTGTCGATTTTTTTTCAATATCTAAGTAGGCGTTGATCTGACATGTCTAAGACTTGCACATTATCAGAAGACTTTCTACAGAGCAATCTTTTTTTGCTATTCTCAACTTTGGATTGTCATTTGTTTTTGAGTTACAGGTATCAATGTTTGTTTTTATTATAGCAGCCATATTGGATTTTTTGCTCATGTGATAGCCTGTAGAAAGAGCTTTCCACTGATGTACAACATGCTTGAGAAATCTTGTAATTGCACTGGCAATTTTGAGAAAAATCATTTTTAGGATATTAGGCTATAAAATCCAATACCAGAAAACAAATGACAAAAAAAACTGTTCAAAAATCAGTTCGTCATGGAGTCTAACAATAGATTTTTACTTTTAACATAATTTTTCGTAATGATTCACGATAAAAATATAGGAATTTTGAGCACACCAATGAATTGGCCCATTATTACAAATGATATTTCGCATTACAACATTATCCTAAAAAATTATTATAATTTAATTAAATAGGTAAACCTAGTAAATAACTAAATTTACTAACAGAACTCAATAAAAAGCAGATTAATGATTCACGAAGACGCCTTTGAAAATTGTTTGATTTTTAAACGTAAGTCAACTGAAAAACAACAGAAAAAGGTTGCTATGGATATAACACTATTGCGACAATTAAGAATACTGTCATTCTTAACATTTGCGTTGCTCGTTGCTTAAAATTTTGTACTAAATAGTTTGTTTCCTGTTTATTTTAAATATTATTCAACAATATGTTCAGTAGTTAAGAATATTTTGACATGTTGGGATGTTATATTCATTCTAACCGAAATACTAAGGCAGCTGCAAATTCATATCAAAAAAACTCTGGACGCAGCAAGTGCGTTATGGTAGTGAATTTTCATTAAAATGTTTTTATTGCAAATATGTGTTTTCTTTTTATTTAAGAAAGTAGGCATCAATTTTGGTTACCAGTATAACCTATATAGTAAAAACAATGTGCCAAGTTTCATAAAAATAACTTTATTGTGTGAAAATGTACAAAAATTTCCAAAAGTAGACTTAAAGTGTTCCTGGAAAAACTCGTTTCTTGGTCAACCTTATAGGTTAATAGCAAATTGGGCTATTCAAATATGAGGCATTTGATCAAAATTCGCTACCATAACGCACTTGCTGCATCCAGAATTTCTTTTCTTACAAACATGCATTATATTTCGATGGAAAATGCAAAAATGCAATAACATAAGGCGTGTTTAATGTTAAAAAAAATATTCGAAAATAAACTTTAAATGTTCCCGAAAAAACTAGCTTCCTGGCCAACGAACCTTATAAGTTAATAGCAAATTGAGCTATTCAAATTTGAGGCATTCAATAAAAACTCGCTACCATAACGCACTTGCTGAGTCCCGAATTTATTTTCTTACAAACATGCATTATAATTTTGTGGTCTAAATTCCATACATTTAAGGCTGGCTCAGAACTGACACTGATAGGGGGAATCCGTCTGTGTAATTAAAAGAAAACATTGTTTACACTATTTCAACTGAACAGATTTTCCTGGTTAACGAACTTATCCAAGCTACTTGCAAAAGAAAGGTACTCACCAAATTTGATCAAAATCGGCCCATTATTTTTTGAGTTATCGGTGTGATATATATATATATATATATATATATATATATATATATATATATATATATATATATATATATATATATATATATATATATATATATATATATATATATATATATATATATATATATATATACATATAAACATATAAAAATTGAAACCGACCCCGGATATGGGTTCTCGGGGGCCTAATTAGTGCTAATTTGAAGGAATTTTTTCAAAATTCAAAAGTCGAGATCTCCTCATTAGTGAATTTTTTTTAAGAAAATTCACTAAAAAACAATGTGTTTCATCAAAATAACTTTATTGTTTGAAAACGTACAAAAATTTCCGAAAGTAAACTCAAAGTGTAATCGAAAAAATCCGTTTCTGCGTCAACCTTATAGGTTAATAGCAAATTGAGCTTTTCAAATATGAAGCATTTAATCAAAATTCGCTACCATAACGCATTTGCTGCGTCCAGAATTTCTTTACTTATAAACATGCATTATATTTCGATGAAGAATGCAAGAACATAAGGCGTTTTCGACTAAAAAAAAATTTGTATCACCAACGACTTATGGGCCACCTGTAATTGCAGAAATATTTTTTAAGATGTAGCTCAAGACACCCTATAATTATTGTATTCGACAAACGTTATATACCATTAAACGATAAACTCTATAGCTAAGACTACTGCCAAGCATCAGAAAAAGGGTCTATTTGAAATTAATTTTCTGGAAACATTTTAGTAAAATGAAGGACAGTGACGGTTGAAACTAAGACTTCAGGGTTTGTAAAACATTCTTCTTGAGACATTTTCTTTCCATAGCCCGTATTAGATTCAAGTTCTTTGCCTAAATATTGCAAATTTTGTCGTTTAAAATTGTCACTTTGACGTTTTGAGGAAAACCCCAATTTATTTTTCTTTAAATGCCCATAACTTTTTTGTCTTTTGACCTACAGCGCTGAATTTAATAATTTACCGATACCGATGTAAAACGATGTACCAAATTTGGTTGCCCTTGCTGTGTTATTTCCGCAGATATGAATTTTTTTCTAAAGAAAACACAAACTTTTCCGGGAAAGCCTCGGCAGATTTTCCTGGTTAACGAACTTATCCAAGCCACTTACAAAAGGAAGGTATTCACCGAATTTTGTCAAAATCGGCCCATTATTTTTTGAGTTATCGGTGTGATACACACACACACACACATATATATATATATATATATATATATATATATATATATATATATATATATATATATATATATATATATATATATATATATATATATATATATATATAAACATATAAAAATCGAAACTGACCCCGGATATGTGTTCTAAGAAATTTTTTCAAAATTCAAAAGTCGGGATTTCCTCATTAGTGAATTTTTTTAAAGAAAATTCACTAACAACTTCTCAAAAAGACGACAACCAAACACCAAAATATTTCGCAGGATAGTGACCAATCTATTGAACGATGGTAGCTTCCACGCAAAGAAACCATCAATGCCTAGAAATGAAGAAAGAAATAATGCCGTCTTACAGCTTTCAAACGAAAACCCTTCGCAATCTGTTCGGTTTTATGGTGAACAAATTGACGTTCCAAAAAGTACGGTACACCGTGTATTAAAAGAAAGTCTTTACCATCCATACGCACCTACAGTTGTACAAGGCTTAAATGTTGACGATTATAAAATTTTAATAATTGTGTCATTTGTAAGAATGAGCCGGTTCATTGGTATGCTCGAAGTCCTGATACAACACCCATGGATTTTTAGTTTTGGGGTACTCTGAAGAATGATGTGTTCGATCCACCACAAAATATCAATGAATTACGAAACAGAATCACGGAAGCTATAAATCATATTAACCGAAACACCCTCACCAGAGTTTGCAGGCATGTTTCAAAAAGGTGTATAAAGTGCATTGAACAAAATGGTGACCATATTGAACAATTTCCTATTTAGTGTATTTTTAAGTTTCTATTTTATTATTTGTTGAGTTCCGCTTCTAATTGTGTTGTTTTGTGAAGTTTAAGTTTCTACTTGTTATTGCTGGGCTTCGTTTTTAAACTGTTTCACATAATGTTACCTAGCATTATTACCTAATTAAGTATTGTAAATTAAATCACAATATTTTTTTATCGTGAATCATTACGGAAAATTATGTTAAAAGTAGAAGTCTATTCTTAGACTCGATGGCCTACTGCTTTTTGAACACTTTTTTTGTCATTTGTTTTCTGGTATCAGATTTCATAGCCAACTATCCTCAAAACGGTTTTTCTCACAATTGTCAGTGCAATTACAACATCTCTCAAGCATGTTGTACATCATTGGAAAGCTCTTTTCACAGGCTATCCTACGAGCAAAAAATCCAATATGGCTGCCATAATAAAAACAAACGTTGATACATGTAGCTCAAAAACAAATGACAATCCAAATAGCACAAAAAGATTACTCTGTAAAAAGTGTTCGGATAATGTACAAGTCTTAGACATGTCAGATCAAGGCCTACTTAGATATTAAAGAAAAAAGAGATCGACAAAAATTTGTTTGTTTCAAAATAACTAAAAGAGACAGGGCAAAATACAAGTCACATTTGGAACGAGCATGAAATTCTATAAAACATTGCTAATTTAACCGTCTCCCTGTCTCTAATAATATCGGAGATAGCAATACATTCCCATCCAATTTGAGACACTGTATATCTTAAGAATTTTCTACGCAACTTTTCTATTGAGGCTGTGTTCTAATAACACAGATTTTTATGACAGCCATCTTCAAAAAAAAATGGGTAAAACAAAAATTCTACTTAAATTTGAAGAGATTTATACCTGTTACAAACTAAAGTTAAATTTATCAAATGTGTCTGATTTTTCTTCTAAATAAACCTAGTTTTTTATGAATTTGTTTCTATTGAGGCCTAGTAATATTGAATGACAAAATAGACTTAAATAAACATTATTAATAAACAAAATCTACTCAGTAGCAAATATATATTAGTGAATTTTCTTAAAAAAAATTCACTAATGAGGAGATCCCGACTTTTGAATTTTTAAAAAATTTCTTCAAATGAGCGCTAGTTAAGCCCCCCAGAACACATATCCGGGGTCAGTTTCAATTTTTATATGTTTATATATATATATATATATATATATATATATATATATATATATATATATATATATATATATATATATATATATATATATATATATATATATATATATATATATATATATATATATATATATATATATATATATATATATATATATATATGTATCACACCGATAACTCAAAAAATAATGGGCCGATTTTGTTTAAATTTAGTGAATAAATTCCTTTTGCAAATGGCTTGGATAAGTTCGTGCCAGGGTTTCCCCGGAAAATTTTGTGTTTTCTTTTGAAAAAAAATTATATCTCCGGAATTAACAAAGTAAGGGCAACCAAATTTGGTACACAGGTTTACGTTCTTATATGTAAGTTACCTACCAAAATTTAGCCCTGTAGCTCAAAATACAAAAAAGTTATAGGCAATTAAAGAAAAATAAATTGGGGTTTTCCTCAAAACGCCAAAGTTGCGATTTAAAACGTCAAAATCAGCCACATTTAGGAAAAGAACTTGAATCTAATACGGGCTATGGAAATAAAAGGTCTCAAGAAGAATGTTTTACAAACCCTGAAGTCTTAGTTTCAACCGTCATTGTCCTTCATTTGACTAAAATATTTCCAGAAAATTCATTTCAAATAGACCCTTTCTCTGATGTTTGGCAGTAGCCTTAGCTATAGAGTTTATCGTTTAATGTATATAATTTTTGTCGAATTTTCGTAAAAAATCAGTAAAGCTCAATATAGCCGTAATTATAAAAGATATGAAAAAATTTTGTATATATTAATTATAGGGTGTCTTGAGCTACATCTGGAAAAAATATTTCTACAATCACAGGCTGGCCCATAAGTCGTTGGTGATACAATTTTTTTTTTAATCAAACACGCCTTATGTTATTGCATTTTCCATCGAAATATAATGCATGTTTGTAAGAAAAAAATTCTGGACGCAGCAAGTGCGTTATGGTAGCGAACTTTATTTGTTTATGTAGAAATCATTGTTTGTGAAATTTTTGTAAAATTTTGGTAATTAGTACCTAATGTTTAATGAGTTAATGTAAAAAAGATGTTTTTGGATTTTCGCAAAAAAGTTGTTTACAATTTTTTTTGTAAGTTTTCTCGAAAAGCTTTTTGTAAATAATTATATCTTGGTAGGTGGCTAAATACCTTGAAGAAGTGTGTTGGCCAGGAAAATCGGGTCAGTTTTTCGGATATATTTTAAGTTAGTTTTCGAAAAATATTTGCCCTTTTCCAACAACAAAGTTATTTTGATAAAATGTGGTACATTGTTCCCACTATAGAGGTTATACTGGTTATAAAAACCATTTTTATGAAAATTCACTACCATAACGCACTTGCTGCGTCCCGAGTTTTTTTAGAACTAATCTAGAATAAAAATCTTAATACGCATTTACTTAAAAATGTATTCTATTTGTTTTTGTATAATCTACCTTCCATGAATTTTTTATTTCCATAATTTGTTCATTTGTATGGTTAGCATCACCAAATTTACATCTGCTACATCAGATAATGTTTTTCGGCAATGTTTTTGTTGATATTTTTAACCCTTAACCTATAAAATATAGCGAAACTTCTAAGCTTATTGATCAAGCTAGCCAGCTGAAAGTATTTCTTACCTTGCACAGGTTAAAACAGTTGCTGTGAGCCGGACGGGTCATACAACTGGTTCCAGCTTGTCTGGTTAGGCCATATGAGGAAAGCACGAGATTGTTGATCGGTACCAACAGGTTCACTGTAAGCACTTCACTCGTCAGCAAGCCTGAACGGTAGTTAGTGACTGTAGCGCCTAGAGCGGTGGAGAAGCGAACTAACAATAGACGCCGGCGTGAAGACACTTACTAAACGCACAATCAATAAGCGACGCTCGGTGTGTGCTTGAGGTCTAAGGGTATGTTTAGATGAATTAAGCGAACACTTACGAACCATGAAAAACAACAACTGGGGTGACCTGATCTTAAGAAAATTCATCAAGAAAAAAATTCACTAGAGAAGTCGCGATAGTAGGACTTTAGGGCAGTTTTTCAAATAAGCGAAAATTTGGGCCCCTAGAGAATCTACATCGAAGGTCACTGCAATATGTTTATATATATATATATATATATATATATATATATATATATATATATATATATATATATATATATATATATATATATATATATATATATATATATATATATGGTGGCGCATTGAAAACGAAACAGACCGATTTGAGTCCAGAGAAATATTTTTTTAAGAAACACTGAAACACGTTAATTTTAATATTGAGGGGGACATGTTTTGACATAAAACTCAACTTTGTCACATCAACCCCTTAAGGGTGGTGATAACAACCCTTATATTTTAAATAGGGAACATGGGTGTTACATCATTTGAAAGCTCTTTATTTTATGAATTCAGCACACTAATTTTTTTGGAAGTTTTATCAACTAGTTGAAAAATTATTCACAGTTGAAGATGCAAAAACGCATTAAATTCATTCCGATAAGAAATGTGCTGATAGTCAATGTTGTGTTGGTTTGTAAACAAAAAATTGATTAGCAGAACATTTCTTATCGGAATGAGAGAAATGCGGTTTATTATTTCAGTTTATCGGTCTGTTTGATACTTGATAGTACTACCGAAAATTAATTTTACAATAGTGTATTCTGTAGAAGAAAGAGTTGAAAAAACTACTCTTTTTTTTCAAAAAATATGACTGTGCCAACCGTACCGCAAATTTGTTTAATGAACGACATCCGAACAGACATGTTAACAGAAAATACATTTTAAAGTTAGTTTAGACAAAGTGGTTCAGTAGCCAAAAAACCGGGATCCTGAACGTGAATTTCCGGTTATGAATGAGACTACTGAGATTGAAGTTTTAGGACAAATTGCTGCAGACCCAACTTTGAGCACGAGAAAATTGGCCACTGTTTCAGGCATCAAAAGAAGAACTATTCAGCGAATATTGAAGCATCATAAATTTCACCCGTATAAAATTCATCTTGTACAACAACTGAATGAAGATGATTTTGATCGGCGGCTGGAGTTTTGTGAAGTTATGACTGCACGAATAGCTGATAACGGGAACTTTCTGTTCAATATATGTTTTTCAGACGAGTGTACGTTTTTATTAAACTCTACAGTCAATCGTCATAATTGTCGTTATTGGGCAGATAATAATCCAAGAAATTTTCACGAAGTCCACACACAAACTCCGCAGAAATTAAATGTCTCGACTGGCACTTTTGGAGACCGTTTTATCGGACCAATTTTGCTTGATGGCAATTTGAGTGGCGAAACGTATTTGGAGCTACTAAAAGATATCGTTTACCCTCTACTAATTGACATTGTTCAATTAGTGTTTCAACAAGATGGAACTTCTCCGCATTTTTCACAACGTGTTAGGGAGTTTTTGAACAGGGAGTTTCCAGAGCAATAGATTGGGCGTAAAGGTGCTATTGCGTGGCCGCCTAGATCACCGGATACAACTCCTTTAGACTTCTTTCTCTTGGGCCCTTTAAAGAGTAGAATTTTCGCAACAGAACCGGAGTCTCTGGAAGAATTACGAGGACGCATTGTTGAAGAATGCCGTCTAATAACTCCACAAATCCTCCAGAATGTCAGAGTTCGTTTTGAACAAAATTTGTACTTTTGTATGGAAGCTAGTGGTCAACAATTTGAACACTTACTTAAATGAATATACATTTTTGAAAGTTTGGTTTTGTTTTTTTTTTACAAAAAATTAACTACGTAATGCATTTCTTATCACAATGAATGAAATACGTTCTTGCAACTCCAACTGTGATTAATTTTTAAAGGAGTTGATAAAACTTCCAAAAAAATTAGTGTGCTGAATTCAGAAAAGAAAGAGCTTTCAAACGATGTAACACTCAACCCATGTCCCCTTTTTAAAATATAAGCGTTGTTATCACCACCCTTAAGGGGTTGATGTGACAAAGTTGAGTTTTATGTCAAAACATGTCCCCCTCAATATTAAAATTGAGGTGTTGCAGCGTTTCTTAAAAAAAAATTCTCTGGACGCAAATCGGTCTGTTTCGTCGTCTTCAATGCGCCACCCTATATATATATATATATATATATATATATATATATATATATATATATATATATATATATATATATATATATCAGGGTTTTTCACGATAGCCGTGCATTAGAAGTTTATGAAGTTCCCTGATATCCTAAATTTTGAAATTTTGGCAGCGGTCACAATTCGTAATTGTCTTTTATTCTAAAATATTTTCATGGTCACATCACTTCCGGTTACACCGGAAGTAGTCATCAACTTTGCTAATTTAAATAGAATGTCCTATTTTTATTGCATATTCGAATTCTCCATAAAATTTTGTGAAGATTTATATTAGGCTTTCCTATCCTTATCTTCAACTGTTCCAAAGATAATGTGATTTCTCTGTATTTCGGTGATTTTGCAACCTTATTTATAATAGTTTGTATTCTACATGTTTTAAAGATAAAAGGCTCGAATTTAGAATTACGTAACTTGTGGGAGGGAGCTTTCATATTATGTGCCTTAAGTTTACCTATGTCATACAGAGTGTTCTAAATTTAGTTACTAACTTAGGCATATTCAACGTGGCAAAAGTATTTTTTTTTCAAATAAAACACCCTATATATTATTAAAAATTCGAGTTCTAAATTTATATACCGGTTTGATAAAAGTTTGTCTATACCTATCTTCAATATGTTGCTTGTTATTAGCATTTTTGGGTAACAACCTTCTCTTCTAAAGAGTACACGTTAGACTACACAACAAATGCAGCTGTGATTGTCAGATAACAAAAAAATATGATTTCATAAAAATATTTAATGTAATTATTTAAAAAAGATTAAAAACAAATATTAACAATAAACAAAAACTGAACAAAGACAAATAAAAAAGTTAATTCAAATTTAAATGCTACGATCACTATAAATGTTCTATGTGACCACCATCTTGGTCAAGACACTGAAAAATTCTACGGTTCATCTCGTAGTAGCTCTTTTCATTTCATTCGGATCCAAATCTCTAAAATCTCTAATTACACGATTTAAAAGATCCTCTCTACTTTCCACTGTTGTGCACACTTGACTTTTTATACGCCCCCAGAGATAAAAATCGGCAGGCGTTAAATCAGGAGAGCGGAGAGGCCATCTTCAAGGACCGTTGAGCCTAATCCATCTGTCTTCAAATAATTGCGTTAAGTGCCAGTAAACTTCACCAGTGGAGTGGGTAGGCGCGCCGTCTAGTTGATACCAGCAGCTTTGCCTTATATCTAGTGGTAGCCTTGCCAGAAAATTACGGACAGATCCCCTTAATAGTTCCAAATACTTTTCACCGTTTAAATTTTCTTCGTAAATTTCATAAGAGACCTTATTGTCCATAATAATGCAAAGCACATTAAAACTAAAATTTGTTTGAAAACGTCCTTCTCTAAATATATTAGAGTTTTCACTTACCCAAAAATGACTATTTCTCCTATTTACAATGCCTTTCCTTCTAAATTTCGATTCGTCGTTCCAGATAATTTTAGAGAGAAAATTCTCATCTTGTTGAATATTCAGAAACATGTGTTCGCAGAATTCCACTCTTTTTAAATGGTCACCAGGTCGAAGTCCTTGTAGTACTATTTCTGAATATGGGCGCATTTTATGAGATTTCAATATTCTATGCACAGATGAACTTGATATTCCCAAAGCTCGAGTAGCTGCAGGAATAGAGCTACACGGGTAAACTTGAAAATAAGCCAAAACGTTTATCTCATTATCTTCATTTTCAGTTACTGTCTTTGGATCATGTCGTTTTGATTCGGAACCAGGCAGTATGTTGTCCTGGCAGCTCCAATTAACACAAAATGTTATAAGTAGAGACTGTGCACAACCAGCCAACAATTTTGTAACTTGTCAGCCCTGGCCCATTTTATGTAATGGCAAGATGTATTCTCACCATAATTAGAAACGCAGTGTGTTAATTGGAGCTGCCGTAACAGCACACTACCTGGTTCCGCACTGAGCTGGCGACCCTGTCGTACATCTCAAACTGTTTCAGGACATATTTGCCATTAAAAACATTTTTTACGAAAATTCGCTACTATTACTCACTTGCTGCGTCCATTTTTTAAATTGTTTTAAGCATTAGCGCTGCTTTGCTAATACCTTAGATAAGCCTAAGTCCGAACTGTCCTTTTCAAAATAACCATTAATTTGGCTATTATTCTATTCTATTTTACTATGATCCGAAAAATCTTCATCACATGATTTTGTAGACTTACGATCATGTACGGGTTGCATTTTCCCGATTTTCTTGTTTTTAATATTATTGTTATCACAGTATAAACGTTAAGTTGCCTTGTCGTTGCAACGTTGCATCTCGGTCTCCAGATGATCTCTTTATTTTATTGTATCTTCCGCACTCCATCACTTTTTATTTTTATTTATTTTTTATTTCGACAACACACCACGAGAGCTTACAGCCTAAATACTATCGTATCGTGGGTGTCGACAAGGAGGAAAGAGGCAACTTGTTAATTCTGGACTTGAAGGCTTGGAGGTTCGGAGGAGAAGGAAAAACATGTACCGGCAAAGAATTCCACAACTTGGAAGTCCTCGGGACAAAAGAGCCGGTCTGGAGACCTGGACAGTAAAAGGGTGGATTTGCTTTGTTCCCCTGGTAGATCTGTTGGGGGAAGCTGATGGAGGAACTATGGAAGAAACCTCCTCTGAGCAGTGCCCGTGCAGATATCTATGAAACAGAGAGGGGTCACCAACAGCACGTCGGTGGGCAAGGGATGGCAGCATTTGGGTGAGTGTAGGGTCACCGATAAGACGTATAGCTCCCTTCTCAATGGAGTCCAGGATAGCGAGTGTAGAAGCGGCAGCGGCACCCCAGATGTGGGAGCAGTATTCGAGGTTTGGCCTTATTTGTGAGGTATATAAGGTATAGAGATTAGCTGGTGAAAAGTATTTGCGAGCCCGGAAGACGAAGCCTAATTTCTTAGCAGCCGATTCTGCAATTGAAGTGATATGTTGGTGCCAAGTGAGACTTCGATCCACAGAAATGCCAACAAGTGAAAATGACTCATTACTTTGGACAGCTTGGTTGTTCATTGTGATGGGTCTAGGGCTGGTGTATCTCTTATGAGTAAGACAGCAAGACTGAGTTTTGGTGGGGTTGAATTGTACAAGATTTCTACTTCCCCAGTCTAATATTCTTTGGAGATCCACGGAGACAGAATCCCCCATGAGTCTGCGATCCTCATCTAGTTGGGCTAAAGAGACAGGCTTAGGATATTGTGTATTTGAGTGGAGGGTGCTGTCGTCCACGTAACTGTGAACTGGGTTGGATGTGCTAGAGAGGAGGTCATTGATGTGGAGAAAAAACAAAGCAGGGGCTAAAGCTGAACCTTGAGGAACTCCTGCATTAATTGGATATAGTTTAGAGAAATGGCCATCCAGAACAACAATAATTTGCTGTCCAGGTAGTTCCATAGACTTGTACCAAGAATGGGTGACAGAGGAAAGGAGGTCGACAGTTGATCTGCGCTGACGGAATCCATACTGCCTGTCGTGGATTAGACTGTGTTTTTCAAGAAATTTTAGTAATTCGATGTTTATATACTTTTCCATCACTTTAGAGACGACTGAAAGGAGAGAAATAGGCCTGTAGTTGCTAGGAAGCGCTTTGGATCCTTTCTTGGGGATGGGTTGTACTCGAGCAGTTTTCCAGGTACTAGGGAATATGCCTTTATTGTAAGATATCTGAAACAGACGAGTCAGGACAGGAGCAAGTTCTGGTGCGCATTTTTTTGAGAACAATTGCTGGGATCTCGTCAAGGCCAGAGGCTTTCCTGGTATTAAGAGAAGAGAGCATCTTTCGTACCTTTTTAGTTTTGAAAATGATATCCGTAATTTTATGCGCGACATTGGGAATTGTTGGTGGTTGAACATTTGGAGGTGGGTTGAGAGTAGAATTGCCGGCGAACGACGAAGCAAAAAGTTCAGCCTTGCCCAGGGCGGTAGAAATAATTTCATCCCCTGAGACAAGAGGTGGGAACGTGCTTTTGCAGAAATTGTTCCCAATAGATTTAGCCAGTCCAGAAGGGTTTGCCGCCGTTGGAGCTTAAGAGGACTTTGTTTTTGATGTGGTTATTAAACGAGTTTTTTGCCTCAGAAAGAATCCGGACATAGCAGTTTCTTGCGTCGTTAAATGCTCGACGGTTTTCTTAACTGGGATTGTGTATAAGCGTTTTGTGAGCTTTGACCTTTTCAAGTCTGGCCTTGTCACAGGATTTAGAGAACCATGGCTCTTGAGTGGCTGAAGTGGTTTTCTGTGTACGTGGAATAAATAATTCAATGCCTGCTTGGATAATTTCGGTGACGTTTTATGACATATCAGTGGGGTCAGGATTGGAGAAGCAGACAGACGCCCATAGAAATGAGGAAAAGTAATCCCGCATTTCGTCCCAGTTTGCGGAGTTGTAGTGCCAAACGATACGTGGGTGTGATGACTATGTGACCTCGGGTTGCATTGTGCAGGAAGCAGTGACCATGCCGTGGTCTGAGCGACCAAGAGGGGCGATGACTGATATCTTATAGAATTCAGGTTTTGTAGTAAGTAGGTATTGGGACACTTGGGCCAGACAGTGACGTCACAGGTAGTGGGGGTAGGAGTGGGGGTATAGCCCCACCCCTAGCCCCACCCCTTGTGTCCACGCCCCGGCGCCCAGCCACGCCCCGGCGCCCAGCCACGCCCCGGCGCCCAGCCACGCCCCGGCGTCCAGCCACGCCCCCAAGATGGCGTCCAAGATGGCTTCCAATGTATTCTAAGGTCATTGACATGTCTAGGAAACTTTGGCCAGACAGTGACGTCACTGTCTGGCCAGACAGTCACATTCCAAAGTGTCTAACCTATTACTTCAAATTATTATATTTTGAAAAAAACCATTTGGTGCAGGTGAGTTTCGAACCCGGGGCATTCAGATGGGAGGCAACGATGCTACCCGTTGAGCTAAGCAGACGCTTGTTAATTTATTGTTTTAGGCTGGTATATATATACGACTTTTAATTACAAACAAACCATACATGTAACATAATTAAAGTTTTTGTTATTATTAGACAAATGGATGATTTACAAAATAATAATTAATATTAGAGGCTGAACCAAAACGGAGGAACCAAAATGGCGGAATAAAAATGGCGGAATGAAAGATGGCGGTCTAACCTGTGATACCTTAAGCTGACATCCCTGACATTATAAAAATGGCGGCTTTCGTTCTTAAAGATGGTGCCTTTCGCTGATAAAGAATGGCGGCTTTCGTTCTTAAAGATGGTGCCTTTTGCTGATAAAGATGGTTGAAGACTCCATTATTTAAAGTTACGTCACCCCAACCTTTAGAGCCGACAAATGAGAGTGAGGTTGATAAGCGAGAATAATGGTATTGGTCGAAGACTCCATGATTGAAAGTTACGCCCCCCATTAAAACAAACCATTCATAAAGCTTTTTGTTATTAGACATAACCAAATATCGTAGAGACAATAGAGGTCGCTGGCAAAACAAAAGAAGCTCAGAAACAAAATGGACAACAGGTTCAACTCTTAAGCTTAGAAACAATGGTTGGTTACAGGTTCAATTCCTTTCTCCACGTGTTTAGTGTCATGTTACTCGTCTAAGTAAGCAGAATTAAAAAATGGCGACTAAAATGAGATAAAAAACTTAAAACCCTTATCGCGGAAGATCCGTGAGACGTACGCAGGAACCAATACATGCACGGTGTTAAGGAGGCCAAATCAAATTGGAATATACAATAAAATGGCCACTTCCGGTCTAAACTTTAAATCGTTATATCTTTTCAACGGAAAGTGATAGAAATGAACTATCTTCAAAAAAATGTATGTTTCATAACAAGGTCTACAAGAAACTGAGATAAAAAACTTTAAACCCTTATCGCGGAAGATCCGTGAGATGTACGATAGAACCAACACATGCACGGTGTTAAGGAGGCCAAATCAAATTGGAATATACAATAAAATGGCCACTTCCGGTCTAAACTTTAAATCGTTATATCTTTTCAACGGAAAGTGATAGAAAGGAACCGACTTCAAAAATGTATGTTTCGTAACAAGGTCTACAAGAAACTGAGATAAAAAACTTTAAACCCTTATCGCGGAAGATCCGTGAGATGTACGATGGAACCAACACATGCACGGTGTTAAGGAGGCCAAATCAAATTGGAATATACAATAAAATGGCCACTTCCGGTCTAAACTTTAAATCGTTATATCTTTTCAACGGAAAGTGATAGAAAGGAACCGACTTCAAAAATGTATGTTTCGTAACAAGGTCTACAAGAAACTGAGATAAAAAACTTTAAACCCTTATCGCGGAAGATCCGTGAGATGTACGATGGAACCAATACATGCACGGTGTTAAGGAGGCCAAATCAAATTGGAATATACAATAAAATGGCCACTTCCGGTCTAAACTTTAAATCCTTGTATCTTTTCAACGGAAGGTGATAGAAAGGAACCGACTTTAAAAATGTATGTTTCGTAACAACGTCTACAAGAAACTGAGATAAAAAACTTCAAACCCTTATCGCGGAAGATCCGTGAGATGTACGATAGAACCAATACATGCACGGTGTTAAGGAGGCCAAATCAAAGTGGAATATACAATAAAATGGCCACTTCCGGTCTAAACTTTAAATCCTTGTATCTTTTCAACGGAAAGTGATAGAAAGGAACCGACTTCAAAAATATATCGTTTCGTAACAAGCTCTACAAGAAACTGAGATAAAAAACTTTAAACCCTTATCGCGGAAGATCCGTGAGATGTACGAGAGAACCAATACATGCACGCTGTTCAGCAAAGCAAACTCTATAAGCATATTCAATAAAAATGTTACTTCCGGTAGACACTTCCGGTATAGCTATTCTTAGAGCTACATACATGTGTGACACATCAAAATAATCGTCTTGTTGAACAGAAGAAATATAATATTTAAGTAAGTTAGAACAAGCTGTATTAACACCTAAAACCAACACACACTCTCTTGTACAGGCTGATTACCCTGCCATCCAATTGTTAGTAAGGTTATGTTTGTATTTGTTATTTGAATACAAACAGACATAATAAGAAGAGTGTACTTACATACAGCAAGACACGTCATCCTTGTTTCACGACTTAACACATACTGAACAAGTGTCTCTCTCTCTTGTATTGAGGAAACAAACTGATGTAAGAGAGAGGGGGTCTTACAAAGGATAAACAACGTTTTTTACAGTTGTTAACCTTACAGAAAGGGGTTAATAAAAATGCAACAAAATAAAAATAAAACAACTGATTTACATACAATAAAAATTTATTAGGATTAATTAAGTTGTACATATTGATACATAAATGACATACATAAATGACATACTATTATTACATAATGGCTCTAACGATACCCGTTAGAGGTTTATATTCCATTACACTGTCATGAATAACCAAACAATAAACACGAGTATTTTTTGGGAAGTTGGCGTGACTCATGAACTCCACCTTAATGTCCACCGTTGAAGACTTGATTGACTCGTTCTGGTGCTGACAGTCAATCACAAATAGAGCTCTGTCTTTAAACTCGTCATAATTCAAGATAGGCTCCGACATGTTTTTATAACAGAAGTTTTTTTGAAAATCTGTATACATGTTATAGGCTTCTGCATATTTCGATTTCTCAAAATCCATATTCATAGATTCATAAGGGTAGCATTCTGAATTTAGAAACACTCTGAGGTCCAACATACCAATGTTATCGAAATAGTCTGACCTCTTCTTCACGTTATCCTTACGATCTGTTTGAAATGCTATAATCACATATCGAGGTCTTTCCAAGTTGGTTGCAGTTTTAACAGCCCACACATCTCTGTTGATATCTCTGAGTGCTGGTAACTCATATATGTCCCATTTGCGGTATGCGAGAAATATAGAGGTGTCTTTGGCTATTTTATCCATCAGTTCCAATTTCATTTTATCATTGGGAAATACATGTTTTACCTTTAAAAACATATTGGTTACGGTAATTTTTGCTCGTGCCGTACCTGTGCTGTAATAGCCGTTGGAATCGTTTCGACTTCTTGTAAAGCGGAAAGTATGTTTGCCACAGAGAACTCCTTTGAAATGATGAAAGAAACTGAAGAGGAACCAGACAGGTATGAGCATGTGAAACTTGTTATCATTTAAGGTGATGTGCTCCGACGACACATTCAGACCGGCGTTGCTAAGAGATTGGGCTTCATTCTTACTGAACGATAGCAGACTTTTGATGATGGTTGTGGTGTATGGGTCTCGCACTCGTTCCACTTCCTTGTTATTTAACTCATAGGTCATTGATTCAAACAGAGCTGCTCCTCCATTATTTGACAGATAACAAGCACCAGTGGCATTTTGGATTGCTACAGGTTCCAGAGCACCTTCGATTATTAGAGCTGACTCGGCCAGACATACGAACGCATCTTGTTGGTTGATGGCTATTTCAATTTCATCGCTGTTACCAAACGATTTAGTTGGTGAATAGTAAGAACGCAGCTCTTCTCGATCGATGCCATCATCAAACACGGGTTCTTTGAATATTTCTAGTTTTGACGACATGATAACCCAGGCTTTGCAGGAACTCAATATTATCGGGACGAAGCGTACCCTTTGACGTGTCTGACTCAACTGAATTTGATGTGGTAGATGCACTTGCTTTTATATCCTTGAAGACCAACATACTAAGCAACTTTTATAAGTTTTAAGCGAACAGACACCTCTTCACCTTGAAAGTTGACAGGAACTGAATCTTGGTCGACGATGTCGATGCTTATATTGGAAATCTCTTGCTTGTTCACCGGCAAGTAAATTAAATTTTTAGGTTCTATGTCGATTGCGTAGCCAGGATCAACCATCGGAGCAAACTCATACAGCGTATGTGAGGGTTGTCCGTTATAATAGGAACCAGACACAATATTGGTTTCGATGCGAATCTGTCTAACATCCACTATATCAACAGGTAAATCAGATTCATAAAAGGTGTCCGGCTGAAGAACTTGTTTTGAAAAGCCCAACATTCGCCCAATCGAACCATCAAATTCAAAACTGACATTTGTATAACACTTTAGTCTACATTTGATGGTGTTCGGATTAGGTCTCAGAATCAGAGCCTGTTGCTTTTGTTCGTGTGTTGCTGTAGCACCAACAAGTTCATTTTGAAGTAACTCTTCCAAGTGTGTTATTTCATAAGCACCGGTGGGTATCGTGATGGTTCGCCAACCGGTTCCTTCTTTTACATGAAATTTGTTTTTACCTTCATAGATGTTGGGTATGTTGTTGTAGGTGTGAAAGCCTATCAAGGCAACAGCATAATTACCATCCAAAACAATTGGTGGATGGTAGTCTGACGACAGATGGGAGCTGCGGTCTTTCAACACAAAGGTGTGCGCCATGACTGATACACACAGGCTACTGTTTAAGGCTTTTATTTAAAAATTTTAAACATAAGTGACCACAATTATAAGTATTATATTTCTGATACACATCATGATTGTACATTAGAGTAGAGTCTTAAGGTAACGCTGCAGCTCAACTGGTGGCTTCAAGTTTCCATATGAGTCAAAGTACACGGCTGTGTCACCACGTTTCTTAACTGCAACCCAATGACTGCCAGGTTCCTTGTTTGTTTGCAAATTCATGATAAGTGATTCATTCTTGCGTGGCCCATTCGATGGCAAAGTATCTCGCATGTATACACCTCTAAAATATGGAATTTTCATTTTACCAGCAAATTTCATAAGGTCTTCATTTGTTAGAGGTCTTGCTGGTAAACATCTTACTCGTTTTTTGGTTTCTGCAGATACAACCCATAACCGGAGCGCTGTTTCTTGAGATACATGCCTTTGCCCAGTCTCTTGCATTTTGGCTTAAATTTCAAGCCACTCCCTCTCCTACCCATCGCGATGGCTTCCATTGTTTTGTTGTGCCGTTCTTCCTCCTCTAGTTTCTGTTTCGCAGACTTGGCATCGTTCACGGCTTTGGCAATACCTGCAGCACCACCACCCAGAGCTCCTAGTGCTGACAGCCCACCAAATATCAGAGGCAACAGCGGAAGGAAGCCTCCACTTTTAGGTATTGGAATAACTCGAGGTTTCTGCACATTCTTACGTCCACCAATGTTTCTAACGATTGTATGAGCTATATCAAATACGGCGTTCGCTGTTGGAATAAGATTTCTATCTTTTATAACTTCCTCAATCAGACTTAGTATGTTTTTAAAGGGAACCTTCTTCTTTGGCTTCGAGTTGATTACATAAAACCCCTCATCAAGTTTTCTGTTAACTTTCATGGTGTTTGTAACGCCCCGCAACGTTTCAGCAAAACCTGTATCTGTCTTTGTTAATAACAGCCCTCACTCTGTGACACCAACATGCATACTGACTGGGTGTCTCACTTGCATTCATATATATACACACTCAAATAAAATATAGTTTAGTTTAAGTTAAGATGCGTACCAGCAAACACGCTTCTGCCTTACCCATTACAAATATAGACGATGTTGTTATGGACACAGCTCAACAACAACTGAGGCATGGTCCTCTCTTTCCAAACACCGTTCGCTGTATCATATGTGGTCCCAGTGGGTGTGGTAAAACTAATGTCATGCTGAGTTTGTTGTTTGAAGCAAACGGTTTAAAATTTGATAACGTGTATGTGTATTCAAAGTCTCTGTATCAACCGAAATACAAGATGTTAAAGGAGGTGATGAATGCAACAAAAGGTGTTGGTTACTATCCTTATAGAGAAAACGATGAAATATTAGATCCGGCAGATGCCAAGGACAACTCTGTGTTTATATTTGATGATGTAGCTTGTGACAAACAAGATAAAATAAGAGCATACTTCAGTATGGGCAGACATAAGAATATTGATTCATTCCATCTCTGTCAAACATATACACGAATACCCAAACATCTGGTACGTGACAACACCAATGTTATTGTGTTATTCAAGCAAGATGAAACCAATTTAAAACATGTGTACGACGATCATGTGACCACCGATATGGACTTTAAACAATTTAAAACTATCTGCCACCAATGCTGGAAAGATAATAAGTATGGTGTGTTGGTGATTGTGAAGGAAAACGATGTACACAAAGGTCGATATAAAAAAGGATTCAATAGATATATATTATTCTAACAAACGATGATAGACAGGACAGTCAGCTGTCTAACACAGGTGTCTAACACAGATGTCATACAGGTGTCTAATACAGCTGTCATACAGCTGTCATACAGCTGTCTAACACAGCTGTCTAACACAGCTGTCTAACACAGCTGTCTAACACAGCTGTCTAATACAGCTGTCTAACACAGCTGTCTAACACAGCTGTCTAACACAGCTGTCTAACACAGCTGTCTAACACAGCTGTCTAACACAGCTGTCTAACACAGCTGTCTAACACAGCTGTCTAACAAGACAGCCAGACATCGTGATAAATAAGAAGGCATGTACCATGAAGGAGTCAGTATATGTTAAACCACCACACAACCTGTATCGCTCAAACAAATTATTAGACCAGCTGGTAATACCGACCAGTTGTAGCACAATGGAAGTGTTGGGTAAGGAAGAGCGAAAAGTTAAGAAAAGGATTTTACAACTTGCTGACAATATTCGAAAAAAACATTTAATGCTTAAACTTAACAGAGCCGAGAATGATGATGCTCTGCAACGTTTATATAAATCACTTGTTGAGCCCCTAAGTGAAATATCTAAAAACACAGCAGCACAGCAGCAGCAGCAGCCCCAGCAACAACCAAAGACTGAACAAATCAAAGAAGAAGCGGTACCAGAAACGAAACCCCAAGTACAGTTCCTTAAAGACCATGAAGTTTTTGAAGCTGAACCTAGGGAAGAGGCTGAGGAGACAAGTTCCGATGAGGATATCCCAACATTTGAAGAGCTTGAGGCAGACCTACAAACTGTCACATCCAACCCTGCATATCAAGAATTTTTGGAGCAATATCCTGAACGAGTTCGATATTATGTAGACAAGTATTTTACTGAACCACCAAGGCTCGCTACCATTGATCAAACGTATGGTGCTCGCTACGCTAAAGATACCGGTAGCTGGAGTCTTGGCAATAAACACTTGGATTTTACTGATAATGACATTCGACTAGGTCAAAGGAGATATCCGCAAACACAAGGTCTGCTAGAATTGATATTTATGAAAACACCTAGAGGGTATACCTATGACGATCTTCAACACTATAGAGATATTCTAGAAGCAACTAGTGTGCATAAAATGAACTACGATCCCAACGCACGAACCAAGGGTTGTTCCTCGGAAAAGTATCTGACTCTAATAAAACCGGTGATAAATCCACGAGGTCGTAGATCCTCAACTCCTCAAGGTTTTGGTTACGACACACATCATAACGCAGAACAAAAAACTGAACCTAGAGCTCAGAATGTAAGCAGCAACACTAACAACTATATGCTACAAAATAACAAACAAATAGAATATGTCTATTGGGATGACATAAATGAGCTGGTTGATAGACTTAGACTTTTAGTAGCTTCCCAGGCTGCTGGTAATAATGCTCATAACAATGAAATTCAGTCAATCATTGAAGAACTGAAGGAGGTTGGTGTTATCGTCTAGTATACCTACATATATCACAGACATACCTACCTTAATGCTTAGTATAAAAATGTCTATCGATAAGTTCGGACGTTCCCAATCCAATAAAAGTTCTAAGTTTAAAATTATTGAAAGAGAGATTTTCCCAAGAACTGATAGTGGTGATTTTGATTTGCAAAGCCATAGATTGTGTAACATAGCTGATCCAGTCGATGCAACAGATGGTGTAAATAAAAAATTTGTTGATGTATGGATAGACGACTATCAGAAGAACAAAGATGAGGTAACACAAAGAATCATTGCCATACTACTTGAAGCTGTACACAAGCCTGAGTTGGAAGATTTAAAAAACGAATTTGAAAATAAATTGAAAATTTTAGCTAAGAACATAACTGCTCAAGTTTTAAAAGATGTTGATGTGTTAAAGAATAATAAGCTAAAGAATAAGCTGGGAGAAATAGACGGTAAACTAAAAGATTTACATGATAAGTGGATACTTTTAAATCCAACATCGCCATGAGACGCAAAACTGTTGAGAGGAAGAACTACAAACGACTAAACAAACAGACATCTATCTGGTTGAACGCATCTTGAGGAAGAAAGGCAAGCAGCTCTATGTAAAATGGCTGGGTTTTGATAAATCTCAGAATTCTTGGATAAATTCAGATGATGTTAAATAAGCTTATATATTTAATGTATTAATGTACTTAGAATAAAATAAAAGTCTTTATTAAAATAATGTTATTTTATTTTTTCATCTGGTTACATACAATTAAGCTAAGTGAACAATTACAATTTATGTCGTAAATCAATAATATCCTGAATAAACTTCTCCTGAGGTACATCTGCTATCTGTAGATCGTTTCTCTTCGCCTTGAGGTATTCGACTTCGGTCTTTATTCTGTTAAAGAGATTTACAGAATTTGGATCATACAACATGTTTAAAACTACTTCGGAATCAGGGTGTTTATTTTTAAAGTTCTTGACAGCTCTTTTAAAACTTTTCTTCTGAGTCCTTACAGCATGATATGGATAGGTAGTATCCTTCTCATTTCTTGAAAGCAAACCAAAAACACAAAGTTTTCCAGGGTTGCTTGGTTTTGGAGATATATCTTCTAAATGTTCTGTGATTTTAGCATTTGTTTCTCGCATACGCTGCACTTCATCATCTATCTCCATTAATTTCACTTCAATTTCTTTGAGGTTATCCTTGTATTTTTGATTAAATTCACTTACGAAAAAATCAAAAATAATTTGGTTGCACTTTTCATAGAAACTATTGGATATCCAACAAGCCAAATTTAATATCAAATCTTTACAGACATATGTACCAGATATCAAGTTGTTTTCAGTCTGTGTTCCACCAAAGTCCACCAAGTATGTAGCGGTTGTAGGTGTTAGTTGAGATGTTGCTTCCAGCACATCTAGGGGGCCGGAATTCCGGCCCCCTAGATGTGACTCTAAGTGGACACCTTCGGTTGAAATATTTAGGTAATCGGTATTCTGGCTACCTAAATGTTTCTTCGCCTGACCGTTGTAATAGGTAATCAACTCTTTAGTTTTCTTATTTTCCAACCAATGTCTGAATCTTTTCTCACCATCTTTACACAGCTTAGTCGCATTAAAATAACCAGTGTTTTTATCAATAATTAATTGAAAGTCTCCAAATAAACCATACCAGAAGTTGTCTTTAATTTGCTGGTAGCACACATCATTTAATGTAGCCATTTTAAACACACTACTGAGCACTTGGATACGTTAGAGTTAACTGAAGCACGTCTTACCTCTACGATAACTAACAAACAATTTAAAACTATCTGCCACCAATGCTGGAAAGATAATAAGTATGGTGTGTTGGTGATTGTGAAGGAAAACGATGTACACAAAGGTCGATATAGAAAAGGATTCGATAGATATATATTATTCTAACAAACGATGATAGACAGGACAGTCAGCTGTCTAACACAGGTGTCTAACACAGATGTCATACAGGTGTCTAATACAGCTGTCATACAGCTGTCATACAGCTGTCTAACACAGCTGTCTAACACAGCTGTCTAACACAGCTGTCTAACACAGCTGTCTAACACAGCTGTCTAATACAGCTGTCTAACACAGCTGTCTAACACAGCTGTCTAACACAGCTGTCTAACACAGCTGTCTAACACAGCTGTCTAACACAGCTGTCTAACACAGCTGTCTAACACAGCTGTCTAACAAGACAGCCAGACATCGTGATAAATAAGAAGGCATGTACCATGAAGGAGTCAGTATATGTTAAACCACCACACAACCTGTATCGCTCAAACAAATTATTAGACCAGCTGGTAATACCGACCAGTTGTAGCACAATGGAAGTGTTGGGTAAGGAAGAGCGAAAAGTTAAGAAAAGGATTTTACAACTTGCTGACAATATTCGAAAAAAACATTTAATGCTTAAACTTAACAGAGCCGAGAATGATGATGCTCTGCAACGTTTATATAAACCACTTGTTGAGCCCCTAAGTGAAATATCTAAAAACACAGCAGCACAGCAGCAGCAGCAGCCCCAGCAACAACCAAAGGCTGAACAAATCAAAGAAGAAGCGGTACCAGAAACGAAACCCCAAGTACAGTTCCTTAAAGACCATGAATTTTTTGAAGCTGAACCTAGGGAAGAGGCTGAGGAGACAAGTTCCGATGAGGATATCCCAACATTTGAAGAGCTTGAGGCAGACCTACAAACTGTCACATCCAACCCTGCATATCAAGAATTTTTGGAGCAATATCCTGAACGAGTTCGATATTATGTAGACAAGTATTTTACTGAACCACCAAGGCTCGCTACCATTGATCAAACGTATGGTGCTCGCTACGCTAAAGATACCGGTAGCTGGAGTCTTGGCAATAAACACTTGGATTTTACTGATAATGACATTCGACTAGGTCAAAGGAGATATCCGCAAACACAAGGTCTGCTAGAATTGATATTTATGAAAACACCTAGAGGGTATACCTATGACGATCTTCAACACTATAGAGATATTCTAGAAGCAACTAGTGTGCATAAAATGAACTACGATCCCAACGCACGAACCAAGGGTTGTTCCTCGGAAAAGTATCTGACTCTAATAAAACCGGTGATAAATCCACGAGGTCGTAGATCCTCAACTCCTCAAGGTTTTGGTTACGACACACATCATAACGCAGAACAAAAAACTGAACCTAGAGCTCAGAATGTAAGCAGCAACACTAACAACTATATGCTACAAAATAACAAACAAATAGAATATGTCTATTGGGATGACATAAATGAGCTGGTTGATAGACTTAGACTTTTAGTAGCTTCCCAGGCTGCTGGTAATAATGCTCATAACAATGAAATTTAGTCAATCATTGAAGAACTGAAGGAGGTTGGTGTTATCGTCTAGTATACCTACATATATCACAGACATACCTACCTTAATGCTTAGTATAAAAATGTCTATCGATAAGTTCGGACGTTCCCAATCCAATAAAAGTTCTAAGTTTAAAATTATTGAAAGAGAGATTTTCCCAAGAACTGATAGTGGTGATTTTGATTTGCAAAGCCATAGATTGTGTAACATAGCTGATCCAGTCGATGCAACAGATGGTGTAAATAAAAAATTTGTTGATGTATGGATAGACGACTATCAGAAGAACAAAGATGAGGTAACACAAAGAATCATTGCCATACTACTTGAAGCTGTACACAAGCCTGAGTTGGAAGATTTAAAAAACGAATTTGAAAATAAATTGAAAATTTTAGCTAAGAACATAACTGCTCAAGTTTTAAAAGATGTTGATGTGTTAAAGAATAATAAGCTAAAGAATAAGCTGGGAGAAATAGACGGTAAACTAAAAGATTTACATGATAAGTGGATACTTTTAAATCCAACATCGCCATGAGACGCAAAACTGTTGAGAGGAAGAACTACAAACGACTAAACAAACAGACATCTATCTGGTTGAACGCATCTTGAGGAAGAAAGGCAAGCAGCTCTATGTAAAATGGCTGGGTTTTGATAAATCTCAGAATTCTTGGATAAATTCAGATGATGTTAAATAAGCTTATATATTTAATGTATTAATGTACTTAGAATAAAATAAAAGTCTTTATTAAAATAATGTTATTTTATTTTTTCATCTGGTTACATACAATTAAGCTAAGTGAACAATTACAATTTATGTCGTAAATCAATATCCTGAATAAACTTCTCCTGAGGTACATCTGCTATCTGTAGATCGTTTCTCTTCGCCTTGAGGTATTCGACTTCGGTCTTTATTCTGTTAAAGAGATTTACAGAATTTGGATCATACAACATGTTTAAAACTACTTCGGAATCAGGGTGTTTATTTTTAAAGTTCTTGACAGCTCTTTTAAAACTTTTCTTCTGAGTCCTTACAGCATGATATGGATAGGTAGTATCCTTCTCATTTCTTGAAAGCAAACCAAAAACACAAAGTTTTCCAGGGTTGCTTGGTTTTGGAGATATATCTTCTAAATGTTCTGTGATTTTAGCATTTGTTTCTCGCATACGCTGCACTTCATCATCTATCTCCATTAATTTCACTTCAATTTCTTTGAGGTTATCCTTGTATTTTTGATTAAATTCACTTACGAAAAAATCAAAAATAATTTGGTTGCACTTTTCATAGAAACTATTGGATATCCAACAAGCCAAATTTAATATCAAATCTTTACAGACATATGTACCAGATATCAAGTTGTTTTCAGTCTGTGTTCCACCAAAGTCCACCAAGTATGTAGCGGTTGTAGGTGTTAGTTGAGATGTTGCTTCCAGCACATCTAGGGGGCCGGAATTCCGGCCCCCTAGATGTGACTCTAAGTGGACACCTTCGGTTGAAATATTTAGGAATCGGTATTCTGGCTACCTAAATGTTTCTTCGCCTGACCGTTGTAATAGGTAATCAACTCTTTAGTTTTCTTATTTTCCAACCAATGTCTGAATCTTTTTTCACCATCTTTACACAGCTTAGTCGCATTAAAATAACCAGTGTTTTTATCAATAATTAATTGAAAGTCTCCAAATAAACCATACCAGAAGTTGTCTTTAATTTGCTGGTAGCACACATCATTTAATGTAGCCATTTTAAACACACTACTGAGCACTTGGATACGTTAGAGTTAACTGAAGCACGTCTTACCTCTACGATAACTAAATTTTGAATGAGTTTAACAGTGTGTAGTGAACAATTTATAGATGTTGATACCACTATCGTTTGAAGCTGTATTTATTAATATTTATTTCCAACCACATTAGTTTTGTTTCTGAACTTCCTTCTTTTGTTTGCCAACGACCTCTGTGTGTTATTTTTAGAACCTACCCATATAACAATTGTGGCGTTCGGCTAATTTCTATGCGAAATCTAATAGTCTGTCTAATATTAAACATATTAATTATTATGTCTTATGTCTAATAACAAAAGCTTTATGAATGGTTTGTTTTAATGGGGGGCGTAACTTTCAATCATGGAGTCTTCGACCAATACCATTATTCTCGCTTATCAACCTCACTCTCATTTGTCGGCTCTAAAGGTTGGGGTGACGTAACTTTAAATAATGGAGTCTTCAACCATCTTTATCAGCAAAAGGCACCATCTTTAAGAACGAAAGCCGCCATTCTTTATCAGCGAAAGGCACCATCTTTAAGAACGAAAGCCGCCATTTTTATAATGTCAGGGATGTCAGCTTAAGGTATCACAGGTTAGACCGCCATCTTTCATTCCGCCATTTTTATTCCGCCATTTTGGTTCCTCCGTTTTGGTTCAGCCTCTAATATTAATTATTATTTTGTAAATCATCCATTTGTCTAATAATAACAAAAACTTTAATTATGTTACATGTATGGTTTGTTTGTAATTAAAAGTCGTATATATATACCAGCCTAAAACAATAAATTAACAAGCGTCTGCTTAGCTCAACGGGTAGCATCGTTGCCTCCCATCTGAATGCCCCGGGTTCGAAACTCACCTGCACCAAATGGTTTTTTTCAAAATATAATAATTTGAAGTAATAGGTTAGACACTTTGGAATGTGACTGTCTGGCCAGACAGTGACGTCACTGTCTGGCCAAAGTTTCCTAGACATGTCAATGACCTTAGAATACATTGGAAGCCATCTTGGACGCCATCTTGGGGGGCGTGGCTGGACGCCGGGGCGTGGCTGGACGCCGGGGCGTGGCTGGGCGCAGGGGCGTGGCTGGGCGCCGGGGCGTGGCTGGGCGCCGGGGCGTGGACACAAGGGGTGGGGCTAGGGGTGGGGGTACCCCCACTCCTACCCCCACTACCTGTGACGTCACTGTCTGGCCCAAGTGTCCCAATACCTACTGTAGTAAGAAGGAGATCCAAGGGATTTGAGCTGTGTGTGGGGATACGAGAAAAGTAAGTGGGTTGCTAAACCATATTGGCTAAAGAATTGCTGACTGCAAAGGCCTCCGCTGCTCTTCCTTGTGGATCGGTTTTTTGAAGATCCTAGCCATTCCTTATTATGGACATTGTAGTCACCAAGAATAGTGACCTCGGAGGAAGGATATTCAGAAATCAGACAGTCGGTTTTTTCAGAAAGGTAGTCAAAGAGCTGGACAAAGTTGTTGTCAGAAGGAGACCGGTAAATGCAACAGATGAATTTAATTGCAGCCCTGAGAGAGAGTTTTATCCATAGTATGTTTTTTCTTTTAGCTTCTAAATTGGGGAGTCTGGGCGGGGTAGATTGCTACGGACGTATGCGCACACACCTCCATGCAATCTAAAGGAAGTGAGGAGCTCATACTCTGGGAAATTAAGGTGATTAGTGGCTGTTTTGGCAGTGATTTGGGTTTCGGTGAGGAAGAGGAGTTGAGGCCTGTTGGCCTGGAGGAAATGATGGACGGAGTTCAGGTTAGAATTTAGGCCACATATATTCGAAAAGGATATGTTAAATCTTGATGTTGGCGCCCCCTGTACACCCCTCTCCCGGAGATCAGAATGGAGGGGTATTTTACCTCCGGAATCTTTTGTACAAGAAGGAGCCATCATCATTATCATTTTTGCTTATAAGGGAAACCGACTCATACACCAGAACCGGAAACGTCTGTTGAGACTTCACCGGCCCCTTGATGTATGGGGTGGTACCTCCTCGGGCGTGAAAAAAATCCTTTAATATCACGTAAAGGAAAATTCCACTACCACCTACCACTTTCCCAAAGCATCTATCTTGCGATAATCTGTGGTAGCCTTTAATAACTTAAGATTACTATCGCCTACCTTATGTCCCGAATCAATCATATGTTGGGCAACGCTATATTTTTCTGCTCTATTGAATCTGAATAAGCTATGTGCTCTTTGAATCTTGTTGTTATTGATCTCCGTGTTTGCCCAATATGGATTTTCGATTTTCTCGCAATTATTACAAGGTATTTGATAAATGCCTGATTTTTGTCGAAAGTCAATAGTATCCTTTGGCCTGCACAAAAGATTCTTCAAATTATCAACTTAGTACAACTCTCAAGTCGTTATCATTGAATATTTTCTCTAACCCTTTTGTAAGAAAAGGGTAGATAGGAAGTACAGTGAACTTTTGGGTGGCTCATCGGATTCAGGCTTCAATGTCGTAATGTTACTTATTGACACTTTCCAACTATGCTTAGTAACTAACCTATACACAATATTTGGAGATAAACCATTACATATCGTAATATCTATAATTTTGTTCGACTCTGAATTGTATCGCTTACTGCTTAAAGGAAAACTGGGTAACCTCCGAACAAGAAAGCTCAAACTCAAGAGATTATGTGACCGAAAGGATGATTTG
This sequence comes from Tillus elongatus, assembly GCA_964006375.1. Classification (NCBI taxonomy): domain Eukaryota; kingdom Metazoa; phylum Arthropoda; class Insecta; order Coleoptera; family Cleridae; genus Tillus; species Tillus elongatus. The sequence continues at coordinate 313,981,864 of OZ023262.1, read as the reverse complement.
TATCTGATAGTATGAAGCCATTTGTATTCGTTCCTATGCATGTCAGATTCTAACCTATCTATACTTTTGATGGCATGTTTAATAAAGGATGCAGTAAAGACTTTGTTCAGATAACAATAAGGTTTGCAGAAGGGCAGTAGTAGGCGTGAAAATATAGTTGTTAGGAACATTCAATTTATAATTAAAGTTAGTTATAGGAAAATTCTCTACACCAAGTAATGTAAATATTGCATATAATTGTAGGTCACAAATGTATCGATAACATTGGCATTGAAATGAATACATAGTTATCTAAATAGTAAACAAGGTGAAATTGCAGCGTACAAGGAATTCTGACTGCTGAAGTCGGCAAATTATGTAGGATATAAACCGATTAAAAACTATAAGTAGTATTTGTTGGTAAACATAAAAGAGTCTGTTAATTATATTCTTAAGATGTAAAGATGCGAGACCTGTGATTTTAATTATGTAAACATTAGCGAGACTGTTCAGTTAAGATTCACTATGTAAAGAGTTCGGGTTTAAAATTCATTCAGTTAGGTTAGTTCGTAAGCATTGTTAAGTTTATTGAGTTTATTAAAGTTTATTAAATCGTTACTATGTCTACAAACGCCCAGTTCGACAAGTTTATTCCTCAATTATCCTCCGCTCCTTAAACAGACTTACTGTTGAGAATATCAAATATATTATTTGAAATTTTGATGAAATTTGCAGTTGCCTCGCATCCCTTGAAATCATCTAAGCCTAATTCATGTGCACAGTACAATAGTGAATCAGCTGCTGACTTACTCAAGAGCTGCACAGCTAATTTTACTTCCATTTTCAGTTTCAGAAAACCCAAATGAGCCTTTCGTAACTTATTACCTAAGTGCAAGTCTTCTTGGCTCTGCAGATTTTCCAATTTCTCTATATATTCCCATTTTATGACATCTCCATTTCTATCATACATAATCTTTTTGTCTCCAAACACATTTTTAACGAAATTCAACATATGACAGGGGTCGTAAAAAATGTAAATATTTTTTTCTGGCAACTGAAAAATACATTTTCAAATTCTCAATATCACTTCTGCATCCTAAAATTTTCGTCATCGAAATGTTTTTAGGGGCACCATCGAATCGAATTACGAGCACCTGTTTCATTAATTAATGTGATGCCTTTTTTCACAAGAGCACTCTTCTGATCTCTGTTCAATCCGTTTGTGAAAAAATACCCAAGCGGCAACTTCCACTGCCCATTCATGCCAACAACCATGAAAACTAATGCTTCATAAGCGATAACATTGCTGTTATATTGAAGATCAACACCACAATCAACATAGCCATGAAATCTATTACCATCCCACTCGACATGTTTCCCTATGGATATTTCATCCATCATTAAAGAAAGGTAAGTGGGGTCATTGGAAAAATCAATGTGCTTTTTCAATGTGTCAAAAGCCTCCAGTAAATCCTGGGTCTCCATTGACATTTTTGAACCATTTTGAAATGGTACTTTTATGTGGTAAACATGTATTAAATTTATTGCGTATATAATCATATGCCTTGGGTGATAAGACATTTAGAGTTATCGCAAATTTTCTCAATTCAGGAGAGTATTTGATATTTCCCCCTAATTTCTGCCTTTCTAATTCCTTTGAAATACCATGTTATCAAATAAGACACACTTCTCTTGGGACAGGAAATTTTTTTGCTTCAAATATCCCAAAATGTGTTTGAGGGATATCACTCTCTTTTTATACGTTTTGAGTTTCTGTGTCAGCACCCGAATTTTCTTTGTTTTCGCCTCACTTTTTATTTTTTTGAAATAGTTGCTTCTTTATTTTTTTCTTTCTTGGTGTATCATGCACTCGGGTGGTTACAGAAGTAGATGCTGAAGAAGATGTCCAGCAGTATCTTATGGATTCTTCTTTTGCTGTAACGGATGATATGGTGATGAGAGTTAATTTTTTCCTCATTGGAGTTTCTACGATATCAATAAGGAAATTGTAATAAGATTTTCTTAATTTCAATACAGTGACATTAGAGAAAAGCCGGCTATTTTCAAAAGGTGATTAGGAGATAGGAACTCGTCATCAACATGTATATTCAAATTTTTGACTGCACAATTTGACTAGTTTCGACTACACCACGATACCAACAACATTGTCTACATATAACGTTTTTACATTTTTGTAATGTGTTTTTAGTGAATTTTCTTAGAAAAATTCACTAATGAGGAGATCTCGACTTTTGAATTTTGAAAAAATTTCTTCAAATGAGCGCGATCTAGGACCCCTAGAACCTATATCCGGGGTCAGTTTCAATTTTTATATGTTTATATATATATATATATATATATATATATATATATATATATATATATATATATATATATATATATATTATATATATATATATATATATATATATATATATATATATATATATATATATATATATATATATATATTTATATATATATATATATATATATATGTATCACACCGATAACTCAAAAAATAATGGGCCGATTTTGATAAAATTTGGCATGTGCCTTTCTTTTGTAAATGGCTTGGATAAGTTCGTTAGCCAGAAAAATCGGACGAGGTTTTCCGGGAAAATTTTAAGTTTTCATTCGAAAAAAATTCTTATCTCAAAAAGTAATAAGCCGATTTTAATAAAATTTGACATGTACCTTTCTTTTGTAAATGGCTTTGACAAGTTTGTTAGTCAAGAAAATCGGACGAGGTTTTCCGGGAAAATTTTGAGTTTTCATTCGAAAAAATTTTTTATCTCAAAGAATAATAGGCCGATTTTGATAAAATTTGGCATGTACCTTCCTTTTGTAAATGACTTTGACAAGTTCGTTAATCAAAAAAATCGGACGAGGTTTTCCGAGAAAATTTTGAGTTTTAATTTGAAAAAAAATTTTATCTTAAAAAATAAGAAATCTATGATAATCAAATTTGGTAGGTAGGTTTACGTTATAAAAAGTAAACTATACACCAAAATTTAGATTTCTATGTTACAAGAAAAAAAAGTTATAATAAAATATTTTGTGCCAGATCATTTCTATGAAAATTCACTACCATAACGAATTTGCTGCGTCCAGGATTTTTTTATTATAACTAACGATGAAATAATTCAAATAAGTTGTCCTGTCTCCTATTAAGCTGAATATTTCGGTGTTTCGCATAAGAGCCGACACAGCAGGGGTATGTAGGGTAACCTAAAATATGGTGCTTTATCGCAACTTACCCCTATACTAAATTTCACTCCTGAGAAGTTATAGGCCGTCAAAGCGGAGTTTCAAATAAAATTTAATCAAATTAAAAATAAATCAGTATCTCACTAATACTTCGACTTAGAAAAGCCAAATTCTGTACACATTCGAAGTGTATCAGGGGCATTAATCGGTGGCAAGTAGAGTTCAATTGAAGCATCTTAAGAGGTTGAATAGGAAGCATCTTAAAGGGTTGAATAGGGGTGATTCGGAATTTCTTTTTTAAACTTTTTTACTCCTGCTATTTTTCAAAAAATGACGTTTTCAAGAAAAACACAAAAATCATCAAAAATGCAATACTTGCCTATGAAATTATATGTGAAACTCTACAATCAGCAAAAAATGTGAATAAGAATAATTAATTTGGAAAACAAACAACTTAAAGAGGAGAAATAAAAGATTTGCTACTGATAGGTTATATAAATTGTTCAAAATGATCAGCGTTTTCTCTCAAGCATAAATTTATTCTTCATTGAAAATTGTAGTCTACTCTTTCCAATAACTGCTGATTATTTTATATAAAGTTACACTTATTCGTAGTACGATAAAACAATTCTTCTCAGAACGCAACTGGCGAAGATTACACAAATTCTTTTAGTGTTCCCCAAACAACGTAGTCACATTTGTTGAAGTCTGGTGATCGCGTGGGGCAAACTTGTGGGCATTTATGGCCCCGTCCAATCCATTTATTTTAATACTGGTAGTTTAAAAATTATCTGACAATATTACTATAATGAGGTGGTGCTCCATTAGGCATAAACCAATATTCCAGTCTGCGTTGTAGCGGCAAGTAAATCTGGAAGAGTGTTTTGGAGAAATTCCAAATAACTTTCGGCATTTAGTCGATTCGATAAAATAACTGGACCAATTAGATACCGATCCAGTGATTTATTTCAAACTCGTGTGGGAAATGTCGAGGAATTACAGTATGAACCCCTTACATCAAGGGGCCGGTGAAGTCCCAACGGACGTTTCCAGTTCTGGTGTACGAGTCGGTTTCCCTTATAAACAAAAATGATAATGCCTCCTCCTTGTACAAAAGATTCCGGAGATATTCAATCTATTACCATCCCACTCAACATGTTTCCCTATGGATATTTCATCCGTCATTAAACAAAGGTATGTGGGGTCGTTGGAAGAATCAGTGTGCTTTTTCAATGTGTCAAAAGCCTCTTCAGTAAATCCTGGGTCTCCATTGACATTTTTGAACCATTTTGAAATGGTACTTTTATGTGGTAAACATGTATCAAATTTATTGCGTACATAATCATATGCCTTGGGTGATAAGACATTTAGAGTTATCGCAAATTTTCTCAATTCAGGAGAGTATTTGACATTTTTCCCTAATTTGGCATTGCAATTCCTTTGAAGTACCATGTTATCAAATAAGACACACTTCTCTTGGAACAGGAAATTTTTTGTTTCAAATCTATCAAAATGTGTTTGAGGGATATCACTCTCTTTTTCTACCTTATGAGTTTCTGTGTCAGCACACGAATTTTCTTTGCTCAGGCCTATTTCTTTCCTTTCAGTCGTCTCTAAAGTGATGGAAAAGTATATAAACACCAAATTACGAAAATTTCTTGAAAAACACAGTCTAATCCACGACAGGCAGATGGATTCCGTCAGCGCAGATCGACTGCGGACCTCCGTTCCTTTGTCACCCATTCTTGGAACAAGTCTATGGAACTACACGGTGAATCCCAGATTGTCGCTCTAGACATACCCAAAGCATTCGACCAGATCTGGCATGCAGCGCTGCTCAATAAACTTCCGGCATATGGCCTATCACCAAAACTCTGTACCTGGACAGCAAATTTCCTGTCCAACCGGAGCATTTCTGTTGTGGATGGCCATTCCTCTAAACTGTATCCAATTAATGCAGGAGTTCCTCAAGGTTCAGCTTCCCTTGCCCGCCGACGTGCCGTTGGTGATCTCTCTCTCTCTCTCTCTCTCTCTCTCTCTCTCTCTCTTTTAATGATATCTGCACGGGCACTGCTCAGAGGAGCTTTCTTCCATAGTTTTTCCACCTGCTGCCCCCAACAGATCTACCAGGGGAACAGAACGAATGCACCCTTTAATACTGTTCAGGTCACCAGACATATAACATCTTGTTAGGCCCGCTCTTTTGTCCTGAGGACCCCCAAGTTGTGGAATTCCTTGCCGGCACATGATATTTTTCTTTCTCCTTCGAACCTCCAAACATTCAAGTCTAGAATTAACAAGTTGCCTCTTTCCTTCTTGTCGATACCCACGGTACGATAGTATTTAGGCTGTAAGCCCTCGTGGTGTGTTGTAGAAATATTTAAAAAAAAGTAAGCAGCTATAACGCAACGTTGACGCGAAACGACATATATATATATATATATATATATATATATATATATATATATATATATATATATATATATATTACTTTCTTCATCCGTTATATAGATGAATAATCCTACTAATCTCCTAATCTCTCAAGTAAATACTTGCTAAACGAAAATGAAAATGGCAAGCATACAGAATGCACACATGAAGATATAAACAAACTGAATTAGATCATACAAATAATCTATATTATTGATTTGTTTTATTAAACACGAAAATTATGGAAAGTCTTTAGATTAGATGTGTTTTATAAAAATTTATCACTCCTAAATTACTCCAAATATCCCTAAAACAGGGGATAAATCCTCTAGGCTCGCATCACTGGTTTGTTGTCTTTCGAATTTCAAGTCATAGAATAGAGATGTTGTTCTTTGTTCATAGTTTCAAGTGTGGTGTTTTTTTTGGAAATCACAGAGAACAAACTGTCATATATTTCTCTATGTTTCTAAAACATGATTTAAAATCATAAACAAAACTGTCTGACATATTTTGATATTTGACAGTTGACTGTTCAGTTTCAGGGTTTTTAACTTTGACTATATATAAGTTCAATTCAGAGTTCAGTCACGTTCAGCGTTCAGTTTCAGTTTAGGTCCAGTGTTTAGTTTCAGGTTAAGTTAAGACCGAGGTGTAAGAGTTTGAGTGTTACTTGAAATTTATATATATATATATATATATATATATATATATATATATATATATATATATATATATATATATATATATATATATATATATATATATTCTTTTTGGCGTCTGGTAGCTAGTAGCTGTTGTGTCAAGAATTAAGTAATAATAAGCCTCTTTTTGCGGCGTGCATATCCAGTAAGTTTGAATTCGTTGTCCTAAAATAGCGAATTGGTATTGACAACTTGCCTTTGCATATTATAAGAAAAGGTCTTCATGCAGTAACAACCATTATAAGCTGCCTTTATGTATCATAGTTAAAAATCTGTATTAAGATTTCTAATCTTTCGTAATTTTGCAACATGTATTCCTTTATTTTTTTACGAAATTTATAATTCTCTTCTATAATCTTAAGTTTGGCTGGCACAAGATTATATAATCTTGGTCCAAGAAAGTCAATAATTTGCCGCGAAATATTTTTTTACATGTTGATGTAAGTACATTCCTATTTGTTACCTGCCTTGTTAGATATTGATGCTGTGTTTGCTCTTGTAATAAGGCCTCCTCGTGGGTATACTGTACGAGCACAAGCATATACAACCCCTGAATATTCATAGCACCTGTATTTGAGTTGTATAACAATTTTGTGGAATAATCAACTGTTTTGTTTAATATAGTGCTTAATATGAAATTCTGTGTTATGCAAAGCGGTTTTAATGTTGATTTATAAGCTGATCCCCGACAGGATATTCCGTATCGTAATATGGACGCTACCTGACTGTCATAAACGTTAAGCAAAGTATTTAGAGACATTATCTCTCGCAGAACATAAAAAACATAGATAAGTTTACATAGCCTGTTATTAAGATATTCTATGTGTGTTTGCCATTTTAAATTCTTATCTACCATAATACCGAGGTACTTTAGACTATCTACACTCTTGATAGGTTCAGTGTGTCCAGGGATAACTATATCTGGCATTGTTTCAAGTCCAGCAGATGTTGGCGAGAACGCAATATACTTTGTTTTCTTGATGTTAAGATACAAACTGTCATGGTTCAGCCTACGGTTGAGCTCCCCAATCAACAACGCCGCACTTCGGATTGTCTCGGGCCAGTTAATCCCATCACAGAGTAGAACTGTATCGTCAGCGTATGAAATCAAGGATATATTATCGTCATCAAAAGCTGTCAGAGCATCATTGATGTATATCAAAAACAAAACTGGACCCAAAATTGTTCCTTGTGGGGCTCCCATTTTTATTGTCAATGGTTCGCTTGTGCTGCTATCTATTCTCACTACTTGTTACCTGTTTTTCAAATAGTTTTCAAACAAACTCAACGCAACTCCTCTAAAACCAATGTTTTCTAACTTACTCAAAAGGGTTTCATGAGAGTCTGTATCAAAAGCTTTCTGAAGACCGAGAAAGACTCCGATGACTTTCCTATTGTTTTCAAAATTGCCCACAATAGTTGTCTTCAGTTTATGAATAGCATTTTCTGTGGATAAACCTGTTCTAAAACCATACTGGTTCTGGGAGAGAATACAATATTTATCAAGAAAGCTAATCACTCTTTTTTAGGCACTTTTCAAAAATCTTTGAGACATATTTATTAGACTAATGGGTCTATAGTTTTCCATTGGCAGTTGGTCACCTGTTTTATGTATTGGCATAACAACACTTTTTTTAAATTGCAGTGGGATTTTTCCTGTCTCAAATATTTTGTTTATTATAATTACCAAGGCCCCTACCACAAACTGGTGTGCTATTTTAACGTAGTATGATGTTATGCCATCCTCTCCAGGTGTAGAATTATTTTTTAAGGAGTTAATAACCTCTATGACTTCATTGTTTGTAACCGGGTTTAAATAAAAAGTGCATGAAGAGACTTTGTCTCTTTTATAGTTTTTCCCACTAAAATTATTGTTTTCTGCCCCGTCCCGTCCTTGCCCGAAACCAATAAAAAATTCGTTAAAGGCGTTAGCAATTTGTGAACCACTTTTAGTGGTCGAACCATTCGCTAATTTTACTGATGTAATTCTCTGTAACTCTTTCTTTCGCCTGTTTGTTATTTCATTAATCGTATTCTTTCTTTCTTCCTTTTATTTTTTTCTGACAATATAATTCAGTCTCTATAGTAGTTGTTCCTTGACTCCCTAATCAGGTTTGTTAACTTATTCTTATAGATTTTATACTGAGTTTCTACAGCCTGGTTATTTTTATCTTTAAGCCACTTTAATCTCAATTTGTCTCTCACTGTAAGCGAGGTGATTAACCCGTGTGTTATCCAAGGTTGCTTATTTCTCTTTACGATAGTGGTAATATTTGTTGCTCCGTTAATAGCGCCAGTAAATATATCCGTTAGGTGGTTAGTCATTACCTGTACATCCTCCATGTCCCGGAAAACACTCCAGTCTTCTGATTCTAAGTGTTGAATAAATTTTTCCCTTTCCGCATATTTTTTTGTTTTAATTTTTGTGTGAACTTCATCAAACTTCAGGGTATCATCTGCATTATTTTTGACCATAAAATCCACAAATCAGCTGTAGTGATCCGTGACACTAGTCTGCAGGACACAAGGCCTGATTGATATTTCCGACCTCCTGTATTACTTTGCAATATTCTTGCCCAGCCTAACAAACATATGATCTATACATGTCTCAGAATCCTTGGTTACTCTAGTAGGCAAATTTATTTGTGACACATATCCATACTTCCCAAAAATATTTACGTACGTGATATTAGCAGGGGTTTTAAGTTTAATATGTCAATATTAATATCTCCAGCTATTATGTCAATGTCAAAATTTCTTTTCTTGTCCAAAAATGCACTCAAATTATCTAGGAAATTATCTGCACTTGATGATGGTGACCTATACATACCCATAATACTAGTAGACTTTTGATGAAATTTTACAACTGAGCTAACAGCTGTAACTTCACCAAACTTTATTTTACTCATTTCTGCATTGTAGCAGCTTTTTACGTACATAATAACGCCATCATTTTGATTGCATTTACCCTCACTATAAACCACATCAAAACCCTCAATCATAAAAATATTCATATCAGGTACAGACCAGGTCTCATTCAAAATTATACAGTTAAATTTATTTTTTGGATATCCCTTTAACAAAACTAAAAACTCATCAAAATGTTTTCTTATACTCCTCACGTTCATGTGCACAACTGAGAAACCCAATCCATTAGCAGTAGTATTTTCATTACCAAAACTTTCCAAAGTTACATATCTTGTTTGTTCATTAAATTTGCATGCATTTAAAACATCCAAAAATTCATCAACCTCATTCATATCTTATTTATGTACTTGTATTTGCAGGATCGGTGCTCCAAAAGACAAAAGCCATAAAGAACCCGAAAAATATACCAATATTCGTATCCAGCAACAGACGATCAGATATCCTCACAGTCAAAATTAACAATTATTTTCCTTATTAGTATATTTGAAAATGTTATATTCTTTTTATTCCCAGATAAGGTATCAAAGCCACTGATAATGATTCCAATAATTCCAACCCACCTATACGATATATCACAATAACTTTCTTAAAATTAGCACCACTCATAAACAAAAGAAATGTATACAATATCCCTAACTTACTTGCGGTCTAAAAAAAAAATAACCTTTTTGTGTGCTAACATTCCATTATCACTGACATATATTCTGCAAATCCAAAACCGTTTTTATCCCAGTTTTTTTGCCATATATCTTTGTGTATATATTTCCCTTCCATATCCATACATTTTTTTTTAGCTTCCTGGAAGAGTCCCAACTTTCTCTTTGTTAATTCTTCTGTAATATATATATATATATATATATATATATATATATATATATATATATATATATATATATATATATATATATATATATATATATATATATATATATATATATATATATATATATATATATATATATATATATATATATATATATATATATATATATATATATATATATCTTTGTATTCCTACGTAAGCCCTTGTTTACCATCAGATCATTAAACTTCTTTTCATTGGCAAACTTTACCACAATCTGCCTTGATTTATTGCCTACTCTGTTTTTTCCTATCCTGTAACACTTGGTGAAATCATCCTCTTCAATTTGTAGGTTTAATTTTTCTTTAAAAAACGTCTTCATTTTATCTTTTATATCTTCGTTATCAAGTTCTTCCAGACCTTGTATTCTGACTGTATTAACACATAGTAGCCTTTGTTATAGCTCATCAACTTTGTCTTTCAGTTCTTCATTTTCTTGTTTTAAAATTGTAACCTGACTCTCAGTTCTGCTTTGTTTATTAATTATCTCATTTAACTTGGATTCTAGGCTATCCAACATAATTGTCACCATTTTCTTAACAAGTTTGTCCAATACATTTGCATCTTGTAAACACCTGGTTACTTCTCTTGAAACAATATTACCTAGTTATTCTTCCTGTGCTCAGGTGAGACCCATTTTATTAGTATGGTTGAACTGTAAATTCTCTAGTGAATCTCCTGTATTGCAGTTTGAAGTCTTGTTTCTAAAATTTCTTGTTAACTAAATCTCTTTAAGGCTTGTAAACACTTGTGGACTTAGATAACTGTCCGACAATATCGTCAGCTATGAACTTTCAATTTTTATCGGGATTTAACTCACTCTTATTCACTATATTCTGTTGGAGTGAAACACAAATCGACTTACTCGTTGCAGCGCATGGTGTTCACAAAAAAAGATACATATCAAAGTTATATTTTTTTAAATGGAACACCCAGTATATTATTCGGTTTTCGTCATCTAGAAATAAAATAAATGTAAGTTACAACAGGATTCCCTATACCTAAAACCTACCGTTTTTGAGAAATACAGCAATTTTTGAAAATGGAAGCCTCAACACAAAAATTTGTTTTTCTTACCCTCGGCAACGCAGAAAAAATTATATTAGTATTTAGTAGGAGGATTGTTGTATAAAACAGAAAAAAAATAATGTAAAGTTATACAGGATGGTCAGTAACCTACTAGTGATATTTGTCGCATAATATTGCAAATAAGTCCCTTATTTTAAATAGCACACCGTGTATATAATGGCTTATTCTTCTACAAAATTTTATTACCTTTTAATTGATACTAGGGTTGCCTATACCTAACTCAAACAGTGTTCTTGACAAATGTTTTTCAGCGTTGATGAATTTACTTAGCCTACAATATAAACGCTCACTACAATCAAGGCTCACTTGATGAGAAAGGTAACATTTATTATGGAAAACAAACAATTCTAAATATTTAGAATGTAGAATAAATGTCACATTTCATCATCAAGTGAGCCTTGATTATAGTGAGCGTTTATATTGTAGGCTAAGTAAATTCGTAGATCAACGCTGAAAAACATTTATCAAGAACATTGTATTGCAACAGTGGAAAAAAATTTTGTTGTGTTTTACAAATGTCAACAACAAACAAAAAAGGAAAATTTAACACACTACAGTAAATGTTTAAATTGACGGCCATCTTGTTCAATGCATAAACGTATTCTTTTCTCAAATGATTTCTGTGCTTTCAATAACATTTCACAAGTTACTGTGCGGAACGTACTTCGTATTTTTAGTTCCATATCTTCTCGGTTAGTTGGAGGTACTTTGTAAACAATACTTTTATGTACCCCCACAAAAAGAAATCCAAACACGTTAAGTCCGGGGATCGTGCAGGCCAGTTGTGTGGGCTTCCTCATCCTATCCATTTAATGGGGTAACTTCTGTTTAAATGTTCTCGTACACTGGTTTAAAAATGGCCGGGAGCACCGTCTAATTGGAACCACAACCGCCGTTTAATATCTCTTGGGATATATTCTAAGAGCTCTGGCAAATCATCTTGTAAAAATCTTAGGAAAATTTGACCGTTCAGGTTCCCATTAAAAAAGTAAGGCCTTATTATGTGTCCTAAAATTCCGGCCCAAACATTAATACTCCATCTGTGCTGATGATCAACTGTATGGACGTGATGTGGATTTTCGTCACTATAATAGTGACAATTATGTCTATTTACTAGGTACGTGCTATGAAATGTACTCTCGTCTGAAAATAGCACAAAATCCAAGAAATTTTCAATCTCACCAACTTTATCAAGGCCCCAGTAGCAAAAATAAATTCGTCGAATTAAATTAATATTAAGCAGTTCCTGATGTTATGTTACACTGACTTGTATGGGGATTTTCAACAACAGCGCCAATTACCTCAAACTCGATTTCGCAATTTTCAGTGACAGGCTTTTGTCTGTTGACTTTTTCATACGCGACACTTCCTGTTCTACAAAACACCTGCAACAGTCTCTGTAACACTCTCTTGCCTGGATGATGTCGAGATGGATATTATTGAGCATAAACCATCGCAGCCAGTAAACAATTTTCTTGGCATTCCCCAATAACAAGAATCATATCCATTCTTTCCTGTACAGGATACGTTTTCATTTTTATACTACTCTTGAACAATTCTATTAAAAACACCCAAACACTTGACACGACACAATAAAGTTAAAATACTTGACAAATGTCAAATAAACTGATAACAACTGTATATCCAATATCTATGCCAGAGCCCCCTCACTTCCCAAGTAGATATTGACATATATTATGGAAAATAAACAATTCTAAATATCTCGAAACTTGCTTGAGTTAGGTATAGAGACCACTAGTATCAATTGAAAGGTAATAAAATTTTGTAGAAGAATAAGACATTATATACATTATATTAAATACTAATATAAGTTAGATTTTTTCTACGTTGTCGAGGGTAAGAAAAAAAAAATTGCGTTGAGGCTTCCATTTTCAAAAATGCTGTATTTCTCAAAAATTGTAGGTTTTAGGTATAGGGAGTCCTATTGTAACTTACCTTTATTTTATCTCTAGATGACGAAAACCGAATAATATACTGCGTGTTCCATTTAAAAAAATATAACTTTGATATGTATCTATTTTTGTGAACATCCTGTATCATCGAGATTATTTTCAGAAGATTCCCCTGAAGACCCTGCTTATGCTAGAAAAAAACGGAATTTGTAAATTCGAACGGGGTCCATTAGAGAGACCGACGCTTATGTGGTGCCCCACCCTGTATATATATATATATATATATATATATATATATATATATATATATATATATATATATATATATATATATATATAAACATATAAAAATTGAAACTGACCTTGGATATGGGTTCTAGGGGTCCTAGTTAACGCTCATTTGAAAAAAAATTCAAAATTGGGATCTCCCGATCAGTGATATTTTTAAAAAGAATATTCACTAAAACAATAAGATATTCAAGGTATTCTTTATCTCTGAAGAGTAGAATATCCTCTAATTGTAGAGTAGTGCAAAATGAGTTTGGCAGATCGAAATGTAGAAAAACCACAATTTTGTAACATTTTATTTTCTATTTGTTAAATCTGTTGCCACCTAATTAAAACTTTCCTGTTTACAGAGACCTTGGAGGCTGAAAAAGAGGACATGGCTAGTAGTGGAAGAGAATCTGAACAGGATAGTAGTTATCAAAACACACCTATGGGACATATAAAACAAGAGCAGAACGATGAGGGAGCTTACAGTAGATATATTAAAGTTGAAAAAAACAATGATGATGTATGTAGTGACCAACAGTTTATGTGTTCCTCTGAATTTGAACATGATACGAAATTTGATCTGGAACCAAATGAATCTTCAATAAAACTGGAAATAGAAGAGCATGCATTGAACAATTTTGTATTATATCAAGATATAAAAAAAGAGCACTTGAATAAAAATGAGAGTTCGAGTAACATACATGATCCTTGCCCCATTTTAGACATTAAGGATGGTGTGCATGCCAGGGGCAAATTTGAGTACAGTCGTTTAAATCACACAAAAGAAAAGCTTTATCAATGTTCATCATGTGATTATGCAAGTGTGAAGAAACGTGATTTGTTAAATCATATTAAATCAAAACACACTGGAGAAAAGCCTTATCAATGTACATCATGTGATTATGCAAGTGTGCGCAAAGATAATTTGTTGATTCATATTAAAAAAAAAAAAAAAAAAAAAGACAAGCCTTATGAATGTACATTATGCGATTTTGCAAGTGTGCGCAAAGATTATTTGTTAAATCATATTAAATCAAAACACACAGAAGACAAGCCTTATCAATGTTTGTCATGTGATTATTCAAGTGTACTGAAATCTAGTTTGTCATTTCATATTAAAGCAAAACACACAGGAGAAAAGCCTCATCAATGTTCATTGTGTGATTTTGCAAATGTGCGCAAAGATCGTTTGTTAAATCATATTAAAGCAAAACACACAGGAGAAAAGCCTTATCGATGTTTGTCATGTGATTATGCAAGTGTACTAAAATCTAGTTTGTCATTTCATATTAAAGCAAAACACACAGGAGAAAAGCCTTATCAATGTTCATTGTGTGATTATGCAAGCGCACTGAAATCTAGGTTGTCATTTCACATTAAAGCAAAACACACAGGAGAAAAGCCTTATCAATGTTCATTGTGCGATTTTGCAAGTGTGCGCAAAAATCGTTTGTTAAATCATATTAAAGCAAAACACACAGGGGAAAAGCCTTATCAATGTTTGTCATGTGATTATGCAAGTGTACTGAAATCCAGTTTGTCATTTCATATTAAATCAAAACACATGGAAGAAAAGCCTTATCAATGTTCATTGTGTGATTTTGCAGGTATGCGCAAAGATAATTTGTTAAATCATATTAAAGCAAAACATACAGGAGAAAAGCCTTATCAATGTTTGTCATGTGATTATGCAAGTGTACTGAAATCTAGTTTGTCATTTCATATTAAAGCAAAACACACAGGAGAAAAGCCTTATCAATGTTCATTGTGTGATTTTGCAAATGTGCGCAAAGATAATTTGTTATATCATATTAAAGCAAAACATACAGGAGAAAAGCCGTATCGATGTTTGTCATGTGATTATGCAAGTGTACTGAAATGTAACTTATCATTGCATATTAAATCAAAACACACAGAAGTCAAGCCTTATCAATGTTCATCATGCGATTATGCAAGTGTACTGAAATCTAGTTTGTCATTGCATATTAAAGTAAAACACACAGGAGAAAAGCCGTATCGATGTTTGTCATGTGATTATGCAAGCGCATTGAAATCTCGTTTGTCATTGCATATTAAAGCAAAACACACAGGAGACAAGCCTTATCAATGTTCATCATGTGATTATGCAAGTGTGAGGAACCGTGAATTGTTAAATCATATTAAATCAAAACACACAGGAGAAAAGCCTCATCAATGTCCATCATGTGATTATTCAAGTGTAAGGAAATCATATTTATTAAGACACATTAAGTCCAAACACAGGGGAGAAAAGCCTTGATTCATGTTAAATCAAAACGTACAAGAGAAAAACCTTATCAGTGTATTATGATATGTGAAGGTGGTATTAAGATGTGTTTTACTGTGTATGTCCTCCGGTATAAAATACAAAAAGTGTGGGATTGAATTAGTGTTAATTCGAGTGACGTACACAAAAAGGTTCTGTAAGTACACCTGTATATGAGAATTGTACTCTAATGTCAGGGAAATCATCATAAAAGTAATAAAAAGCAGATTTGAAATTGTTAGGGGCATTCATATTAAGTGAAATTCATATTTGTTTCCTTCATGTGGGGGATGAGAGAGCTCGACCCAGTTCACCCGAGAAGTCATCAGTCAGCAGTAAAAGACGACGATAGACGGTCAGGGGGTTGATTTAGTGTCACTTGTAACCATTTTTATATTTTATTTTTTATTATCGTGTAATATAGTGTTGTGTTAAATAGTCAATTTTATTAACAAGAACCAGTCTATGAGAACAAAATACAGTCCACTCTATCGACAAAACAGAAATGTTAAAATTATTCCCTTTAATTGATGTTGGAATTTAACCTTCATGAAATATGTGTAGATAAGGTGTAGATATCTCAAATAATTTTTCATTGAAATATAAATTACTATATGGTTTTCCTGTGCTCGAATAATTAATATTACAAGTTAAAGAATGCATGATAATAATGAAATTAGCAATAATCAGTTATTGGAAGCCTTGAATGGGTGCTTAAATGAGTTTAAAAACAAATTGTTAAAACAAGTTGGGGAAGCAAATCATAGAATTAAGTCACTAGAATCAGAGAACACATTGTTAAAAAACCGATTAGAAATAATAGAAAGGAAGCTTAAGAAAAATAACATTCTTATTTTTTGGGATTGATGAGGTCGAGCATAGAGACACATATTTAGGAGATTTTATATGGGCAAAATTCAAGCGAAGTCTTAATACTGAGTTGAATCGAAATTCAATTAATGATACTTACATGGTTGGAACCGGAAAATAGGGAGCAAACCCATTATAGTTGAGTTTGCCTCATTTGTAGACAAACTCAGTTGTGTCACAGACTAGTAAGTTAAAGGGAAAGAACATATATATATATATATATATATATATATATATATATATATATATATATATATATATATATATATATATATATATATATATATATATATATATATATATATAAAACGATCTGATACGTCAGCAACTCAAACAAAAGTATATAATGCATTACTTCAAAGTCATCTTACATATGGAATTGTGACGTGGGGCGGGGTGACAAATAATTATTTGAGGAAACTAGAGGTAGTTCAAAAATGGATAATTAAGATAATGTTGGGCAGAGCATATGTGTTTCCAATGGATAGTTTATACAAAGAGTCACAATTTATGGATGTTAGACAACTATATTGCCTTCAACTCCTCGTGCACCATTAGTTGCTGCAATCACTGCCAACATCGGTTCAATACTAGAAAAGGAGGAAATTCCGTAGAAATTCCAAGGGTTGTTAAAACCGTAGGACAAAGATGCCACTTGTATTTGGGTCTGAGGCTATTCAACTTGCTTACAGGCGATATAAGGTCTGCTAACTCCATTGCATTGTTCAGGAAACAAGTGAAGAAATGGATACTAAATGAGGGCCGACCCCATATTCATCAAATGATTGATCTGAAGAATACCTATAGTTACTGGTTCGGTTGCTGGATTGGAATGTGTTGCTTTGCTGATGCTGTTTTTATTTACTGTGTATGACACGCCATTTTGGATATTGTTTAATGGTTATTTTTATGGCTGAAATGGTTACCTGTGTCGAGCCGGGAGTAGTTGTTGTCTTAAGTTAGGGTACCAATGCTGTTGCTGGCTCTCAAAGCAGGGATGTTGACAAGCCGTTGTGCTTTTTGTCCTTGTTTGATGGTGTGCTTCAGTAAATGAAAATTTGTTATTGTTTAGTTACTTTATTGTTCTAATTGTTTATTGTTTTAATTGTTATATGTGTATATCTGCAGCTAATATGTGCGTGTTTTTGATCGCTTTTACGTTTGCTATGTTGCTATATATACATGTGTAGAAATCTATTATACCAGGCAGTTGTCTAATTTACGTATTTCTCACACCCACGTACAAGTCTAAGACTTATGTGGGGTTTTCTAGGTTTATCCAAATTTTCTTTTTTCTTTATTTTTAGTCTACAGTTGTAAATATTTATACCATTTGTATGTGATTGAATTGAATTGAATAAATCTATATATCAAAAAATCTATTATTAAATCATATTAAGTCAAGATACACAGGAGAGAAACTGTACCAATGTTCACCATGTGATTATGCAAGTGTACAAAAATCTAGTTTGTTAACCCATTAGCGCTGGAATTAATTTTTGTTAATTATTTTAAAGTTATTTTAGTGTATGGAAGAAATTAGGTGATAGTTTTTAAGATCTTAGTATTTGGATGTTAAAGAAAAACTGATACCATATGGCATCCGTAGGCGTTAGGGAACATTTTAATTCAAATCGTCAGAAAACATACACCTATATTCTAATATTAAATATGTAAATATTAATTCATTGATTGTTGTTGCCCTTACTTGGTGAAACTTGTCCATACTACTTACATACTTGGAGACTACTTTTGTGGCTTCACTGTTGGGTTTCGTTTCTGTAAATGAAGGACTATCAGCGCTCACATGTGCAGCGATATAATATAATCAATGAGTTACTGCTGTGCCCATGTTGTTTCAGAATCTAATGCGACACAAGGACTGTCGCTATATGAATTTGAAGCCAACAACAATTATATGGAGTAGTGATAGTGTTGGAGCAGTGGAGCACACTGTGGCAGAGGATATGAAGATGATAGAAAAGTGGTTCATTTTAACTCTTAACTTTAAATGTCTCTAAGGCTAGTATCATGCATTTCAAATGTAGTCTGCCTGCTGTGACTCTAGCAGCTGAGGAACTTGGGAAGGAGAGCTGTGTTAGGTTTCTGGGACTATACATTGATCAATCGTTAAAATCTGAAACACATATAAATCATATATGTAAGAAGCTTTCATCAGGTTGTCACTCACTAAGAGTTGTTTCAAAAAGCTTGGACAAGAGTACATCTAGAAGTATTTACTTCTCACTTGTGGAGTCCCATCTAAGACATGGCATTTGTTACTGGGGCTCTTGTGCAGGTTATCTTTTCAATTCTGTATTTATTCTGCAGAAAGGAGCCCTCAGATATTTGTGTGTGGTTGGTGTCCGTGACTCTTGTAGACCTTTATTTATTTCTGAGCAGATATTGACCCTACCGTCTCTGTTTGTTTTGGAGACTGCATGAAAAATATAAAGATGAAATCAGTTCACTGTCTTCTCGTGATACAAAACAAAAGAACTGCGTTCCTCTTCCTATACCGTCCACATCATTGTTAAAGAGGTCATTAATATATAATAGTAAGAAGATATTTAACCAGATACCACTAAACTTGAGGAGGATCGGTGACATTGAAATTGTTAGGAAAGAGCTTAAGGAATTTTTAATTGCAAAATGTTATTATTCAATAGATAAATTTTGTAATGATGCACTATGACAGATTCGATTAATGTTGCTTGGGAGTTTTCATTTGGACTGCTTCCTATATATTGTGTGTTTATATTATATTGTTGGTTAGCTGTGTATTTATGTTTATATTGTTTTTTATATTGTTATTTATATATAGTTGTACTAGTTACTTATGCATTTATACTACTATTTGTTGTGAACTTATATTTTTGTGTTTTTATATTTCGACAACTTTTACTTTTCTATGTTAACTTTGCTTGTCAATAAGATTTTTATCTTTGTACAATAAAGCACCTATCTATCTATCTATAAAAAAAAGAAGGGCGTAGCCAGCGTGTAGGCCAACTGGAGCAAGTGGCTCTTCTGAATTCTAGGCTGTTCTTAATCGTTTCTGAAACTGGTTTCACTGCTTGACAGCATTCTTAGGCAGAAGAAAATTGAATTAATAGGAAATCATGACAACTACAAATACAGATCTGTTGCTATGTTGAGGCTTTGATCAAAAAAATTCTTTAAAAATGAAAATAAAATTAAATAAAAATGACAGATGACGCCTTCAAAATGTCTACGCGATGCATGTCAATATTTAGCATAAAGATAGAACTAACCTATAACAGTAATAGCTATAATTACGATCACAACAATAAAGTAACTAAACAATAACATTAATAAAGCAGACTCTACACAATGAAAATATCGACACACATCAACTCCTTATCTTATTACAACTTTTTTGAAAAAATAGTTAGATTTATTTTGTTTGATTTATTTAATTAGGAAGAAGAAAATCCAAGAAAGGGGGATCCATTAAACCAGTTTGCTAATTTAAAACAAGGTAGCTATTGTCGTGTATGTGCTTCTTACATCTAAAGCTTCAAAAAAGTCCAGTTTATGCTTGTAATCACAAAAATGTTGTGACTCTGTGTGGTTATTTACTGTGGGTCTATGTTGGGAATCAATCATCCTTGGTGGGGCCCATCAGATTTAAGACCATATGTATAGTGAATAAGTCAAGTTTGTTTCTGTGCTCCTGCTTTTTATATTGAAGCTATATCTGGTAGAGTGGGTGGTGTGGTCCCTTAGCCTGGTCGTTCTCTTGATTGATCGACACGTGGATTAGCTACTGGACTACTGGCTCCAAGTGCCACCCCTGGCATGACTGTCGGCAATGGGAATAACGCCCAGAGCTGATGGTCTACTAAAGTCTCGCTTTTTGCAGGTGAAAGTGGAATTTTCCTTAACGTGATAGTAAAGGATTTTTTCACGCCCGAGGAGGTACCACCCCATGCATCAAGGGGCCGGTGAAGTTCCAACGTTTCCGGTTCTGGTATATGAGTCGGTTTCCCTTATAAGCAAAAATGATGATGGCTCCTCCTTGTACAATTTCCTCCAAGATAATAGGCCCCAACTCCTCTTCCTCACCGAAACCCAAATCAGTGCCAAAACAGCCACTAATCACATTAAACTTTTCCTCATTTCCATGGGCGTCTGTCTGCTTCTTTCATCCTGACCCCTCTGATATCTTACAAAACAACACCGAAATTATCCAAGCTGGCATGGAATTATTTATTCCACATACAAAGAAAATTTCTTCAGTCACTCAAAAGCCCTGGTTCTTTAAATCTTGTGACAAGGTCATACTTGAAAAGGTCAAACCTCACAAAACGCTTCTACACAATCCCAGTCAAGAAAACCGTCAAGCATTTAACGACGCAAGAAACCGCTATGTCCGCATTCTTTCTGAGGCAAAAAAACTCGCTTAATCACATCAAAAACAAAGTCCTCTTAAGCTCCAAGGGCAGCAAACCCTTCTGGACTCTTGCTAAATCTATTGGGAATAATTTCTGCAAGAGCACGTTCCCACCTCTTGTCTCAGGGGATGAAATTGTTTCTACCGCCCTGGGAAAGGCTGAACTTTTTGCCTCGTTGTTTGCCGGCAATTCTACTCTCAACCCACCTCCAAATGTTCAACCACCAACAGTCCCTAATGTCGCGCATAAAATGACTGATACCAATTTCAAAACTAAAAAGGTAGGAAAGATGCTCTCTTCTCTTAATACCAGGAAAGTCTTTGGCCTTGACGAGATCCCAGCAATTGTTCTCAAAAAATGTGCACCAGAACTTGCTCCTGTCCTGACTCGTCTGTTTCAGACATCTTACAATAGAGGCATATTCTCTAGTAACTGGAAAACTGCTCGAGTACAACCCGTCCCCAAGAAAGGATCCAAAGCGCTTCCTTTCTCTCCTTTCAGTCGTCTTTAAAGTGATGGAAGAGTATATAAACACCGAATAACTAAAATTTCTTGAAAAACGCAGTCTAATCCACGACAGGCAGTATGGATTCCGTCAGCACAGATCAACTGCCGACCTCCTTTTCTTTGTCACCCATTCTTGGAACAAGTCTATTGAACACGGTGATTCCCAGATTGTCGCTCTAGACATATCCAAGCATTCGACCAGGTCTGGCACGCAGCGCTGCTTAATAAACTTCCGGCCTATGGCCTACCACCAAAACTTCACCCTCCACTCAAATATACAATATTCTAAGCCTGTCTCTTTGGCCCAATTAGATGAAGATCGCAGACTCATGGAGGGTTCTGTCTCCGTGGATCTCCAAAAAATAATAGACTGGGGAAGTAGAAATCTTGTACAATTCAAGCCCACCAAATCTCAGTCTTGCTTTCTTTCTCATAAGAGATACACCAGCCCTAGACCCATCACAATGAATAACCAAGTTATGCAAAGTAATGAGTCCTTTTCACTTGTTGGCATTTCTGTGGATTGAAATCTCAATCGGCACCAACACCGACATCAATTGCAGAAGCGGCTGCTAATAAATAAGGTTTTCTCTTCCGGACTCGCAAATACTTTTCACCAGCTAATCTTTATACCTTATATACTTCACAAATAAGGCCAAACCTCGAATACTGCTCCCACATCTGGGGTGCTGCTGCCGCTTCTACACTCGCTATCCTGGACTCCATTCAGAAGAGAGCTATACGTCTCATCAGTGACCCTACCCTCACCCAAAGGCTGCCATCCCTTGCTCACCGACGTGCCGTTGGTGACCTCTCTTTCTTTTATAGATATATGCACGGGCAGGGCTCAAAGGAGCTTTCTTCCATAGTTCCTCCACCTGCTGCCCCCAACAGATCTACCAGGGAAACGGAGCGAATGCACCCTTTTACTGTCCAGGTCACCAGACATAGTACATCTTGTTATACCCGCTCTTTTGTCCCGAGCACTTCCAAGTTGTGGAATTCCTTGCCGGCGCATGTTTTTCCTTCTCCGAACCTTCAAGTCCAGAATTAACAAGTTGCCTCTTTCCTCCTTGTCGACACCCACGGTACGATAGTATTTAGACTGTAAGCCCTCGTGGTGTGTTGCTGAAATAAAATAAAAAGTTCAGACGATTTGATAGTCCAGCGACGTAGAATTATATTGAGTTTAGCGATTAGCTTTGAAATATACAACCACATTTTATGCCTGCAAGAAATATTGTTCGGCCTAACTTTACCTATATGGTCTTCATATATTGACATATGAATTAAGGGAACAGAATGCCATCAGTCATAGTTTTAACAAAACCACACAAATGACAGAAAAGGACTAAATGCACAGTTTTCTGATGAGGCATCCCCAGTTATCATTAAGAAACCCCGAGAAAACCTCGTTGGCAAAGGGCGAAGGGATTTAATCGTGTGACAGTGGGAACATTTTTGGATTAACTGGAGTCACTCTTCAGAGAAAATAATATCTAGCGTAGCCATATCTATGTAGATAAAACGAGAATTTTGATGGTCCTAAATAAGGTTTTTGCGCTTATGGGCAAAGAACAAGTGGGGTATTTGCCCTCTGCAGAACTTAGAGTTTTAGTAACGGCAGAAGCATGCATGAGCGCTTCAGACAACTTCATGCATCATATGTTTATGTCCAATCGAAAGAAGTCCAATTCAAGCTACTGCGAGATGATGCTGGGCCCTTTGCATGCTACCATGAAACTGGTTGAATAAATAAAGACACATTTTTATGTTGGTCCATTGAATTTTCGAATCCAACACCAACAAAGCCGGTTTAAAAGTTTAGATCTCAACAATTTGGCTCGAGAAAAAATTGTGGATTATCTTGTGCTCTCCGCGCCATACGACTCACTGCAACCCTTGGATATCTTATTTATGAGTCCTCTACGTATATTTTATGAACAAGAAGTAAGAACATGGTTAGTTGGACACCCTGGTAGAGGGACATAAGCATATACCAAGTGGGGAAATTGTTAAGGAGTGCATTAACATGTGCAGTAGTCATGCAAACAGCCATAAGAGGCGTTGAAAAGGCAGGAATATGCCTTTTCAATAGGAATGTTTTTCCGGATCATCTGTTTGCTTCTGCAGAAATGACGGACGTGCCGGTTATTGGTGTGCCTTGCGCTACCGAAGCTGAGATTCCACAAGCAATTGAAGATGAGATGCCTCAAACACCACAACCTGAAGTACGAAAGGAGAAGCAACTACGTAAGGACGAGCCACGTCGTATGTTGATTCAAGGGAGCATTACAGCTAGAACTGTGACTTGATGATGCGATTCCTGGAAACCACAAAAGTATCACTTCAAATGTATTATCATCTTTTACGCTCTATACGACACTTCTAATGCCAATTCCTGAGGTTAGCACAGGACAAGTTCAAAACACGACAAACAGAAAAGAAGGAAAACGGCAATCTTAACATCATGTCGTACAAACACGAACTGGAAGAAGAACACAAAGGTAAAAATGGAAATGGCTGGACAGACTGATGTTAAAATAACACTGCATAACAAAAAGAAAACGACAGGGCGGTTGTTGGTCCCTCAAAGGAGCAGGCAGATGATAATACTTCTAAATAGAGAAGGAAAGAGAAAGAGAGGGCAGAAAAAAATACAAAACCTGTTCCGTACATGGATTCATCTTCGTTCGAGAAGGAAGATCAGAATGAAGCCTGTATTTGCTGTAATGAGCTGTATGGAAATTTTAAATCAAGGAAACGGTGGATTCAGTGTTTAAAGTGCAGATGCTGGATTCACGAGTTATGATCTAACACAGGAGAAAAAGTTGACAGCTTTGTTTGTGATTTCTGTACTTAAATGCTATAAGTGTTTTAGTCTCGATTTTTATCAAAATTAATCATCCGTTTTTGAATTAATGTGAGCTAAAAGGTGAAGCGTCGTTCTTTCGGCACAGTGAAATTTTCTAATGCAATTTCAAGTGCATATCTAAGGTTTTTAGATCTATAGCCAATCAGCTTTCAACGTTGGTAAATTCTACAAAGTCTCTGATATATTTTTGACCGTGAAAGTCACAGTTAAATTCTCCTGCCGATGACGTCATCTGGACAGCTGTGGGTTCAAACTAAGGGTTAACCATATTACGTTTGCATTATAATGGTATGTAATAGTTTATCTGGTCATCACCCATTGAAATGTTTTTCACTATCTCCTGACATATCGCTGGGTAGAAATTAAGGGACCTGATGCTTGACATCTACCTGTGAACAGCCAACAGGTGTTTGGAAGTGCTGAGCCCAGACACGACCCAGCTTTGGTGAGTCATTTTACGATTTATCTGTGTGTGATTTCTCAAACTTTCATACATCAACTAGAATTCCTCAATCAATTTGCAATATGAACTTTAATCGGGTAAAATTAAATTAGATTTTTATCAGTGAGATTGGGTTTAGAAATAACTGTATTTTGTATCTTTTTTATTCAATATCTTGTCAGTAATGTAAATTCAGAACTTTCACTGTTTTAATTTAAGATCTATCAATGTTTCATTAATGAATTATCTAACTTAAAGTGTCTCAAATTTTTCATTTATAATCAGTAAATAGCAATTCAACTTTGAAATTGACTGAACTTCTCTTGGGCAATTTCTTTTATAGAATAAAACCAACCTGATCAGGACAATATCTAGAAATTCCTTTTAAACATCTTAAAGTTTTGACAGCACCAGTAGTTTTGATAGAGAAACAATAATATCAATAAATAATGTTTATTTTCGTATTTGTAATGAGTAATATTTGATTTCTTTCGTGTAAACAAGTAAAATTTGCTTTATTTCTTGTAACAATATCCATTATTTTTGTCATATGCAATACTTATTTTTTTTCTGGTGATATTTAATGTTTGTTTTAATTCACCAGAATTATTTAATTGATTTATTGGCTCAATAACCTATATCAATAAATTTAAGTATATATATATATATATATATATATATATATATATATATATATATATATATATATATTTAATTGTTGTTCAATTAACATGTGTTTAATTGAACAACAATCCCTTCCTGAAACTTCATAAGCCTTTTTGGCGGCGCAAGTTGAAATTCTTTATAGCTACTACCTAGATTTCTTCAAATAAATTAATACCAGTAACAATGTCCTGACTTGGAGATCTCATAAATCTAGGGCTTCGGGCAGAGCAACTTAAAAGAGGACTAAGTATTTATTTATCTTAACATCTAATTTAGGTTGGGATTTAGTAGGTGATGATGACCTCACTATCGTCTGGATTTGGATCCACTCGAGGTCCATCATAAGATATCAGTCGCAATTAACATCCAAATAAATACTCTCGGTCTTTTATAGGTATTATATCCTTCTATACCTTGAAGGGCCATCCCTGCTAAGAACCCTGTCAATTCTAAATTTTTTAGGACCGTTACAACTTTCCACGTAATCCAAAAGTGCAATAAAGCTTCTAGATAATTTTTTTCACACTGAGCTGCCTAAGGCCTTGTCAAAGTTAACCTCGTGCTCTATTAATCGTAATGTTTCCATTTGGAATAATATTTAAAGCTGACTTATGAAAATTATTAAAAGAAAAAGAATTTCCTTATCATTTAAATGGGCACCCGGTTTTACCGCACCCTTGGGGCAAAACCAGGTTTTTGTACTTAGTCAAATAAAGCATGTATTTTTTTTGGGAGATAATTTTTTTTTCATTTCAATAACACACCACGAGGGCTTACCGTCCAAATACTATCGTACCGTGGGTGTCGACAAGGAGGAAAGAGGTAACTTGTTAATTCTGGACTTGAAGGTTTGGAGGTTCGGGTGAGAAGGAAAACATGTGCCGGCAAGGAATTCCACAACTTGGAAGTCCTCGGGACAAAAGAGCGGGCATAACAAGATGTTCTATGTCTGGTGACCTGGACAGTAAAAGGGTGCATTCGCTCTGTTGCCCTGGTAGATCTGTTGTGGGCAGCAGGTTGAGGAACTATGGAAGAAAGCACCTCTGAGCAGTGCCTGTGCAGATATCTATAAGAGAGAGAGAGAGAGAGAGAGAGAGAGAGAGAGAGAGAGAGAGAGAGAGAGAGAGAGAGGTCACCAACAGCACGTCGGTGGGCAAGGGATGGCAGTCTTTGGGTGAGGGTAGGGTCACCGATGAGGCGTATAGCTCTCTTCTGAATGGAGTCCAGGATAGCGAGTGTAGAAGCGGCAGCAGCACCCCATATGTGGGAGCGGTATTCGAGGTTTGGTCTTATTTGTAAAGTATATAAGGTATAGAGATTAGCTGGTGAAAAGTATTTGCGAGCCCGTAAGAGGAAACCTAATTTCTTAGCAGCCGCTTCTGCAATTGATGTGACATGTTGGTGCCAATTGAGATTTCGATCCACAGAAATGCCAACAAGTGAAAAGGACTCATTACTTTGAATAACTTGGTTGTTCACTGTGATGGGTCTAGGGCTAATGTATCTCTTATGAGAAAGAAAGCAATTCTGTGATTTGGTAGGGTTGAATTGTACAAGATTTCTACTTCCCCAGTCTAATATTTTTTGGAGATCCACGGAGACAGAACCCTCCATGAGTCTGCGATCCTCATCTAACTGGGCTAAAGAGACAGGCTTAGAATATTGTATATTTGAGTGGAGGGTGCTATCGTCCGCGTAACTGTGAACTGGGTTGGATGTGCTAGAGAGGAGGTCATTGATGTGGAGAAGAAACAAAGTAGGGGCTAAAGCTGAACCTTGAGGAACTCCTGCATTAATTGGATACAGTTTAGAGGAATGGCTATCGACGATAACAGAAATGCTCCAGTTGGAGAGAAAAATTTGCTGTCCCGGTACAGAGTTTTGGTGGTAGGCCATAGGCCGGAAGTTAATTAAGTAGCGCTGCGTGCCAGACCTGGTCGAATGCTTTGGATATGTCTAGAGCTACAATCTGGGATTCACCGTGTAGTTCCATAGACTTGTTCCAAGAATGGGTGACAAAGGAAAGGAGGTCGGCAGTTGATCTGCGCTGACGGAATCCATACTGTCTGTCGTGGATTAGACTGTGTTTTTCAAGACATTTTAGTAATTCGGTGTTTATATACTTTTCTATCACTTTGGAGACGACTGAAAGGAGAAAAATAGGCTTGTAGTTGCTATGAAGATCTTTGGATCCTTTCTTGGGGACGGGTTGTACTCGAGCAGTTTTCCAGTTACTAGAGAATATGCCTCTATTGTAAGATGTCTGAAACAGACGAGTCAGGACAGGAGCAAGTTCTGGTGCACATTTTTTGAGAACAATTGCTGAGATCTCGTCAAGGCCAGAAGCTTGCCTGGTATTAAGAGAAGAGAGCATCTTTCGTACCTTTTTAGTTTTGAAAATGATATCCGTCATTTTATGCGCGACATTGGGGACTGTTGGTGGTTGAACATTTGGAGGTGGGTTGAGAGTAGAATTGCCGGCGAACAGATAAAGATACGTGTGCAAGAAATACTGGTTTTGTGAAGGTTTCCGATATAGGAGACCAAAAACACGATTTGGCCATATAAATCTTTGAAAGGAAGCAAACAGTGTTAGTTTTTGGTGCCCGGTTTTGCCCCACTTTCCCCTACACTTATAAGCCATTTGAGTTAAACTGAATCCACGTAGGCAGCAGAGACATTTCCTCGTCCGTTGTGAGCTTGATTGCACACAACAAAATCAAATACTACCTGTTGGTTGCATACCACATATTCTTTGGCACACCCTTTTCTGGATTGTAATTATGTTGTTTTTAATAATAAAAAAAATTGCGTTGTTAAATAAAACACCAATTTTACAAAAAAAATCTTCTATTTGTGTATAAGTTAGATACATATTGTCGACATCATACTACATGTTGCAAATAAATAGTTAATACCGCAAATAATTCACTTTTATTTTTTGATTCAACCCTAAATTACCCTGAGAAAACAGTTAAATTTAATACGCTAAGTGGAGATTGGAATCTGTGATGAGCACTGATAAGCACACTTTCAGAACCCAAACCACCACAACACATTTTAAAAAGGCTGATGAAAGTTTCACTAACCAAGTTACCATCATCAGAGGATAAGTAATTCTAAATATATTATATCCACAACTTTCGAAGGCGTTTAGCTGTCCTGTTCTTTGAATCTAATTTCAATAGATCTTTTTGCTTAGCCGACGTGTTTAAGATCACAATCTTTACATCTTATTTCGTAAACTCCCGACATGTTGGCCATACTATCCTTGTCTTTTGGGTTACGTGGCAAGTTTTTTAAAGTATTTTTTGTCTAAAGTGTTAGTTGAAAAAAAAGTCTTTTTCGGCTTTCTCTCTTCTAAAAGTCGTTGATTCTGCTAACATTTTCTTTGTTTTCTGTTTGTTAATTAATTTCTCCACTAGGCAAGCAGTGTATCCGCTATATTCGACCTTGAAAGTGAAAGTGAGTATTTTCCTAGAGTGTGCGTTCGTTACGTGGATGATATTTTCATAGTGTTTAACACAAACGTTTGCAGAATAAAAGATTTTATTGCCAAATCAAACAATAAATTTGATTCTATAAAATTTGCCCACGAACTAGAAATTAATTAGAATAATTGCCTTTTCTAGATGTTTTTTTTTCCTTAGGGTTCGTCCGCGGCTTTGCCGCCCCGATAGCACTGCAACCTTTGGCTTATTGTGCATGCCCTTAGTCTTTTTACTTCACCCATTCCAAAATCACTTAGCCTTGAACTAGTCTGCAAAGCGATTGGTAGGGTGAAGTTTTATCATGCTCTGTCTCCGGTCTAGACTGACCGTAGATCAGTTGTCTTTTGCGGTCCAGAGCTTTACACTCACAAGATGTGCTGGGTTGATTCCTCCCCCTTGCCGCAGAGTCTACATGCGAGGTTCCCCTCGAACCGCCCCATTTTATGCAGGTGTTTTTTGGCGGCTATGTGTCCCGTCAAGAGAGCTGTTATGTTTCTGTGCTGTCCTCTGCTAAGATTTACCAGCTCCACAGCCCTCTTTGAATGGGGTTCGTCAATTGTTGACTTCCCATGTCTGAGCCCTGGACAGTCTGCCCAGTACACCTTGTGTTGGTTTCTGACCCAGCACTTAATAGCTCCCCTGGCAGTGCTCTTTGTCACGCCCAGAGCCGGTTCTGGTCCCATAAATTGTCCTGCTGACCCTCTTGTCGCGAGACTGTCAGCTTCTTCATTTCCTTTGCCCCCGAGTGACCCGGCACCCAGATGATGGTGACCTCATTCTGCCCAGCCAGGTCGCTCGTCTCGTCTCGGAACTCACTCACCAGCCAGGAATTTACCCGTGGGGTACTTAGGGCCTTAAGGGCTGCCTGGCTGTCTGTGGCTATGCGGATCCGCTTGTTGGTGTAGCCCAACCCCCCTCTATATGTACCAGTTATCAATAATAAAGACACTTTAGAAGTCGATGTCCATAGAAAGGAAACCACTCTAAATTACATTCCGAATGACTCACATCATACGTACGTACAAGAAATTTGCCAGTCTTAATTTTTTAGTAAATAGGTTAATTAATTTTTCTTTGAGTAAAAATAGATATAGATATCAAAGAATTAAAGTATATTAAGAACGTTGCCGAATATAACGGATACACTACTTGCCTAGTGGAGAAATTAACAAACAGAAAACAAAGAAAATGTTACCAGAATCAACGACTTTTAGAACAGAGAAGGCCGAAAACAACTTTGTTTGTTTACCATTTAAACCTCCAATCACGAGGGGTCAGTAGATAGCATTTTAAAAAGCCAATTTGCAACTAACTTTTTTGACAAAAAATACTTAAAAGAACTTGCTAGGTAACCCAAGAGGCAAGGATAGTACGGCCAATTTCGGCATATTTCGGGTAATAATCACCACGTTAATGAGGAGAATCTAAAATTGATAACAAATGTTAGACAACCATGACAGCTAGACGCATTCGAAAGTATATCTATGTTGCTAAATATAGTAATAATAAAAAGTGTATGAATTTCGCTCCGCCGCCTATGGGTAGTCTACTGATAGATTACTTTACAAAAAATATCGCAGAAGCATGCCCGAGAGATAATAACAGAATTCCTCCAAACGAAATATGTTAATTTTTGTGTCGTTGAGCCTCACTAAATTGTTAGTGACTGACTAGCTGCAGAAAAATATAAATAGAGTTGTGGATGTAAGACATTTAGAATTATTCATCCTCTGATGATGCTAAATATAGTAATAATACAAAGTGTATGAATATCGGCAGAAGCACATCCGATAGATAATAAAAGAATTTAGATGATATTTCCGCCAAATGAAATATGTTAATTTTTGTGTCGTTGAACTCGTTCCTGACTGACTACCGGCAGAAGAATATAAATAGAGCTATGGATATAAAATATTTAAAATTACTCATCTTGTGATGACGCTAACTTGGTTAGTTAAACGATCATCAGCTTTTTAAAATGTGGTGATTTGGGTTCTTCAAGTTGTGCTTATCAGTTAAATTTAATGTCACGTCTTAAGGTGCATTTCGGCAGTGAATTTTCTTCCTTAAACTACATTTCCATAACACACTCGGAATATTCTATCTACAATATATGTAATAATTGACTTCTTTAAACAGCTTAAATCAACATCAATTAACAACCAAATTTTTACTCGTACATCACCTATAATTTTTTTCCAAATTTGATCTGCAGTTATGTTTTCGTTCAAATAAATTATAAGCCCTTAAAAGAATCAGCTATATACATATATAGAATCAGAGTCTTGGAACTGATATATGGTAAAAGAAATGGCAGAAGAAATCATATATATATATATATATATATATATATATATATATATATATATATATATATATATATATATATATATATATATATATATATATATATATATGTATATATATATATATATATATATATATATATATATATATATATATATATATATATATATATATATATATATTTAAACCAAACAAAAATAAGGAAGAGGTAAGTAATTTTGTACATTCATTTTTGATTACAACACAATGTGATGGGAAGAGGGATCGCACTGGCGAAGCAAACATCTGATGAACAAATTACTCTTTCTGCTAATGAACGTTTTTGTTTAATATTTCAACAACACACCACGAGGGCTTACAGCCTAAATACTATCGTACCGTGGGTGTCGACAAGGAGGAAAGAGGCAACTTGTTAAGTCTGGACTTGAAGGTTTGGAGATTCGGAGGAGAAGGAAAAACATGTACTGGCAAGGAATTCCACAACTTGGAAGTCCTCGGGACAAAAGGGAGGGCATAACAAGATGTTCTATGTCTGGTGACCTGGACAGTAAAAGAGTGCATTCGCTCTGTTCCCCTGGTAGATCTCTTGGGGGCAGCAGGTGTAGGAACTATGGAAGAAAGCTCCTCTGAGCAGTGCCCGTGCAGAAAGCTATTAAAGAGAGAGAGAGAGAGAGAGAGAGAGAGAGAGAGAGAGAGAGAGAGAGAGAGAGAGAGAGAGGTTACCAACGGCACGTAGGTGGGCAAGGGATGCAGCCTTTGGGTGAGAGTAGGGTCACCGATGACACGTATAGCTCTCTTCTGATTGGAGTCCAGGATAGCGAGCGTAGAAGCGGCAGCGGCACACCAGATATGGGAGCAGTTTTCGAGGTTTGGCCTTATTTGTGAAGTATATAATGTATGGAGATTAGCTAGTGAAAAGTCTTTGCGAGCCCGGAAGAGGGAACCTAATTTCTTAGCAGCCGCTTCTGCAATTGATGTAACATGTTGGTGCCAACTAAGATTTAGATCCACAGAAATGCCAACAAGTGAAAAGGACTCATTACTTTGAATAACTTGGTTGTTCATTGTGATGGGTCTAGGGCTGGTGTATCTCTTATGAGATAGAAAGCAAGACTGAGATTTGGTGGAGTTGAATTGTACAAGATTTCTACTTCCTCAGTCTAATATTTTTTTGAGATCTACAAAGACAGAACCCTCTATGAGTCTGCGATCCTCATCTAATTGGGCTAAAGCGACATGCTCAGAATATTGTATATTTGAGTGGAGGGTGCTGTCATCCGCGTAACTGTGAACTGGGTTGGATGTGCCAGAGAGGAGGTCATTGATATGGAGAAGAAACAAAGTAGGGGCTACAGCTGAACCTTGAGAGACTCCTGCATTAATTGGATACAGTTTAGAGGAATGGCCATCCACGACAACAGAAATGCTCCGGTTGGAGAGGAAATTTGCTGTCCCGGTACAGAGCTTTGGTGGTAGGCCGGAAGTTTATTAAGCAGCGCTGCGTGCCAGACCTGGTCGAATGCTTTGGATATGTCTAGGGCGACAATCTGGGATTCACCGTGTAGTTCCATAGACTTGCTCCAAGAATGGATGACAAAGGAAAGGAGGTCGGCAGTTGATTTGCGCTGACGGAATCCATACTGCCTGTTGTGGATTAGACTGTGTTTTTCAAGAAATTTTAGTAATTCGGTGTTATATACTTTTCCATCACTTTAAAGACGACTAAAAGGAGAAAAATAGGCCTGTAGTTGGTAGAAAGCACTTTGGATCCTTGGGTACGAGTTGTACTCGAGCAGTTTTCTAGTTACTATGGAATACGCCTCTATTGTAAGATATCTGAAACAGACGAGGAGACAGGAGCAAGTTCTGGTGTGCATTTTTGAGAACAATTGCTGGGATCTCGTCAAGGACAGAGACTTTCCTGGTATTAAGAGAAGAGAGCATCTTTCGTACCTTTTTAGTTTTGAAAATGATATCCGTCATTTTATGCGCGACATTGTGGACTGTTGGTGGTTGAACATTTTGAGGTGGGTTGAGAGTATAATTGCCGGCGAACAACGTGGCAAAAAGTTCAGCATTGCTCAGGGCGGTAGAAACAATTTCATCTCCTGTAACAAGAGGTGGGAACGTGCTCTTGCAGAAATTATTTACAATAGATTTAGCAAGAGTCCAGAAGGGTTTGCTGCCATTGGAGCTTGCGAGGGCTTTGTTTTTGATGTGGTTATTCAACGAGTTTACATGGAGGTGAACAGACCTCCAACACTGACACAGGTTTCAAGAATTGAAAAAAATGCAACTGATTTAAAATGCGGCATGGTGAAACAACCCCGAAAAATCAAGCAATGTGGATATACGAAGATAGAATTCGCAGAATAAATACTTTCAGCGGTATTGCGACTTTGTTGGACTAAAGTGAATTGGAAAAATTCTATACAATGTAAAATCTATTATTGGGGTGATTCTGTTTTCGGCAGTGAACAAAATAGATTTTTTGGAGAAATTATATATTAGAAGAAGACAAAAACAGCGTTTATTTCATGATATGAGTACACAACTTTAAGAAAGATCCAGCCTTGAAAGACATTGTAAATCATATTTTTTTTATTTATTTTTATTTCAACAACACACCACGAGGGCTCACAGCCTGAATACTATCGTACCGTGGGTATCGACAAGGAGGAAAGAGGCAACTTGTTAATTCTGGACTTGAAGGTTTGGAGGTTCGGAGGAGAAGGAAAAACATTGACCGGCAAGGAATTCCACAACTTGGAAGTCCTCGGGACAAAAGAGCGGGCATAAAAATATGTTCTATGTCTGGTGACCTGGACAGTAAAAGGGTACATTCGCTCTGTTCTCCGGGTAGATCTGTTAGGGACAGTAGGTGGAGGAACTATGGAAGAAAGCTCCTCTGAGCAGTGCCCGTGCAGATATCTATAAAAGAGAGAGAGGTCACCAACGGCACGACGATGGGCAAGGGATGGCAGCCTTTAGGTGAAGGTGGGGTTACCGATGAGACGTATAGCTCTCTTCTCAATGGAGTCCAGGATAACGAGTGTAGAAGCGGCAGCGGCACACCAGATGTGGGAGAAGAATTCGAGGTTTGGCCTTATTTGTGAAGTATATAAGGTATATAGATTGGCTGGTGAAAAGTATTTGCGTGCCCGGAAGAGGAAACACAATTTACTAGCAGCCGCATCTGGAATTTATGTGACAATGTTGCCCCAAATAAAACTAAAGCACTATGGAAGCTTGTTAATCTCAAGAAAAACAAACCTAGAGAAAAGCACTGCATTTCGAATTTACTATACGAAAATAAAAATATAACTAGTAGGATAGAAATTGCTGAGATACTTGCTGGATATTTTTCATGTGTTGCTGAGAGGAAGCTCATGTTGCATTTCGGGGGACAGCTGTCTGATAGCTGCACAGCCAAAAAATATAAGCCCAAGACACTTTTTATAATACCTGTAACTGAATGTGAAGTTATTGACATCATCAATTAACTTCCTAGTAAAAGATCATGCGGCTTTGATGATGTTCCAATAAAAATTATTAAGCAATGTGTTGCTGAGCTTGTCGCGCCACTTACAAATATTATAAATTCCTGTATATATCTGGGAAAATTCCCTGACATATTGAAACTGGCTGTAGTTGTTGCTGTGTTGAAGGCCGGTGACAGTAAGAATTTGGAGAACTATCGTCCCATCTCTATATTAAGCATTATTTCAAAGATCATAGAAAGGGCAGTACATAAAAGGATGGTTAAGTTTTTAAACGCTAATAATATAATATCACCATCACAGCACGGATTTAGAACAGATCATTCAACAGAAACTGCCCTTATCAAATACACTCAATATGTAAACGAAAGAACGGACTTCAATTACATTGTGGTAACCTTATTTTTTGACCTGTCTCGTGCCTTTGACACGGTAAATTCTTTTTTTGTTAAGAAGATGTGGGCGCTGGGGATAAGAGGCACTTACAATGACCTTCTTTCGTATCTCACCAACAGACAGTTACTTGTAAAAGCAAATAATATTAAGTCCCAAAGATACAGTGTAAGTACACACCACAGGGAAGTGTCATTGGCCCACTTTTGTTTAGACTATGTAAACGTTTTGCCGTAATTTATACAAGACGGAAAAGTCTTCATGTACGCCGATGACTCTTCTATTGTTGTCTACGGCGAGACGGTGGAGAGAACTGAATTAAAATTAAAATCCGTAGTACAGTCTTGATAAATAGTGTTATAGAAACCGATTAATTTTAAACTATGACAAGACTTTTTCTCTTGAAATGCATAACTACCACCGAAGAGAGAGAGAGAGAGAATGTGCGACAGCACTATGTTGGTGAACAGAAATGCGGTGCAATTCAAAAAGGTGACCAATTTTTTTGGGTGTTAGAATTGACAGTAGCCTGTTATATATATAGACCAGATCGATCACGTGTGCAAGAAATTAAATTCCGCGTTTTATGCAGTTTTGATGCTTAAAGATTCCTTAAGCTCGGATCATCTGCTGAAAGTCTGTTACGCGACTGTTCATTCACATGTGAGTTACCGTATCGTTATCGTTATATATTACCCACTGCCACTTAGTTCGAAATTCTTGTCATGCAACAACAATTGATATAGCATCCAAACCAACAAACAATCCTTTCTTGTTTGTTGGTTTGGCAAACGTTACTTTAATTTTAAGATTATGATTTCTTTATGTTTTTTTTACTATGAAGGAATGTGCTTTCAGGAGGAAAGCAGAGTTAACGACAGGCTCTAGTTCTAGAAAATCTGAGACAAATCCTCGGACTGCCATAGCATATTTGTGCTACAGAAACGAATACTAAGATTAGTACACAATCTACCTTATGGGCACGCTTGTCGTGACATCTTTAAGCAAAATAACATTATGACGTTAACTTGTTCCATCTGTAAACTTATATTCATAAAAACAAGAGAAAATTTGTTATCAACTCGGATTTTGATGGGTACAACAATCGAGAAAAAGATACTTTTCACCTGCATAAATATCACCATTCTTTTTTTAAGAAGTGGCTATGTTATGCAGGTTGCTTTTTGTAGAAACAGCTGCCTTGTTCTCCGAGGAACAAAAATTGTGCAAAAAAATTTAGAAAACAACTGAAAGTTATTTGATTACTCATAGTTTTTATAGTTTGAGTTAATTTTATGAAGCTGCACTGTGAACGTATGTTTCTTGTAGTAATGATAAGCTCGTTATATTTTAGATTTTTGGGCAACGAACCCTTGTGATAAGTTTTTTATCTTATAAACTTTATGACTTGTCCGATTTACAATAATTGTAACTAATGAACCAAATAAATATTATTATTATTATTATTATTATTATTATTATTATTATTATTATTATTATCTTCCTGTCCGGTTTCTTTTATTCGAATTAACTCAGTCACTTTCGATTCGATTTTTATTAAGTTTTGAAGATTATGTTTATTATAGAATTTTGCTTGCTTTAGTCAGATTTAGTCGCCTATAGGCCGCTTGATATATCGACTATAGATTTGATTCTTGGTTCGGTTTTAAGTGCAGTAAAATGAAGATAAACCCTATTTTAACCAGCCAAATAAGCCAGGTAGGCACCAAAATTTTTTACCGTTTTCGTCTCTTTAATGCTAATCTGGAATCAGTTATTTTAGTTATAAGAAGTTTGCTTTTTTATTTTTTAAGACATTTTTAACTCGTCGGCTTTGAAACGATAATTAATTTTAGGAACACAACTCACAGCTGATAAGCAAAAAGCACTGGATTCTTCATAACATAATTGATTGTGATGTTAATGTTTGTAAGTGTGCGTAGGTACCTGTATATGGGGATAGTAGTATAGCTAGAAGAAGCAGATACCTCCACCTTTTCGTCTGTGGTCTAGAGAAGTAATATTAAGTGTAATTGATGAATATCCCATAAGGCTAGCGGCTTTTCTGAACAGAATCTAGAATGGACAAAGTTTTCTTTGGGACAGCACCCTAGACATCAAAACAAATATTTAATTGTGGGCCTATATCTGTTTTATAGAGGGTCAGAAACTGCTGTGGTTAAAACAAACCTTGAACGCAAATTATAAACCAAAGTTTCTTTGCTTCTGCTTTTGCCATATCGGACACATATAAGTGCCAGCAAGGATCCGCTGCAACAGTTATAGCCAATGTAGAGAATGCGGGCAGCATTTTTCCAACCTTCTGTTAGTCTGGGTCCTGTAGGTCACTCTTCCCAGAGAAGATGAAATTCTGTGCGATTGAACCATTAAACATTACCAAATTTGCCAAGCCAAGCCAGCGAATAACCTCAGACATACTAATACTCAGCCAACACTCTGAAAACATTTCTTGGTGACCATCATGCAGTGTTCATACGGATTTCCCAGTATCAAGTGCAATGCGGACGGATCAACAATTACTAAACGAATAATTGGCGAGGCTAATATAGTCACCTTCATCAGATTGCTTGAACATAAAACATGGACAAACATACTCCAAGATACCACCACTAAAGATGCTTATAACAATTTCCTGGCAACGTTCAGCAACCATTTCAATGCACGTTGTCCAGTAAGAAGAATTAGAGTAGGTAAGAAGTGTAGAGCTCCTGCAATGACAGAAGTTAGGGAGATGAAACATGTCATCGCACTATATGGTGAGTTTGCTCAATATTTGTCGGTATTTAAGTCTATGTTCAAAACAGTAAATGTACAATATAAACAACTTATCGCAGATGTAGGGAAGACCGAACTTGATAAGGCTATTAGCCGCAGCAACAACAAGAGTAAAACTATGTGGAAGACCATTAACGCACTAACAGGGATGAACCTAAAATGTCAAACGGGATGCCTTGCCATAAATGCGCACGTTCCAGGCCAGTTTGGCAATTTTTTTCTCATGTGCTGCTCAAAATGCAGCTGCTCATCTGCCTATCGTGGTAGATATACCGTTTATTGAGATAACATCGCAATTTAACACCCAATTTAAATTCTTACCTGTTACACGAGAGGATGTTCTGAACGTAATAAATACCCTCAAATCATCTAGTTCTGCAGGGCCGGATTGGGTGTCAAGCATATTGCTTAAGCGCTGCAAGTTCGTTGTTTCTTTACCATTGCCGTACATGTATAACATGCCATTGGCCAGGGGTGTTGTTACATCGAAAATGAAAGTAGCACATAACCGTCATACAAAAAAGGTGATCCCATAAATTATTCAAGCTACAGACAAATCTGGCTAACACCCACTTTTGCAAAAACCTTCGAAAAAATATTCAATAACAAGCTGACAACTTATCTTGACGATAATGAATTTCTTTCGCCATATCAACTTGGCTTTCGGCAAGTACGAAGCACTGATAATGCAATTGTTGAATTTGTGAAGCAAATTGTCCAGCACATTTGACAAAAAAGAGGTAGCTTTGGGGGTTTTTGTGGACTTCTCCAAAGTCTTTGACTGTGTAAATCATGAGGTCCTTATAAGTTCAGTGTTAAAGTATGGAGTTACAGTTGGACTGGTTTAGAAGCTATCTTACAGACAGAACACAGAGTTGTAATATCTAACTCTACCAGTACCTACTCGTCTAAGACTTTTGGACTGACGGTTGTGGTGCCACAAGGAACATTTCTTGGACCTACGCTGTATATTATTTATGCCAACAGCCTACTTCAGTACATAGCGCATTAATCTTATCTTAAATTAAACCTCTGATGCGGACGATACCAACTTTCTGATAGGTGGACATAATATTTAGGACGTTGTGGTTGGTGCTGACAAAACTCTCAAAAGGCTTACCAACTGGGTTGATAAAAACAAGCTTGTACTCAATAAGGATAAGAGAGCATGTGAGCTTTTTAGGTCTTCTAAATCCAAAAAAGATAGTGGACAAGATGTAAAACTTGATGGCCAAACCGCAACTCTGCAGAACTCTACGAAATTACTGGGACTTCATATCGATAGTGAGTTAAAGTGGAATGTCCAGCTCGATGAACTCTGCTCGCGAATCTCATTCATTTCGTATCCAATAAGAACACTAACCCAAAGATGCAGTGTCTCTACTGTATTGTGCGTGATTCTACTCACAACTTTTTTTTAAATATATTTAAATATTATCGTACCGTGGGTGTCGACAAGGAGGAAAGAGGCAACTTGTTAATTCTGGACTTGAAGGATTGGAGGTTTGGAGGAGAAGGAAAAACAAGTGCCGGCAAGGAGCGGGCATAACAAGATGTTTTATGTCTGGTGATCTGGACAGTAAAAGGGTGCATTCGCTCTGTTCCCTTGGTATATCTGTTGGGGGCAGCAGGTGGAGGAACTATGGAAGAAAGCTAATCTGAGCAGTGCTCGTGCAGATATCTATAAAAGAAAGAGGGGCCACCAACGGCACGTCGGTGGGCAAGGGATGGCAGCCTTTGGGTGAGGGTAGGGTCACCGATGAGACGTATAACTCTCTTCTCAATGTAGTCCAGGATAGCGAGTGTAGAAGCCGCAGCAGCACCCCAGATGTGGGAGCAGTATTCGAGGTTTGGCCTTATTTGTGAAGCATATAAAGTATAGAGATTAGCTGGTGAAAAGTATTTGCGAGCCCGGAAGAAACCTAATTTAGTAGCAGCCGCTTCTGCAATTGATGTGACATGTTGGTGGCAATTGAGATTCGATCCACAGAAATGCCAACAACTGAAAAGGACTCATTACTTTGAATAACTTGGTTGTTCATTGTGATGGGTCTAGGGCTGGTGTATCTCTTATGAGATAGAAAGCAAGACTGAGATTTGGTGGAGTTGAATTGTACAAGATTTCTACTTCCCCAGTCTAATTTTTTTTGGAGATCCACAGAGACAGAACCCTCAGTGAGTCTGAGATCCTCATCTAATTGGGCTAAAGAGACAGGCTTAGAATATTGTATATTTGGGTGAAGGGTGCTGTCGTCCGCGTAACTGTGAACTGGGTTGGATGTGCTAGATGGGTGGTCATTGATGTGGAGAAGAAACAAAGTAGGGGCTAAAGCTGAACCATGAGGGACTCTTGCATTAATTGGATACAGTTTAGAGTAATGGCCATTCACGACAACAAAAATGCTCCGGTTGGAGAGGAAATTTGCTGTCCAGGTAGAGTTTTGTTGGTAGGCCATAGGCCCGGAGTTTAATAAGCAGGCTGCGTGCCAGACATGGTCGAATGCTTTGAATATGTCTAGAGCGACAACCTGGGATTCACCGTGTAGTTCCATGGACTTGTTTCAAGAATGGGTGACAAAGGAAAGGAGGTCGGCAGTTGATCTGCGCTGACGGAATTCATAGTGCATGTCGTGGATTAGACTGTGTTTTTCAAGAATTTTTAGTAATTTGGTGTTTATATACTTTTCCATCACTTTAGAGAGGACTGAAAGGAGAGAAATAGGCCTGTAGTTGCTAGGAAGCGCTTTGGATCATTTTTTCGGGACAGGTTGTACTCGAGTAGTTTTTCAGTTACTAGGGAATATGCCTCTATTGTAAGATATCTGAAACAGACGAGTCGGAACAGGAGCAAGTTCTGGTGCGCATTTTTTGGGAACAATTGCTGGGATCTCGTCAAGGCCAGAGGTTTTCCTGGTATTAAGAGAAGAGAACATCTTTCGTACCTAAGGTTTGGTATTATACACTGGGGATTATCAAGTGAAGCAAATGGAGTTTTTAAACATTAAAAACAAGTAATGGGAATCATATTCAATATACCACATAGATACACTTGCAGACAGATTTTTGAGGCACAAGGTATTCTTACACTCCTCAGCATCTACATCCTGGAAGTGCTAGCCCATGTTTTTCAAAACAAGACCAAAAACACGCGCCATGCAGTTGAACATGACTATGCCACAAGAGGTAAAAATAACTTGCAAACTGACAAACATCGCACAGCTCTGTACCAAAATTCGCTGTTCTACAACAATGGCTGCAAGTTATTTAATGCATTGCGATAAGATGTACGGAATGTAGAGAATTTACCAGCTTTCAAGAAGAGAGTGAAAACAATTCCTCTAAGACGTGCTACTCTGTGGACGATTTTTACATATAAACTAACACTAACTATCTTTTATTTTAATTTTTTTTGGTAGTATGCACTCCTTATTAATAATATAGTTATCATGGTATAAACCCTGTGCACCTGGTGTTTCTAAAAACAATATTGGATCTAGGTCTGTAATCTGCAACTTTTCTTTTGAACGTTATTGTGTTTTATAATTATCTTTGTT
Source organism: Tillus elongatus (assembly GCA_964006375.1). Classification (NCBI taxonomy): domain Eukaryota; kingdom Metazoa; phylum Arthropoda; class Insecta; order Coleoptera; family Cleridae; genus Tillus; species Tillus elongatus. The sequence goes on along the minus strand of OZ023262.1, from coordinate 313,940,373 downwards.
TTGCTTTTATGTGTTACTAAACGATTTTTTTTAAATTGTTATATGAAAATATTAATATTCCATCTGCTCAAACTGATACTGAAGAAAAAAACAATGTAGATCTCTCCAACTTGACCGTCACTTTTGGAGATGTTTTCAGGGAAATTCTACAACTAGATGCGAAGAAGGGTGCCGGCCCAGATGGCATACCCAATCAGTTCCTTAAAAACTGTGCATTGGGTCTTTGGATCCTATCGCTCACATATTTAGTGTCTCACTAAAAACTGGCTGCTTTACTTCGGCATGGAAACTTTCTTACGTAAGCCCAATTCATCGGTATGGAAGTAGAGTCAATGCAACTAACTATCGTCCAATATGTATTCAGTCTGCAATGTTCAAACTTTTCGAGGAGTTTGTGTTGCCGCAGCTTTGATTTGCCTTCAAGAATGTGATAACTAGCAGACATCATGGTTTCTTCGGTGGCAGGTCCACGACCACGAACCTTTTCCTATACATAGACTATATACTCAAATCTCTAAACAGAGGTGACAGTGTACATGCTATTTATACGGACTTTAGCAAAGCATTTGATATGGTTGACCACGAGGTTGTAGTCAACAAACTGCAAAAATATGGGGTTAGTGGAATGCCACTCAGGTGGTTGGGGTCATATCTAGCGGGTAGACGGCTGCAGGTGAGAGTTGGTGGCCATGTTTCCACGGGATACGATGTTTCCTCGAAAGTCCCGCAGGGTTCTCACTTGGGTCCCATATTTTTCAACATCTTCATCAACGACATTGGCGACAGCTTTGAGTCAGAATTTCTCCTCTACGTTGATGACCTAAAAATTTTCAGATGCATCAGAAACCCAAGTGACGCCGATTCACTCCAGCGGGATATCGACAGGTTGAGCAGCTGGTGTATCAAAAATAAGCTCAGCCTCAACATAGAGATGTGTACATGTATGTCCTTGTCACGTTCACGCGACCGAAATCCTATTACTTATTTCCTGGATGGCCAACTTCTCCGGGAAACCATGTCCACCAAAGACCTGGGTGTCATTATCGACAACAAGCTTACATTCCATCAGCACCTGGACAAGATTACACTTCAGGCGTACCGTACCATGGGTTTCATTACTAGATCCGGCAGGGACTTCGAGAACATTCACACTTTAATCCGACTCTACTCATCGCTGTTAATACCCATCCTGGATTACTGTTCGCTAGTATGGTCTAATTACACCAATATACAGATCAACCAAATCGAGCAACTACAGTCGAGATTTATCGAACATATATCATATCGTATGCACAATGGTAATAAACTCAGCCATGACGAAATATGCGCCCAACATAAGATCAACAGCCTGCCAAATCGTAAAAGAGTCACAGAACTAACATACTTCTACAAGGTTATCAATTGACTTATTGACTTGCCTGAGAGTCTGGGACTATTTGGACTCATCTGCCCTAGACCTGGGTTGAGGACATCTCGACTGACTGAAACTACCAAAACATCCAAAGGCTACGTGCATTATGGACCACATAACAGAATAATTGGTGTTGTTAATGAAAACTGTGGGAGCATTGATTTTTTTGGAAGTAATCTGGTCTCATTCACGTCAGGCGTCAAGAGTGCGGTATTGCAGAACTGATAATTGTTTCATTCATATTGTCATGTTAGGTTAGATTGTGAGTGGTCCATATCGGTCCCTCCACCGCGACCATAAGGTCTATTGTGGCTCACGCCTAATGTCTATATTTCGCCCAACAAATCCAGCCTCCTACAGAGGTCGATAACCTTTGCGGGCGAAAGTTGATCCAGATCCTCTGGAGCAAGCTTTACCTTGCCAAAGAGCAGGTGTCTAGTCCTATCCGCTGCCGGACAGGAACACAGCACGTGCTCTGCTGTTTCGTCATTCTCCATACACAGCCGGCACTCGGTCTCCTGACCGATCCCAATACGGTGCATGTGATGCCGCAAGCGACAGTGTCCTGTATACAGGCCGACTAGAGTACTCAGTTGTCTGTTCAACTCTAGAAGTTTCTTAGCCCTTGACTCAGACAGGCCATTTATGAAGGCCTTAGAGTGAGCTAATCCTGGAAGATTTTGCCAATATTGAATTGTCTTTTTATCTGTCCAGGTCTTTAAGGTGCATTTTGCTGTGCAAGATGTTATTCCCAGCACCGGTTCTGGTCCGACAAAGTCACACTGGGCACCACTCCTGGCAAGCGCGTCTGCCGCAACGTTGCCATCATGGTCCGAGTGACCCGGTATCCAGACCAGCGACACCTCATTACAGCTGCCCAATTCGTTAAGGGCAGATTTACAACTCCATACCGTCTTTGAATTGCACCGGTAGGAACCAAGAGCCTTTATTGCAGCTTGGCTATCTGCATATATCTTTATCGATTTGTTTGTGCATAGGTCTTTTAAGCTTTCCCTTGCACACATCTCGATGGCATAAACTTCTGCCTGGTGTATGGTTGTGTACTTGCCGAGGCTAGCTGATAGTCTAGCATCGGTGCTGCCCCCATATGCGCCGGCTCCTACTCCCATATCGGTTTTGGAGCCGTCAGAGTACCAGCAGAGGTCCGCTCTCAACAGGGTCGATTGGTTCCGGTCCCAGTCCCCCCTTTCCGAGAGGACGGTCTTGAAAGACAGATCTCTGCTGATTTTTGTAGGCATCAAGTCCGAGACCATTCCCAGAATCCTGTGACAATCACTGTCATCAAGGAGTCCGGACCCCCTCAGACTGACTTCCCTCGGCATGTTATCTGCCGTTTGTATTAGTCTGTACGTTGTCCACCTCGCCACCCTCTCCAACCATATGTGAAGTGGAGGAATATTGAGGAGGACCTCCAGAGCGACTGATGGTGCGGTGCTTATCGCTCCCGTTATCATCAGACATGCTTGTCTCTGTAGATGAGCCAGTTTGGCCCTCGCGGTACCACGAAGTACCTTAGGCCACCAAACTATGGCTCCATATGTTATCATAGGTCTGATAACCACTACATAGAGCCAGTACATCTGTTGGGGGTTTGTTCCCCAGTTGTTCCCACAGATTCTCCGGCAGGTCCACAGGGACATCTTAGCCCTGCGGATAACATTTTCTAACTGTCTGTCCCAGTTGAGCTTCTTATCTAGGATAACTCCCAGATATTTTGCTTGGTCCGAAAATGGACATGTCATGACATGTCATGTTACTCACCACCCTTGTTGCTTGTCTTCTTCCTCTTTATGTATAAAGCCGATTGGCGTATAAGTTAGTAAATAAATAAATAAATAAATGGTTGTATGCGTGATGTTATTTTTATTGTTAACCTGTAGACGTATATGAACATCCTTGTGTCATTTAGGTGACATTGGCTTGTTTCATTGTTAATATATACATTATACATTATGCCTATTATAATTCAGGGAGTTGAAACATGCCTCGAGCTTTCTCTAGAAATGGCAACAGATCAAATGCAATCTTAGGATATTTCTTAGCTGACCTTACTGACCTGCAAAAAGACACCACAGCCGAAGTCAGTTAAAAGCAATAGTAGCAGATGTTCTAAGTACTTAATTTAAAACGTCAAAATGCCAATGCTTCTCATAAGAACGTGTTAATGCTTGTTCTTATTAATTTAAAATACAGTGTACTAAGATCCCTTATAACAGGTTTTCTATACAAAAACAAAATTAACTAAAATTCCAACTAAATATAACAGCTCCAAGACTTGATAAGGAAGATTTGCGAAAGACAAAATAAATAAAATACCAAAAGATCATTTGATATACACTTATATAGGAAGAACGCGATTCAGCTAGCATGTTACTTATAAACTATCTAATAAAAAATACACTAAAGAGTAATACTTAGTAATTGTAAAATATTTTAACTTTTTATTCTCTTGTTGGAAAGTGTATATAATTTTGTTATTTTATTTTGATATCTGTTACTGTTAATCTGCTTTCTTTCCATTCGACGAACTATTCGCACTCGAGCTGTTGACGCCATTCTTGACGCCGTTGGGCAGTTGTTTCTCTAAGTAAGTGTTACCCTGTCCACAACCAACATCCATTCCAAAGAAGACTTGATTTCCCTGAAAAATTATGTTTATATTTAAATTGCATTAAAGAGTAGAAACTAATAGACTAAGAACTAATAAACTAATAGAACTAAGATCATAATTAGTCAATCAGTGGCACGTAATTGAAACGGTTTTTGAAAAAAGAAATAGCACTGTTCACTCTATGCGTGTGTTTACGACTATTCCTGGGCTCCCCTACCCTGCACAGGACGAGTCAACGATTTAATGAAGTAAGTTTGACGTTTATAGAAAAGCTTTTTAAATGCAGTAGATTCCGGATTTAACGAGGACTCAGGGACCAGCAATAATATCTCGTAAAAACCCAATCTCTTTATGTCAGAACTAAGAAGTAACTACAAAAAAATGTAGGTATGTACATACCTATATGTAAGTGTATAAACCGGAGTACTCCTCTGTAACCCTTTCCATCAATATTGAAAGTCAACTGTAACGGCCTAGTTTGATGAACAATTTTACTCCAATAAAAATCACATCGCTGTACAGTGTGTCCCAAACTGGGTGGGAATGTATTGGTATCTCCGTCATTATTAGAGATAGAGAGACGGTTAAATGTTTTGTAGAATTTCATGCTAGTTCCAAATATGACTTGTATTTTGCCCTGCCTCTTTTCGTTTTCGTGTTATTTTATAAAAACCAAAATTTGTCGATTCCTTTTTTCTTCAATATCTAAGTAGGCGTGGATCTGACATCTCTAAGACTAGCACATTATCAGGACACCTTTTACAGAGTATTCTTTTTGTGCTATTCTTAACTTTGGATTGTCATTTGTTTTTGAGCTACAGCTATCAACGTTTGTTTTTATTATGGCAGGCATATTGGATTTTTTGCTCATGTGATAGCCTGTAAAAAGAGATTTCCAATGATGTACAACATGCTTGAGAAATCTTGTAATTGCACTGACAATTTTGAGAAAAACCGTTTTGAGGATAGTAGGCTATGAAATCTAATACCAGAAAACAAATGACAAAAAAGTGTTTATTCAAAAAGCAGTAGGCCATAGACTCTAACAATAGACTTCTACTTTTAACATAATTTTCCTTAACAATTAACGTTAAAAAAAGGAACTTTGAGCACACCAATGAATCGGCCCATTATTAGAAATGATATTTTACATTACAACATTATCCTAAAAAGTTGTTATAATTTAATTAAATAAGTAAACCTAGTAAATAACTAAATTTACTAGTAGAACTCAATAAAAAGCAGATTAATGGTTTACGAAGACGCCTTTGAAAATTGATTGATTTTTAAACGTAAGTCAACTGAAAAACAACAGAAGAAAGGTTGCTATGGATATAACACTATCGCGACAATTAGGAATACTGTCATTCTTAATTATCTGAACAATTTGAGGTGTATTTAACACGTTGCTTAAAATTTTGTACTAAATAGTTTGTTTCCTGTTTATTTTAATTATTATTCAACAATATGTTCAGTAATGAAGTATATGTTGACATGTTCGAACGTTATATTTGTTCTAACCGAAATACTGAGGCAGCTGCAAATTCATATCAAAACAACTATCCAGAAAGACGACAACCAAACACCTAAATATTTCGCAGGATAGTGACCAATCTATTGAACGACGGTAGCTTCCACGCAAAGAAACTACCAATGCCTTGAAACGAAGAAATAAAAAATGCGTCTTACTGGTTTCAAACCAAAACCTTCCGCAATCTGTTCGGTTTTATGGTGAACAAATTGGCGTTCCAAAAGGTATAATACACCGTGTATTAAAACAAAGTCATTACCGTCCATACTAACCTACAATCGTACAAGGCTTAAATGTTGACGATTACCCTAAGCGACTTCAATTCTGCAGATGGTATCAAGGACAATGTTAGCAAGATGAAAATTTTCATTTGAAAATAATATGGACTGATTAATCCAGATTTACAAATTGTGGTGTGATAATCGCCATAACAGGCATTATTGGGCAAATGAAAATCCCCATCTAAAGGAAGAAAGACGATTGCAAGACAGATTTGATATTAATGTTTGGTGCGGCTTATTAGGTAAAAAATTGTTATATTTATTTGTAGATTAAACAGTTTATTTAAAAAAAAATCAGATAACTTCATTGCTGGTCCGTTATTTTTTGAAAATAATTTAACTGGGGAAAGGTATCCTAATCTATTGAGAAATTATATCTTACCAACAATTAGAAGAGTTCATGATAATTTAGACGTGATTTGGTACCAACAAGACGATTGTCCAGCCCACAATGTTAGGATCGTCAAAGAATTTTTGTGCCAACATTTTAATATTCGTGTCATTTGTAATAATGGGACGGTTCATTGGTGTGCTCGAAGTCCTGATATAACACCCATGGATTTTTATTTTTTGGGTACTCTGAAGGATGATGTGTATAAATTCGAGCCACCACAAAATATCAATGACATACGAAACAGAATCACGGAAGCTATAAATTATATTAACCAAAACACCTTCACCAGAGTTTGCAGGCATGTTTTAAAAAGGTGTATAAAGTGCATTGAACAGAACGGCGGCCATATTGAACAATTTCCTATTTGGTGTATTTTTAGTTTCTATTTTATTATTTGTTGAGTTCCGTTTCTAATTGTGTTGTTTTGTGGAGTTTAAGTTTCTATTTGTTATTGCCGGGTTTCGTTATTAAACTGTTTCACATAATATTACCTAGCATTATTACCTAATTAAGTATTGTAAATTAAATCACAATATTTTTTATCGTGAATCATTACGGAAAATTATGTTAAAAGTAGAAGTCTATTGTTAGACTCCATGGCCTATTGATTTTTGAACACTTTTAGTGAATTTTTATTAAAAAAAGAAAACCAACGTTTAAGGTATATTGTCGGAAAATTTTTATACATTTTCAAACAATAAGTTTATTTTGATAAAATATGGCACATTGTTTCTACTATATATTTTGCTCATAACCTTACCTGGTTTCTGTGTTTCTGTGTGCTCTGGAGAATGCATTAACAAGTCGTTATTGTAGTGTAAAATTAAAATTTACAAAATGTAGTTTGGATAAAGCAGAATGAAAAAAGTGAATTTATTGACTGAGGAGTAATATTGTGTTGTATACTGGGAGACTGTTCGAAAATGATCATGTTATATTCTATAAATTAATTAATTATCAACATATTATGTAAAATACCGCAACCATTTTATTTAAAATGTTAAAATGGTGTATCTGCGTGTCATAATAAGGTTACTTAAAGCACGAGGGATATACTGTTTGGTTTGTTTATTAGTGAATTTTTATTTTAAAAAATTCGCTAATAGAGAGGTATCGATGGTGAGACTTTGCACAATTTTTTTCAAATACCCATCCGATAACTCAAAAATTAATTAACTGATTTTAATGAAACTCGGCAAGTGCCGTTCTTTTATTAATGGCTTGGATGAGTTCGTTAGCCAGGAAAATCGGAAAGGCTTTTCCGGGAAAAAAAATTTCCCCGAAAATTACAAAGCTGTTTTAATAAAATTTAAAGGGTATGTTGCCCTGGGAGAGACCTTTCTACGTATCAAAATTCAACTTTCTAAGTTTATAAAAAATTGAGTTATTCAAATTTTGATTATTCTTTCGAAAAAAAAATTTTTTCCAAAAATTACAAAGGTATTTAAACGAAATTAAGTGTATATGTTGCCTTGGGAAAGACCTTACTACATACCAAAATTAAACTTTCTAAGTTTATAGAAAATTGAGTTATTCAAAATTGCAGCAATTAATAAAAATTCACTAACCTAACGCACTTGCTGCGTTCCGAATTTTTTCTTTTGTCATTTGTTTTCTGGTATTGGATTTCATAGCCTACCATCTTCAAAACGGTTTTGCTCAAAATTGTCAGTGCAATTACAAGATTTCTCAAGCACGTTGTACATCATTGGAAAGCTCTTTTCACAGGCTATCACGTGAGCAAAAAATCCAATATGGCTGCCATAATAAAAACAAACGTTGATACCTGTAGCTCAATAACAAATGACAATCCAAAGTTGAGAATAGCACAAAAAGATTACGCTGTAAAAAGTTTTCTAATAATGTGCAAGTCTTAGACATGTCAGATCAACGCCTACTTAGATAATGAAGAAGAAAAAAATCGTACAAATAACTCGAAAACGTAAAGAGGCAGAGCAACATACAAGTCATATTTGGAACGAGCATGAAATTTTCAAAAAATTGCTAATTTAACGTCCCCCTATCTCTAATAATAACGGAAATAGCAATACATTCCCACCAACATGTTACATCAATTGCAGAAGCGGCTGCTAAGAAATTGGGTTTCCTCTTCCGGGCTCGCAAATACTTTTCACCAACTAATCTCTATACCTTATACACTTCACAAATAAGGCCAAAACTCGAATACTGCTCCCACATCTGGGGTGCAGCTGCCGCTTCTACACTCGCTATCCTGGACTCCATTCAAAAGAGAGCTATACGTCTCATCGGTGACTCTACCCTCACCCAAAGGCTTCCATCCCTTGCCCACCGACGTGCCGTTGGTGACCTCTCTCTCTTTTATAGATATCTGCACGGGCACTGCTCAGAGGAGCTTTCCTCCATAATTCCCCCACCTGCTGCCCCCAGCAGGTCTACCAGGGGAACAGAGCGAATGCACCCTTTTAATGTCCAGGTCATCAGACATAGAACATCTTGTTATGCCCGCTCTTTTGTCCCGAGGACTTCCAAGTTGTGGAATTCCTTGCCGGCACATGTTTTTCCTTCTCCTCCGAACCGTCAAACCTTCAAGTCCAGAATTAACAAGCTGCCTCTTTCCTCCTTGTCAACACCCACGGTACGATAGTATTTAGGCTGTAAGCCCTCGTGGTGTGTTGTTGACATAAAAAAAAAAATCCAGTTTGGGACACACTGTATACGGTACATTATTACTTAATCAAACTTTATACACATCACAAAAAGTAGTCTGTGATTTTCATTTATACTGTCGGTTTTTCTTTTTCATTCTTTTCCAAAAAGTTTACTATGGACGTTAATAAACTTAGCTCATTCTTTGAGTTTGATGCCCTCTCTAAAAACATTATAAGCTTCTCGGCGAAATCTATGGCATCTTGCATATTGGTACACATTGGTGCATTCGGGGCTGTTAGATTATTTGTCCGAATCGTCACCTTCTATCAGTTCTTGAGTAGTCTTCAAATTTGCAGCTTCAATTATCTCGGAACCTGTTGCAATATCTGAAGTTCCCACAGAATTATCTATGTTCCGGTGATACATCGCATCCGACACTTGTGACAATTTCATGTCCCTAGCACAATCGCTCAGAGGAATGTCATCGTCTTCATCGGCGATATCTTCGTTAGCAATAACATTTTCGGAAACGCTTAAATTAACGTTTTCATTTCTATGTTCAAAGTGAAAACCGCCATGCCTGAAACAATTTTGCACCGTTTTTTTGTGAGACATTTTTTCATGCACGATCAAGGAGACGAATAGCTTCCAGGACATTTACCGAAAGTGGAGACTGATTATTGTCCATGTTGTCAGTTATTTTTGTGACGAGTTGTCTCCTGTAATTACATTTCAGAGAGTTGATAATTCTCTGATCTGAAGGCTGAAGTACAGATGTGGTATTAGGTGGCAGGAAAACTAGTTTGACGTTCTTCAAACTCGTCGATTGTGGATGTGCCACACAATTATCCACCACAACTAAATGTTTCTATTGTTTCCAGTGCTCTATCCCATTCTTCTACTTCAGTTTTAAAAATATAGCCAGGCACCTATGCTTTTTTATTAGCAACATATCTTACCGATAAACTCTTTACATTTTTAAAACCTCTTAGTTTTTGTGCTTTGCCAGTAACCAATGATCTTCGAAACTCAGACAACACATTTTTCGTTTTTAAATTTTAGAGTTTTGTCCGTTAACATTTTGTAAAAAAGTCCTGTCTAGTCTGCAATGAAGACATCGCATCCCTGATATTCCTCGGATATTTCTCAGAAGTTATTTTGAAGCCAATCAAATGTGACTTCCTTATTTACAAATTTATTCTTCCCCAAAAACTTTTACTGGAAATTGTCTCCATATCCCATTTCTCTACCAAGAGAAACAGCTTTCTCCTGGAGAAATAGACCACTTATAGCAAAGTTTGCGTGCCTCTGACATTTGAACAAATCAAATAATGCTTTGTTCAAGTTCTCCATGTCAGTTGTTTTTAGACTTTTTCTCTTGTTATCAATAATGTTGGAAGTACTAGCCTGGAAAATAGCATTCTCGCGCTTTAAAATGGTTGGTAATGTAGACAATGAAATACAGTACTGCCTACGAACCACTTTTTTTTCGTTCCCGTTTTCACTTCTTTTAATATAAAAATTTTCTTTTCAATGGTAAGGCGTTATCTTTTAATACCGGACGCAGACATTGTGTAAACAAGCCTCTATTCAGCTGCCTCAAACGAGTGTGATCGAAAACTGATCGGAATAAGCCGCAAGTTTCAAGATTTAAACAGAAAAACAAAAAGCCACACAAATGTACAGTTGCAAAGAACTAACAAACGTTGATTTCAATCGGTAATAGGGACTCTATCATTGTCTGAGTGGAAGAACTCATAAATATTTTCTCTTGTGTTGTCTACGGTAAATTTTATTAGTCATTATTGTCATGTCTCGATCAAGAAACATGTACGTTTGGCCCTAGTGTCTCTGAATGGTCATATTTTTTTGGTAGAGAGGCAACGAAATTCACAAAAAGACAAAGCCCTCTTGTTTACTTTCGGACATCTGTGTATCACAATAAAAATGTGAATGGGTCAGCGCAATAATTACCTCGCTAAAACCGAAATCGCCTGAAAAGCGGTCTCGCTAAAACAGAAACATTTTAGCATTGTCTCTTACACAAGTCCATTCAAATCACCAAGATGTGCACTCGTTAAATGAGAAGTTCATTAAATCTGCTATTTGCAGCAAACTTGCAGGAGCCTTTTTGTAACTAATCTATTGCTTAGTGGGAAGACTAAAAGGTATTTATATTCTAGTTCTAGTTCCATGCAGCGTTTTTTAAGGTTCCCGTTAAAAGCGTACATTCCTCGGCGTCGTCTGTGAGTGCATGCAAGCGGCCTGTGGCATAAATGAAAGGTGGTGCGGTGAGCTGGGACTCTCCGTAAAGCCGAAGAATACGGAGATGATCCTATTCACCAAGAAGAGGAATAGGGAGGGGTTCAGGGCGCCCGTGATGTTTGGAAAACCTTTAGTTTTAGTGCGGGAGGTCAAATATCTGGGGGTGGTCCTGGACTCCAAACTAACATGGGGGTCGTAGATAGAACGATTAGTGAGGAAGGGGGTAACGACCCTCTGGTAGCTGCGTCGATTGATAGGGACGACCTGGGGGCTTAACCCTCGAATCCTTCATTGGATTTACACTGCGATCGTCACACCGAGGATCCTCTATGGGGCGTTGGTCTAGTGGTGTGGTGTGAACCAAACCACTACCAGGAAGCTGGCCAAACTCCAAAGGCTGGTAATCCTGGGTATCACAGGCGCTATGAGGACGACACCCTCAACCGCGCTAGAGGTTTTGCTGATGCTGCCACCGCTTCCCATCTGTATCAGAAGGGAGGCTATGACGTCGCATCTTAGAATGCGAGACTCTGGAAACTGGTGCGATGAGGGGGCAGTAAGGGGGCATGCAAGAGTCGCCAAGGAGGTGAAAAAGGAAATTCCGATTTCCGCCATCAAGGTATGAAATGTCGAGGACGATATTAGGTTGACTAGGCCATATACCCTCAGGATCCCTAGTAGGGATCAGTGGAGGGAAAATGAGGTTGCATTCCAGCCCGCAAGCCTGGTTTGTTTTACCGACGGATCACGGCTGGAGGATCAACAATCCTCCGGGGCAAGAATATACATCGAGAGCCTGGGGGTGCGCGAGAGCTCTGTTCTGGGCGCATATACCACGGTATTCGAAACGGAGGTGTACACTATCCTCTCCGTGGCCAATAGACAGGATGTGAGGATGAGCCCTGAGAAATTTGTATACATTTGCTTAGGATTGCCAGGCGGTCCGCCGGGCAGTCTGAGTCGCCAGAATCAGGTCAACACTGATTCAGAAGTGCGCTGACACCCTCAAAGGACTAGCCAGGACAAAGGAGGTGCAACTGGTGTGGGTTCCGGGACATTTCTGGGAATGAGGTAGCGAATTATCTCGCAAGGCTTGGTTCCCGGCGGCCGTTCTGTGGCCCGGAGCCTGTGATAGGCATAAGTAGGAAGACGATCTCTGTCGCCTTAGACAGGTGGACTGAGCAGGCCATGGAGAGGCACTGGGGGGGAGGGGGGTCGGTTGGTGGATGTAGGCAGGCGAGGGACTTCGTGGTCACTTCACGTGCTAAATTTGGTACTTCTAGATCAAACAGCTTTCGCGATGTTTTTGTGTTGGGCGAGTTGGAGCTTTCATTGCACCTTGGGTAAGAAGTAAGCATGCCCAGCATCCAGGGGGTTTATATGATGTAGGTATGTTGGCAGTTTTAACATTAGGTATCCAGTTTTATTAAAAATAATGCATTCGCTAAAAAAGACGATAACATCAAAGCGTGTCTTCAGAACGGGTTTGCATCTACTAAATTTGACACCTAAATGTAGAGAAGTTTGCAAAACATGTTTTGTTATTAATTGCTCACCTTTTCCATGTACGCTTTGACGTAAAAGTTTCCAAACAGAGCTATAAAAGACAACATATAAATAATTAATGTATAATGCATCCACAGTGGAAAATCACATCCTGTTACAATCCCATTTACACCCAAAATCAAGGCACACGTGAACTGGATCTGAAATCAAAATAACTTTTATTAGAAAAAAATTTAAAATATTTTAAGATTTTAAGTAGTTCTAATCAACCATTTTGCCTTTAAAGTTGATCTAAAGCGTAAATTAAATTATAAATGTCATCCATATTTTAATTCTGCCTATCGTACTTCAGAAAAGTTAAAAATAAGTACACTCTGGAGAAAACAAATTCAACACCACACATTTTCAGACTTGGTGATCGTTCCGCTAACAGTGTTAGCGTCATCAGGGGGATAAAGGTGTACAACAAACTGACGGTGCAGATACAGGAGCTTCCACCTGCAAATATGAGAAAAACACTGAATAATATTCTAGCGGCAAACGCCTATTATAATATTGAGGATTTTTTAGCTGACAATTTGTAGCTGTTGGTAATCAATATCGTGATTGTATAGTTTTTTTGAATTGTAATTCCTGTGTTTTTATGTGTTTTTAAATGTTGACGTGTTCTACACATTTCTTTATGTATTGATGGTGCGAATAAATGTATTATATTATAAATACGTTTATTTGTCGTTCTTAACATTGTTAACAACACAATCGTTAGGTTTGAAAATGTGTTAGACTGAATTAAATTTTCCAAAGTGTATCATCACAGGTTGCAATCTTGACTCAGAGGTAAAAATCTTCCAACTCTTTGTAAATCTAGAGCTCCAATTTTCCTAAAAACAGAGCAAAATAACATCACCTAGCATAATTAGACCAGTAATAAAAAAGTTCGGGACGCAGCAAGTGCGTTATGGTAGTGAATTTTTAAACGAATCACATATTAGTGATTCAGCTATATATTAAAAGGTATCAAAAATTACTTTATTTAATTAGCAACAGTAAAAAATTAGGTAAATAAGAGTAAGCAAAAACATGATCACTACAACAAATATTTATACAGTACTACTTTGGATCCAAAACTCAAACAAAGCAATTGATAAACAGGAAATATACTGAACAAAAAATACACCAGAAAGTTGAACAAAAAAAATCCTGTGACTATGCATTGAGGGTGATTGTATGCATGCAGGAGATAACCCCCAAGCTGAAGAGGGTTTGTGCCTGCTCACCCAAAAACACGGGGGGTTCTCTTTCCCATTGTGCATGCAAACCACCTTCAAAGCATAAAGCACAAGCAAAATTTCTTCGGAACAACTCCTAAGAAAGTTATGGGACCTTTTTTTTTAATTTCAACAACACATCACGAGGGTTTACAGCCTAAATACTATCGTACCGTGGGTGTTGACAAGGAGTAAGGAGGCAACTTATTAATTTTGGACTTGAAGGCTTAGGGGTTCGGGGGAGAAGGAAAAACATGTGCCGGCAAGGAATTCCACAACTTGGAAGTTCTCGGGACAAAACAGCGGGCATAACAAGATGTTCTATGTCTGGTGACCTGGACAGTAAAATGGTGCATTCGCTCTGTTTCTCTGGTAGATCTGTTGGGGGCAGCAAAGCTCCTCTGAGCAGTGCCCGTGCAGATATCTATAAAAAGAGAGAGAGAGAGGGGTCACCAACGGCACGTCGATGGGCAAGGGATGGCAGCATTTGGGTGAGAGTAGGGTCACCTATGAGACGTATAGCTTTCTTCTGAATGGAGTCCAGGATAGCGAGTGTAGAAGCGGCGGCAGCACCCCAGATGTGGGAGCCGTATTCTAGGTTTGGTCTTATTTGTGAAGTATATAAGGTATAGACATTAGCTGGTGAAAAGTATTTGCGAGCCCGGAAGAGTAAACCTAATTTCTTAGCAGCCGCTTCTGCAATTGATGTGACATGTTGGTGCCAATTAAGATTTCAATCCACAGAAATGCCAACAAGTGAAAAGGACTCATTACTTCGAATAACTTGGTTGTTCATTGTGATGGGTCTAGGGCTGGTGTATCTCTTATGTAAAAGAAAGCAAGACTGTGATTTGGTGGGGTCGAATTGTTCAAGATTTCTACTTCTCCAGGCTAATATTTTTTGGAGATCCACGGAGACAGAACCCTCCATGAGTCTGCGATCCGCATCTAATTGGGCTAAAGAGACAGGCTTAGAATATTGTATATTTGAAGGGTGCTGTCGTCAGCGTAACTGTGAACTGGGTTGGATGTGCTAGAGAGGAGGTCATTGACGTGGAGAAGAAACAAAGTAGGGGCTAAAGCTGAACCTTGAGGAACTCCTGCATTTATTGGATACAGTTTAGAGAAATCGCCATCCACGACAACAGAAATGCTCTGGTTGGAGAGGAAATTTGCTGTCCAGGTACAGAGTTTTGGTGGTAGGCCGTGCTTGGCATTGCTGAAATGATTTTTTGGATAAATATTGCTTCAGTATTCATATTGAAATTGCTTGAAAATCGAGGAGCACACTGTATATCAACACTAGAGTTTGATTTCTTCTCTCCTCCTCCGAGGCCAGATATCTGTGTCTCAACTCTGTGGAATGGTAACCCCAATATTTTTGCAGCTTGATCTGTTATAAGCGTACCTTGAGAGCCCGAGTCTATTAATGCTCTCAAGTATTCTCACTGCCCTGTAGCAGTTTTTACTTTTATCATTGCTGTCGCTAAAACTGATAAATTCTTTTGTACACTTCCATTTGTTTTGATTTCCGCAGTTTCGTATTTGCCTGTGAATATTGGTATTTTTATTGTTGGTAATTTATTGCCCTGAATTGTGGTTTGTTCGGTTCTTAATTAATTCTGACAGCTTGTCACTGGCGTTATGGCACCCTTGCCTTAGCGTAAAATATGCTTCATCTTATATTTCTGAATCTGTGAGTATATTTATCTCCGATATGGTGTTTTCCATTAATTCCCGTTGCTTATCTAATTCTTTCATAAATTCTTCATACCTGGAAAGTAGATTGTTTTCATCCGTCATTTCTGCTTCTTCTAATATCCGGTTAAATTGGTTTACCATGAATTTTTGTTTTCTCATAAGTCTTGTGACTTCTGGGGCTTTCATTTTTTCTATAACGTTAAGTTCCTCCATTTTGCTCATTTAATTTGATTTGATTTAATGAATATTTGTAGTTTCTGTTACCTTGTCTGACTTCTAGCCCTTTGATTTGATTTCTGGTCGCTTGTGGCCTATATTTTTTACTTGAAATTGACCCTGTATATGTGCTTTTTTGAACGCTTGTGTTCCTGTTTACTTGAATTGACCCTGTATAGGTGCTTTTTTGGACGCTTGCGTCACTGTTTACTTAAATTGACCCTGTACAGGTGCTTTTTTGGGCGCTTGTGTCCCTGTTTACTTGAATTGATCATGTATAGGTCATTTTTCCCCTAGGGCTTGTCTTTGTCGCCCCGACAGCACCGCAACCTTTGGCTTATTGTGCATGCCCAAATGCTGTCATACTGGAGAAGAACGCCAGGCTTTAGGCAGGCCAAACGGTTCATCACCATATCAACAGAGAAATCTGAACTGCTCCTTGAACTGAACGTGAATTACCTGAGAATAATCCCAGGATTTTTCGCAGGGTGTTCTCCAGTAAGGTATCACCTTATGAAAATTAGTGAAACTGCAGATACTGCACTGAAGCAGCAGAAACAACAGAACTACGGCAATGCGACTGCATGGCTCAGTTCTGCAAAAGGCTTAAATATAATAGACTACATAATATCTGAACATTTTGGGCAACTATAAAAAATTAGAGCCATGTACAAAAGATCCATTGAGATCGCAGTTCTGAGAGACCTCTTTTAATTATCATTTTTTTGATTTCAACAACACACCACGAGGGCTTACAGCCTAAATACTATCGTACCATGGGTGTTGACAAGGAGGAAAGAGGCAACTTGTTAATTCTGGACTTGAAGGTTTGGAGGTTCGGAGGAGAAGGAAAAACATGTGACGGCAAGGAATTCCACAATTTCGAAGTACTCGGGACAAAAGAGCGGGCATAACAAGATGTTCTATGTCTGGTGACCTCGACAGTAAAAGGGTGCATTCGTTCTGTTCCCCTGGTAGATCTGTCGGAGGCAGCAGGTGGGGGAACTATGGAGGAAAGCTCCTCGGAGCAGTGCCCGTGCAGATATCTATAAAAGAGAGAGGTCACCAACGGCACGTCGGTGGGCAAGGGATGGCAGCCTTTGGATGGAGTCCAGAATAGCGAGTGTAGAAACGGCAACTGCACCCCAGATGTGGGAGCAGTATTCGAGGTTTGGCCTTATTTGTGAAGTATATAAGGTATAGAGATTAGCTGGTGAAAAATATTTGCGAGCTCGGAAGAGGAAACCTAATTTCTTAGCAGCCGCTTCTGCAATTGATGTGACATGTTGGTGCCAATTAAGATTTCGATCCACAGAAATGCCAACAAGAGAAAAGGACTGATTACTTGGAATAACTTGGTTGTTCATTGTGATGGGTCTAGGGCTGGTGTATCTCTTATGAGAAAGAAAGCAAGACTGAGATTTGGTGGGGTTGAATTGTACAAGATTTCTACTTCCCCAGTCTAATATTTTTGGAGATCCACGGAGACAGAACCCTCCATGAGTCTACGATCCTCATCTAATTGGGCTAAAGAGACAGGCTTAGAATATTGTATATTTGAGTGGAGGGTGCTATCGTCCACGTAACTGTGAACTGGGTTGGATGTGCTAGAGAGGAGGTCATTGATGTGTAGAAGAAACAAAGTAGGGGCTAAAGCTGAACCTTGAGGAACTCCTGCATTAATTGGATACAGTTTAGAGGAATGGCCATCCACACAAAACAGAAATGCTCCTGTTGGCGAGGAAATTTGCTGTCCAAGTACAAAGTTTTGGTGGTAGGCCATAGGCCGGAAGTTTATTAAGCAGCGCTGCGTGCCAGACCTGGTCGAATGCTTTGGCTATGTCTAGAGCAACAATCTGGGATTCACCGTGTAGTTCCATAGACTTGTTCCAAGAATGGGTGACAAAGGGAAGGAGGTCGGCAGTCGATCTGCGCTGACGGAATCCATACTGCCTGTCGTGGATTAGACTGTGTTTTTCAAGAAATTTTAGTAATTCGGTGTTTATATACTTTTCCATCACTTTAGAGACGACTGAAAGAAGAGAAATAGGCCTGTAGTTGTAGGAAGCGCTTTGGATTCTTTTTTGGGGATGGGTTGTACTCGAGCAGTTTTCCAGTTACTAGGGATAAATCCTTTATTGTAAGATATCTGAAACAGACGAGTCAGGACAGGAGCAAGTTCTGGTGCGCATTTTTTGAGAACAATTGCTGGGATCCCGTCAAGGCTAGAGGCTTTCCTGGTATTAAGAGAAGAGAGCATCTTTCGTACCTTTTTAGTTTTGAAAATGATATCCCTCATTTTATGCGCGACATTGGGGATTGTTGGTGGTTGAACATTTGGAGGTGGGTTGAGAGTAGAATTGCCGGCGAACAACGAAGCAAAAAGTTCAGCCATGCCCAGGGCGGTAGAAACAGTTTCTTCCTTTGAGACAAGAGGTGGGAACGTGCTTTTGCAGAAATTATTCCCAATAGATTTAGCAAGAGTCCAGAAGGGTTTGCCGCCGTTGGAGCTTAAGAGGACTTTGTTTTTGGTGTGTTTATTAAGCGAGTTTTTTGCCTCAGAAAGAATGCGGTCGAGTCATTAAACAATCTACTATAATCAACACTGCTCCTCGGAAATTGCTTCATTAATAGGTACTAATGCAAGCTTAAATGGGCAAACCAGCTTAAATACAAAAACACTTGCTTCCCAAAGCATGCTAGCTGTGGAATTCCCTCCCAACGGACATATTTCCGAAAACATAATCTTTAATTTATTAATAATTAAATAATAATTAATTTCAAATATTCAAGAAGCAAGTAAACACTCATCTTGTGGCACAATAATCAAGTTCATAATGAGAACCTCGGTGGTTCAGGGGTAAGAACGTGTGCCTGTGAACCAAAGGGTACTGGGTTCGATCCCGGGGTACTCCTTTCACTTTTTCAGTACAAACTGTAAAATTAACATCAACCGAGGTTCTGGCATTGTTTTTGAGCAAGTTGAATGTCTGCACGTTCCGCCCTTCGGAGGGGGCGTAAATCTGTCGGTCCCGTGTCCATGCGATGTTGGGCACGTTAAAGATCCCTACCCTCTTTACAGAAAGACAGGGGTTCGGCAAAATTTCCAGGATAGTGATGTGAAACTGCTCCCTGGCGTCGGTGATTGGCCATAGTCGCGGAAATAGGCCGACGTTAAAGAAGAAAAAGAGTTCATAATGTCTCAGAGACACATATGTGTATTGAACTATTTCGTTAGAACAAACATATCAGCTGGATGACACGTGAAAAAGCTATCTAACTTAATTAAAATTGTACTCGATAGATTTTTGTTTCTAGCTTTCACTGATCGTCTTCGACAGCCGCATTCCATCACCAAAAGCTCGCATCATCTTCTTCATGGCCAACTTTTCAATGACTGGCACTATTCATTGACAATTGACACACATGTAACCGGTACTCAAAAAAAAAACTGAAGATGAAATTTCCTTCCTAAGTGAACGACCTACTGCAAATCGATTAACGAATCACTGTCCCACATATAGCAAGTCCGTTCACAGCCAACGTGATGAAAAAGGTATGGCATTAAACGGAACCACACGAGATGACGTGAAAGTTATCCAAGAGGGTCATTATATCAGCCAAACGAAAGCACAGTAGGCTACAGCGTTTATTCGCTACCGGATAAAAACCGGTCTCATATTTGCACGTTCCGGGTAAATCTAATCTGTAACTTATTTCATTTTCACTGAAATGAAAGGTAAGAAAAGCAACGTAATAAGTTATACAATGTTTAGGTTTCTTGCTGTTGAGGTAATACCGTCGTACTTGCACAAGTCAATTGAATAACATACAGATGACTTGTATATTTAATTTTATAGTACAGATACAGAGTTTTTAAAAGTTATTTACAAAATTGATATTTTTATTGTTTATTTTTTAAAGAGAGCTTAAATGCGTGAACTAGTTTAATCACTTAGTGTTCTTTATTCAGGTAATGTCATTCTCTTAATAAAATCGACTAGGCATCGCCATTATATTGCGTGTTTAGTATAAACATGTAATGGTTTTTAAACTTAGCAGCTAGAACGTCTGTAGAGAAATTATTATACAAGATGTAAAGAAGACAGAAATCAAAAACTGGTTTAATGTACGAACATTAAATGTTAGATGTTGCCGACAAAGGCCTTTGCTAAGTTCATAAATATGCCGATCACATCTTCGCAATCACCTATATCATCAGTGCTATATATATATATATATATATATATATATATATATATATATATATATATATATATATATATATATATATATATATATATATATATATATATATATATATATATAGTGTCCCAAACTGGATGGGAATGTATTGCTATTTCTGTTATTATTAGAGATAGGGAGACGGTTAAATTAGCAATGTTTTGTATAATTTCATGCTCGTTCCAAATATGACTTGTATTTTGCCCTGCCTCTTTTCGTTTTTGAGTTATTTTGAAAAAACCAAAATTTGTCGATTTCTTTTTTCTGCAATATCTAAGTAGGCGTTGATCTCAAATGTTTAAGACTTGCACACTTTTTACAGAGTAATCTTTTTGTGCTATTCTCAGCTTTAGATTGTCATTTGTTTTGAGCTACAGGTATCAACGTTTGTTTTTATTATGGCAGCCATATTGGATTTTTTGCTCATGTGATAGCCTGTAGAAAGAGCTTTCCAATGATGTACAACATGCTTGAGAACACTTGTAATTGCACTGACAATTTTGAGAAAAACCGTTTTGAGGATAGTAGGTTCAAAAAGCAGTAGGCCATGGAGTCTAACAATAGACTTCTACTTTTATCATAATTTTCCGTAATGATTCACGATAAAAAATATTGTGATTTAATTTACAATACTTAATTAGCTAATAATTCTAGGTAATATTATGTGAGACAGTTTAATAACGAAACCGGGCAATAACAAATAGAAACTTAAACTCCACAAAACAACACAATTAGAAACGGAACTCAACAAATAATAAAATAGAAACTTAAAAATACACGAAATAAAAAATTGTTCAATATGGCCCCCGTTTTGTTCAATACCGTTTATACACCTTTTGGAAACATGCCTGCAAACTCTGCTGAGGGTGTTTTGGTTAATATGATTTATAGCTTTTGTGATTCTGTTTCGTAATTCATTGATATTTTGTGGTGGATCGAATTACACATCATTCTTCAGAGTACCCCAAAAATAAAAATCAATGGGTATTATATCAGGACTTTGAGTACACCAATGAACCGGCCCATTGTTACAAATGACACGATTATTAAAATTTTGGTACAAAAATTCTTTGACGATCCTAGCATTGTGAGTTGGAAAACCGTCTTGTTGGTACCAAATCTCGTCTAAATTATCATGAACTCTTCTAATTGTTGGTAAGATATCATTTCTCAGTAGATTAAGATACCTTTCCCCAGTTAAATTATTTTCAAAAAAGAACGGACCAACAATGAAGTTACCTGAATTTTTTAAATTTTACTGTCTAATCTACAAATAAAAGTAACAGTTTTTTTACCTAATAAGCCGCATCAAACATTAATACCAAATCTGTCTTGCAATTGCCTTTCTTCCTTTAGATGGGGATTTTCATTTGCCCAATAATGCCTATTATGGCGATTATACACACCACAATTTGTAAATCTGGATTCATCACTCCATATTATTTTTAAATGAAAATTTTCATCTTGCTGACATTGTCCTTGTCGATTGTAGGTTTGTATGGATAGTAATGACTTTGTTCTAATACACGATGTACCGTACTTTTTGGAACGTCAATTTGTTCACCATAAAACCGAACAGATTGCGGAGGGTTTTCGTTTGAAACCTGTACGACGGCATTATTTCTTTCTTCATTTCTAGGCATTGGTAGTTTCTTTGCGTGAAAGCTACCGTCGTTCAATAGATTGGTCACTATCCTGCGAAATATTTTGGTGTTTGGTTGTCGTCTTTCTGGGTAGTTGTTTTGATTCGAATCTGCAGCTGCCTCAGTATTTCGGTTAGAACGAATATAACATTCCAACATCTCAAAATATTGTTTATTACTGAACATATTGTTGAATAATATTTAAAATAAACAGAAAACAAACTGTTTAGTACAAAATTTTAAGCAACGTGTTAAATACATCTCAAATTGTTCAGGTAATTAAGAATGACAGTATACTTAATTGTCGCGATAGTGTTATATCCATAGCAACCTTCCTTCGGTTGTTTTCCAGTTGACTTACGTTTAAAGATCAAACAATTTTCAAGGGCGTCGTCGTAAATCATTAATCTGATTTTTATTGAGTTCTGTTAGTAAATTTAGATATTTGCTAGGTTGACCTATTTATTTAAATTATAACAATTTTTTAAGATAATGTAATGTAAAATATTATTTGCAATAATGGGCCGATTGATTGGTTTGCTCAAAGTTCCATTTTTTATGGTGAATCGTTACGAAAAATTATGTTAAAAGTAGAAGTTTATTGTCAGACTTCATGGCCTACTGCTTTTTGAACACTTTTCTTTTGTCATTTGTTTTCTGGTATTGGATTTCATAGCCTACTATCCTCAAAACGGTTTTTCTCAAAATTATCAGTGCAATGACAAGATTTCTCAACCATGTTGTACATCACTGGAAAGCTCTTTTCACATCATATCACATGAGCAAAAAATCCAATATGGCTGCCATAATAAAAACAAACGTTGATAGCTGTAGCTCAAAATAAAATGACAATCCAAAGTTGAGAATAGCACACGAAGAGTACTCTGTAAAAAGTGTCCTCGTCATGTGTAACTCTTAGACACGTCAGATGAACGCCTACTTAGATATAAAAAAAAATCGACAAATTTAGGTTTTCAAAATAACTCGAAAACGAATAGAGGCAGGGCAAAATACAAGTCATATTTGGAACGAGCATTAAATTCTACAAAACATTACTAATTTAACCATCTCCCTATCTCTAATAATAACGGAGATAGCAATATATTCCCATCCAGTTTGTGACACAATGTATAAATTGGTATACGGCACGCGCAGTTGATTTGTACTTTACAAAGTCATTCTTCACACTACTTAGTAAAATTATTATCCACTAGAAAAGTGTAGATCCTCATGTGTATATTTTTTCAATTTTTTTTATATATACGGTAGCAGTGTTAAGAGGCGGTAATTAGTAAACAAATCTTTGTCATCATATTTGTACAGCAGAATAACAATCCACAACTTGAGCTTCAGGGGGAAACTAACTCTAAACGCAAATTTACAAGATATACAAGCTCCAGCAATTCCTTAGCACAATGTTTGATCGCCCTTACAGGAACCTTATCACAATCTGTAGAGTTTGATTCTTTGAATTCCGTCATTATATTATATATTTCTGGGTGTTCTATTTGAAAAAGTTAAGAAAACGCTCTTTACAATTTACTAAACTGGCACTTGTGTAAAAATCACGCTGTACAATATTTGATAATTGTGCCGTCTAACTACATCCTTTGGTTACATAATTGCAAAATATGTTTTATTTATTTATGCTAATGCTCACCTAGTGAACTAATTTGTTAAAACTCGTTTCAAACAAGATTGTCATATTTGACCTAAAAAGTCAGGGGCTATTGAAAACATATTTTTACGCTGAATTCCAAAATGTGAAATTATACAGAGTAAACCTTTTCAGAAACATGATTTTAAAAGAGTTCCGTTGTAGTTCTACACAATCCCAGTCAAGAAAACCGTCAAGCGTTTAACGACGTAAGAAACCGCTATGTCCGCATTCTTTCTGAGGCAAATAACTCGTTTAATAGCCATATTAAAAACAAAGTTTCAAGTTCCAATGGCAGCAAACCCTTCTGGACTCTTGCTAAATCTATTGGGAATAATTTCTGCAAGAGCACGTTCCCACCTCTTGTTTCAGGCGATGAAATTATTTCTACCGCCCTGGACAAGGCTGAACTTTTTGCGTCGTTGTTCGCCGGCAATTATACTCTCAACCCACCTCCAAATTCAACCACCAACAGTCTCCAATGTCGCACATAAAATGACGGATATCATTTTCAAAACTAAAAAGGTACGAAAGATGCTCTCTTCTCTTAATACCAGGCAAGCCTCTGGCCTTGACGAGATCTCAGCAATTGTTCTCAAAAAATGCGCACCAGAACTTGCTCCTGTCCTGACTCGTCTGTTTCAGACATATTACAATAGAGGCATATTCCCTAGTAACTGGAAAACTGCTCGAGTACAACCCAAAGCACTTTCTAGCAACTACAGGCCTATTTCTCTCATTTCAGTCGTCTCTAAAGTGATGGAAAAGAATATAAGCACCAAATTACTAAAATGTCTTGAAAAACACAGTCTAATCCACTAGAGACAGTATGGATTCCGTCAGCGCAGATCAACTGCCGACCTCCTTTCCTTTGTCATTCATTCTTGAAACAAGTCTATGGAACTACACGGTGAATCCCAGATTGTCGCTCTAGTCATATCCAAAACATTCTACCAGGTTTGGCACTCAGCGCTGCTTAATAAACTTCCGGCATATGGCCTGCCACCAAAACTCTGTGCCTGGACAGCAAATTTCCTCTCCAACCGAAGCATTTCTGTTGTCGTAAATGACAAGTCCTCTAAACTGTATCCAATTAATGCAGGCGTCCCTCAAGGTTCAGCTTTAGCCCCTACTTTGTTTCTTCTCCACATCAATAACCTCCTCTCTAGCACATCCAACCCAGTTCACAGTTACGCGGACGACAGCACCCTCCACTTAAATATACAATATTCTACGCCTGTCTCTTTAGCCCAATTAGATGGCGATCGCAGATTCATGGAGGGTTCTGTCTCTGTTGATCTGCAAAAATTTTTAGACTGGAGTAGTAGAAATCTTATACAATTCAGCTCCACCAAATCTCAGTCTTGCTTTCCATCTCATAAGAGATACACCAGCCCTAGACCCATCACAATGAACAACCAAGTTATTCAAAGTAATGAGTCCTTTTCACTTGTTGGAATTTCTGTGGATCGAAGTCTCAATTGGCACCAACATGTCACATCAATTGCAGAACCGGCTGCTAAGAAATTAGGTTTCCTCGTCCGGGCTCGCAAATACTTTTCACCGGCTAATCTCTATACCTTATATACTTCACAAATAAGACCAAACCTCAAATACTGCTCCCACATCTGGGATGCTGCTGCTGCTTCTACACTCGCTATCCTGGACTCCATTCAGAAGAGAGCTATACGTCTTATCGGTGACCCTACCCGCACTCAAAGGCTAACATCCCTTGCCCACTGGCGTGCCGTTGGTGACCTCTCTCTCTCTTTTATAGATATCTGCACGGGCACTGCTCAAAGGAGCTTTCTTGCATAGTTTCTCCACCTGCTGCCCCCACAGATCCACCAGGGAAACAGAGCGAAGGCACCCTTTTACTGTCCAGGTCACCAGACATACAACATCTTGTTATGCCCGCTCTTCTGTCCCGAGGACTTCCAAGTTGTAGAATTCTTTGCCGGCACATGTTTTTCCTTCTCCTCCGAACCTTCAAAGCTTCAAGTCCAGAATTAACAAGTTGCCTCTTTCCTCCTTGTCGACACCCACGGTACGATAGTATTTAGGCTGTAAGCCCTCGTGGGGTGTTGTTGAAATAAAAGAAATATTGTACAATTAACTTATTTACCAAATATTTTTTACCACTTACCATTTGTAATATGGTGAGATATTTCTTCCACCAAAGATATTTCGTCACAGCAGGACCTAAAGTGGCTAGGCCATAATATGAGTACATCAGTACGTGGATGGCTGAGTTCACCATCGCGGGTAGGAACGCTAGAACAAATTATTGTTATCAATAATGATTATATAATTTGTATTGTGTCAAAAGTATTTTATATAAACAAGTATATATATATATATATATATATATATATATATATATATATATATATATATATATATATATATATATATATATATATACGCAACGCCACTAAAATCATTCCATATAAAAATAATAGTGATAATAAAAAAAGAATATCTGGATTACTAAAGGTTTGTTAGCATCACTCAACAAAACAGATCAACTTAGAAAAAGATGGTTGAAAAATAAAAATAATGCATATATTTATCAGGAATATATAGCTTATAAAAACCCACTTTCATTTATTATAAGAACGACTAAAAATAATTATTACAAAAGAAAATTTATAAAAGCAGGTAACAATCCAAGAAAAGTATGGAATGTTATTCGGCAAGCTGGCAACCATCAATGTTCTCGTCTGAAATTATCATCGTTAAGATCTAACAATGGAGAAAAATTAACTGAAAGTACTCCTATAGCCAAGTCATTTAATCAATATTTTGCTACAATAAATGACCGTGCTCCTTCTACAAATTCAGTTCCAAACATTGGAAGTAGAAATAATCGAGACAGCTTATTTCTTGCACCTGTAGATAATAATGAATTGAATGAAATGAAATGACGGTGTGACATGTAAAGCTATACAGGTTATACACCTACTTATGTTCTTCAACCTTTAAAATATTTAATTAATAAAATTTTTGAATCTGGCGATTAGCCAACATAGGTCCAATAATCAGTTGTTATCCCAATGTATGAGAAACGCGACTTAACTTCACGGTTAAGACGTTTGAATTTTTAAAACAATTTATTTAATACTTTGAACAATCAATACTTAATTACTTAGTTACAAAAAATGAATAATATAATATACTAAAAATAAGACGATCAACCTACATGTGATCTAAAGTCTCTGCACTCGGTGTGCTAATGACTAACTCCGAACAAGAATGAACGGTTCTACCTCTGTGATTAGCCTCTTTATAGTCTTCCCTCCAGGCGTGGCACTATTGTCTCTGGATTAACAAGGAATCTGCTGATGTAGATTCTCACAGTGATATTCCGTTCTACTTGCACTTTGAACCTGCAAAGTTCTTGGCTCCGTTAAGACGACGGCTGACTCAGCGGTTCTTACCGTGGGAAGGAGACATTGTAGTATAACGGGCCATTGTTTGGGCTCCATTTATCTCGCGATAACCCGAACTTTTCAAATTACCGCCCAATAAGTTTAACCAATAATTTTTGTAAAATTCTGGAAAAATTTGTAAAAAATTGGTTGACTCATTTCTTGGCACAGCATGACATATTATACAGTGAACAGTTTCGATTCTACTGAAGCAGCACTGCATGTGCTAGTTTCGAACATTTTAAATGGATTTGAATCCAATTCTAAGATTCTTGGAGATATCGATATAGTCGTCGACTGGTGCGGACGTTATTTACTCGCTCTTAATTATTTTTAAATAAATTTATTTGTTTGTGATTAAAAATGAAGAATACTTATAGTAACAAAGTCGTAAGTGACGAGAGCAATGAAACGGACTTAAGAATTCTAATAAATTATTATTATTATTATTACCTTTATTGCTTAAAATTATACAACATGTTTATTCAATAAGTCTAAGACTTGTGCTGAATATTAACATAATTTTATACATAGTTGCATCCAAAACTGCTTGACAACACTCCAAATTCAACAACCTTAAAATTTTGACATTCCAAAAAATTTCTTTCCTCTTCCATTTCGTTCTTCTAATGTTTCACCTGATACCTCCATTTACAATTAATACTAATCACTCCATAATACTTTTCCAACTACAAACCTTTCTCAACTACCCATATTTTTGCCGAAAATTGTAAATTTTGTACGAGACCAAAAATGACATTTTAATTTTTAAATGAGATTGTAACTCAAGAAATAGCTGAAAGGACGTCCAAATTGGTTGAAGAAAGTATATATCTGATTAGCTTGTTAACAAATAGAAATGTTAATTGTATTTTTATTGAAGATTTAGATTCTCTTCGCTTCATGCATTACCTAAGTGGAGTTTCACAAAATATTAGATGATTCGTTGTTCTCATGCTGGTATATAGAGCTATTTGGAAGAGTTAGGTAGTTGGTGGGCGAGGCATATCCAAAGCCAACATGATTAATGAAAATAAATGAAGAAATAAGGGTAGTTTCTAATAACACCAGGGATGGTTCCTCAATAAGTGCGCCCGTGCGCGCGCACTGCCGCCTTCCGTGGAAAAAAAAATTTTGCTATGCTATATTTTAATAAATTTTTATTTACTTTTTTACCTCCTGCATTCAACAAACAACATTAATATATCAAGGATCGCAGAGAGTCGGCAGCCATTAATACAGAATACAGAATCAGAACAAGTATAGTTTTAATCGTTGCAGACGTTATATACATCCATATCCATATAAAGCAGGCGGGCGGCGGTGTGTATTTTTCGGCGCTCTCAGACAATGCGATACTTCAGTGCGAAATGATCGCCAAATCTTGATGATTTTCGTCGAAAACGACCGAACCTGTTGTGCGCTAAAAAATTACACACTTCCAGTTTGTAGTGGACTTTTGGCACAGCGTGTGTACCTACTACCTAGTAATTTTCGTCTTCGCGTGGGATTGATTTTTAATTAGATCATTTCGTTGTTGTTTACATGTTCTAACAAGACAATTATTATTATTATTATGGTTACTACTTCGGGTTGCTTAATAAGTGGACAAAATCATTGTTATATTGAGATTAATTCAGTGGATATTTTAATTTTAAAGGTTAACTTTTAAAGGGACTTTTAATTACTATAACGTATAACTAACTAGAGGAAAACTTCGTAAGTAGTTAATAATTATTAAGTTTAGTAAGTAGATTTCTTTATAATACATTTTCGGAGAAAAAATAGGCGAGCCCTTCATTTTTAGTGAATTTTTATTTAAAAAAATTCACTATAAAGAGGTATCGATGGAGAGACATTGCAAAAATTTTTTCAAATGAGCGCGAACTAGGACCCCTAGAACCCATATCCGGGGTCAGTTTCCATTTATATATATATATATATATATATATATATATATATATATATATATATATATATATATATATATATATATATATATATATATATATATATATATATCTGTGTGTGTGTATGTATGTATGTATGTATATATACAACCGATAACTCATAAAATAAGCAACTGATTTTGATGAAACTCGGTAAGTGCCTTTCTTTTATTAATGGCTTGGATGAGTTCGTTAGTCAGGAAAATTGGATAACGTTTTCCGGGAAAATTTTGAGTTTTGTTTCAAAAAAATCTTTTTCTCCGAAAATTACAAAGGTATTTTAATGAAATTTGGTGCATATGTTGCATTGTAAAAGACCTTACTAGACACTAAAATTCAACTTTCAACATTTTTAGAAAATTGAGTTATTCAAATTTTTAGTTTTCTTTTGAAAAAAATTTGTTCTCCGAAAATTACAAAGTAATTTTGGTGGATATGTTGCTCTGGGTAAGGCCCTACTACACACTAAAATTCAACTTTCTAAGTTCGTCGAAACTTGAGTTATTCAAATATGAAACATTTAATAAAAATTTACTAGCATAACGCACTTGCTGCGCCCTGAACTTTTTTTTGCGCACCCCCAATGCATTAAGGCACGAGCCGCTACTGGATAGCACCTAATATAACTTTAAAACAAGTATGGGGGAAAGCTTAATAAAATTAATATAGGAGTAAATAAGCTACCCGATAGCGATATAAAATATAGCGCGTTCCATTTGACAGTTTCGAGAAAGTCCTCGTTTCTTGTTCTGGGTCATACTGTATATGATTTCCAATTTGACGGATACTTCTCGGCATGAAAATTAAATAGGCCACATGCCAAAAGTATATCGCCATTAAAAATAAAATAATTGGTTACGTTAGTTCTTGGGAGATACCAGGTGATCAATACATGTCGATTCAGAGAAACAAATGGCCATATATTTAAAATTGCCCCGTATAATGGGCTAAAACTTCACTCAGCTAATACATGAAGCGAGGAGAATCCAAATCTGCAATAAAATACATATCTGGGTTTCGGGCAGCTGGAATATTTCCATTGAATCTCGACAAATTTACCAATGCTGATTTTGAACTTAGCCAGTATGTAGCAGAACTTACAGTAGAAGCAAAACCTGAACTTGAAACTTCATCCAGCCAAAAGGATGCAGTCACTCTACTAGATAATCACTCAGATCTACAACATCGGAAAGATCCAAGTTCTCAGCCATCTACGTCTAACCATAATTCTTTCTTTGCTGTGGCTCCAATACCAAAAGCAAAGGTTAACCAGGCAACGAAAAGAAAATCTAGGAACAAGCAGAAATCAGAAAGCCTTACGAGCACTCCCTTAAGAACAAAACTAGAAGAAGCTGAGGTAAAAAAGAAACAACGAGAAGAGGCAATCAAAACCAAAGAGAAATTGAGAAAAAATAATAATAAAGGAGTCATTCGTAAATGTTTTGATGATGAATTTTCAATTCCATCGACTTCAAAGAAATTGAAAATCAAACAAAAAAGACCACCAGTGTCTGAATCATCTGATTCATCAGAATATGATATGTCGGATATTTCTGACGACGATATTGTATATAGCCACCTTGTGTAAACGAAATCAATTTTTAAATGTGCACTCGTGGAACATCTATCGCCTCCAGAAAACAGCATTTTAAAATATGGCCTCAGTGAGGAGCCATCTTCCGTTTCCAGACCGATGGGACACCCTGAATTCTGTGTCTAATGAACATTTAAGTGATCATTATGTGTTATTTTTTCGTTATTTTACGAGGATAAAAGACGTGAAATACTTTGCCAACCCGCCTATGGCCAGCAGCTGAATCACAGATAATTTTCCTCCAATAAATTAAAGCAACTTTGTAATCTTGTGTCTGTAACCGATTTTAGTTCTGTTTGCTTGGAGAACACTAATGTTAACAATTGCTGCCCTGATTTTTTTAATACTTTGTTGCATGCCGTCGACGTTGCTCTTCAACTTATGCAGTCAAGGAGTATCTCCAAATGTGTCATCAAATCTTGGGTAAATGACGATATTAAAAAAATGTTCGGGACGCAGCAAGTGCGTTATTGTAGTGCATTTTTATAAGAATAATATATCATAGTGATTTAGCATTAAATTAAAAGTTAGAAAACGTTATTTTATTTAATTAGGAACGGTAAAAAATAAGATAAAGAAGGGAAACAAAAACATGACCTCTAACATAAATATTTATACAGTAATTTGGATACAAAACTCAACAAAATAGTTGATAAACAGGAAACATACTCAACAAAAATATACAATATACAAACAATACACTAGAAAGCGGAACATAGAAATATTTCTGTGTTTCATGCATTGAGGGTGATTGTATACATGCAGAAAGGGGAAGAAGAATCCCCAGGACGAAGAGGGTTTCTGCCCCTCACCCAAAAACACTGGTGGTTCTCCTTCCCCTTGTCCATGCATAAAACTACCTCCAAAGCATAAAGCACAAGAAAAAATTATTGGGAACAACCTCCAATAAAGTTACTGGACCTGCGCGAATATGGGTGTTGTTCGGGGCAGACAGGGTTTAAAGGAAGTATTGCTGCAAAATGTGAAAAATCTTTCTAAAGTCCGACTAAATGTTTTTTTAGCATTTTCCGCTCAGATTTCCTCCCCGCCCAGCAACTCTATAAATTTTTGGTCCCTTAAGTTTCTTAGGGGTTTTTTGCACAAAATTTGTCTTGTAGCTTGTCTATCCAACGGGATCTCAGCATGTTTCTGAAAAAAAATCTAAAAACCTTCCTTGCAGTAAACTGTAAATTTACCGAAATTACATTCCACATTGTCCCCTATAATGTCTTTTTCAGATAATATCGACTACAGCACTAAAGTAAATAAATTCACTTGCTGTTTCACTCCTTTTTTATTTTTATATTACATATATAAGCACAAGGTAAGTAAGCATAATAAAGGGGAGCCCTTAATTAACATTGGGGCTACATAAACTTAAAAGTAGACAAGACATTTAGATCGTTTCAGTGTGCACACAAAAATTAGTACAATAAATTAGAAAATCGAATAAAAAACCACAGTTTTACGATATTATCTTAATTAAACCAATAGGCATACATTTCGCGGCTATTTCGCAATTCGCGAGTGTATGAATCTAGGTTTTGTCCAAGACTACACTGTAATCCGGTCGACGCCGAAAGCAAGCAGACTTACAATATGGGAAATACACAAAGTGCTATTTACTAAACTCACTAAAAAAACTAACTTGCGAAATCATCGATAATAAAAATGATGGATCTAATAACGTATCTATCAGTATCGATCTCATTTTTTGAGCAGGTTTTGATACTTGCAGAGAACATTGTCGCATGCTCAAATTTAGCGCTTTTGAAAGCAAACATTGTCCCGGTATTATAAAAGGAATGGGCCAGGTCTGACAGCTACAAAATTGTTAGTTGATTGTACAAATGTCTCCATCTATAAAATTTTGTGCTAACTAGAGTTCTTGTGACAACATACTACCTAGTTCCGCACCGAGATGGCGTCTCTGTCTACGTTCTGGCATGTTGCAATAATACGTGTAACTTCCAATGTTTAGATTTTTATCAACCACTTATTTAAATAGCATAGCAGTACAGGTAACATCATCTGTCTTTGTCCAACATTATAGATATTCCATTACAGAATTTTAAGTCGAGGCTTATTTTAATTTTAGTTTCGAATAGCATTATTTTTATTTCATCAAAAGACTTGAAAATTGGTACAGAGCCATGTCTATGTTCATTTAAGTTCTAAATTTTCGATCACTTAAATGATTTTAGAGATATTGCGTTTTAAAAATTATTTTTTAATTTACTATTAAGAACAATTGGGCGTTAAGATCTGATGAACGAACTCTTCCAAGCCATTAACAAAATAAGGGTAATTCCCAAATATGGTCCAAATCATTGAACTATTTTTTGAATTATCGGTTGGATACACACACACAATATATATATATATATATATATATATATATATATATATATATATATATATATATATATATATATATAAGAGCTATACAAAAGGTACATTAATTATAGTCAATTACGGTATGACTTATCAGAAGAGAACTGGGACTGTGTTTATAATGGTGATGATGTTAATTTGGCCACAGAGAATTTTATTACTAGACTTAGTTTCCACATTGACAGGAATACGAACAAGGTGAGACACGCGAATGCAACAAAAATTAGAAAGAAGTGGATTACTCCTGGAATTCTTAGGTGCATCAATAAAAAGAATCTGCCTGTATAGATGTCTGTCGGTTGATCCCGATAATATTTGCGTTAAAAATGAATACAACCTTTATAAAAGTGAGCTATGTAAAATAATTAGAGCCGCAAAGAGACGTTTTGCTAAGAACTTAATCGAAGAAACTGGATGTAGTAACAGCAGGGCACTCTGGAATGTAGTTGCTGACATATGTAACAAAAGGAAGGTTGAAACAAAAGTGGATAGTATAATAGTTGAAGACTCGCGTGAATTGACAAGTGGGGAAGATATAGCAGATGCGTTTAATAAATACTTTTGTAGGGTGGGAGAAAATTTGGCTGATAAACTTGAACGCATTGAATATGGAGGGGTAAAAAGGTCTGTACAGGATACAATATATCTTCGTCCTGTGGATGATGCCGAGGTTCAGAAAGTTATTGCAGGACTGAAGACTAAAAAGTGTCCTGGGTTCGATTTAATTAGAGCTGAAACTCTAAAGGAGATAGTGCTTGAGATCTCACCAGTCCTGGCGTATATAATAAATAAATGTTTCAGCACTGGAACGTTTCCAAAAGTGCTAAAAGTGGGGATTATCAAACCTCTGTATAAGAAGGGACCTAAGAATGAAATTTCGAATTACCGACCAATAACTTTAGTATCAAATAATAGTAAAATAATTGAAAAGCTAATTAAATCTAGACTGGTATCCTTTCTTGGTAAACATTGTGTTTTGTCGCAGCGTCAATATGGTTTTCAGGAAAATAAATCCACGGAAGATGCAATTTATGATTTAACATCACATATTTATGATGCACTTGATAATAGTGTTCCTGCTTTGTGCATTTTTGTCGATCTGGCAAAGGCTTTTGACACTGTGTGCTACGATATTTTGTTGAGGAAGCTTGAAGCGTATGGTTTGCGAGGAAAAGCTCATGATTTGTTGAGGAGTTATTTGTCAGAGCGACAGCAGATGGTGATGGTGGGAGATAGCACTAGCAGGCCTCTTTCTGTTAGCTGCGGTGTTCCTCAGGGCTCTGTGCTTGGTCCACTGTTGTTCACGGTGTATATTAATGACTTTTTAGAACTAAATACCGATTCACATATTGTGAGTTTTGCTGACGACGCTGCAGTTTTTTATACTTCACACACCTGGGCAGAGCTCAAGACAAAGGTGGAGCGAGAATTTTTGTTCGTGGATGCGTGGTTCAAAGCCAATAAGTTGACCGTAAATTACGAAAAAACCAGGTACTTGTCTTTTACATCCTATTCTAATACACAGCCAAGTATGGGTTCACTTTCAATTAGTAGAACGTGCGTGATTCCCGAAGCGACGGAGACTACTTACCTGGGAATTGTAGTGGATAGGCATTTACGGTGGGACTGTCAGGTTAAGTGTCTCACGAATAGACTGAGAGCACTTATATCCAGATTTCGAATTGTGAGAGAATACCTGGATCAAAGGCAACTAAAAACACTCTATTATGCTTTTGTACAGTCACAGCTTGCTTATGGTGTTTTGGGGTGGGGAGGTGTGGCAGACAGTTATTTGAAGAAATTAGAGGTAGTGCAGAAATGGATCATAAAAATTATAGATGAGAAAAATATTAGGTATTCTACAGAACTGCTCTATTGCGAGACAGATATAATGGATCTTCGACAGCTTTACAGCCTTTGTCTGCTTATGAATATTTCGAGGAAAAAAATAAAATTGGAATCTAGTAAGCACCTACAACATACGCGATGCAGAGAAAACAGCTGCATGGTTCCGCGTAAGTTCAAGAGTATTGGTCAGAGGTCTCCCCAATATTTGGCTTCAAGGCTGTACAATATTTTGCCTGGGGAATTGAAGGGAAAAATAGTTTCAAAATCATTTAAAAAATTGGCTAAGAGGTGGATAATCAAAACTGGCAGAAAGATATTTAATGATATTTTTAAGATCGTGTAGAACATTTACAGGTTGATAGTTAATGATATATGGTATGTCAGATATTGTGACCATTTTGTATTGTGTGTGATTACTGAATTGTTGATAGTGATGTGTTTAGTGTGTGTTTTGTTTGTGTTGTGTTACTGAACTGAGAAAATTGCCTGGACTGGATATTTTACCTGGACTGGACGTTTTACCTGGCTTGGACATTCACTTTCCTTTTTGCCAGTGGTCATTGGAAGGTCAGTCACGCACAGACAACTTTTATGTTGTCTCAGTGACTTAAATTGTTTTATTTGGAACTTGTACACATTTTTAAATACTTTTTTTGTATTGTTGTATTTTGTTTCTAAATAAACATTATTATTATTATATATATATATATATATATATATATATATATATATATATATATATATAACATTTTAGCTGACCATGGAAATGGGCTCCAGGGGCCCTAATTCGCGTTCATTTGAAGAAATTTTCCGAAAGTCTAACCATCTATTTTTATTATGTAAACTAACAAAAGATAAAGACCTTTCTGAAATCTATAAAGAACGTAACTGTAAATACTAACGTTTAATTAATGCGACTAAACAAACCTTTTATATAGCAGCCAAAAATCTGGATAGGCGGGGTAGGCAGAGATTCATGTAGGATGCGGTGAGATACCGAACTGGGAAAACAAAGAAAATGCATCGGAAATTCTAACTACTTTAAAAACTAACATCACCTTATATACCGGACTTTAGGTAAAGAGACCAAACTGAGATGGAAAACTAATCGCAGGCAAATTCTGCAGTGTATTGTATTTTTATCACCGGACGAGGTCTTTGCACTGTCCCTACTAACTTATCTAAAAGGTGTCCATCTCTAGTAATTTCGGGAGGGTTCAACGACAACTAAATTAACATAGTTTCCTTCACCTGATCGATTGCTTTGTTAAATAAATTCCCACGTTTCAACACGTCCTAAAGATAACATAAGAATACAGATACTTCCGCCAAAAGAAACTATGTTGATTTAGTGGTCGTTGAACATTCCCAAAATCATTAGAGATGTACACCTTTTAGATAAGTTATTAGTAGGGAGAGTGCAAAGACCTCGTCCGGCGATAAAATACAATACACGGCAGAATTTGCCTGCGGTTAGTTTCCCATCTCAGTTCTGTCTCTTTACCTAAGATCCGGTATATAAGGTGATGTTAGTTTTTAAAGTAGTTAGAATTTTTCATCATCTGATGATGCTAACTTGGTTAGTGAAACGATCGTCAGGTCTTTTTTAAAATGTGTTGCGGTGACTTGGGTTCTCCAAGTATACTTATAATGATATTACTGACCCAGCTCTATGGTTTTGGCAAAACGGTACAACCACAGCATAATAATGATTATGCTGTGGTACAAGAGTACATTTTGGTGGTGTGCACAAATATTTGGATGTAAATTCCTAGATAATAGATTGCAGGAAAGGGGCCAATAGAGTGTCCACCATGCTCACACTAATTGACTTCCTTGGAATTGTTTTCTTTGGGGGCATTTAAAGGGCATTATCTGCGTGAAGAACAATAGATGACCTGAAAGCAGGAATACAAAACGAAACAACGCGTATTCCTTTTAAATGGTTGCAAAATATGTTAAACAATTTAATTGATAAAATTCGGTGTTGTCAAATGGTTAACGGAAAACAATTTAAACCTCCATATGTATACATCTTGCTCCCACAGCAGTTTTATGATGTCGCTGGTGGGGGGGTCATGTGTTTGTACAATCTTTTTTCTTAAACGTCGATCTATTTATGCGACTATGGCCAAATAGTTTTACCTCACTATCCTGAAAATTTTTCTGAACCCCTGCCTCTTTTAAGAAGGGTAGGGATCTTTAAAGTGCCTAAAATCGCATAATACACGGCACCGGCGGATTTACACCCCCTATTGCGTATTGTGCAGATATTCAACTGGCTTAAATACAATGCCACAACCTCGGTTCATGTTTATTTTACAGTTTGTACTGAAACCGTGAAGGGTTCCGCTACCAAGAATCCAACCCAGCGCCCTTTGCTTCAGAGGCAAATGTTCTTGCCACTGGACCGCCGAGGCTGTATGCAATTTGTCTAAAGCACATAATAACTTGAATTAAAAAATATGAAAAAAATCTTATAAATCTCAATGTTTACAAGTTTCGACACCACAGCAGTGGCGGCTCGTCAGATGACGCAGGTGAAGAGCTGTTTCACCTATATTTTTCGGTTAAGCTAAACTTTTTTATTCAAAGTCCACCATAATTTTAATTGTTTTCATTCACTCAAATTCTTTTGGTACAACCGCATAAAAATGTCTTGTTACGTCAAGTCGCAGTTGATAATGTATTTTTATATTAATTTATGATACGATATAATTTGAAGCCCGTTCCTGATCACCGAATTGAATGTATAGATGCCACAACGGGCAGCGCTTACGTATTGCGGAACTGTAGAGCGTCAAGCAGCTGCGGACTGACTGAGCCAGATTTGTACGTATACAAATGCTGCCTCTGTTTCGGGACGCTTGCATGAGACGGTTGCCATGGCAACGGCACGTGCACTGGTAGGTTGGGCCACAAAAGTGATGCAGCCTTCTGAGCCAGCTTCAAATCTTAGTTTCTGTCGTTTGTTTAGATTGAGTCGGATTGTCAGAGGCGTATTTTTATTTTTACTATGGTGCCGTTAAATAATCTGGTGTGTGTTACATTTACAGACTTTGAAAAGCTGGATTTTTCATGTTTGTTTTTGGTAAGTGGAACTGATTTGTTTATTATCACCTCTCAAAGAATAATTTCAAAATAATAAAATATTAGATATAAAATTTCAGCTGTAAAAATGAGAGGGGCCTTGAATTTAAGAAAAAATATGCGTGAGGCTCTTCCCTCTATAAACGGATTTTCACAGGTAATTATATTACCGTATGGGTGCGTTTACAGTATGTTTACAGTGTCCTCTCATCGAATATTCCTGGTCTTTATTCCGAAAATTATTCCTTGTGAAAGTCTATATTTTTTACAAATGGATTTTTCATTTAAATACTGAAGTGCCAGGAGAACGCGTGATCTTGAAAATTTAAAAAATCGACTGAGGCGCAGGGAGGGTCTTCGTCTTCCTGAACCCCCCTTTGGGGCCGCTCCGATTCTGCTTCACCCACTCCCAAAGTCACGAGCCGCCACTGCACCACAATTATACCAAATACTATATAATGACAATACCGGACACTCCTATGCTTTAGCATTGGTGATATTTGTGACAAGTACACTAGCGCCACCTCGTGTGAAGTACTGACAATTGAGCGTGTAATTTGAATTGTATATTTACCTGCATATTCTTAATTTAGACAATTGGTGTATTATATATGAATATAAGAACTTGAACATGACAAAACAGTTAAAATTTTCTGATTACATAGTTATAAATAGAATTTGTATCAACAATCAGCTTGAAACCTAAATGAATTCAGCATGAATAATTCTGCAAATTTCTCTTACCCATAATCTTATTTCATCATAATTTAAAGTACTACCTTAAAACAGTCATTAAACTACTATTTCAAGGGTAGGTATAGGAATATACTGAAAGCTGTTTCTAAGTATATTAAGTTACAATCTGTACTTATCTATAAATAATTGTTCTAGGTATAAACGGTAGCACAGTACTCAATTTGCTATATCTCTACATGAAAACTGTCTTATTAATCTAATATTTTAAAATATGTAACTGATATACTTAGTATATAATTAAGAAATTGTGCAGATGACAGGTGAGACTAACTCTTACTTCCGTTAATAAATTTATTATAGGGCTGAATCTGCTATTTCTACTTGTCTCTTTAAAAACTTGTGTTGGGAAGATAACTAAAAGCCTTTACCAAGTAAAATAATTTTAAATGTGAAAAACTGTGACAATTTATGCCATACTGAAATAAAAAAGGACACAGGAGAATATAGAAAAACAGTTTTCTTATACCATTTATTATTAATGCAAAACTTTTTTGCCTTCATATTTCTTTTTTTTTTGATGCACTGGAAAAGTTATGATTGAATCCTTTCAACCACCAGTTTACGAAGTTTATCTATAAATAGGTACTTGATGGTAAATATTACACAATAAATTATCTTCTGCGAACTGTACATATTGGCATAAAAGTGATTCTGAATTTGTCTTCTGCTTCAAATCATATTCATGTTTCGCCGTCCTTTGGAAACCTATGAAATGTCTTTGATAGATTTAGCACGTTATAGTTCGAACAATTATAGATTGCACACACTCAACCACTAACATTTATTGTAAAAAACACAGCTCAAACTTAATTATACATAGTTAAACACCAGCAATTGCTAGTGTTACACGTTCTCAAACGACGTAACATTAGTACTATCCGCTAGGGGCGCTGATATTCTTGAAACACGAAATCAACCGGAGTGTCCTGTATTGTCATTATACAGTGTGGAACAGCCAAATGGAATAAATTCGATAACGGATAAATGAGGACGTAATGGGAAAAACGCTTGGACACGTCGATTTGTATTTTTAACTGCGCATCTTTTTCAAGAAAAAAAAATTATTTAGGGTGCGTCATGTGACAGTGGCCAATACCAACTTTCTTATTTTAAATACAAGCCCCTGTATATTATTAATTTTTTGGATTCTTCAGAAAATTCTAGACATAATTCATGTACAATGTCCTATACCTATCTTCAACTGTTTCGGAAATATTAAGTATTTTCAGATTTATTACAAAAATTAACATTAAAAATAGAAAATTATTTTATTTCACAAATTCTAATAAGAAATACTGATTATTTCTTAATAATTTAAAAAAACAAAAAAAAATTAATGTCAATGTAGTAAATGTTCAAAATGCTCTCCACGAACATCTTGGCAACATGCTAATCTGGTATAGAAATGTCTTCTAACATTACTCAACATCTCAGGCGTGACTGATCTAATCGCAAGCGTGATTCGTCTTTTTAAGTCATCTAAGTTGAGGGGCTTAGTTTTGTATACAATACTTTTGACATATCCCGACAAAAAGTAGTCTAATAGCGACAGATCAGGAGATCGTGCTGGCCATTCTATCGATCCGCGCCTCCCTATCCACCGATTTGGAAAAATTTGGTTCAGGTACTGCCGGACATTGATTTGGTAATGGGGCGGTGCTCCATCTTGCTGAAACCATATTTTATTGGCAGGAACTTGTGGGTTTGCTGGATCTGGATATAAGTTTGTCAAAGTTGGCACGACATTATTTTGGAGCAGTTCTAAATATTTATCCCCATTCAAGTTGCCATCAATGAAAAAGGGACCTACGATATGATTTCCAACAATTCCTGCCCAAACATTAACTTTTTCAGGATATTGCGTA
The DNA here is from genome assembly GCA_964006375.1 of Tillus elongatus. Classification (NCBI taxonomy): domain Eukaryota; kingdom Metazoa; phylum Arthropoda; class Insecta; order Coleoptera; family Cleridae; genus Tillus; species Tillus elongatus. The sequence goes on along the minus strand of OZ023262.1, from coordinate 313,900,065 downwards.
TGTTCCTCTCTCATCCAATGAGGATTCTCATTAGACCAATAGCGGCAATTTTGACGATTAACATGACCGTGAAGTGTAAATGTGTTCTCATCAGAAAACAAAACATCTTCTAATTGGATCACATTGTTATCTAACATTGCCATCATTTGTTCACAAAAATACGTTCTCCTATCGAAATCGTCCTCCATGAGCTCCTGAGTTGGTATCATTTTATAGGGATGCATTTTACTTTCCTTTAATGTTCGAAAAATTGCTGTGTGGCTAACGTTGAATAGTTGGGCTGCTTGTCGACCAGAAGTATGTGGGTTTTCTTGAAACTCAAGCGTAATATCCAATTTCGTATCATCACTTACTGCATTGGCAGCTACTTTTTTTATCTGTCTCACATGACCAAGCTCGCGAAACTGCTTTTCTATTTTGCTAATTGTTCCTTGGGATACAGGCGGCAAATTTGGAAATTTTTCGTGAAATAAGCGAGACACTTCCATCTGTGTCCGTGTGTTATCTCCATAACCAATCATTTGTAGAATGGTTATTTTGTGCATTTCTGTTAAATGAACCATTTTTCTGATATTATTACGTACAGTTAACGAAATTCAAACGACAATAGCACTGACACTAATCACTACTGTCATGCAGGCAGACAACAAGTTGCTAAGGCTACGAGTTTTATACGAACAGAAAGAAAACTGTTTTTGTTTTTGTTTCATTTCATATCAGTAAAAAGAAACGCAGGAATGGTTTTTGTTTACTTTCTCATTATCAAGAGCTGAATGGGAAATAAGTATTGAATGCAATGTAGCGAATTTGTGAAATAAAATAATTTTCTATTTTTAATGTTAATTTTTGTAATAAATCTGAAAATACTTAATATTTCCGAAACAGTTGAAGATAGGTATAGAATATTGTACATGAATTATGTCTAGAATTTTCTGAAGAATCCAAAAAATTAATAATATACAGGGGCTTGTATTTAAAATAAGAAAGTTGGTATTGGCCACTGTCACATGACGCACCCTATATAATTTTTTTTTCTTGAAAAAGATGCGCAGTTAAAAATACAAATCGACGTGTCCAAGCGTTTTTCCCAACACGCCCTCATTTATCCGTTATCGCATTTATTCCATTTGGCTGTTCCACACTGTATAGTATTTGGTTATACTAAAGCCTAAAACTATTGCGTAATAATCTATCTGTGTGCTTTATCTGATAAATTTAATTTTAGCCCGTAAATGAGCTGGACTTTAATCAAATTAATTTGTTGTAAATTTTATAACAAGAAAAAACTTACATGCTCCACTTGGTACCCATTTGACTCCAATCCACCACAAACAGAACATCGTAGAATGATGATACACATGTAAAAATGTTAACTGTTTTTCTTTTTTTCTTGTAATAAAGAAAAAAGTATCACAAAATTCTAATAACTTTGAAAAGTAGTACCACCAAACAGCGTTGACTACCTGAAAAAAATGATACATTACTGAAAATATTACATAGAGTTTGATTGAAACTTATCTTAGTATTACTTAGTTTGTCTAAAGAGAGATTCTTATACAGGGTCATTCCGGAAAAACGGGACGTATTTAAGAAGTAGATTCAGGGGCTCAAAATAAGGAAAATTAACCCATAAGTTATAGTTCGAATGTCGACCATTCTTGAAATAATTTAATTTTTAATTTTGTTCTAACAAAAAACTTTCTGCCAAAAATCAAGACTATTCCTTTTTTAACAAATCAATCGCATGTGAGCTAGATGATATATAGACACATTAAAAAAACCTGATGATTGTTTCACTAAATTCTGAGAATTATTCATCCTCTGATGACGCTAACTTGGTTAGTGAAACGATCGTCAGGTTTATTAAAATGTGGTGTGGTGATTGAGTTCTCCAAGTGTTCTTATCAGTGCCCATCACAGGTGCCAATCTTCACTTAGATGATATGTGCAAATCAATTTTGAATGATTTGTCAGAATTAGTTATCTGTCAGTTTGAGATTAACCGGTTTAGTTACGGATTCTTTAAATGCGTCAAATATTCACCCATAGGGAATATGGAGATGTGATTTTTGTTTATGGGTTTTGTAAAGGAAACTCAGTTCACGCAGTTAACGAATATCGACGGAATGGTCCCTAATAGAAAATTTTTGAAAGACTTTTCACTAGAGCTCAGGAAACTGTTGTTTTCCGAACGCAAGGATTTTTAATGAAAGAGAAGACACGAAGCGAAAAAAAAGATTTTCAATATTGTTGAAGAAGACCATAGGAAGAGTACCAGGAGTGCAAATCAGCTCAGAATATCACAAAAAGCCATTTTCAATACGCTCAAGAAAAATAGTTTAAAGCCTCTCCATGTCCAGCGGGGGTCGCAAATAGAACGAGAAGTGAGGAAGGGAGTAGCGACCCTCTGGCAGCTGCGTCGTGTGATAGGGAGGACCTGGGGACTTAATCCGCGGATCCTTCATTGTATCTACACTGCGATCGTCAGGCCGAGAATCCTCTATGGGGCGTTGGTCTGGTGGTGTGGTGTGAACCAAACTACCAGCAGGAAGCTGGCCAAACTCCAAAGGCTGGAAATCCTGAGTATCACAGGCGCTATGAGGACGCCACCCTCAGCCGCGCTAGAGGTCCTGTTGATGCTGCCACCGCTTCCCATCTGTATCAGAAGGGAGACTATGGCGTCGCATCTTAGACTCAGAAAACTGGTGCGGAGAGGGAGCAGTACTAGGGCATGCAAGAGTCGTCAAGGAGGTGGAAAAGGAAATTCCGATTTCCGCCATAAAGGTGCGGGATGCCGAGGACGATATTAGGTTGACTAGGCCATACACCCTCAGAATCCCCAGTAGGGATCAGTGGTGGTAAAATGAGGTTGCATTCCAGCCCGCAAGCCTGGTCTGTTTCACCGACGGATCGCGGCTGGAGGACCAACAATCCTCCGGGGCAGGAATATACATCGAGGGCCTGGGGGTGCGCGAGAGCTATGCTCTTGGCGTATATACCACGGCATTCGAAACGGAGGTGTATGCTTTCCTGTCTGTGGCCAATAGACAGGATGTAAAGAGGAGTCCCGAGAAATGTGTGTACATCTGCTCGGATAGCCAGGCGGTCCTCCGGGCAGTATGCGCGGCCAGAACCAGGTCAACACTGCTTTAGGAGTGCGCTGACGCCCTCAGAGGACTAGCCAGGACGGAGGAGGTGCAACTGGTGTGGGTTCCGGGAGACTGTGGCGTAGCGGGGAATGAGGTGGCCAATAATCTCGCAAGACTCGGTTCCCGGCGGCCGTTCTGTGGCCCGAAGCCTGCGATAGGCATAAGTAAGAAGACAATCTCTGTCGCCTTAGACAGGTGGACCGAAGAAGCAATGGAGAGGCACTGGGGGTCGGTTGGTGGCTGCAGGCAGGCGAGGGACTTCGTTGAGGGGCCGGACAGAGATAAAGCTGTCTGGCTACTCGGAAGGAGTCTACCTACGCTTCGCCGCATTCTTGGGGTGCTGACAGGCCACTGCGCCCTTAGAAGACACCTCACATTGATAGGCGTAGAGAGGGATCCCATTTGCCAGGAATGCGGCGAGGATGAAGAAACGTCCTACCACTACCTGTGTGAATGCGAGGCTTTTGGGAGTCTTCGAGCAGAATTGTTCAGATCAAGGACCCTGCAGAGGAATCAGGTAAGTACCGTCCAATTGAAGACCGCCACGGCCTTCATCTCGAGGTCGTGTCGGTTTGGCGACGGAACCGAGGAAGAGTAGAGCATGGTTGCTGGGTTGCTGGGGTTGGCAAAAAGGGCCCATTGTGGCCTACTTGCTTGGCGTTGGCCTCCCTACCACTGCTACTACTACTTCCATGTCCAGCCCATTCAACATCTTGTAGATGGCGATAACGTTACAATTTTGTGAATGGATTCGTCAAAATCCGATAGTAAGTGAATACATTTTGTTTTGTTCACTCGTGATGGTATAAATAAGTTTCACAATGAACACCGATGGTCAGAACAAAACTCTCATGCTACGTTTGAACGCAATTTTCAACGTCGATTCAGCATAAGTATTTGGTGTGGCCTGACCAGTGAACAGTTAGTGGGTCCGTTTTGTGTTGAATGGGCGTCTTACTGTGGACAGTTATTTACAGTTCCTAGAAGATCATTTAGCAGAAATGTTAGAGAATGTTCCTCTAAATATTTAACAACGGTTCTACTTCCAACACGATGGTGCCCCTCCCCACTTTACTCTGCGGGTACGAAATTTTTTAAGCAAACATTTTCCTGGACGCTGAATTTGCAGAAGGGGTCCGACAAATTCGCTAGCACGATCTCCAGACCTAAATCCACATGATTATTTTATTTGGGGGTGTATGAAGTCGTTGGTGTATGACATTAGGGGAAGCATTACTTGATCGCGTTAGGAATGGGGGCGCTGCAATAAGAAATAATTGCAATGCTATTAATAATGCTATTTGCACCATTAATAATAGAGCAAACAAGTGCGTTGGGGTTGGTGGTGATGTTTTTGACAATTTTCTTTAAATATTTTCCGTTTATGATATTCCTATTTCTTAATTTTCCTTTTGAACACGGACAAAACAAAATCAATATAAATTTTTGAACTGCATTTGTTGCAACAATAGTTGACATTCGTACTATAACTTATGTGTTTTTATTATTACTATTATTATTATTATTATTATTATTATTATTATTAGTATTATTATTATTATTATTATTATTATTATTATTATTATTATTATTATAATTATTATTATTATTATTATTATTATTATTATTATTATATTTCGCAGATACCTTGCTTGTGTAAGTGGCTTGGATAAGTTTATTGCAGGAAAATCTAAACATTTCTTCTCTGAAAATTGTAGATTTTCTTTCGAAAAAGTTGTAGACATTCAAAGAAAAAATTTTGGGTGTCACTAATGATCAGAAAAATGCACAAAATTACAATATTCTTTGTGGATAAAAAAATCTATAGAGAATGATTAAGTTTTTTGGCGCAAACAGTTCAAAAATACCAGAAAAAGCACTTTGAAAATTGTATAGCTTTTCTTCCTAAAACATCGCGATTTGAAACATCAAAATTGTCAAGTCTTAAGCAAGGAACCTAAAACGAATATGAGTTATGTAGAGAAAATGTTTCAAGAAGTGTGTTTTGCAAAGCTTTAGGTTCCAGCTTCAGCCGTCATTGTCCTTTATTTTAATAAAATGTTTGCAGACCATTCATTTCAAATTGGCCTTTTATCTGATGATTTGGAAGTACGTTTAGTTATAGTGTTTATCATCGTTTAATAGTCTATAATATTTTTTTCCGTAAAAAAATTTGTTAATTAGGAGACCGCGACTGTTGAATTTTAAAAAGATTTGTCCACAATATATATATATATATATATATATATATATATATATATATATATATATATATTCTTTAAATCTCGACTTTTGAATTTTGAAAAAAATTCTTCAAATGAGCGCGAACTAGGCCCCCTAGACCCTACATCCAGACCCATTTCACATATATATATATATATATATATATATATATATATATATATATATATATATATATATATATATATATATATATATAATATATATATATATATATATATATATATATATATATATATATATATATATATATATATATATATATATATATATATAATGAATTTTTTTAAAGAAAATTAACTAAAAAGTATCAGCCTTCATTTTACCAGTCTCAGACATAGTGTTTCGATGCCAGCGCTATTAATAACTCGAGACCGAAACACTACGTCCAAGCTGAAATATTTTTTTCTTTAACGTCGGTTTATTTCCGCGACTATCACCGACGCCAGGGAGCAAGGAGGACAAGTTGCGAAACTCTCGCTTTACTGTAAGGAGTGTAGGGATCTTTATCGAACCCAACGTCACATGGCGCACGGAACCGACGGCTTTACGTCCTCTCCGAAGGACAGACATTCAACTTGCTCAAACGCAATGCCGCAATCTTGGTTGATATCAATTTTACAGTATGTACTGAAAAAGTTAAAGGGTCACCTACTAAGAATCGAACTCAATACCCTTGTGTCCAGAGGCCTACGTTCTTACCACTGGACTACCGAGGCCTTTGAGCTGCAGTATATCTCTAAGGTTTAATCACTGTTTTGTAATTTTTACTTAAAATAAGACACGTTCTAAATGGAAATAGAAACATCACTTACTCTCAGTTCTTCTGGATGGTACCTCTGTCTACAAGGTTCACAGATATAGCTGTATCGCAGTCTTATTGAAGCAACTAGTAACTGGAAAAAAATAATAAAATCAATAAATACACTTTAGTATAATATAAACGAATTACCCGAGCATCATATAAAGTTAAATTGACGAAAATTTATCCTAACAATGAGTCAGTGACTAAATAAACACAGGTAATTTTTAAGTAAAATTTAAGTATATGCTGCCAATGTGGGGATGAACTGAAAGTGATATGGAAATTGGGAAAACTCAGGGTTCAATAACAACTAGATTAAGTAGAGCCTTGTATGTCCATCCCTCTCGTGAAGTACCTACCAAACCGTGGTCTAATTCATATTTGTCTAGTGAACCATGACGGAACCCTTGGCACCAAGTGTCCCAGTTTCAATCCCCATGTCTTTTAATTGAAAAAAAAAGAAAAAAAGTATATATATATATATATATATATATATATATATATATATATATATATATATATATATATATATATATATATATATATATATATATATATATATATATATTGATTTGTCTCCGTAGATCTCCAAAAAATATTAGACTGGGGAAGTAGAAATCTTGTACAATTCAACCCCAGCAAATCACAGTCTTGCTTTCTTTCTCATAAGAGATACACCAGCCCTAGACCCATCACAATGAAAAACCAAGTTATGCAAAGTAACGAGTCCTTTTCACTTGTTGGCATTTCTGTGAATCAAAATCTCAATTGCCACCAACATGTCTCATCAATTGCAGAAGCGGCTGCTAAGAAATTAGGTTTCCTCTTCCGGGCTCGCAAATACTTTTTACCAGCTAATCTCTATACCTTATACTTCACAAATAAGACCAAACCTCGAATACTGCTCCCACATCTGGGGTGCTGCTGCCGCTTCTACACTCGCTATCCTGGACTCCATTCAGAAGAGAGCTATACGTCTCATCGGTGAACGTACCCTCACCCAAAGGCTGCCATCCCTTGCCCACCGATTGACCGCTGGTGACCTCTCTCTCTTTTATAGATATCTGCACAGGCACTGCTCAGAGGAGCTTTCTTCCATAGTTCCTCCACCTAACTAACTTACTCTGTGTACCGCTCGCCTATTTATACTGTCCATAGAGATTCTAGACCTTCTACACTGTTCTACACCTGTACTTCTGGTCCCTTCTAGAAATATCATTCCAGGGTGTTTGCTGTTACCAACACACTACAACTGGCCATAGAAGTAACAAAGTCCATAAACTTAACTCTCATAGACGATATGTTGAACCACTTTAAAGATATTTGAAAAATAATTTTAAGAAAAATTATTAAAACACCCTGAAAATAAAAACGTGTAATATTTTACTAAAGCATGTCGAGCCCAATCGATTGATTTTTGTGTCAGTTATCACCCCTCAGCTAATGTCCATTTAATTATGAGGCACCCTTATATTTACTTTTATTGTATAATACGTTGTAAAATTTATATCGGTAAATAATATAATAATAACAGTAAGCCAAATAATATTTTTTTACTCTCCTCAATTAAAACTTCGAATATAGTGAACAAACGGGAAACACTTTGATTCATATTGATAGGGATTTTTTATTGAGGTGCATTTCTTAATTCGACCCACTTTCTCAGTTGCATTGAACTTGCCAGATAAAGTAACATGTTTAAGGAAATGATTGCATACAAGTTCATCAATTGAGGTTATCAACCTTGCACTTCGCTGAAAGCAAAACTCGATAGTGAGTGAAAGTTTGTCATTTACACATTAGATTATTTCAGTATTTATTGGAAACATATACTACGTAATCACTATAATGTTACTAGTGATGGAAAAGTCGCAGCTTCCTAAATAACAGTAGGTTATCAAACACCAATAATCTTAGTTGTTCAAGAAATTATTCAGCCTAAATAAATAAACTGCTTTTAACAGTACGGCACATTATTGAAAATTCCTTCACTACAACATATTTTAAAAAACCTGACGATCGTTTCGCCAGCCAAGTTAGCGTCATCAGAGGATGAATAATTCTGAATCTAACTCTCTCTCTCTCTCTCTATATATATATATATATATATATATATATATATATATATATATATATATATATATATATATATATATATATATATATGTGTGTGTTATATATGTTTTATATATTTGGAGTTGTTAACATTACTTTGTTTTGTATTTTCATATAAATATAGACCTACCGTGTAGCTTTTGATGGTAAAAATAGATATTATTATTAGGAAAGCAATACTGGAGCAACAAGTGTGTTATGGTAACCAATAAAATATCAACGCGTACCATGAAAGAATACTGACGCAGCAAATGCGTTATGTTAACGAATAATACAAACATATATATATATATATATATATATATATATATATATATATATATATATATATATATATATATAGGGTGGCGCATTGAAAACGAAACAGACCGATTTGCGTCCAGAGAATTATTTTTTTAAGAAACGCTGAAACACGTCAATTTTAATATTGAGGGGGACATGTTTTGATATAAAACTCAACTTTGTCACATCAACCCCTTAAGGGTGGTGATAACAACCCTTATATTTTAAACAGGGAACATGGGTCGAGTATTACATTATTTGAAAGCTCTTTCTTTTCTGAATTCAGCCCACTAATTTTTTTGGAAGTTTTATCAACTCCTTTAAAAATTATTCACAGTTGAAGATGCAAAAACGCTTTTCACTCATTCCGATGAGAAATATGGTGATTGTCAATGTTTTGTTGGTTTGTGAACAAAACATTGACTATCAGAACATTTGTTATCGGAATGAGAGAAATGCGGTTTATTATTTCAGTTTATCGGTCGATTTGATACTTGACAGTACTACCGAAAATTAATTTCACAATGGTGTATTCTGTAGAAGAAAGGGTTAAAATAATTACTCTTTTTTTCAAAAACGATGACTGTGCCAACCGTACCGCAAATTTGTTTAATGAACGACATCCGAACAGAATACGTTCTTGCAACCCCAACTGTGAATAATTTTTAAACGAGTTAATAAAACTTCCAAAAAAATTAGTGTACTGAATTCAGAAAAGAAAGAGCTTTCAAATGGTGTAACACTTGACCAATGTTCCCTATTTAAAATATAAGGATTGTTATCATCACCCTTAAGGGGTTGATGTAACAAAGTTGAGTTTTATGTCAAAACATGTCCCCCTCAATATTAAAATTGACGTGTTCAGCGTTTCTTAAAAAAAATTATCTGGAAGCAAATTGGTCTGTTTCGTTTTCAATGCGCCACCCTATATATATATATATATATATATATATATATATATATATATATATATATATATATATATATATATATATATATATATATATATATATATATATATATATATATATATATATATATATGCTGTTTAAGGAAATCGGGAACAATAGCTCTCTTCGTTATTATTCGAGCTACGAAGTCGGTTAAATAGACAAAGTTGATCAACTGGACACGCCACTTCTGAATATGTCACATATATCTAGATTGCATAAGAACTGTCAAATCTGTTGACATAACCTCAATTTTTTGAAATTGAACTATATGAATATTTTGCGTTTAGTCGACTCAGGACGAGCCACTGTACAAACACACATACATATTTAAAACTGAATTTTATTTCCTAAGAAGGAATAAATAATTACAAATATTGCTCAAAATGCCTGCCGTTGTGATTCATGCATAATACTGCTCTCTTCAATATATTAAACTGTATTCTCTGAGGGGTCTGTACATAAACTCTATTGACTCCATTCGTTATTTTTACCTACAATTCGTCCAGGCTATCTACTTTTGATGCGTAAACATAGTCCTTTATTGTACCCCATATTGAAAGGTTCAATGGGGTCAAATCGAGCGACCTTAGCGGCCATTAAAATGTACCTCCATGGTCAATCTAGGTGATAAACTGGTGTCTCAGATACAGTTGAACATTTTCGCTCGTAATGTGGCGGCGCACCATCATGTTGGAACATGATGTCACCAATTCTACTCAAGGCAATATCATCCATTACGTTTTGAATTACAATTCTTAATAATTCCAAATATCTGGCAGCTGTCACTATTCCTTTGTATAAATAAGGGCCATATATCTCTTGTAACAACACACCAGACATTCGTTAAAAATCTTGCTTGAGTTTCAATGGGTATTGTCACATGTGGTGAATTCATGCTACAGACGTGAGTATTCTTTCTGTAAAATTTCTGTTTATTTGAGAAATTTGACTCATCGCTTCAGATGATATTTTCCAAGAAATTTGAATTATTACTGCAATTCTCAATTAATAAGTGGCAAAAATGATATCTTCGTGCGCATCACCTTCATGTAGGTTTTGCACAGGCTGAATCTTGAAAGCATTGTATTTGTTTTCCTTGAGAATTTTGAATACTATACTGTAGGAACAATTCACGGCCTCAGATACTTTCCTCAATGAGAAACGACCATTGGACTCGAACATAGCTAGAATATCTATTTCTTGATTTTCGCTTGTTCTAGTATGAGCGATTCTACGATGTTGTAATTGTCGCGCTAACTTGTGGAAATATGTGTGATTTGGGATACATCTATTAACATATTTGCGCCTTAGTTGGCACATGCCAATCGTGTGTCTATTGCTAGCATATCAAACATTTCGGAGGTTGTATAAGTCATGTTATGGAAAAAAAGAGAATAGGATCACTGGGGGCGTGAAATTGATGTCAGACACGAGAACAATACTGGAGCAGAATTGTCAATAATATTAGAGAAATTATAAAATCAGAAATAATAATAGCCACTTACTAGGAATAATTAGTGCACTCACAGGATAATGATTTATAGAACAATAACTCAACAACAAAACAAGAACATTAAGGAACAATTAAAAATTACTGCAAATTAGTCTGACGGAATTTTGACTATAAAAACTAACTAAACTAAAAATAAGGAACGGATTAACGACTTGAAAGTGGGGAACGAAAGGAAGCCCTAAAACGGATAAATTAGAGTAGTCTGAACTAAGAACGGAAAGGATGTAATGAACGTAATGGAAAAAATATGAGTAAAATGAAAGAATTATGGATAACACACTGACTTACACAACAGAACGAAACGCTATATGCACGAGAATAATTTAAAAAGTCATAATGACAGTAAGCAAATAGTTTCCTTGGCAACAGAAAATATCAAATCTGTCAATTTATACCTGATGTAACTCATGAAATATTCCCTGAGAGTAGAAAAACGATTGTGCAGCAATCCCACAGAACCATATCAATCCATCACAATCTAGCAGAAGCAAAGTTTTTTTAAATGAACTATACTTTCATAGTTTGGAGAAAACGTAAAAGTTGTATGAAATGCCTGCATATAACTCCCGCTAAATTGCACACGGTGGAAAACCATTGTGTATACGCGTTCAACGACTCGCCCTGAGTCGATTAAACTACAAATGTTCATATGGTTCCATTAAAAAAAAATTAGGTTATATACAGATTTGACAGTTATTGTGAAATCTAGATATCTGTGACATACTCAGAAGCAGTTTTCGTTTGTCCAATAACAGATAATTATTTATTGAGCAACAATAAACATGTTAAGAATAAGTAGCTAGCTAAATAGCTAAGTAGCTAAAAGAAAAAGGCAGCATGCTTATATGAGCTATCCCGTTTTGTGTTGGGCTCCATCAAGACCATCATGTTGAGAGCACAATTGGTTTGACAGCACTATTGTTTTGAGAGTACTATCGTTTTTTCTTGGGGCCCATCAACATCATGCCATACGGAAGCACCTATAGGAGAAACATCTCATCAATCCAGGAATATATCCAGAGGCTTGGCCAGCCCTGAGCGCTTGTTACAATGTCAATTCAAGAATTTATCCATAGGTTTCGCTAGCTCTTAGTAACCTCAGGCCCTCTCATACCCAGTTAATCCAAGGAACACCGGCATACACACTATAGTTAAGTACATTGCTAATATGTTATCTCTAGTTAAATTCATTTATTTTAAATATAACTGCTTCCATCTATCACCATAAATTATAATCATTTTGGTTTATATAAAATCATTCCAATAATGAATAGGGGTGAAGACTTTTACCAAAAGGGTGGTGTGTATCTTCGACAAAACTCATAAGATCGATGACAATAAGACTAACATGAAAGACATAATTTGTAGTGAAATCGTTGTGCCTGTTACAACTAGACTTGAAAGTTTTGCTGTGAGTAATGAAAAATTATTCCAGAGATAGCAGAAAATTTTACAAAAATATCAAAAATACAAGACAAAGTGATTACTACAAATTATAAGAAAACTTTCAATGACAGTGTGAGTATCTTCAGGAAAACTGAGAAGATCGATGACAATAAGACTACAACCAAAAAAGGCGGTGATAAAGAAGAGTTTTCTGATACGAAGAATACCAATATACTATGTATACCAATTGATAAACCCAAAGAAATGACTGCAGTTGATAGTTAAAAAAGCGCTTTTTGTAAAAGTAGAAAGTAAAAACAGTTCAAATAAAAGTAAGCTTTTAGAACCTAGAGATATCAATGAGGGGCCCTGTTTCATCTGCTCCTTAAATTTTTCAAGACAGTAAATGGCCGGCGTTGTCATATCAACTGCCTTCTTAGGAAGCAGGTGATTAGAGACAAGAATGCAATATCAGATTTTGTTTGCAATGCCTGCACTTGAGAAAATTCGGTGCAATATTTAATTATACTATAGAGTATAGTGTTCATTTGAAAAAAAAACTTGTTTAATTTATTTTAGCGCAATACTTTTTTATTTGCTCTATGATATCTACTTAAGTTAATCATGGAAAATTTTGCAAGATACAATTGTTTTGGCACATGTTTTTAAAATTAGGTAACAGTTACTTTCAATAAATATTTGTTTTCCGTTTTGTATCAATAAAATACGTTTTGTTTTATTTCCATCTTTTATTAATACGCTTATAAAACAGAGACAGAGTAGTGTCAATCACTGTACATACTCATGTCAACTACTATAATTACTATGTCAGTAACTTTATCCGTTTCCCAAGACTAAATTTTCTATTCATCTGTAACATTTAACTAATTTTGGAATATTTCGGTTACACAATTTTATAAGAAAAACTTCAGATTAACTAACATAATAAGCAAAATTGAAAATTTCAGACAAATGTGTTCATAAGGCTGTTATTTGTAAAAACATCTTGCTTAAGGTGTCAACAACTGTATCCGTTACCCTATATTCCAGGTTTATTCATATTCCTTCTTATAACTCAGAAATAATTCAATATAAGTATAGGGAGTGCTGATATAGATCGAAGCAAAATATCATTCCGAAGGATATGCGATGAAAATATACAGGATGCTCCATTTGGAAAAAAATACTTTTTCGTGTTTGAAATCATCGATATTTGAACTTCGTTAAACAACACCCTGTATAATTTTTATAATTTTTTTCGCGATAAGTAGAATTCTGACCATTAAGACTATAGCTGTGCTAAGTTTCAGAACGATGACATACTTGATGCCTGAGAATTGTCATTTCAACGATTTTCAACTTTATAACGGAAAAACAATAGAAAATAGAATGTCTTGAGAACGGATGAAACCAGTATGGGCAAGTGGCACCTCATTTTCCTTAGAATTGCATGCTCGTTCCGAATATGCAATAATATATAGGTTGTTCGATTAAAATTAAGACAATTTTTGGCAACTTCCGGTACAACCGGAAGTGATACAGTGACCAAAATATTTTAGTTATAATGAGCGGATGGTAAATACATCCAGTTGCAAATTTTCAGATTCCACATCCCAATATGAATTCGAAAACTTCTAATGCACTCCTGTATATATACTTTTTTGTATACAGTGCTTTCATTTTAAAACGAGCCACCCTTAATAATTTATTTATAAAGGAAATCTGGTTAAAAAAAAACAAGTCAATTGGGATTTCGAGGGGCACGTTCAAAAACAGTATTTTCGGAATTTTACTTTTCATCCCCTAAGCCCTAGTCACCCCAACTTTATAATTTTAAATGACACCCCCTACCTTGAGATACATCATTTTAAAGGTATTTAAAATCCTAATCCAACGGCGTTCACGAAATTTAAATCCACCTCCAACTTTTGAATTTAGAAGAAAAAACGTCTTCAAATTCGGAATATTAAAAAATATATATTTAATAGTTTAAGATAAAAACCTACTTTATTAAGTACTCAAAGTGCCCTCTGTTGTTATCTAAACAATAAAATAGTCGAATGTCGAATTTTTTTCTAACATTTGAATTGTTTTTATCAGTAATGCTGTTGCAAATTTAGCTCCCCGGTGCCATTTGCGGCTATCAATTTTCCTGATACGAGGTGATATGGGAACGATAACGCCCATGTCTAATTTAATGATAAATTTCAGATAAAATGAGCCAGTTTTACTTTCTTGATAACTTTGTTACTTATTCGTATTTAGTGTTCGATTTCTTGACGGCTGCAGTGAGTTAAAACCGAGTCTGTTGTGATTGAATTTTTAAATTTTGAAAACTTCAAACTCATTTAAATCATTTAAATTTAAAATATTAAATTTAAATAATACTAACAGTTATGGTTTACACTACACAAGAAAGAGTTAAAATAATTTACTTGTATGGTGCTGAGAATAGGTGTGCTCGTAACACCGCCCGAGTTTTCAACGAAAGGCATCCTGAAAAAAATGTGGTACAGCAATATGTGCTAAGTCTTGCACGAAAATTTGAAGAAACTGGCTCAGTATATAACAAAGCAAATAAGCAACGACGAGTTCTTAACGAATCTCCACAAATTGAGGTTTTAGGATGTTTTTCCGCTGAACCTACGACTTCAATTCCAAAAGTCGCTGCATTAACGAATATTTCCGTCGGGTCCATACATAAAGTTTTAAAACTTTACAAGTTCTTTCTCCATGCACTCGGCGATGATGATTATGATAGAAGGATTCAATTCTGTGAATTAATGACTGCCAGAATTCAAGACGATAGGAATTTGGTAAATAAAATTTGCTTTAGTGATGAATCAACGTTCTTTCTGAATGGTTTTGTTAATAAACACAACTGTAGATATTGGGATAGTCAAAATCCACGAGTGTTCGTATAGGGTCATACACAGTTTCCACAAAAAATCATGTCTGGGCGGGAATTCTTGGAATTGAAATAATAGATTCTTTGTTTATTGAAGAAAATTTAACTGGTGATTTGTATTTAATTTTTTTGGAAAATTATATTGACCCACTCATAACAGCGTCCTTAGAAAACCAACTTAATGAAGAAGGCAACCCACTGCTGGATGAACAAAATTTGCACTATCAACAGGACGGTGCACCACCACACTATGCCTTACGTGTTCGCGAGTGGCTTAATCAAAGATTTCCCGAAAAATGGATTGGCAGACGAGGCGCCCTGGAATGGCCCGCCAGATCTCCGGACTTAACACCACTGGACTTCTTCCTTTGGGGTTATTTGAAATCAGTTGTGTACCATAATCATCCACCAGAGAATATTCAGGTTCTAAAAGATAGGATCACCCAAGCTTGCCGAAAAATTACTACAGAAACATTTCAAAACGTTAGAAGAGAATTCGTCGATCTATTATTTTATTATTTAGCTAACAATTAAGGGCACTTTGAGCACTTAATAAATTATGTTTTTGTCTTAAACTGTTAAATTTTTTTTTTTAATATTCTGAATTTGATGACTTTTTCTTCTTCTAAATTCAAAAGTTGGCGGTGGATTTAAATTTCGTAAACGCCGTTGGATTAGGATTTTAAATACCTTTAAAATGATGTATCTCAAGCTAGATGGTGTCATTTAAAATTATTAAGTTGGGGTGACGGGCTTAGGGGGTGAAAAGTAAAATTCCAAAAATACTGTTTTTGAACGTGCTCCTCGAAATCCCAATTGACTTGTTTTTTTAACCAGATTTCCTCGATAAAGAAATTATTAAGGGTGGCTAGTTTTGAAATGAAAGCACTGTATATATTGTAAAATACGGCATTTTGTTTTGCTGGTCATAAAACAAAGCAAGTCTCTGTCAATTAATGTTTACTTAATTCAGGGAAAATTTAAATTTTCCAATTATATTTGTATTTGTCGACATACATATGTAGTTTTGCAACTTTTACTTTACAGGGACAGACAAATACAGCATTAAGAACGCCTGTTGCTTACTGATGATTTTGAAGTCAAGGTCTGGGTTATCAGGATTACAGGGCTGATTATGCCGAAATCATTAACGGATAGACAACAATAGATTACAATCACCATTACCATTCACAATGTCTAATGTTTGGGACCTGTTACGGATACTTGTGATTACAAACATTATGTATAACCAACTTTATCACAACTATATTTTTAACATCTAATTACGGGTATGTTAACGAAGTTAACATCGTCATATGATAAAACAGCCTTAGGTAAATTAGGTATAGAAACAACGTTTGTTCGTTTACTAGATACAGTATGGAGACTTTTTCTTTGGATTCGCAATGACATGTTTGTTCTCTGCAACGGGTTTCGCCTGTTATAGCATTGTATTTAACATTAAAATAAAATAAACTAATCATAACAGTGATAACCATAACAACAACTATAATAATAAAAAACTCTGGACGCAGCAAGTGCGTTAAGGTAGTGAATTTTCATAAAAATGTTTTTATTGCAAATATGTGTGTTTTCTTTTTAAGAAAGCAGGCATCAATTTTGGTTACCAATATAACCTATATAGTAAAAACAATGTGCCATGTTTCATAAAAATAACTTTATTGTGTGAAAATGTAGAAAAATTTCCAAAAGTAAACTTAAAGTGTTCCCGGAAAAGCTCGTTTCTTCGTCAACCTTATAGGTTAATAGCAAATTGGGCTATTCAAATATGAAGCATTTGATCAAAATTCGCTACCATAACGCACTTGCTGCATCCAGAATTTCTTTTCTTACAAACATGCATTATATTTCGATCGAAAATGCAATAAGGCGTGTTTGATTTAAAAAAAAAAGAAAATTTGTATCACCAACGACTTATGGGCCATCCTGTGATTGTAGAAATATTTTTTAAGATGTAGCTCAAGACACCCTATAATTATTATATACAAAAAAATTTTCATACCTTGTATAATAACAGACATATTGAGCTTTATTGATTTTTTACGAAAATTCGACAAAAATTATATCCCATTAAACGATAAACTCTATAGCTAAGACTACTGCCAAGCATCAGAGAAAGGGTCTATTTGAAATGAATTTTCTGGAAACATTTTAGTGAAATGAAGGACAATGACGGTTGAAACTAAGACTTCAGCGTTTGTTAAACATCCTTCTTGAGACATTTGATTTCGATAGCCTGTATTAGATTCAAGTTATTTGCCTAAATATTGCCGATTTTGACGTTTTAAATCGCATTTTGACGTTTTGAGGAAAACCCCAATTTATTTTTCTTTAAATGCCTATAACTTTTTTGTCTTTTGACCTAAATAGCTAAATTTTGGTGGGTAACTTACCTATAAACCCGTGTACCAAAATTTGTTGCCCTTACTTTGTTAATTACGGAGATATAATTTTTTTTTCGAAAGAAAACACAAAATTTTCCTGGAAAACCTGGGCAAATTTTCCTGGATAACGAACTTATTCAAGCCACTTGCAAAAGAAATTTATTCACCAAATTTAATCAAAATCGGCCTATTATTTTTTGAGTTATCGGTGTGATACATATATATATATATATATATATATATATATATATATATATATATATATATATATATATATATATATATATATATATATATATATATATATATATATATATATATATATATATATATATATATATATATATATATATATATATATATATATATATATATATATATAAACATATAAAAATTGAAACTGACCCCGGATATGTGTTCTGGGGGGCCTAATTAACGCTCATTTGAAGAAATTTTTTTTAAATTCAAAAGTCGAGATCTCCCCATTAGTGAATTTTTTAAAGAAAATTCACTAATAAATAAATAGCAATAAAACCAAAAAGGCAGTGTTTATATAGCTATATAACGAAAATGTCGAAATATGTTGACTTGTTACATTATTACAACTATCTTTTTTTTTTACTTAAAATAAAGTTTACAAAAAAGTGGGCCCAGCAAATTAGTTTGTCCATTTGAAACAAGGCAGTTGTTGTCGTATAGATGGTTTTTTTCTAAAGCTTCCAAAAAGTCTAGTTTGCGCTTGCCATTACAAAAATAAAGTGGTTCTATGAGCTTATTTACTATGAGCCTAGGTTGAGTATTGATAGTACCTATGTTTTGCAAATGTAAATTTGTCAGCGTGGTTATTTCTAAATGTATAAATGTATCTTTTGTATCAGGTGTCAAAGCTTCTAGAAGTTTGAGTGTACAAGCTAATTTATAAATTTTAGCTTCTTGTCAAGGAATACGATTTTTAATGAATTTTCATTAAGAAAAAATCAAGGCTTTCGGAAAACTTCTTAAATGAGCAGTAATTTGGGCCCATGGAACCCATATCGAGGGAAAGTTAAAATGGTTATATATATATATATATATATATATATATATATATATATATATATATATATATATATATATATATATATATATATATATATATATATATGCGTATGAATTACCATTATTTTGTTAATGGCTTGATTGAGTTCGTTCATCAGATATTAACGCCCAATGTTTCTTGTGCAATCTAGATATCCGTGACATATTCAGAAGCGGGGTGTCGAGTTGGTCAACTTTGCCTATTTAACCGAATTCGTAGTTCAAATAATAAGGAATATAGTTAATTGTTCACGATTTCCGTAAACGCCTACAATTGGCAACGTTTGGGGTTAAGTTATCTTTGGAATATTGTACTGGGATGGAGAGACTATTATGTGTACGTATAGAATGGCTTGCCCTGGGTCGATTGATGGTATCCTTGGGAGTTTTTATCAGATTTGACAGTTTTTGCTCTGTTGTGAAGCAAAAACTGTTAAATCCGATAAAAGCTACCAAGGATACCATTCCAAACGAATCCCACGGAGTTTACAAAACTCCTTGTTCCGACTGTTTCCGAATTTATGTAGCACAAACAAATAGACGCATCCACAATAGAATATATGAACACACACTCGCAGTTAGAAAATCCGACCCCTCATCATGCATCATATTCATACAGGACACAAAATATATTTCGACAATGCCACAACAATAGCCCCGGCTTACAACTTCAAAAACAGAATTATCCGCGAAGCGATCGACAACGAAAAACGTTCCAATTGTTTAAATAAGTTAGATGATGGCCTTCGTCTTCAGATTACTTGGAAACCTATTATATCTTTATTACAAACACACAAAAGGACAATAAATGCAATAGACAATTTGATTGCCTCATTACTTAACTCAACAAATACCTGCAATCCTCTTAATCCTTTAAGTACAGTGACGAAAGTCCCTGACTTTAGCCCCTGGAACCCATATCCAGGGTAAGTTAATATATATATATATATATATATATATATATATATATATATATATATATATATATATATATATATATATATATATATATATATATATATATATATATATATATATATATATATATATATATATATATATATATATATATATATATATATATATATATATATATATATATGATGTATCACACGATAACTAAAAAAAGAATAGTTCGATTTTGATCAAATTCGGTGGGTGCCTGTCTTTTGCAAATGGCTTAAATAAGTTCGTTAGCCATGACAATCGGCCCAGTTTTCCTGGAAAATTTTGTGGTTTCTTTCGGAAAATGTTTATATTTCCATCAATAACAATGTTAGGACAACCAATTTTGGTACACAGGTTTACATCATAAAAAGTCATTTATGTAACTAAAATTTAGATCTGTGAATTAAAGGGAAAAATGTTATGGGTATTTAAAGAAAGAAAAAACTCTGGACGCAGCAAGTGCGTTATGGTAGTGAATTTTCATTAAAATGTTTTTATTGCAAATATGTGTGTTTTCTTTTTAAGAAGGCAGGCATCAATTTTGGTTACCAGTATAACCTATATAGCAAAAACAATGTGCCATGTTTCATAAAAATAACTTTGTGTGAAAATGTACAAAAATTTCCAAAAGTAAACTTAAAGTGTTCCCGGAAAAACTCGTTTCTTGGTCAACCTTATAGGTTAATAGCAAATTGGGCTATTCAAATATGAAGCATTTGATCAAAATTCGCTACCATAACGCACTTGCTGCATCCAGAATTTCTTTTCTTACAAACATGCATTATATTTCGATGGAAAATGCAAAAATGCAACAAATTAAGGCGTGTTTGATTAAAAAAGAAAAAGAAAATTTGTATCAACAACGACTTATGGGCCACCCTGTGATTATAGAAATATTTTTCATATCTTGTATAATAACGGATATATTGAGCTTTATTGATTTTTTACGAAAATTCGACCAAATTATATACCATTAAACGATAAACTCTATAGCTAAGACTACTGCCAAGCATCAGAGAAAGGGTCTATTTGAAATGAATTTTCTGGAAACATTTTAGTAAAATGAAGGACAATGACGGTTGAAACTAAGACTTCAGGGTTTGTAAAACATCCTTCTTGAGACATTTGATTTCCATAGCCCGTATTAGATTCAAGTTATTTGCCTAAATGTTGGCGATTTTCACGTTTTAAATCGCAACTTTGACGTTTTGAGGAAAACCCAAATTTATTTTTCTTTAAATGCCCATAACTTTTTTGTCTTTTGACCTATATAGCTAAATTTTGGTAGGTAGCTCACCTATATGGATATAAACCCGTGTAATTTGGTTGTCCTTACTTTGTTAATTCCCGAGATATAAATTTTTTTCGAAAGAAAACACAACATTTTTCGGGAAAACCTGGGCTGATTTTCCTGGATAACGAACTTATCGAAGCCATTCGCAAAAGGAATTTATTCACCAAATTTAATCAAAATCGGCCCATAATTTTTTGAGTTATCGGTGTGATACATATATATATATATATATATATATATATATATATATATATATATATATATATATATATATATATATATATATATATATATATATATATATATAAACATATAAAAATTGAAACTGACCGCGGATATGTGTTCTCGGGGGCCTAGTTAGCGCTCATTTGAAGAAATTTTTTCAAAATTCAAAAGTCGGGATCTCCTCATTAGTGAATTTTTTTTAAGAAAATTCACTAAACATGGGTGCCACTGATGACCAGAAAAACGCACAAAAACAAAATATTTTGTATGAATAACAAAATCTATTATATATCACAGACGTAGATTAAGCTTTTTTGGGGTAAAAGGTCAACAAATGCCATAAAAATTAGTTTGAAAATTTTATAGCTTTTCCTTCTGAATCGCAGTAATCAAGCAGATGGTATTTATAAATTTGACACTAAAAGCGTGCTCTTTTCTACTAAAACGGGTTTGCCCATTTAAGGTCGCGAGCGAAGGTACTAACAAAGTAATTTCTAAGGAGCAATGTCGATAGGAGAGGCCAATATCCAACCTTTCTCCTGTGGTCAAGAGAAGTGAGATTGATTGTAATAGATGAATTACCTATAAGGCGAAGAGCTCGTCTCAGTCTAAGAGATACAAGGTTGGTTCTGAGGCAGCACCTCGGGAATGAGAACAATATTCCAACTGTGGACACATTTGTGCTTTTTATACCGTCAAAAGCTGCTGTGATCAAAACAACTTTCAACCCCAAATATAAACTCAAGTTTCCTAGCTACTGCTTTTGCAATATTGGAAACATATAAGTGCCAGCAAAGATCTCCAGCAACAGTTATACCCAGTGTAGAGATTGGAGTTTTTGGGCAGTATTTATTGCCAGCTATCTAAATGTCTGAGCCTTTCCTGCTGGTCACTCTTTCTATAATAAAAAAAGAATTATATATTTTTGAGGCATTAAGCTCAGCAGAGCGCTAGCTGAGAATCTTAGACAGGTCATCGTTTAGGAAGTTGGTTACTTCGAGTCTCATTGACAAGGAGCTAGAAACAGATATCAGGCGAGTCGATGCGAGTGTGTTGTGAAGAGCACTATCATCGGCGAGCTGTCGATCGGACTGCTCGTTGTTGACAAAAGGTCATTTATGTACAAAAGAAAAGGTCATTTATGTACAAAAGAAAAAGTGTCGCACCAAAACGGAACCCTGTAGTATTGTAACTAAGTAGATATTTTCAGAACAGCTGTAGATATTAATATATATATATATATATATATATATATATATATATATATATATATATATATATATATATATATATATATATTATATATATATATATATATATATATATATATATATATATATATATATATATATATATATATATAAGCATATAAAAATTGAAACTGACCCTGAATATGGGTTATGGGTCCTGTTTGCAGTCATTTGAAGCATATTTTTCTTCATTCAAAAGTCACGATCTCCGCTTTAGTGAATTTTTCTTAAGAAAATTCACTAAAAAGTCTGTGGCCAGTGGAACTTGCCTTCCAAAGCCATTCATCTACACACACGCATACACACACACACGCACGCACACACACACACACCCGCGTGCGCGCTAAGTAGAAAAGAAATCATTTTTTAACCTTACCTCAGATGCAATATAAGCATTCAGTACAGCCATGAACAAATTATAAGGTATCAGGGCCCAGGTCATTTTGAAAGGTTTCCTGTCCCTCATCATTTTTGGTCCTATCCATACTATGAAGAGGTAAATAGCTGTATAAATTAAAGTTGGTACTGGAGAATCTACTAAAGGCCATCCTCTTGTTCTACTATCTGAAAACAAACAAAAATGTGTTAGACAGCTTGAAGAAAATAGCTCGTATAAAATTTGGGACATGTGATAAGTACCAATAAGTATGTTACATTCTCAAAATCTATCTCACCGAAATCGTGTTTTATACCTGGCAATCATTTTGCTAAGCAACATAGTTTGATCACTGTAAATAATGTGATAAAATGTTTTTTCCAAAGTGTACACACTAAAAACATTTATAGAATTAAATACTGAATTGAATGGTAATGAGTAAAGATTAGAGCCTGTGATGAGCACCGATAAGTACAATTTGAAGAACCCAATTCATCACAATCCAGTTTTATAGAACTGACGATCGTTTCGCTAACAAAGTTAGCGTCATCACAGGGATAACTAATTTTGGTTCTCTAAATTGAATGGTGTAAGCACTATTCTAAGCAATTTTTCTATAAGTATATTTTAGAGAACTCAATTTACCACGGTACATTTTTCAAACCTGACGATCGTTGCGCCAACATAGTTAGCGTCATCAGAGGGATGAATAGACTAAGCGAATACAAACTAGAACTAGTATTTCTATTTGGGTTGACAAGGAAACACGAACAGCGCTCTCTACAATGGTACACTAGAACAACCAACTACACAGAACTGGACCTATCCTATTTACTAAAAAAATATTAGTCAAATGTCTGACGATATATATATATATATATATATATATATATATATATATATATATATATATATATATATATATATATATATATATATATATATATATATATATATATAAATATGCGTCCAATTATCAATAGTGCCATATCTCAGTTGCACTAAATGTCCTTTAAAACTACTTAGTGAAGATTGGAACTTGTGATGAGCACTGATAATCACAATTGGAGAACCTAAATCACCAAAACACATTTAAAAACTCTGGACGCAGCAAGTACGTTATAGAAGTGAATTTTCATAAAAATGTTTTTAATTACAAATATATCGATGTAATGCGAGCAGACATCAATACAGGCATCAATTTGGTTACCGGTATAACCTATATAGTAGGAACAATGTACCATATTTTATCAAAAAAATTGATTGAAAATGTACACAAATTTTCCGAAAATAAACTTTAAATGTTCCTTCCATAGTTCATATTAGTTTCAGGTTCATTGCCTAAATGTTACCAATTTTGACGTTTTAAATCGCGACTTTGACGTTTTGAGGAAAACACAAATTTATTTTTCTTTAAATGCCTGTAACTTTTTGTCCTTTAACCTACAAAGCTAAATTTTGGTAGGTAACTGACCTATAATGATATAAACCCGCGTTCCAAATTTGGTTTCCCTTACTTTTTTAATTCCGCAGATATATTTTTTTTTCGAAAGAAAATACAAAATTTTCCGGGAAAACATTGGCGGATTTTCCTGGCTAACGAACTTATCCAAGACACTTGCGAAAGGAAGGTACTCACCAAGTTTTATCAAAATCGGTCCATTATTTTTTTAGTTATAGGTGTGACACCTAATATATATATATATATATATATATATATATATATATATATATATATATATATATATATATATATATATATATATATATATATATATATATATATATATATATATATATATATATATATATATATATATATATATATATATATATATACATATATATAAACATATAAAGTATGAAACCGACCTCGGATTTGGGTTCCAGGTGTCCTAAATAGCGCTCATTTGATGAAATTTTTTCAAAATTCAAAAGTCGAGATCTCCTCAATAGTGAATTTTTTTTAAAGAAAATTCACTAAAAAACCGTGTAGATAACATCATACCTACGCACAAAAAATGGCCAGTCTGAATTTTTTAATATGAGGTTAATTAATTTTCCTTTAAGTAAAATTATTTAAATAATAAATAAATTATTATTATTATTATTATTATTATTATTATTATTATTATTATTATTATTATTAAACAAAAAACAAGCAAAATGTTAGTGGAAGCAACGACTTTTAAAAGAGAGAAATCCGAAAAAAACTTTTTTTGGGTATTATTTGAATCTCAAATCACGAGGGGTCAAGATAGAATTTTAAGAAAATTTGCAATTTTTATTTTCGACAACAAATACTTTAAGAAACTTGCTAGGTAACCCAAAAGAAATGATAGTACGGCCAAAATCTATATAATCTATATATATATATATATATATATATATATATATATATATATATATATATATATATATATATATATATATATATATATATATATATATATATATATATATATATTGCTAAATATATTAATAATAAAACTCTGGACGCAGCAAATGCGTTATGGTAGTGAATTTTCATAAAAATGTTTTTAATAGCAAATATATTTTTTTAAGAAAGCAGACATCAAATTTGGTTACCAACATAATATATATAGTAGAAAAAATGTGCCATGTTTTATCAAAACAACTTTATTGTTTGAAAATGTACAACATTTCCGAAAGTAAACTTAAATTGTTCCAGAAAAAACTGGTTTCCTGGCCAACCTTATAGGTTAATAGCAAATTGACCTATTCAGTTTGAAGCATTTAATGAAAATTTGCTACCATAACGCATTTGCTGCGTCCCGAATTTCTTTTCCTATAAAGATGTATTATATTTCGATGGAAAATGCAAAAATGCAAAAATTTGAATCACCAACGACTTATGGGCCAGCCTGTAATTGTGGAAATAGTTTTTAAGATGTAGCTCAAGACACCCTATAATTAATGTGTACATTTTTTTTTCGTAACTTGCATAATAACGAATATATTGAGCTTTAATGATTTTTTACGATATTTCGACAAAAATGATATACCATTAAACGATAAACTCTATAGCCAACACTACTGACAAAGCATCAGAGAAAGGGTCTATTTGAAATAAATTTTCTGGGAATATTTGAGTAAAATGAAGGACAATGACGATTGAAATCAAGAGTTCAGGCTTTGTAAAACATTTGAGATATTTTCTTTCCATAGCTCATATTAGTTTCAGGTTCATTGCCTAAGTATTACCAATTGTGACGTTTTAAATCGCGACTTTGACGTTTTGAGGAAAACCAAAATTTATTTTTCTTTAAATGCCTGTAACTGTTTTGTCCTTTAACCTACAGAGCTAAATTTTGGTAGGTAGCTTACCTATAATGATATAAATCCGTGTACCCTTACTTTGTTAATTCCGAAGATATAGGTTTTTTTCGAATGAAAACTCAAAATTTTTTCGGAAAACCTCGTCCAATTTTCCTGACTAACAAACTTATCCAAGCCATTTACAAAAGAAAGGTACATGCCAAATTTTATTAAAATCGGCCCATTATTTTTTGAGTTATCGGTGTGATATATATATATATATATATATATATATATATATATATATATATATATATATATATATATATATATATATATATATATATATATATAAATAAACATATAAAAATTGAAACTGACCCCGGATATGGGTTTCTAGGGCTCGCGCTCATTTACAAAAAAATTTTCAAATTTCAAAAGTCGGGATCTCTCCATTAGTGGATTTTTTCTACGAAAATTCACTAAAAATGTATAAATCTCGCTCCGCTTCCTATGGGCAGTCTGCTGATAGATTACTTTATAAAATAAATACCGGCAGAAGCACGTCTGATAGATAATAAAAGAATACGCATAGTTCCGCCAAACGAAATATGATAATTTTGGTGTCGCTGAACCTTCGTAAATCGTTAATGACCGACTACCTGCAGAAGAATATAAATAGAGTTGTGGATACAAGATATTTTGAATTATTACTCTTTTGATGACGCTAACTTGGTTAGTGAAACGATCGACAGGTTTTCTTGAAATGTCTTGTGGTGATTTGGGTTCTCCAAGTGTGCTTATCAGTGCTCATCACATGATCCAATCTCACTTAGTGTAGATCATTTCTATCAAATTCACCACCATATCACAATTGCTGCCTCCAAATTTGTTGGAATAGAGAAGATAAGTACCGCAGCAGTACGCCAAGAAGAGCGGTACTTGCTTTCCTTTCACGTCGGCGTTATTAATCCTAGATAAAGAAGACGATAGACGTAGACACTATCCGGTTTCATAGAAAGCGATATTCCATAATAATTACGTTAAGTTATTTATCGATTAAATTACTGAACTTTTTGCTTTTACAACTATTACGCATTTCATAGAAAGTTACGTTACAAGAGATGATGTTATATCATGTACCTTCATCTAATAAATACTCAGTCATTTAACGTTTATACCGTGCACGTACAAAAGATTTCATTAAGATTACAAATTGCAATACAGTTACCAAAAAGTTTATTGTTAATTATGATAGAAAAATTATATTCTTTAAAATGTAGTGTTTACATGTGTTACAGGAGTGATCTCTCACGTGAAAAACCGAAGTCTTAAGAGGGGCTTTCTTATTTATATATTTATTTATTTAATACAATACTTAATAGTGAAATGCCCAAATAAAGAGCTCAAACTAACATGGTTAAAAAGTTACCACAACAATCAAACAACATTAATTTAATTAAACATATTTATATAGAAACTAGAAACAAAATAAAAAAATAAAAGAACTACAATTGGATCATAAGTCGATCAGCCGAGCAACAGATTCGAGACTGGACTTATTACACTCGAAAATTTCAATGCAGCGGTGTCAGGGGCGGTTTGTCAATAAGTGCTATGGTGCTGCAGAACGACCAAAAACTCGAACAATATTATTACTAATTGGATGAAAATTTATTGTCAGGAAATAGATACGTTGTTGTTTGAAAACTCGCGGTTCTCTGGCGTTGAAGATTTGAGTAGGCGATCAAGCGCCAGACGACAGTCTCAGCCAAGCAATTGGATATTGAAATAATGCATTCTCCTAGGCCGGCCAAAGAAGTGGCTGTCTAACATCGTTGTTTTGCCAGCTCGATTACAAGCGGTACGACGGGCACCACTGGCCATCGGACGGCTTCGGAACCGCCAACTGTGCGCTAGAGAAGAGCTGCATATTTCGGAGTTCGCAAGTCCGCATCTGTTTGCCTTTCATTTAGCAATCTGTATATGTATAGTGTATATTAGCTATATCTTATATGCATATTATCGTATTGTTCGTAGGAGTTTGCTGTATGTGATTCATGTTAAAATGGATGTAATGTTTGAGTTAGCTAAGACTTCGTTTTGTAAACTTAGTTACCAGGAACAATTAGCAAGACAATTTAACGTAGCTATACAGGATGTTCCTTAACGATATGCGAATATTTAAGGGTGTAAATATACATTACAAATCGTCGGCTTATAACTTATAACTTATAACTTATAACTTATAACTTATAACTTATAACTTATAACTTATAACTTATAACTTATAACTTATAACTTATAACTTATAACTTATAACTTATAACTTATAACTTATAACTTATAACTTATAACTTATAACTTATAACTTATAACTTATAACTTATAACTTATAACTTATAACTTATAACTTATAACTTATAACTTATAACTTATAACTTATAACTTATAACTTATAACTTATAACTTATAACTTATAACTTATAACTTATAACTTATAACTTATAACTTATAACTTATAACTTATAACTTATAACTTATAACTTATAACTTATAACTTATAACTTATAACTTATAACTTATAACTTATAACTTATAACTTATAACTTATAACTTATAACTTATAACTTATAACTTATAACTTATAACTTATAACTTATAACTTATAACTTATAACTTATAACTTATAACTTATAACTTATAACTTATAACTTATAACTTATAACTTATAACTTATAACTTATAACTTATAACTTATAACTTATAACTTATAACTTATAACTTATAACTTATAACTTATAACTTATAACTTATAACTTATAACTTATAACTTATAACTTATAACTTATAACTTATAACTTATAACTTATAACTTATAACTTATAACTTATAACTTATAACTTATAACTTATAACTTATAACTCAAGGTGCTGTGCAGGGCAAACGCGCTGCAAAGGAGCTATAAATGCAAAGTGTAAAAAAATCACCTTACAGAAGTCTATAGAAAGGAGAAACTCCATACTAACCGTTTCTCGCAACCAACTCACTACATAACTGAAACTACTACCAAAGCATCAGAGAAATGGTCTAGTTGAAATTTATTTTCTGCAAATATAGTAGTAAAATAAACGACAATGACGGTTGCAACTAAAACTTAAGGCTTTCTAACTAACTAACATACTTTTTACGACATTTCTTCTACAAAGCCCCTACTCGTTTCAGTTCTTTGTCAAAAACGTCAGTCGCGCCTTTGACGTTTTAGGAACAACTACTATTTTTTTAATACTTATTATTCTGGTTCTTTTAACTTAGAGATTCAGATTTTGGTAGATAGTTTGCTTTTTATGATATAAACCCGCGTATCAAATTTGATTGCCATAGCTTTGTTATTTACTATCATTATATTTACTATTATTTTTTGAGTTATCGGTGTGACACAATTATTTTTTTAATTTCAACAACACAACACGAGAGCTTACAGCCTAAATACTATCGTACCGTGGGTGTTGACAATGAGGAAAGAGGCAGCTTGTTAATTCTGGACTTGAAGGTTTGAAGGTTCGGAGGAGAAGGAAAACATGTGCTGGCAAGGAATTCCACAACTTGGAAGTCCTCGGGACAAAAGAGCGGGCACAACAAGATGTTCTAAGTCTGGTGACCTAGACAGTAAAAGGGTGCATTCGCTCTGTTCCCCTGGTAGATCTGTTGGGGGCAGCAGGTGGGAGAACTATGGAGGAAAGCTCCTCTGAGCAGTGCCCGTGCAGATATCTATAAAAGAGAGAGAGGTCACCAACGGCACGTCGGTGGGCAAGAGAAGGCAACCTTTGGGTGAGGGTAGGGTCACCGATGAGGCGTATAGCTCTCTTTTGAATAGAGTCCGGGATAGCGAGTGAAGAAGCGGCAGCGGCACCCCATATGTGGGAGCAGTATTCGAGGTTTGGCCTTATTTGTGAAGTATATAAGGTATATAGATTAGCTGGTGAAAAGTATTTTCGAGCCCGGAAGAGGAAACCTAATTTCTTAGCAGCCGCTTCTGCAATTGATGTGAGATGTTGGTGCCAATTAAGATTTCGATCCACAGAAATGTCAACAAGAGAAAAGGACTCATTACTTTTGAATAACTTGATTGTTCATTGTGATGGGTCTAGGGCTGGTGTATCTCTTGTGAGAAAGAAAGCAAGACTTAGTTTTGGTGGGGTTGAATTGTACAAGATTTCTACTTCCCCAGTCTGATATTTTTTGGAGATCCACGGAGACAGAACCCTCCATGAGTCTGCGATCCTCATCTAATTGAGCTAAAGAGACAGGCTTAGAATATTGTATATTTGAATGAAGGGTGCTGTCGTCCGCGTAGCTGTGAACTGGGTTGGATGTGGAAAAGAAACAAAGTAGCGGCTAAAGCTGAACCTTGAGGAACTCCTGCATTAATTGGATACAGTTTAGAGGAATGGCCATCCACAACAACAGATATGGTCCTGTTGTAGAGGAAATTTGTTGTCCAGGTACAAAGTTTTGGTGGTAGGCCATAGGTCGGAAGTTTATTAAGCAGCGCTGCGTGCCAGACCTGGTCGAATGCTTTGGATATGTCTAGAGCAACATCTGGGATTCACCTTGTTGTTCCATAGACTTGTTTCAAGAATGGGTGACAAAGGAAAGGAGGTCGGCAGTCGATCTGCGCTGACGGAATCCATATTGCCTGTCGTGGATTAGACTGTGGTTTTCAAGAAATTTTAGTAATTCGGTGTTTATATACTATATATATATATATATATATATATATATATATATATATATATATATATATATATATATATATATAACAAATATATAAAGATTTAAACTGACCACGGATATGGGTTCTAGGTAGCCTAGGTTGCACTCATTTAACAATTTTTTTTTCAAAATTTAAAAAATTCACAAAAACGTTACACCATCGGTTGTGGGGAAAGAGTTTGTGGAACCAGCAGTTTTGCGACACGTCAAGAAGGACCCTAGGCATTAGAATGTTAGCAAATGTTACAAGTAATTAAAAGTCTTCCACTGTTCAAGATTCAAAATTTTCAATGTGGTGCTGTAACTGTCAGTTTTTTTCTTAAAATGGAGATATCTCGAAAATAACTGAATTCAGGTGTAGGAAATTTTGCACAACGTTGACTTAAAATTGAACGTAGAATCGAACATTGCAAAAATCTACAGGGTGTTCGCTCCTCGTATACGGCAGTATAATTTTTAAGTTTGCTTTTGCGATAGGAGAGAATGCGACCAGAACGCCATTGAAGTTCGTGTGAAAACAACGTTCCGCAGAAGAACTACTACCACCAGAGAATGTGTGTCGCATGGTTTCAATAGTGCAACCGGCCGGTAGAAAAGCCAAAAGACGGCCCTTGTTACCCTTGCTAGTTCCGAGGCACGCGAGAGTAAATTGAGTCAATTACTGTCTATAGAGAAAAGACGACGGTATCCCAGGTACGTGGTATTTTGGCCATTCACGCTTTTTGTCTAGTTATAATCATACTGCCGTCATATATCTCTTTAATAAGACGGATACAGTTCATTCAAAACAAAATTTATCTTGTGTTTTTGATCTCGCAAAACGCACAAAGAGTGTTCCCTTTAAAATAAGCATGTTGGTGTTGACTTCCGGGATAACCGGTAGTGTCGGAAACGTGAAAATATTTAAAAACCAACCTTTGTAAATAACCAAATTTACAACATCACCCTTTACGGACTTTTCCATATGTCGATCGCGGCCCTTCCCGGTGGGACATACTGTATATAATCCAAGTTTTTTTTGCAATACCTGACTTTCCGATGAAAACTCTTTTTTCCTTAATGGTACTGTGAATTACTGCTACTGATCAAATTACAATCCAACAATACTGTGCGAAGTAACACGCAGCGCTCACAAAAGGTTGGGTTTGCAATTTTTGGTAACTCCCTTGTGCACTTGTTGGTATACCAAGGAGTTTTCATCATAGATCTCGTTATTTTCTATGATATCTGCCAGCAAGACAACATTGATTCCACGCTGACAGATATCATAGAAAATAACGATATCTATGATGAAAACTTCTATACCAACAAGACGGTGCACCTCCACATTACGGTTAGACAATGCAACAGTATCTTGAAGAAAGATCCCCCAACACATGGATAGATGACGTGGCGAAACTGAGTAGCCCCCGAGGTTACCAAACTTATTTATCGGGACATCTAAAAAGCACAATCCATGCAACACAGCTCATGAACCTGCAGGTTTTGCGCCAGCGCACTCTTGCTAAAATCCGTCTGAAGGCACCCGAAATGCTTCAAAACGCGAGAAATAGATTTGAACAGTATTTTCATTTTTGCGTGGAAACTGTGTAACGATTACGTTTTTATCTAGCATCGTTACTACTTTAAAAACATATAGAAAACCCCCAGGTAACTTATCTCTGAGAAACATTTCAAATTTCAGTTTCAAAATTTCTTGTTGAAAACTCGCCAATATCTGACTATTGTAAAGCCCGTACTGCGTTCATTTCATGTACGCTAAGATTCAATTATCCAAAGACGCAATATTTCTATTAAGGAAAAAATATCGATATATTCTGGAAAATTCTCGACGAAGTATGATGTCATCTTAAATCCCAGAAAGCAAGTGGACAAGTCCATTATTTGCAGTACCAAGGGGATTTCGAACGTTGAGAGGCACGTACCCTGGATGCGTCGTGCCATCACCGCATAAAAATCTAGCTCCGAGCAGTATACCCTTGTTACACACAATGGAGCTAGAAAAAAATCACCGGCGACCGTTGGAGAAAAGGCGCCAAAAGTCCGCGGAGGTTTCGGATCGACACACGCCGAGCGAGAGGAGTCTGTCTCAGGTGGGCTGGCGGGCAACAGCGTTGAAACCGTCGTGGCTTTTTAACACCTAAAAGGGATGTAATATCTCACTTTTTGCCGTTAATATCGCTTAGTATAGTTATCGGTGGTTGTTATAAGTGTTTTGATCTAAGGTTAATTTGAAAGTAATAGTGCGTTTTGTTAAAAACCTGGTCAAACGGTCACCTTTTTGTTCTCCGATGTAATGAGGTCTCTAATACTATCGCAAGTGCTTATCTAAGTTTCGGAGCTCTGAGCTAATCACCCTTTGAATTCCGCATACTTCCAGTTGCATTTTTAGCCGTAAAAATTTCGATTCAATCAACTGAAGAGTGACGTCATCACTACAGCTGTCTGTTTAGAGTACAGCTTCACTCATCCCATCTAGCAATGGAATAGTACGTACAACTTGTCTGGTTATAACCCATGCGAAGTGCCTTTCACTCTTCCCGACTTTCTCTCTCTTGTGAGAAATTGAGAGCCTGTATCGGGCACTAATCCTTGGTGTCCACATTTCAAACATCTGTAACCAATCAACAGGTGAATAAGGGGTCATTGAACTCCCCCATGTAATCCAGCTTTGGTGAGTTTTTATTGAGTTTTATCTATGTGTGACTTTCAAACTTTTATGTGGCATCCAAATTTTTTAATTATTTGCAATATCAACTTTCATTCAACCTAACTAAACTAGGCTTTTCTTTTATCAGTCAGATTGTGTGTTTTAAAAGTAACTGTAATTTTATATCTATTTCTTAACATTTTGTCAGTAACGTCAATGCAGATATATCACTGTCTGATTTAAATCAATCAATGTTTTGTTTACCAACTACCTAACCTGCAGATGTTTTAAGATTTCATTAGTATTCAGTAAAGTAGAAGTTTAACTTTATATTCTTTGATTCACTCAAGGGTTTTTCTTTGAAGAAGTAAAACAAACTGGCCAGTTAAATATCTAGAAATTCTATCAAAAGTTATCTAAAATCTCGAGGGCATCAGTAGAACTGATTGAAAGACGATATCCTTTACATTAATGTTTATTTTGTGTTTGTAATGTACAGCATTTAATATTCTCCATACACAATATCTAGATACCGAGAAAATTTAAAAATCAAGTAACCAGGTTCTAACCTGGAGATCTCACAAATTTAGGACTTCAGGCAAAACAACTCAAAAGCAGAGTAAGTATTGAACCATCTTAAGCTCTTCTAACCTTACAAAGTGTTCCTTATCTTGCAAATAATCTGATAGATAGATACTTTTAGGTTAGGGTTTATTAGGTGACAGTGACCTCACTATCGTCCGGATTTGGATCCACTTGAGATCCATCACTCTCTATCAAGCGCTACCCGGCTAAAACTTCTCTTAGGGCAGTTACAACTGGTGAAGGATATTGTCAATATTTTCTCAAATAATGTTCTAGCTGTTAGGCGAACCCATGATTTGTATAATATTTTTCCATTAAACCTTTTTGTTTCCGAAATGTCTTCAATTTTTTTAGGTCATACTTTGCCAAGGTTCATTTTGAATTTTCTCGGAATTTTCAACGATTTTCAAAACCGAGTGTCCGATTCAATAGAAAATTGAGCAGCCTTTCCAACGCTTGACCTCACTCGCTGGTTATAATTTTAAAACTCTGTTTAGGATGATGAAGTAGCCGCTTTAATATTGGCGTAAAATGTGACCCATTCTCCCCTTACCACAAACAAATCGACGTTGCTAAGCTTTTTCAAAAGACATAATTTTAAGTACTAGAACACCCGCTAGTATTGTTATTGTTGAGTCACCCGATATAAATACACACTGCGGTGCTTGTAATGTATAAAAAATATCATTTATATGTCTAGTACTCACAAAAGTTTCTA
Source organism: Tillus elongatus (assembly GCA_964006375.1). Lineage (NCBI taxonomy): Eukaryota > Metazoa > Arthropoda > Insecta > Coleoptera > Cleridae > Tillus > Tillus elongatus. The sequence continues at coordinate 313,865,130 of OZ023262.1, read as the reverse complement.
AATAACTCACCTGAAAGTGATAACGTCCATACGTAATAATCATATAAATTATGGATTATGTTACTACTTGAATTTGACATTCTGTTTTATCTGAAAAAAAAACATATAAGGTTACTGTATACACATTATATGTTGAAGGTATATATATATATATATATATATATATATATATATATATATATATATATATATATATATATATATATATATATATATATATATATATATTATTAGAGATAGGGAGACGGTTCAATTAGCAATGTTTTGTAGAATTTCATGCTCGTTCCAAATATGACTTGTATTTTGCCCTGCCTCTTTTCGTTTTCGAGTTATTTTGAAAAAAACAACATTTCTCGATTTTTTTTAATTCAATATCTAAGTAGGCGTTGATCTGACGTGTCTAAGACTTGCACATTATCACGACACTTTTTACTTTGGATTGTCATTTGTTTTTGAGCTACAGGTAGCAACGTTTGTTTTTCTTATGGCAGCCGTATTGGATTTTTTGCTCATGTGATAGCCCATGAAAAGAGCTTGCCAATGATGTACAACATGCTTGAGAAATCTTGTAATTGCACTGACAATTTTGAGAAAAACAGTTTTGAGGATAGTAGGCTATGAAATCCAAGTAATTAATAGATTGTTTTCGTGAGTCTCAAATAAAAGTTCAAAGTGACAGACTTAAGTAACCTTCTTATTTTTGATAGTTTGGGACATGAAAATATGAGTATTTTTCCGCTTATATATGATTTGAATTGTATATATTTATCAGCAGATTTTATTGTAAAAAATATTCTATCGGTTCTCGCAGAAAAAAACGTTTTTTTTTACCGTTTTCGTAGCAATAAATTTTTGTTACATTTTTGTGAAATGTTGGTAATTAATAATTAACGTCTGATAAGTTATTGTAAACAAATGTTTGTGAATGCACGTGAAAAATCATTTTAGAATTTTTGTGAAAATATTTATATTGCAAATTTGCGTGTAAAAAACTTTTTAGAAACTTTTCGTTAAAAGGTTTTTATATACTTTTCGTGGAACATCACTTGAGCCAATTTTGGTAAAAAAAATGGCGAATTCTTGTGAAAGAAATTGTTTGCTAATTTTCATGTACAGTTTTTTTTTTGCTTTTTGTAAATAAGCTTTTTCTGATAATTTATATCTTTTGATGAATTATGGTACATGGTTTCTATTATATAGGTTACACTCTTGGTATCTACCAAATTTAATGTAGTTCAATCAAGAAAAGACATATTTGTCATTAAAAACATTTTTATGAAAGTTTTCTACTATAACTCACTTGCTGCGCACAGACTTTTCTTGGTTTAAATTTTTCTGCTCACAAGAAAATCGAAAAATGTCTGTGGGTAGTGTGTGTTAGAAGCCAATTTTTGAAAAATATTTCAAATTACGATAAATAAGATAAGTAGTTTCAGAAATACTGATTTCTTTTGAGAAAAACCTTTTTTCAGAAAACCCGATTTAATTTGTTGGGTAATGAAGTCAACTAAGCAATTAACAAAGGTAAAATTATATCCTCGGCAAGTACCTTCAATCACTGAATTACAAAACAGAATCACGGAAGCAATACATCATATTAACCAAAACACCCTCACCAGAGTTTGCAGGCATGTTTCCAAAAGGTGTATAAAGTGCATTTAACAAAACGGTGGCCATATTGAACAATTTTCTATTTTGTGTATTTTTAAGTTTCTATTTTATTATTTGTTGAGTTCCGTTTCTAATTGTGTTGTTTTGTGGAGTTTAAGTTTCTATTTGTTATTGCCGGGTTTCGTTATTAAACCGTTTCACATAATATTACCTAACATTATTACCTAATTAAGTATTGTAAATTAAATCACAATATGAATAATTACGGAAAATTATGTTAAAAGTAGAAGTCTATTGTTAGACTCCATGGCATACTTTTTTTTGTCATTTGTTTTCTGGTATTGGATTTCATAGCCTACTATCCTCAAAACGGTTTTTCTCAAAATTGTCAGTGCAATTACAAGATTTCTCAAGCATGTTATACATCATTGCAAAGCCCTTTTCACAGGCTATCACGTGAGCAAAAAATCTAATATGGCTACCATAATAAAAACGAACGTTGATACCTGTAGCTCAAAAACAAATGACAATGCAAAGTTGAGAATAGCACAAAAAGATTACTCTGTAAAAAGTGTCCTGAAAATGTGCAAGTATTAGACATGTCCGATCAACGCCTACTTAGATATTGAAGAAAAACGAAATCGACATTTTTTTTTAATAACTCGAAAAATAAAAGAGGAAGGGCAAAATACAAGTCACATTTGGAACGAGCATGAAATTCTACAAAACATTGCTAATTTAACCGTCTCCCTATCTCTAATAATAACGCAGATAGCAATACATTCCCATCCAGTTTAGGACATACTGTATATATATATATATATATATATATATATATATATATATATATATATATATATATATATATATGCTTGGAAAAAGTGTTTGTGAAAGTGTGCTGCCATACTTGGCTACGTCCTAACTCTCACTAATGAATATATGATTAGTCCCTTTATCCATTTATTCCCTAAAGAAAGGGTCTTCTTCAAATTGAGTTTGTTAAATAAAAACATATTAGATTATCAAATCATAAATTCTATAACATATACTGCTGTCAGAGCATCAGAGCAACGGTCCATTTGAAAACAGTTTTTGCAAATATTTTAGTAAAATGAAGGACAATAGCGGTTGAAGCCGAAACGACTTTGTAAAACACTCTTCTTTTCACATTTCTTCTACATAACCCACATTTGTTTCCGGATCCCTGTTTAAAAAATGGCCAATTTTTACGTTTTAAATCGCGACTTTGAAGTTTAAAAGAAAATTCAAACAATTTTTCTAATACTTCTGGACCTCTTTACGTCAAGAAACTTTAACCTTTGTCTATATTATTCAGTAGGTTTTGTTTCTACAGAAATATGTTGGTCTTGCGCCAGCGGCTCCCGAAATTTAATTTTTTCCTCTAATTTTACTTTGACATCGTCACAACGCAACTTGTGGAAGTATCGCATGGGCGACAAGAAATTCAAAATTTCTTCTCCCTTAAACGTCGTAAAAAGTATCAAAACATATAGAAAACATGATTTCGGAACGGATTTTTTTTGTCTGTGGATCTGTCAATCTGTCGGTCTGCATGTATGTCTGTTTGTAGCCACGATAACTTTAGAACGAATTGAGGTATCGTCTTTAAATTTGGTATACAGTTAGCACCCGACAAACGAACAGTTCGGATTGTTTTTGGGTAAAATCTCTCCAGGGGACAATGGATTAATGGTGGGTGAAAATTGGCATTTTTTCGTTAAAACTCGAGTAACGTTTTCGGATTTATTTATTAGAAAAATTTTAATTTCATCAAACATCTGGTATTCTGTGCTGAAATTAAATTAGGATTTGGGGTTGAATGTGTGGGGGTGGCATATTGTCGGCAAAAATTTCGCCTTTTTTTTGCTAAAATAGCGTAGAAAGTCTCAAAACATATATAAAAATTGATTCTGGAACGAAAATTGTTTTGTCTGTCGGTAGGTCGGTCTGTCGACATGTACGTCTGTCTGTAAAGAGGCGCAATAACTTCCGAAGTAATTGAGATGTCATCTTGAAATTTGGTATCCAGTTAGCACCCGACAATGGAACGCTTTGAATTCTTTTTGGGTAATATCACTTCAGGATGTAGGGGATAAATGGGGGTGATTTGGTAAAATTGGTATTTTAGTGAATTTTCTTTAAAAAAATTCACTAATGAGGAGATTGAGACTTTTCAATTTTGAAAGAAATGTCTACAAATGAGCGCTATTTGGGACCCCTGGATGTTTATATATTTATGTGTCACACCGATAACTCAAAAAATAATGCGCCAATGACAATCAAATTTAGTGAATATCTTCCTTTTGCAAGTGGCTTGGATAAGATCGTTAGCCAGGAAAATCTGCCCAGTCTAAATAGATTAAACATTGCTTTGTTTTAATTAGACAGACGGATTCCCGCTTCCGTGCCAATTCTGAGCTGACTTTTAATGTCTCTAATTTCGACCACGTTAATTATAATGCATATTTGTAAAAAATAAACTTGAGACGCAGCAAGTGTGTTATGGTAGCGAATTTTTATTAAAATCTGCTTAGTCCAAATAGATTAAACAATGCTTTGTTTTAATTAGACAGTCGGATTCCCCAGTCCGAGCTAGTTCTGAGCTGACCTTTAATGTATCAAATTTCGACCACCTAATTATAATGCGTGTTTGTAAGAAAATAAATTCGGGACGCAACAAGTGCGTTATGATAGTAGCAAATTTTTATTAAAATCTGCTCAGTCCAAATAGATTAAACAATGCTTTGTTTTAATTAGATAGTCGGATTCCCCCGGTCCGTGCAAGCTGACCTTTAATGTGTCGAATTTCGACCACGTAATTTTAATGCATATTTACAAGAAAATAAATTCGGGACGTAGCAAGTGCGTTGTGGTAGCGAATTTTTATTAAGTGCTTCATATTTGAATAGCTCAATTTGCTATTAACCTATAAGGTTCGTTGGGCAGAAAATAGTTTTTTTCGGGAACATTTTAAGTTTATTTTCAGAACATTTTTGTACATCTTCAAACAAAAAGCAATTTTCATGATATATGGTACATTGTTTCTACTATATAGGTTATACTGGTAACCAAATTTTATGCCTGCTTACATTAAAGAGACATATTCGCTATTAAAAACATTTTTATGAAAATTCACTACCATAACGCACTTACTGGGTCCACACTTAAAAAAAAACTCTAGTAATATAACGTTTCAAAAGTTTTTGGGTACAGGAATACAAATATTTTGTTTGTGGTCAAGTCATGGGCCCTAAATTCATTCCGTGAGAATGTCTTTCTGAACAGAATAAACTATCACAGCTATGTGGAAGTTATGAGTCAATTTGCAGCACTATTTTTTGCTTTTAACTTAGGCATCTTAATTATGGTATGTAGCATACGTTTTATAAAAGAAACCTGCCTACCAACTTTAGTTGTCATAGGTTGCTATTTTTGAAGATATAAAAATTTTCCGAAGAAAAAAATTTTTTTGTGTAGAAAACTGGTCTTTTTTATGTCTCAGAAAAACTTATCCAAGCCAATTACAAAATAAAGGCCTTTCTAAATTTTATCAAAATCGGCCTATTATTTTTGAGTTATCGGTGTGATATATATAATATTCAGCTTTCCTGGCGATAATGTTATTATTTCTTAAAAAGTTGTTGGATAGCGATCAGTTGCAAGTTAAAAACTTTGCCGAACTTTCGGAATTATTTATTTCTTCATCAAGGCTAGGTACAACATGGAAGAACAAAGTTTCAAATTTCAGAGGAAAAATAAAAACTCTGGACGCAGCAAGTGCGTTATGGTAGTGAATTTTCATTAAAATGTTTTTATTGCATATATGTGTGTTTTCTTTTTAAGAAAGCAGGCATCAATTAAGGTTACCAGTATAACCTAAATAGTAAAAACAATGTGCCATGTTTCATAAAAATAACTTTATTCTGTGAAAATGTACAAAAATTTCCAAAAGTAAACTTAAAGTGTTCCTGGAAAAACTCGTTTCTTGGTCAACCTTATAGGTTAATAGCAAATTGGGCTATTCAAATATGAAGCATTTGATCAAAATTAACTACCATAACGCACTTGCTGCATCCAGAATTTATTTTCTTACAAACATGCATTATATTTCGATGGAAAATGCAAAAATGCAATAACATAAGGCGTGTTTGCTTAAAAAAAATTTGTATCACCAACGACTTATGGGCCACCTGTTATTGTAAAAATATTTTTTAAGATGTAGCTCAAGACACCCTATAATTAATATATACAAATTTTGTTCATATCTTGTATAATAACGGATATATTGAGCTTTATTGATTTTTTACGAAAATTCGACAAAAATTATATACCATTAAACGATAAACTCTATAGCTAAGACTACTGCCAAGCATCAGAGAAAGGGTCTATTTGAAATGAATTTTCTGGAAACATTTTAGTAAAATGAAGGACAATGACGGTTGAAACTAAGACTTCAGGGTTTGTAAAACATCCTTCTTGAGACATTTGATTTCCATAGTCCGTATTAGATTCAAGTTATTTGCCTAAGTTTTGCCGATTTTGACGTTTTAAATCGCAACTTTGACGTTTTGAGGAAAACACCAATTTATGTTTCTTTAAATGCCTATAACTTTCTTTTCTTTTGATCTACCTAGCTAAATTTTGGTAGGTAACTTACTTATACGCCGTGTACCAAATTTGATTGCCCTTACTTTGTTAATTCCGGAGATATAAATTTTTTTCGAAAGAAAACACAAAATTTTTCGGGAAAACTCGGGCAGGTTTTCCTGGATAACGAACTGATCCAAGCCATTTGCAAAGGGAATTTATTGACCAAATTTAATCAAAATCGGCCCATTATTTTTTGAGTTTTCGGTGTGATATATATATATATATATATATATATATATATATATATATATATATATATATATATATATATATATATATATATATATATATATATATATATATATATATGTGTGTGTGTGTGTGTGTGTCTGTATATAAACAAATGAAAATTGAAACTGACCCTGGATATGTGTTCTGGGGGACCTAATTAGCGCCCATTTGAAGAAATTTTTTCAAAATTCAAAAGTCCGGATCTCCTCTCCTCATTAGTGAATTCTTTAAAGAAAATTCACTAAAACACAGTTTTAAAAATTGAATTTAAAAAAAAAAGTAAATAACAAAAAACAATAACAAAATTTTGTATGTTAAAGTTGAATGAAAATGTATAAGCGTCAATCTGACATATGCAAGCTAACTGCATTTACAATTGTTTTTTTTTTAATCAAGGAAATGGGTATTAATAGGGCTAGTGTTTTAAAAAGTTTTTATCTTTCTTTATATGTTTATCAAGTTTTCTCTGAGTTAAATAATTTCAAAGTCTTCTTAACACATTCTTCTATTATTTAAGATTTCACAATGCAAAGTAGAAATCTTTCTGAAATATGTAAGTATTTAAAACTTTTATTTTTCCTGTGTAGAAATTTCCTATATAGGATTTTTTTCCTTCCATGTTGTAGTCGTGATAAAGGAATAAATAATTCCAAAAGTTCAGCAGTATAATACAGTTTTTATCTTGCAACTGACAGCTATCCCGGAATATATAAGATTTTATATATAATACGTATACATATATGTATGTATATATATATATATATATATATATATATATATATATATATATATATATATATATATATATATAACCTAAAAAATTCTAGAGGCCCTGGTTCACGCTTATTTCAACCTCTTCCAAAAAAAAAATATTTTTTTCTACGAAAATTGGCTAAATAAAGAAGAAAATATTTGCAGATCAGCCTTTTATCGTCTTCTAAGGAAATATAATTTTTCTAAGTTATCTATCTTAATTTTATTGGGCAGAATGCAATTAATAAAATGAGATAACAATATGTTATTAAAATTAATAAGTAATAATTATTAAAATCATTACTCACCATAAATTAATGAAGAAGGTACTTAAATGTAAATATAATTGTCATGCCTATATTTGGGTAGAACAAGAACTGTATCACTAAGAAGGGTTCCTTGAAGTACCAACAAAACTTCCCGAGTAGAAGAGGAACCCAGTAGTACCAGAGTAGTACCAAACCAGCAACAGAGAAGTTCACGGGCACTGTGACTATACGAAAAGCAAGTGTCTTTGGAAAAAGCATACAAACGTATTTTATCAGAGGAATGGTACAAAGTGGGTCGTCGGGCAGAGTGGGTAAAGGCAGTTCCGTTCTTCTTTTTACAAATCGCGCCTAAACACTTTCCTATAGGTGGTATTGGTACCTTAAAAAGTATGTTATTTCTCTCGTGGTTCTTATGCGCGCTCAATGCTATCTTCTGGTATCAATGTAACCGTTACCTCGTTAACATAAATCATAAATTACTTTTGGTTTCTTTTGATGCCGATACATATAAAAGGACTTTTATCGATCTTTGTCCACCTTATCAAATATTGTGCTAATAAGGTGTCATTAAAATAAATACTACATCAACAAATTAATTGATTACGTAAGAATTGTATTACATATAGGTACATGCTATACAGGGTGTTACCTCGGCGAGTGTTCAAATAACAGACGGCCACAGCATAGAGATTTGCAATCGGGATCCAAGAAGGCAAATACAGAAAAAATTCTGGACGCAGTGCGTTATGGTAACGAATTTTCGTAAAGATGTTTTTTAATGGACATTTGGTTGGCAGTATAACCTATATAGTATTAATAATGTACTACAATTTATTAAAATAGCTTTGTTGTTTCAAAAATTACAAACATTTTCCGAAAATAAACTCAAAAGGTTCCAGAGAAAACTGATCCGATTCTCCTGGCCAACGAACCTCTTCAAGCTATTTACACATCTGCCGAGATATAATTATTGAGAACCAGCTTTATGACCCAAGTAGAAAACAAAAGTTTTAGGAAATTTTGCACAAATTTCTTTTACAAAAATTTACCATTTTTCTGACCGAAATTGCATTCAGTAATGTTACACTGTATTATGTTTTTCACAAAAATTCGACAACTTTTATTTACAATAACTTACCAAACATTTATTATTAATTACCAACATTTCACAAAAATTTTACAAAAAAATGAGTTCTACGGAAACACTAAAAACATTTCTGCGAAAACTTTTCAAATTCCCCAATGTCGCGCATAAAATGCGGATATCATTTTCAAAAATAAAAAGGTACCAAAGATGCTCTCTTCTTTTGATACCAGGAAAGCCTCTGATCTTGACGAGATCCTAGCAATTGTTCTCAAAAAATGCGCACCAGAACTTGCTCCTGTCCCGACTCGTCTGTTTCAGACATCTTACAATAGAGGGATATTCCCTAGTAACTGGAAAACTGCTCGAGTACAATCCGTCCCCAAGAAAGGATCCAAAGCGCTTCCTAGCAACTACAGGCCTATTTATCTCCTTTCAGTCGTCTCTAAAGTGATGGAAAAGTATATAAACACCGAATTACTAAAATTTCTTAAAAAACAGTCTAATTCACGACAGGCAGTATGGATTCCGTCAGCGCAGATCAATTGCCGACCCCCTCTCCTTTGTCATCCATTATTGTAACAAGTCTATGGAACTACAGATCAATGCCAGATTGCCGCTATAGACATATCCAACGCATTCAACCGGGTATGGCACGCAGCGCTGCTTAATAAACTTCCGGCCTATGGCCTACCACCAAAACTCTGTACGTGGACAGCAAATTTCCTCTCCAACCGGAGCATTTCTGTTGTCGTGGATGGCCATCCATCTAAACTGTATCTAATTGATGCAAGAGTCCCTCAAGGTTCAGCTTTATCGCCTACTTTGTTTCTTCTCCACATCAATGACCTCCTCTCTAGCACATTCAACCCAGTTCACAGTTACGCGAACGACAGCACCCTTCACTCAAATATACAATATTCTAAGCCTGTCTCTTTAGCCCCATTAGATGAGGATCGCAGACTCATGGAGGGTTCTGTCTCTGTTGATGTCCGAAAAATATTAGACTGGGGAAGTAGAAATCAACTCCACCAAATATCAGTCTTGCTTTCTATCTCATAAGAGATATACCAGCCCTAAACCTATCAGAATAAACAACCAAGTTATTCAAAATAATGAGTCATTTTCACTTGTTGGCATTTCTGTGGATCGAAATCTCAATTGGCACCAACATGCCAGATCAATTGCAGAAGCGGCTGCTAAGAAATTAGGTTTCCTCTTCCGGGCTCGCAAATACTTTTCACCAGCTAATGTCTATATTTTATATACTTCACAAATAAGGCCAAACCTCGAATACTGCTCCCACATCTGGGGTGCCGCTGCCGCTTCTACACTCGCTATCCTGGACTCCATTCAGAAGAGAGATATACGTCTTATCGGTTACCCCACCCTCACCCAAAGGCTGCCATCCCTTTCCCACTGGCGTTCCGTTGGTGATCTCTCTCTTTCTCTCTCTCTCTCTCTCTCTCTCTCTTGTTTAGATATTGGCAAGGGCACTGCTCAGAGGAGCTTTCTTCCATAGTTCCTCCACCTCCTGCCCCCAACAGATCTATCAGGGGAACAGAGCGAATGCACCCTTTTACTGTCCAGGTCACCAGACATTAAACATTTTGCTATGCCTGCTCTTTTGCCCCGAGGACTTGCAAGGTTTGGAATTCTTTGCCGGCACATGTTTTTCCTTCTCCTCCGAACTTCCTAACCTGTAAGTCCAGAATAAACACGTTGCCTCTTATTCCATGTCGACACCCACGGTACGATAGTATTTAGGCTGTAAGCCCTCGTGGTGTGTTGTTGAAATATAAAAGTATGTAAAATAAATTAAGCTTTGGGATTTTCGACAAATGTCTTAGATAAAACCACGCACAAAAAAGATACGGAAACTGAACCATTCCAGCCCCCTTGTAAGTTACGCTTCTGAATAAAATATGACGATTCTAACAAATTAGTAATATTTCTCATAAAAAAAAATACGCCCCTCTGTCAAATTTCATTAAGTTACTCTGGTACTTTTGGAGAAAATGCCAAGAAACCACTTTTAGCGTATTTTTCTAGAGGCTGTGTCTCCTTAGGGGTGCATTTTAGGAAATAGTTTTATAGAATAAATCACACATATTTTTTGGTGTACTATCCGTCCTGGATATTTTGACAGACATTTGTGAAACATCTGTATCGGTTATACCAAATTTCATGCCGTTCATTAAAAAAACATATTTGCAGTTAAAAACATTTTAATGAAAATTCGCTACCATAACGCAGTTGCTGCGTTCAGACTTTGTATCTTATATATCCGGTTTTGAATGGATGTGTTTTTTTTTTAAACGCAACCTACCTGTTTGTATATACATATTGCGTATACTTATTTTGTATCTCTTATGTTTTATATAGTATCTGTTATTACATGAATCATATAAATGTATTTTCACCTGTAACAACAATGTATTTTTGTAATGTTATTTCTCATTATCCTCCACAATGGCCTGAGTTGTCGACGCAGGATCAGGACAAATAATATTGACACAATGCAGCAGTTTGCAATATATCTTGAAACAGTTTTATGGCGGCCTTGTTAATCTTGTACAATTCAACCCCACCAAATAACAGTCTTGCTTTCTTTCTCATAAGAGATACACCAGCCCTAGACCCATCACAATAAACAACCAAGTTATTCAAAGTAATGAGTCCTTTTCACTTGTTGGCATCTCTGTGAATCGAAATCTCAAATGGCACCAGCATGTCACATCAATTGCAGAAGCGGTTGCTAAGAAATTAGGTTTCCTCTTGCGGGCTCGCAAATACTTTTCACCAGCTAATCTCTATACTTTATATACTTCACAAATAAGACCAAACCTCGAATACTGCTCCCACATCTGGGGTGCTGCTGCCGCTTCTACACTCGCTATACTGGACTCCATTCAGAAGAGCGCTACACGTTTCATTGGTGACCCTACCCTAACCCAAACGCTGGCATCCCTTGCCCACCGACGTGCCGTTGGTGACCTCTCTCTCTCTCTCTCTTTTATAGATATCTGCACGGGCACTGCTCAGAGGAGCTTTCTTCCATAGTTCCTCCACCAGCTGCCCCCAACAGATCTACCAGGCCAATAGAGCGAATGCACCCGTTTACTGTCCAGGTCACCAGACATAGAACATCTTGTTATGCCCGCTCTTTTGTCCCGAGGACTTCCAAGTTGTGGAATTCCTTGCCGGCATATGTTTTTCCTTTTCCCCGAACCTCCAAACCTTCAAGTCCAGAATTAACAAGTTGCCTCTTTCCTCCTTGTCGACACTCACGGTACGATAGTATTTAAGCTGTAAGCCATCGTGGTGTGTTGTTGAAATAAAATAAAAAGACAAAAACTCTGGACGCAGCAAGTGCGTTATGGTAGTGAATTTTTATTAAATGCTTCAAATTTGAATAACAAATTTTTCTATAAACTTAGAAAATTTAATTTTGGTATGTAGTAAGGTCTTTCTTAGGACAAGATATCCACCAAATTTCATTAAAATAACTGTAAATTTTGGAGAAAAAAAATTTTTTGAAAGAAAATATAAAATTTTAATAACTCAATTTTTGATAAATTGAGAAAGTTAAATTTTGTTACTTAGTAAGGTCTATCCCAAGGCAATACATGTAAATTTCATTAAAACAGCTTTGTTATTTTCGGAGAAAAATTTTTTTTTTTGAAATAAAACTCAAAATTTTCCCGGAAAACCCCGTCTGATTTTCCTGGCTAACGAACTCATCCAAGCCCTTATTAAAAGAAAGGCACTTGCCGAGTTTTATTGAAATCGGTTAATTATTTTTCGAGTTATCAGACGGATATATATATATATATATATATATATATATATATATATATATATATATATATATATATATATATATATATATATATAAACATAAAAATTGAAACTGACCTCGGATATGGGTTCTAGGGGTCCTAGTTCGCGCTCATTTGAAAATTTTTTTGCAAAGTCTCACCGTCGATACCTCTGTATTAGTGATTTTTTTAAAAATAAAAATTCACTAAAATCAAATAACAGAGATAGCTTGCTCTACTCGCAATTGTCTTTAGAAAATCAAATTAAAGATCTCAATTTACCAAGAAAAACTTCAACTACCATAATTAGAATGAGATTTAACCACGGTAGATATAAATCTCATCTGCATCGAACTGGCATGGAGGATCTTACTGCAACTGCGATGGAACCTCTATCTGCGACTTGGACCGCCTAGTATTTTCACGTTACCGATTAACACGCTACGAATTGACATGCATTTATTAATAATAACAATGTTTACAGTGAGCGACATCTGCTGGTCAAACGTGAAAATATAAAACCATTGAGACCAAGAATTGAAATGTTAGTCAATAAAAGTGAGAATGAGAACTACAAAGTCATTGAATAATACGAGATTTTGAAGCTGCGGTCAATAGAAATATAAATAACCAACAGCAACCACACACTTATGATTTAAACATGTTTCAAATTTGAATAGCTCAATTTTCTGTAACCCTAGAAAGCTGAATTTTGGCACATAGTTAGGTATTTCCAAAAGCAATATGTAGACCAAATTTTATCGAAATTTTCGGAAAAAAAAATTTTTTTTGAAAGAAAACTCAAAATTTTCCCGGAAAACTCCGTCCGATTTTCCTGGCCAACGAACTCATCCAAGCCATTAATAAAAGAAAGGCACTTGCCGAGTTTCATCTAAATCGGTTAATTATTTTTTGAGTTATCAGACGGATACATATATATATATATATATATATATATATATATATATATATATATATATATATATATATATATATATATAATATATATATATATATATATATATATATATATATATATATATATATATATATAAGCATATAAAAATTCAAACTGACCCCGGATATGGGTTCTAGGGGTCCTAATTCGCGCTCATTTGAAAGAATTTTTGCAAAGTCTCACCATCGATACCTCTCTATTAGTGAATTTTTTTAATAAAAATTCACTAAAAAGCTAGAAGTAACATCTTACCTCAATCGGCACCATAGTTTCCTTGTAACGGTAACCATTTGTTTGTCGTACCAACCATAATACTGTACTTCATACCAGGGAGCACTTGTATTTTTAACCTAAAACAAAAATTATGTTAAAGAAGATAGCAACATAGACAATAAGTATGAGGAGCAGACATGCAAAACGCATTTTGTCCGATATTGTAAATTTACAGGAAACAGAAAAAACGGTGTTAGTAAAGCTATAGATGATATTAAAATCGAATTAGTTTCCAAAAATAGAAAATAAATCAAAGATATTTGCTGCAAAACCTAACACAATAAAGTTTACCCGTGAATTACTAAAAACACAAAAATGTTAAGGACAAAATTCATTTTAAATGACTATGATGGACAAACTGCGTTTTGCAAGTCTTAGCGCCTCCGTGGCCGTGCGGGAAAGTCGATTCAGACTTTCCAATACGGACTCGGGGGTAGACGGTTCGAGCCTCACCGGCGGCGGATGATTTTTCAAAATCACTGTCGTCGTTGAGATCGAGCTCAAGGTGGAGGGTAGGTTAGTTTAGATGAGCAAAAAGGGTCAGCAATGGCCTAATTGCCAGTAAGCATCTTACCTTACCTTTGCAAGTCTTTAGCTTTTGTATTAGTAGGTATAAACGACAAAATAATACTCCAACTCATTAAAAAGCATTAAACAAAGTGCTTTATTAAACAAACTAATCTTTGTTCTTAACAGATAATAAAATACTACTGCACGTTGAATTATAGCTTCCACTTAGCTGTAATAGTTTATTCTCTTTCGAAAGACACTCTCATGGAATGAATTTCTGGCTCATGAGTTGACCACAAAATATTTGTATTCCTGTACGCATAAACTTTTGAAACGTTATATTACTCGAGTTTTATTGAAAAAATGTCAATTTTCATCAAATAACCCTCTATTTATAAAACAATTCGACGCGTTTCTTTGTCGGGTGCGAACTAGATACAACATTTGAAGATGATATCTTAATTCGTCCGAAAGTTATTGCGCCAATTAACAGACAAACGTACATGCCGACAGACTGGGAGACCGGCTGACCGACAGACACAAAAAATTTCGTTCCAGAATCAAGTTTTCTATACGTTTTGAGACTTTTTGCGTCGTTTTAGCAACAACAAAAAATTGTCAACAATATTCCACCCCACATATTCAACCCCTAATTTAATGTCAGCACAGAATACCAGATGTTTGATGACATTTAAAGTTTTCTAATAAATAAACCATAACAATAAAAATGCTCCGTGGCCCTTCAACTTGACGCAACTAGTATGTACAAAAAAATGCAAACATTTATGCACTAATTGCAATGCATATTTTTTTCATTATTTCAAACACACCACGAGGGCTTACAGCCTAAATACTATCGTACCGTGGGTGTCGACAAGGAGGAAAGAGGCAACTTGTTAATTCTGGACTTGAAGGCTTGGAGGTTCGGAGGAGAAGGAAAAACATGCGCCGACAAGGAATCCACAACTTGGAAGTCATCGGGACAAAGAGCGGACATAACAAGATGTCCTATGTCTGGTGACCTGGACAGTAAAAGGGTGCATTCGCTCTGCTCCCCTGGTAGATCTGTTGGGGGCAGCAGGTGGAGGAACTATGGAAGAAAGCTCCTCTGAGCAGTGCCCGTGTAGATATCTAAAAGATAAAAGAGACAGAGGTCACCAACGGCACGTCGTTGGCCAAGGGATGACAGCCTTTGGGTGAGGGAACGGTCACCGATGAGACGTATAGCTCTCTTCTGAATGGAGTCCAGGATAGCGAGTAAAGAAGCGGCAGCAGCACCCAAGATGTGGGATCAGTATTCGAGGTATAGTCTTATTTGTGAAGAATATAAGGTATAGAGATTAGCTGGTGAAAAGTATTTGCGAGCCCGGAAAAGGAAACCTAATTTCTTAGCGGCCGCTTCTGCAATTGATGTGACATGTTGGTGCCAATTGAGATTTCGATCCACTGAAATGCCAACAAGTGTAAAGGACTCATTACTTTGAATAACTTGGTTGTTCACTGTGATGGGTCTAGGGCTGGTGTATCTCTTACGAGAAAGAAAGAAAGACTGTGATTTGGTGGGATTGAATTGTACAAGATTTCTACTTCCCCAGTCTAATATTTTTTGGAGATCCACGGAGACAGATCCCTCCATGAGTCTGCGATCCTCATCTAATTGGGCTAAAGAGTCAGGCTTAGAATATTGTATATTGGAGTGGAGGGTGCTGTCTTCCGCGTAACTGTGAACTAGGTTGGATGTGCTAGAGAGGAGGTCATTGATGTGGAGAAGAAACAAAGTAGGGGCTACAGCTGAACCTTGAGGAACTCCTGCATTAATTGGATACAGTTTAGAGGAATTGCCATCCACGACAACAGAAATGCTTCGGTTGGAGAGGAAATTTGCTGTCCACGTACAGAGTTTTGGTGATAGGCCATAGACCGGAAGTTTATTAAGTAGTGCTGCATGCCAGACCTGGCCGAATGCTTTGGATATGTCTAGAGCGACAATCTGGGATTCACCGTGTAGTTCCATAGACTTGTTCCAAGAATGGGTGACAAAGGAAAGGAGGTAGGCAGTTGATCTGCGCTGACGGAATCCATACTGCCTGTCGTGGATTAGACTGTGTTTTTCAAGAAATTTTTGTAATTCGGTGTTTATATACTTTTCCATCACTTTAGAGACGACTGAAGGGAGAGAAATAGGTCTGTAGTTGCTAGGAAGCGCTTTGGATCCTTTCTTGGGGACGGATTGTACTCGAGCAGTTTTCCAGTTACTAGGGAATATGCCTCTATTGTAAGATGTCTGAAACAGACGAGTCAGGATAGGAGCAAGTTCTGGTGCGCATTTCTTGAGAACAATTGCTGGGATCTCGTCAAGGCCAGAGGCTTTCCTGGCATTAGGAGAAGGGAGCATCTTTCGTGCCTTTTTAGTTTTGAAAATAATATCCGTCATTTTATGCGCGACATAGGGGACTGTTGGTGGTTGAACATTTGAAGGTGGGTTGAGAGTAGAATTGCTGGCGAACAACGCGGCAAAAAGTTCAGCCTTGCCCAGGGCGGTAGAAACAATTTCATCTTCTGAGACAAGAGGTGGAAACGTGCTCTTGCAGAAATTATTCCCAATAGATTTAGCAAGAGCCCAGAAGGGTTTGCTGCCGCTGGAGCTTAAGAGGACTTGGTTTTTGATTTAGTTATTAAACGAGATTTTGCCTCAGAAAGAATGCGGACATAGCGGTTTCTTGCGTCGTTAAATGCTTGACGGTTTTCTTGACTGGGATTGTGTAGAAGCGTTTTGTGATCTTTGACGTTTTCAAGTCTGGCCTTGTCACAGGATTTAGAGAACCAGGGCTTTTGAGTGGCTGCAGAGGTTTTCTGTGTACGTGGAATAAATAATTCCATGCCAGCTTGGATAATTTCGGTGGCGTTTTGTGAGATATCAGAGGGGTCATGATGAGAGAAGCAGACAGACGCCCATGGAAATGAGGAAAAGTAATCTCGCATTTCGTCCCAGTTCGCGGAGTTGTAGTGCCAAACGATACATGTGTGTGATGACTGTGTGACCTCGGGTTGCATTGCGCAGGAAGCAGTGTCAATGCCGTGGTCTGAGCGACCAAGGGGGGCGGTGACTGATATCTTATAGCAGTCAGTATTTGTAGTAAGAAGGAGATCCAAGGGATTTGAGCTGTGTAATGGGATGCGGGGAAAGTAAGTAGGTTGCTGAACCATATTGGCTAAAGAATTGCTGACTGCAAAGGCCTCCGCGGCTCTTCCTTGTGGATCAGTTTTTGAAGATATTAGCCATTCCTTATTATGGACTTTGAAGCCACAAAGAATAGTGACCTCGGAGGAAGGATATTCAGAAATCTGATGGTCGGTTTTTTTAGAAAGGTAGTCAAAGAGCTGGACAAAGTTGTTGTCAGAAGGTAACCGGTAAATGCAACAGATGAATTTAGTTGCAGCCCTGAGAGAGAGTTTAATCCATAGTATGTCTTTTCTTCCAGCTTCTAAATTGGGGAGTCTGGTGCAGGGTAGATTGCTACGGACGTGAGCGCACACGCTTCCATGCAATCTAAAGGAAGTAAGGAGCTCATACCCCGGGAAATTATGGTGATAAGTGGCTGTTTTGGCACTGATTTGAGTTTCGGTGAGGAAGAGGAGTTGGGGCCTGTTAGCCTGGAGGAAATGGTGGACGGATTTCAGGTTAGAAATTAGGCCACATATATTCGAGAAGGATATGTTAAATCTTGATGGTGACGCCCCCGGTACACCCCTCTCCCGGAGATCCGAATGGAGGGGTATTTTACCTCCGGAATCTTTTGTACAAGGAGGAGCCATCATCAATTTTGTTTATAAGGGAAACCGACTCATACACCAGAACCGGAAACGTCCGTTGGGACTTCACCGGCCCCTTGATGTAAGGGGTGGTACCTCATCGGGCGTGAAAAAATCCTTTACTGTCACGTAAAGGAAACATACACTCTTAGTTAAATAAATCAATTAAGTATAGGTCAGTACCAGTAAGAGAATGAGTGATTAGCTGTATGTTATAGGTGTACGTGCTCTCATGTAAAACGAATGACTGCATAAAAGGTAGGTATAGTACTATTAGATAATTTGTATGTGCGGACACATATGTATATATGTACTTCTCAATCTTCTAATAAAATTATCGCTCAAGTGGTACAGTGAGGTCAATAATGACCCCAGCTGGGTTTGCACTCTGTATTTTTATGTTGGTCGAACTGCTTGTGGCCTGCGATTCCCCGTAGTCTTCACACGATGACGTGACAACCTTAACGCTGTGACGCACGATTAGTTTACTTTAGCATCAACAACTGTTTGGGTGTGTTGGGGCCTTATCTGGCCCCTTAATACAAGATATTTTGCTATAAGGAGAAGTGTTGGGGTCTTATCTGATCTCAGGATAGTGTATAATTTTTCAAAAAGTAAAGTGTGTAAAATGTGCCACGTCCGCTAACACAAGTAGAGCTGGAATATTATGCAGAGCATGGAAAAGAAATTCTTAATGATAAGGAAGAGCTGTCAGAAGCTTTTGGTGAAGGTGGTGATGACTTGAGCAATGTGAAAATACAGAGCGAACATTCAGACCACCAATCCGAAACAGAGAAAGAAGTAGAAAGTAGTGACGAGGAAGTCCTTCTAACACTAGGAGTAATTATTTTCACGGGCGCCATCGCCTTAAATGGGTAAAACAACCACCCGCAAGTAACAGAATAAGATCTGAAAACATTATAATTGCTTTGCCTGGATTAAAAGGTCCTGTTGCTGCAAGAAAGCTAACATCCCCTCTTGAACCATCGCCACGTCTGGTAACAGATGATATCTTACACATCATTATTGAGCACACAAACGTCAAAATTACTAATTTGCGTGTACAATACCGACCAACAGCGACGTTTATAGGATGCTCATGCAGTTGATTTCTTTGCCTCCGTGGCGTTTTGGTTGTTGCCCTCGAATTGAGGGTCTTCCGAATAATGCTGCAAATGTGCACTGGTTGCCTGTTATGACTCCGTGTATTTTTGCTTCTTCATCCAGAGTGTTCCCATCATCACCTGGCTATACCGTACTGATGATAGCTAATAAGCTTGAAACACGTGTATACGGTTGTCTCCTTGCCCTTAATCTTTGACCTTGTATATATATATATATATATATATATATATATATATATATACATACTGGGTGGTCCATTTCGCTGGAAACGCTCATTTTTACCCATTAATATCAGTTTTATGAAAATGTGTGTTGAACCAAATTTATTGACACCAAATCACAGCACACCCTGAAAATATTTTCCACTGTACAGGGTGATCACTTTTTCTGTGGCAGACTGAACATGCATTTTTTTTAATGGAACGCCCGGTATATTTTCGTTTTTCAAATTCCTGATATAGCATATGATGCGTCTAACTTGTCAAATTTTCGCGATATTCAGTGTTTTGTGTAAAAGTTGTGGTGTTTTGAGTGGGCTGTGGATGAGTTATTTAGAGCTGCCAAGAAAGTTTGTTTAGTGGAAAGTGAAATACCTCGGACGGACTTTCCAGTGCAGTCCAAGCTGGCATGGAATTATTTATCCCACGTACACAGAAAACCTCTTCAGCCACTCAAAAGCCGTGGTTCTCTAAATCCTGCGACAAGCCCAGACTTGAAAAGGTCAAAGCTCACAAAACGCTTCTACACAATCCCAGTCAAGAAAATCGTCAAGCATTTAACGACGCAAGAAACCGCTATGTCCGCATTCTTTCTGAGACAAAAAACTCGTTTAATAACCACATCAAAAGCAAAGTCCTCTTAAGCTCCAACGGCAGCAAACTAAATCTATTGGGAATAATTTCTGCAAAAGCACGTTCACACCTCTTGTCTCAGGGGATGAAATTGTTTCTACCGCCCTGGGCAAGGCTGAACTTTTTGCTTCGTTGTTCGCCGGCAATTCTACTCTCAACCCACCTCCAAATGTTCAACCACCAACAGTCCCCAATGTCGCGCATAAAATGACGGATATCATTTTCAAAACTAAAAAGCTACGAAAGATGCTTTCTTCTCTTAATACCAGGAAAACCTCTAGCCTTGACTAGATCCCAGCAATTGTTCTCAAAAAATGCGCACCAGAGCTTGCTCCTGTCCTGACTCGTCTGTTTCAGATATCTTATAATAAAGGCATATTCCCTAGTAACTGGAAAACTGCTCGAGTACAACCCATCCCCAAGAAAGGATCCAAAGCGCTTCCTAGCAACTACACGCCGATTTCTCTCCTTTCAGTCGTCTCTAAAGCGATGGAAAAGTATATAAACACTGAATTACTAAAATTTCTTGAAAAACACAGTCTAATCCACGACAGGCAGTATGGATTCCGTCAGCGCAGATCGACTGCCGACCCCCTTTCCTTTGTCACCCATTCTTGGAACAAGTCTATGGAACAACACGGTGAATCCCAGATTGTTGCACTAGACATATCAAAAGCATTCGACCAGGTCTGGCACGCAGCGCTGCTTAATAAACTTCCGGTCTATGGCCTACCACCAAAACTTTGTACCTGGACAGCAAATTTCCTCTCCAACAGGAGCATATCTGTTGTTGTGGATGGCCATTCCTCTAAACTGTATCCAATTAATGCAGGAGTTCCTCAAGGTTCAGCTTTAGCCCCTACTTTGTTTTTTCTCCACGTCAATGACCTCCTCTCTAACACATCCAACCCAGTTCACAGCTACGCGGACGGCAGCACCCTCCATTCAAATATACAATATTCTAAGCCTGTCTCTTTAGCCCAATTAGATGAGGATCGCAGACTCATGGAGGGTTCTGTCTCCGTGGATCTCCAAAAAATATAAGACTGGGGAAGTAGAAATCTTGTACAATTCAACCCCACCAAAAGTAAGTCTTGCTTTCTTTTTCACAAGAGATACACCAGTCCTAGAACTATCACAATGAACAACCAAGTTATTCAAAGTAATGAGTCCTTTTCGCTTGTTGGCATTTCTGTGGATCGAAATCTTAATTGGCACCAACATGTCACATCAATTGCAGAAGCGGCTGCTAAGAAATTAGGTTTCCTCTTCCGGGCTCGCAAATACTTTTCACCAGCTAATCTCTATACCTTATATACTTCACAAATAAGGCCAAACCTGGAATACTGCTCCCACATCTGGGATGCTGCTGCCGCTGCCGCTTCTACACTAGCTATCCTGGACTCCATTCAAAAGGGAGCTATACGTCTCATCGGTGACCCTACCCTCACCCAAAGGCTGCCATCCCTTGCCCACCGACGTTCCGTTGGTGACCTCTCTCTCTTTTATAGATATCTGCACGGGCACTGCTCAGAGGAGCTTTCCTCCATAGTTCCCCCACCTGCTGCCCCCAACAGATCTACCAGGGGAACAGAGCGAATGCACCCTTTTACTGTCCAGGTCACCAGACATAGAACATCTTGTTATGCCCGCTCTTTTGTCCCGAGGACTTCCAAGTTGTGGAATTCCTTGCCGGCACATGTTTTTCCTTCTCCTCCGAACCTCCAAACCTTCAAGTCCAGAATTAACAAGCTGCCTCTTTCCTCCTTGTCAACACCCACGGTACGATAGTATTTAGGCTGTAAGCCCTCGTGGTGTGTTGTTGAAATTTAAAAAAAAGTCAACAGAAAGCGCAATTGCCTTAACAGTAGACAGTGTGATCACTTTTTGAAAAAAAATCCAAAATATTAAATGGCACCCCCTTTTTTTATTTAACAATTGAATCAACAATTAAATAACAAAAAAAATTTATTAGGCACACATGGCACGGTGAGCTCATAGTTTTCGAGCTATTGCGATTTAAACTTGAAAAAAATACAGATTTTGTATGTTATACTTAAATTAAAAATTAATCAGTCATTACTAGAACGCTAAATTAAAATAATATCTCTATTAATTTAACGCAAGATGTAAAGTAGATATGTATAATATCAGTATCGTTATGCATTATTTTTGATGGGTAGCTTCTTATTGCGATATTGCCTCATGCGGTCTTTTTGAAAGACCGTATTGACACCGTATTAGCACTTAAAGAGGTGTCTCTATTATATGTCGTTTGTTTTCGTTTTACTAAATAAAAATTTTTAAACAAATATCAACCCTACTTTGGATGTTCATAAAGAAATCCGTGACATTGATTGTGCTGTTTCCTTTTTTTTTTAAACTCATTAGAGTGCTTTTTTAGAGGAAGGCGAAATGAGCACTGTTAATGGTTAATCTGTCGCTTATTATATATATATATATATATATATATATATATATATATATATATATATATATATATATATATATATATATATATATATATATATATATATATATTTAAAATTGAAACTGACCCTGGATATGGGTTGTAAGGGGCCTAGTTCGCGCTCATTTGAAGACATTTTTTCAAAATTCAAAAGTCGGGATCTCCTCATTAGTGACTTTTTTAAAGAAAATTGAGTAATTATTGAAAAGTGCCTAGGCTAGAAATAACTTTTGGTTTCAAATATACAGATTATGAAGAAAATTCGCTACAATAGCGCTCGTTTAGTTAATACTATTTCACATGTGGATAAATTTTAAGGTGATATTATTAGTTAGACGTTGGTGACACAACAAATCTTTTATTTATAACACTAATTTCATAAGACATCAGTGCCAATTATCTGCTGGAAAAAAACACAATCCGTCTGCAGAAGCATTACCGTTTCCTGTTCAAAGATGATGAACCATTTTAAGGATCCCGTTATCAGATAACTTAACCAGTAAGTTGTTTTTTATATACCACCAAACTTGGCGTAACTTGCAGCATCAAATTATTTTAATAACAGGTGATATAAAAATTAGTAGCACGCATATTTAGTGTTTGGCATTTTGTAGGTTACGATCGCTTCAATGACAATAGTACAGAGAAAGTTAGATAAGTTTATGCCATTTCCATTAGGGAAGACATAATATTCTTTGTTGTAGCAAGTGACGTTACACCCGAGGCTTCGCATGGCCCACCTGGCGATATTTATTTATTTCGTTGACATCGATAAATGTTTACTGTAGAAACTAGTTTACTCATCTAAACCTTTGTCATCATTAGGAACAAAAAATTAATTAGGTACAATTAACGCGATTTATACACCAATAAACAAATAAAAATTTTCTTCTTACAACTAAAAAAAAGCATGGACGCAGCAAGTGCATTATGGTAGTGAATTTTTATAGAAATGATCTGGCACAAAATATTTTTTATAACTTTTTTTCTTGTAACATAGAAATCTGAATTTTGGTGTATAGTTTACTTGTTATGTCGTAAACCTACCTACCAAATTTGGTTCTCATAGTTTTTTATTTTTTGAGATAAAAATTTGTTTCGAATGAAAACTCAGAATTTTTCCGTCTGATTTTCCTGACTAACGAACTTATCCAAGCCATTTACAAAAGGAAGGTACATGCCAAATTTTATCTAAATCGGCCCATTCTTTTTTGAGTTATCGGTGTGACACGCACATATATATATATATATATATATATATATATATATATATATATATATATATATATATATATATATATATATACAGGGTGTCCCTCTAACAATAGGCCAAACCCATATATTCGGATAGAACATCAAAAATTAAATAGACTTTCATTAATACGTTTTGTCCGATTGTTGCTTGTTTTCGATATACAGTGTGTTAAATTTGACTTTGAAAAAAATTAAATCGCTCATTTTTCTGCTAATTACTAGAATATTGATTTGGAACTTTGTAATAGGGGGTTATCGAGGATGCCGCTTCCAACCGTGATACCTATTTTGAGCTACATCATAGTTGACGCCACCTACACTAAACCCGAATGTTTTACAGGGGCATAACTTTTTCGATGATCAACTTTCTGCAAATCTGTTTAGAAAAACTGAAAACTACTAATTTTTTGTACGAAAAAGGTATACTTAGTTGAAACTCATAAAGTGAGTGGTTACCGAGATATTGCGGTTTTAATAATGGTGTGCGTTGAAAATCTCTCAAATCTGAAATTGTATTCTGGCCCAAAGTTCATCTCTGGAGTTACAAACATTATTGTATATGTACCAGTTGTTTCAAGTAACCCCAATGGAAAATTCTAGAGGATTGAGGTCGGTGTATTTTAATCATAATTTTCTAATTCTAAATCAATTCCTAAAAATTGGGAAGTTTCTCTGGATTTAATTCGATTTCATAGAATAAGTATGTTTTTGGCAAATAAAAGATGTATTCCTGTGGACATATCACGGCGCTAATAACTATAGCAGTTGATTGGCCGGGTCAACAACTGTCAATGAAGTAGATGAAATATCTTTTGTTTTTCGTTTTCATAGGGATGTCGTTTGCGTAACACAATAAACATAATCTGTCAATTTTGACAAGCACATGGTTTTTCAATTAAGAGCAGTAGGTAGTTATTATTTTTTTAAGGTGATGCAAAATTTTGGGTTGAGACTAGAAAAATGTATTGAAGTAGGCGGAGGCCATTTTGAGAATCTTATTAAGTGAATTGTTCGATAATTGTCAATTTTTTCTTATAATTTAGTGATAATAATAATGTTAATAAAATTTCAGATTTGAGAGATTTTCAATGCACACCATTATTAAAACCGCAATATCTCGGTAACCACTCACTTTATGAGTCTCAACTAAGTATACCTTTTTCGAACAAAAAATTAGTAGTTTTCAGTTTTTCTGAACAGATTTGCAGAAAGTTGATCATCGAAAAAGTTATGCCCCTGTAAAACCTTCGGGTTTAGTGTAGGTGGCGCGAACTATGATGTAGCTCAAAATAGGTATCACGGTTGGAAGCGGCATCCTCGATAACCCCCTATTACAAAGTTCCAAATCAATATTCCAGTAATTAGCAGAAAAACGAGGGATTTAATTTTTTTCAACGTCAAATTTAACACACTGTATATCGAAAACAAGCAACAATCGGACAAAACGTATTAATGAAAGTCTATTTAATTTTTGATGCTCTATCCGAATATATGGGTTTGGCCCATTGTTAGAGGGACACCCTGTATATATATATATATATATATATATATATATATATATATATATATATATATATATATATATATATATATATATATATATATATAGTTAGTCAAGAAAATCGGATGAGGTTTTCCGGGAAAATTTTGAGTTTGAATTCAAAAAAAAATGTTATCTCAAAAAATAAAAAAGCTATGATAACCAAACTTTGTAGGTAAATTTACGATATAAAAGCTAAACAATACGTCAAAATTAATATTTCTATGTTACAAGGAAAAAAAGTTATAATAAAATATTTTATGCCAGATCATTTCTATGAAAATTCACTACCATAACGCACTTGCTTCGGCTTATAAGTTTTATTATCTATATCTATATCATCCTTTTTACTTACTCCCAATATTACACCCATGTGATCTGAAAGATATGTGTCGACATCAACATTTGCAGATTCTTTACCAAAATTGACAAAAATATTATCCAGACAGTTATTTAATCTAGCTGGCTTGGAAACAAGAAATAAAAAGCCATAAGGTAAATGTAAACAGGTGATTTATTCACTGTCCAAGTACGTCACGACCAATAACATAACGTTCGCTGTCACATGATAATAATTCTAAATTCTTTGATTTTAAAATTACTTTTCTGCCCACTACATATGTTTTTGGGTATTTTCATACATGTAATAATGTATAGAAAACTTAGGTAAATGTTAAATTAATTTAATAAAAAAAACCATGCAAATTGTCTATTGTTTCAAAGTTATTGTGATTTTTTAAAATGTTTATTCATTTGCATTAAAATATTGAAGCTATTCGTTGCCATCTATTTTTCATAATTAAGAAGCAAAATTTTGTTGATCGCTAGTGCATATATTAGGTTAGTAGAATACATAAGGATAATTTATCTTATTTATACAGTATGTTTAAAATTTAATGGCGAATCAGGAAAACTTTAAAGATCAAAAATTCATTTTTTTCAAATGGAACACTTTGCATATTTTTATATATTTGGATAGAACATTTAATTTTATGTCGGCTAGATATATAATATCCTGTACCTATCTGCGATAGTTTTCCTATTATTGTTGTTTTATTTTTTAGAAAGAGAAAATAGTAGGTGGTTATGTCAATAATAGTGTTGGCAATGTCACATTTCTGAACGTCACACAATCTGGGATAGACATAACTAGGGGGCCTAGATTGAGCTCATTTCAAGAAATCTTTAAAATTAAATAGTCGCGATCTCCTCATTAACGAGTTTTTTCCACCAAAATTTAACTAAAAGTTATAGACCATTAAACTTTAAACTTAACTAAGCATACAGCAAAAGCATCAACTTACCTAAACCTACAGCCAAAGCATCAGAGAAAGGGTCTATTTGAAATGAGTTTTCTATAAACATTTTAGTAAAATGAAGGGCAATGGCGGTTGAAGCTGAAACTGAAGAGTTTGTAGCACACTCTTCTTGCGACATTTTCTTTACATAATCCATATTTGTTTCAGGCTCTTTGCTTAAATGTTGCGAATTTTGACGTTTCAAATCACAATTTGACGTTTTGAGGAAAACCCCAAAATTGTTTTCTTTAAATGCTGTTTTGTCTTTCAACTTACAGACCTAAATTTTCGCACTTGGGTTACTATTTGTAATGCAAACACGCGTACCAAATTTGGTTGCCCTCACTTTGATCTCCGGTGTTTAATTACGCTTTGTACTGATGTACCACATTTTATTTGCTTTTGTTTCTTGCTTAACTCGAAGGACCTTATTATGTTTTGTTAAATTAAACGCTGATTTTAGTAACATTTAACGTTTAATAACAACTGTAAACTTATACAAAATTACTTATTTGATATGCTTTAGAGTCCATAAGAACTCAACAAAATGAATTGTGATTATGTTAGCACAAGCTTGTTGCTTGTTTAGAGTATATAAAAGAACCAACTTACAATGTAGACATTTCTGGTTGTACAATATACCTGAAAGCGGTATGCTACTTCTGGTCGAGTCGGCAAAGATGACCATTGTATATTGAAGCTGAAACTGAAGGGTTTGCAGCACACTCTTTTTGTAACATTTTCTTTACATAATCCGTATTTGTTTCAGGCTCTTTGCTTAAATGTTGCGAATTTTGACGTTTCAAATCCCAATTTGACGTTTTGAGCAAACCCCAAAATTGTTTTCTTTAAATGCTATTTTGCCTTTCAACTTACATACCTAAATTTTAGCACTTGGGTCACTATTTATAATGCAAACACGCGTACCAAATTTGGTTGCCCTCACTTTGATCTCCGGTGTTTAATTACGCTTTGTACTGATGTACCACATTTTATTTGCTTTTGTTTTTTGCTTAACTCGAAGGACCTTATTATGTTTTGTTAAATTAAACGCTGATTTTAGTAACATTTAACATTTAATAACAACTGTAAACTTATACAAAATTACTTATTTGGTATGCTTTAGAGTCCATAAGAACTCAACAAAATGAATTGTGATTATGTTAGCACAAGCTTGTTGCTTGTTTAGAGTATATAAAAGAACCAACTTAAAATGTAGAAATTTCTGGTTGTACAATCTACGTGAAAGCGGTATGCTACTTCCGGTCGAGTCGGCAAAGATGACCATTATGTTGGCTTATTCCTAAGCGCCCTTCAAATGCCATTTTATAGATGGTAAATACTACAACAAAGAAATCAGCTAACAAATGTGTAAATTTTACATCTGCAGTCCTCCAGACCATGCGCCTTAACATCCGGAGATATAATTTTTTTCCGAAAGAAAACACAACATTTTCCGGGAAAACATGGGACGACTTTTCTGGCTAACGAACTGATCCAAGCCACTTGCAAGAGAAAGGGACGCAGTATATTTGATCGAAATCAGCCCCGGATATGGGTTTCAGGGGTCCTAGTTTGCGCTCATTTGAAAAAAAATTCCAAATTCAAAAATCGTTTATATAGTTATGTGTCACACCGCTAACTCAAAAAATAATGCGCCTATTTTGATAAAATTTAGTGAGTACCTTCCTTTTGCAAATGGCTTGGATAAGTTCGTTATCCAGAAAAATCTGACTAGTTTTTCTCGGAAAATTTTCCGTTTCCTTCCGGAAAATGTTTATAACTCCGAAAATAACAAAGTTAGGGCAACCATATTGGGTGCGAGGGTTTATATCATAAAAAGACAACCATGTATTAAAATTTGAATCTCTACATTAAAATAAAACAAAGTTATAAGCTTTTAAGTTTTTATTCTTAAAACGTCAAAAAAGTCGCGATTCTAAACGTCAAAATTGACATGTTCTAGATAGAGAACTAACATGAACGGCTATGCAGCGTAAATATCATAAAAGAAGTTAAAAAGCCTGAAGTTTCAGCTATAATCTTCGTTGTTCTTTATTATATTAAATTATTTGCAGAAAATTAATTTAAAATAGACCCTTTATGTGATGCTTTGGTAGCAGTTACAGTTATTTATTTAATTTTAAGGAATCAGATTACGCTTATTATGTAGCGTTTTTTTTTTCTATTGTGCAATGTGAAAGTTTTTTATAGAGAAACGGTGTTGGTAAGTAGTTTCTCCTTTCTATGGACTTCTGCAGGGTGAGTTTTCTTACAGTTTGCATTTGTAGCTCCATTGTAGCATGTTTACCTTTCACAGAACCTTAAATTGACTTTAGGTCTCTTTACTGTATTGTGAAGTTGAAATCACAGCATTTGTCCGATGGTTAATGCATAAAGCGGTTCTTCTAAGCATGTATCTGATTTTTTTTTTCTTCAAAAAACGAACAATACGCTAATCTGCTAATTTACCTATAAATGTTATTAATATTAAAAAAATGGAAACAACGCTTGTGCCTGTAATAAAGTTCTCTTCGTCATTTTAACTTTAAATGAAATTTCCCTCTTCCGTTTCGCATCCGTTCAACATATTGGGCACAGAAAATATAGGAATTAACTTTAAATTATCATTTATAATTTAAGGAAAATACAATTTGTTCTAGGTATGCAACGAAAAAATTCACACAAAATAGAATAATTTCTAGATTCTAAAACCTACTGTGACGCTATAATGAAACAACGTCAAATGAAACGAAAACAATTTATGTTTTTACAGTAAAATAAGCTTTCGTACTCCAAAAAACAAGATTCTTATAAGGCGTAATACAATAGTGCATAATGATAGTCCACGGCAACAGTACATGTCATATTCAACTGACAAATTATTTTGATAAATATCAGATCTACTTTCAAAGTGACATGTATATAAGTATTTTGTTTTCTGACATTTGTAATACAAATGTAGACATGCTCTTCTTCTTAGAGTCATATTTATTTTTGGCCATCACAATCTTACTCATAGAGTTGGATACAATTTTAGTGACTTTTGAATTTTGAAAAGATTTCTTTAAATGAGCGCGAAATAGGCCCGATTTTCCGGGTTAGTTTCAGTTTTTATCTTTTTTCATATACACAGGGTGACGCATTTCTAGGGTAAAGTTCAAAACATCCATTATTATACAAGATATGATAAAAAAATTTATATGTTAATTATACGATGTCTGGAGCTGCATCTTATAAAATTATGTTTACAATCACAGGTGGCCCATAAGTCGCTGCTGATGCAATTTTTTTCCTAATCGAACACGCCTTATAGAATTACAATTTTTACACTTTTCATCGAAAGATAATGCATGTTTGTAAGAAAATTAATTCGGGACTCAGCAACTGCGTTATGGTAGCGATTTTTCATTAAATGTTTCTTTCGATAGCTTAATTTACTATTAACCTAAGGTTCGTTGGCCAGGAAACCAGTTTTTTGGTCACATTTTAGGTTTATTTTCGGAAGACTTTTGTATATTGTCAAACAATAAAGTTATTTTGATGAAATATGGTACATTGTTTCTCCTCTATAGGTTATACTGGTAACCAAATTTGATGCAAGCTTTCTTAAAAAATATATATTTCCTATTAAAAACATTGTTATGAAAATTCACTACCATAACGCCCTTGCTGCGTCCAGAGATTTTTTTTATTATGAGATTGTTTAAAAAAATACAATACAAATACAATACAAATACAATTCCTTTCAATAATTATAAGTAACGACACATTAACAAACAAAGAAACAATATTATGTAAACGATAATAAAAAGTAAATACAAATAGAATAATAGAGAACATTATAAGTGTTCTATATGACAACCCCGGTGTTGAATACATTTGAATATTCTTTTTTTTTTTCTCTCTCAGGGCTCGTCTGCGGCCTTGCCGCCCCGATAGCACCGCAACCCTTGGTTGATTGTGCATATCCTTAGTCTTACTCCACCCATTCCAAAATCACTGTGCCTTGAACTAGTCTGCACAGCGATTGGTAGGGTGAAGTTTTATATTGCTCTGTCTCCGGTCTAGAGTGACCGTAGATCAGTTGTCTTTTCCGGTCCAGAGCTTTACACTCACACAAGATGTGCTGGGCTGATTCCTCCCCCTCGCCGCAGAGTCTGCATGCGAGGTCCCCTTCGAACCGCCCCATTTTATGCAGGTGTTTCTTGACGGCCATGTGTCCCGTCAAGAGACCTGTTGTGTTTCTGAGCTGTCCTCTGCTAAGGTTTAGCAGCTCCACAGCTCTCTTTGAACTGGGTCCGTCAATTATTGACTTCCCATGTCTGAGCCCTGGACAGTCCGCCCAGTACACATTGTGTTGGTTTCTGACCCAGGACTTAATGGCTCCCCTGGCAGTGCTCTTTGACACGCCCAGAGCCGGTTCTGGTCCCATAAATGGTTCTGCTGACCCTCTCTTCGCGAGACTGTCAGCTTCTTCATTGCCTTTGACCCCCGAGTGACCCGGCACCCAGATGAGGGTCACCTCATTCTGCCCAGCCAGGTCGCTCGTCTCGTCTCGGCACTCACTCACCAGCCAGGAATTTACCCGTGTTGAATATTCTTAGTTTAGATTCATTCACAGATGCTCTTCGTATTTCATCAAGATCTAATATGTTGGAAGCCGTCCTTAGTCGATTTAATAAATCTTGCCTACTTTCCACGGGTCTGGAGTAAACCTTGCTCTTTACATGTCCCCACAACTAGGAGTCTAAGGAGTGAGATCTGGTGATCGTGGAGGCCACCTGCAAGGTCCATTTGGTTCCAAACATATGTGTCAGCTCTTGACGAACTACTCTAGCAGAGTGAGCAGGCGCACCATCTAGCTGATATCAGCAATTATTACGTAAATTTCCTGGTAGGCTATTGATGAAATTTACTACTCTATGCCTCAAAATTTCTAAATACTTCTGGGATGTAAGGTTTTCATTGTTAATTTCATAATGCACCTTTTCATTTTGGCTTATGCAGAATACATAAAAACTAACTCGTCTTGGAAATTCCTTTGCCTAGTTACATGCGGATTTTGTCTAGCCCAATAATGATCATGTCGACGATTTACGATTCCTTCCCTGGAGAATTTAGACTCGTTACTTCCACATCGTCACAACGTTTGGAGATATGGCATAGGCGGCAAAAATTTCAAAAAAATTTTTTCGCTTAAACGTCGTAGAAAATATTAAAACATACATAATACATGATTTGGGAACGATTTTTTTTAGTCTATCGGTCTGTGGGTCTATCGCTCTGTCGATCTGTCGGTCTGTATGTCTGTAGTCACGATAACTTTAGAACGAATTGATATATCGTCTTTAAATTTGGTATACAGTTAGAATTCGATAAAGGAACGGTACGGATTGTTTTTGGGTTAAATCGCTTTAGCGGGTAGGGGATGAATGAGAGGTGATTTGGTGAAAATTGATATTTTTTCATTAAAACTCGAGTAATATAATGTTTTAGGGTTTTTTTTATTAGAAAACCTTTAATTTCATTAAGCATGTAGTATTTTGTGCTAAAATTAAACTAGGTGTTGAATTTACCGGTCACCTTCTGACAACAACTTTGTCCAGCTCTTTGACTACCTTTCTGAAAAAACCGACTATCTGATTTCTGAATATCCTTCCTCCGAGGTCACTATTCTTGGCGACTTCAATGTACATAATAAGGAATGGCTAGGATCTTCAAAAACCGATCCACAAGGGAGAGCAGCGGAGGCCTTTGCAGTCAGCAATTCTTTGGCCAATATGGTTCAGCAACCTACTTACTTTCCTCGTATCCCAACACACAGCTCAAATCCCTTGGATCTCCTTCTTACTACAAATCCTGAGTGCTATAAGATATCAGTCACCGCCCCCCTTGGTCGCTCAGACCACGGCATGGTCACTGCTTCCTGTGCAATGCAACCCGAGGTCACACAGTCATCACACCCACGTATCGTTTGGCACTACAACTCCGCAAACTGGGACGAAATGCGGGATTACTTTTCCTCATTTCCATGGGCGTCTGTCTGCTTTTCTCATCCTGACCCCTCTGATATCTCACAAAACGTCACCGAAATTATCCAAGCTGGCATGGAATTATTTATTCCACGTACACAGAAAACCTCTTCAGCCACTCAAAAGCCCTGGTTCTCTAAATCCTGTGACAAGGCCAGACTTGAAAAGGTCAAAGCTCACAAAACGCTTCTACACAATCCCAGTCAAGAAAATCGTCAAGCATTCAACGACGCAAGAAACCGCTATGTCCGCATTCTTTCTGAGGCAAAAAACTCGTTTAATAACCACATCAAAAACAAAGTCCTCTCAAGCTCCAACGGCGGCAAACCCTTCTGGACTCTTGCTAAGTCTATTGGGAATAATTTCTGCAAGAGCACGTTCCCACCTCTTGTCTCAGGTGATGAAATTGTTTCTACCGCCCTGGGCAAGGCTGAACTTTTTGCTTCGTTGTTCGCCGGAAATTCTACTCTCAACCCACCTCCAAATGTTCAACCACCAACAGTCCCCAATGTCGCGCATAAAATGACTGATATCATTTTCAAAACTAACAAGGTACGAAAGATGCTCTCTTCTCTTAATACCAGGAAAGCCTCTGGCCTTGACGAGATCCCAGCAATTGTTCTCAAAAAATGCGCACCAGAACTTGCTCCTGTCCTGACTCGTCTGTTTCAGATATCTTACAATAAAGGCATATTCCCTAGTAACTGGAAAACTGCTCGAGTACAACCCATCCCCAAGAAAGGATCCAAAGCGCTTCCTAGCAACTACAGGCCTATTTCTCTCCTTTCAGTCATCTCTAAAGTGATGGAAAAGTATATAAACACCGAACTACTAAAATTCCTTGAAAAACACAGTCTAATCCACGACAGGCAGTATGGATTCCGTCAGCGCAGATCAACTGCCGACCTCCTTTCCTTTGTCACCCATTCTTGGAACAAGTCTATGGAACAACACGGTGAATCCCAGATTGTTGCTCTAGACATATCCAAAGCATTCGACCAGGTCTGGCACGCAGCACTGCTTAATAAACTTCCGGCCTATGGCCTACCACCAAAACTTTGTACCTGGACAGCAAATTTCCTCTCCAACAGGAGCATATCTGTTGTTGTGGATGGCCATTCCTCTAAACTGTATCCAATTAATGCAGGAGTTCCTCAAGGTTCAGCTTTAGCCCCTACTTTGTTTCTTCTCCACATCAATGACCTCCTCTCTAGCACATCCAACCCAGTTCACAGTTACGCGGACGACAGCACCCTGAACTCAAACATACAATATTCTAAGCCTGTCTCTTTAGCCCAATTAGATGAGGATCGCAGACTCATGGAGGGTTCTGTCTCCGTAGACCTCCAAAAAATATTAGACTGGGGAAGTAGAAATCTTGTACAATTCAACCCCACCAAAACTAAGTCTTGCTTTCTTTCTCACAAGAGATACAGCAGCCCTAGACCCATCACAATGAACAACCAAGTTATTCAAAGTAATGAGTCTTTTTCTCTTGTTGGCATTTCTGTGGATCGAAATCTTAATTGGCACCAACATGTTACATCAATTGCAGAAGCGGCTGCTAAGAAATTGGGTTTCCTCTTCCGGGCTCGCAAATACTTTTCACCAACTAATCTCTATACCTTATACACTTCACAAATAAGGCCAAACCTCGAATACTGCTCCCACATCTGGGGTGCAGCTGCCGCTTCTACACTCGCTATCCTGGACTCCATTCAAAAGAGAGCTATACGTCTCATCGGTGACTCTACCCTCACCCAAAGGCTTCCATCCCTTGCCCACCGACGCGCCGTTGGTGACCTCTCTCTCTTTTATAGATATCTGCACGGGCACTGCTCAGAGGAGCTTTCCTCCATAATTCCCCCACCTGCTGCCCCCAGCAGATCTACCAGGGGAACAGAGCGAATGCACCCTTTTAATGTCCAGGTCACCAGACATAGAACATCTTGTTATGCCCGCTCTTTTGTCCCGAGGACTTCCAAGTTGTCGAATTCCTTGCCGGCACATGTTTTTCCTTCTCCTCGGAACCTCCAAACCTTCAAGTCCAGAATTAACAAGCTACCTCTTTCCTCCTTGTCAACACCCACGGTACGATAGTATTTAGGCTGTAAGCCCTCGTGGTGTGTTGTTGACATTAAAAAAAAAAAAAATGTGTGGGGGTGGAATATTGTTGACAAAAATTTCTAAATTTTGTTTTGTTAAAATGGCGTAATGGGTCTCAGGATATATATAAATTGACTCTGGAACGAACATTTTGTCGCCTGTCGGTCTGTCGGTCGGACAGACATCAAGCTATGGGCCTAAATGGCCTGTGAATGTTTATAGCTACCTATTTAATTATCTTTCTATTAGGTTAGCAAGCTTATTGTAAAAAATGTGAATGGTAATAATCCTTACCCTTGTTTAGATAATACAAAGAAAAAAGTAACAAAAACCAATTAATGTGTAAACTAATGTTAGATCTGTCAGCATGTACGTCTGTCGGTTAATAGGCGCAATAAATTTCCAACGAATTGAGATACCACCTTCAAATTTGACATCCAGTTAGCATCCGACAAAGGAACGCCTCGAATTATTTTTAGGTAAGACCGCTTCAGGGGGTAGGGGATAAATAAGGGGTGATTAGGTGAAAATTGATATTTTTTCAATAAAACTCGAGTAATATAACGTTTCAAAAGTTTATGGGTACAGGAGTACAAATATTTTGTGGTCAAGCCATGGGCCCTAAATTGGTTCCATGAGAATGTCTTACTGACGAGAATAAATTATCGCAGCTATGTGAAAGTTATGACTCAATTTGTAGCACTATTTTTGACATACCGGGTCATATAGAAGTCTTGATTGGATATCTTGGCAATATTGAAGCCTTATAAGCTCATCTCCCGTATGAAGGACATGTCCAATATCTCCGAATAAGGATGTATTTCATGTTGTTTCAGGATTCATTGAATTGACATTTGTAAAATGCTTAAATCTTGGGTAGCAGCCGATATATGGCTATGCGGATAAGCTTGAAAATAACCCAAAACATTTACCTAATTTAGCTCATCACCTGTAACAGGCTTTGTAGAGTTGACCTTACATCGCTTGCTACTGCTAGTTTCCAACAAAAAGGGATTCCAGTCTTCGAAATTTATTTATGTTCATTAGTGGTAAAATCGGATACCTTTGGTTAAATATCCTACAGGTTCTGGCCACAATTTTGCCACATTCACGATGCATATAAAATAAATTTTAAATATCACTATTGGAATATTCACTATTTTCCATTTTATGGCAATTAGATAATGCACCTTATACAAATAGCAATAACACTAGTAACAATGCTTAATGTGTACCACTACAATTGTTTACACACTTCTTTTATATATTTCAACAACATACCACGAGGGCTTTTAGCCTAAATAGTGTCGTACCGTGGGTGTCGACAAGGAGTAAAGGGGCAACTTGTTAATTCTGGACTTGAAGGTTTGGAGGTTCGAAGGAGAAGGAA
Source organism: Tillus elongatus (assembly GCA_964006375.1). Taxonomy (NCBI): domain Eukaryota; kingdom Metazoa; phylum Arthropoda; class Insecta; order Coleoptera; family Cleridae; genus Tillus; species Tillus elongatus. Next base: position 313,829,067 of record OZ023262.1, on the reverse strand, counting down.
AAACATGTGCCGGCAAGGAATTCCACAACTTGGAAGTCCTCGGGACAAAAGAGCCGACATAACAAGATGATCTATATCTGGTGACCTGCACAGTAAAAGGGTGCATTCGCTGTGTTCCACTGGTAGACCTGTTGGGGCAGCAGGTGAAGGAACTATGGAAGAAAGCTCCTCTGAGCAGTGCCCGTGCATATATCTATAAAAGAGAGAGAGGTCACCAACGGCACGTCGGTGTGCAAGCGATGGCAGCCTTTGGGTAAGGGTAGGGTCATCGATGAGACGTATAGCTGAATAGAGTCCAGAATAGCGAGTGTAGAAGCGGCAGCTGCACCCCATATGTGGGAGCAGTATTCGAGGTTTGGCCTAATTTGAGAAGTATATAAGGTATAGAGATTAGCAACTTGTTCAGCATACGTATAATTTGCTATTTTAGTGAATTTGTATTAAAAAAATTCACTTTTGGGTGAGGGTAGGGTCACCGATGAAACGTATAGCTCTCTTCTGAATGGAGTCCAGGATAACGAATGTAGAAGCGGCAGCGGCACCCCAGATGTGGAATCAGTATTCGAGGTTAGGCCTTATTGGTGAAGTATATAAGGTATAGAGATTAGCTGATGAAAAGTATTTGCGAGTGCGGAAGAGAAAACCTAATTTCTTAGCAGCCGCTTCTGCAATTGATGTGACATGTTGGTGCCAATTGAGATCTCGATCCACAGAAATGCCAACAAGTGAAAAGGACTCATTAATTTCAATAACTTGGTTGTTCACTGTAATGGGTCTAGGGCTGGTGTATCTCTTATGAGAAAGAAAGCAAAACTGATATTTGGTGGTGTTGAATTGTAGAAGATTTGTATTTTCCCAGGCTAATATTTTTTGGAGATCCACGGAGACAGAACTCTCCATGAGTCTGCGATCCTCATCTAATTGGACTAAACAGACAGGCTTAGAATATTGTATATTTGAGTGGAGGGTGCTGTGGTCTGCGTAACTGTGAACTGGGTTGGATGTGCTAGAGAGGAGGTCATTGATGTGGAGAAGCAGCAAAGTAGGGGCTAAAGCTGAACCTTAAGGAACTCTTGCATTAATTGGATACAGTTTAGATAAATGACCACCCACGACAACAGAAATGCTCCGGTTGGAGAGGAAATTTGCTGTCCAGGTAGAGAGTTTTGGTGGTAGGCCATAAGCCGGCAGTTTATTAAGCAGCGCTGCGTTCCAGACCTGGTCGTATGCTTTGGATATATCTAGAGCGACGATCTGGGATTCACCATGTAGTTCAATAGACTTGTTCAAAGAATGGGTGACAACAGAAAGGAGGTCGACAGTTGATCTACGCTGACGAATTCCAAACTACCTGTCGTGGATTAGACTGTGTTTTTCAAGAAATTTTAGTAATTCGATGTTTATATACTTTTCTATCACTTTAGAGACGACTGAAAGGAGAGAAATAGGCCCGTAGTTGCTAAGAAGTACTTTAGATCCTGTCTTGGGGACGGGTTGTACTCGAGCAGTTTTCCAGTTGCTAGGGAATATGCCTCTATTGTAAGATGTCTGAAACAGACGAGTCAGGGCAGGAGCAAGTTCTGGTGCGCATTTTTTGAGAAGAATTGCTGGGATCTCGTCAAGGCCAGAGGTTTTCCTGGTATTAAGAGAAGAGAGCATGTTTTGTACCTTTTTAGTTTTGAAAATTATATCGTCATTTTATGCGCGACATTGGGGACTGTGGGTGGCTGAAAATTTGGAGGTGGGTTGAGAGTCTAATTGCCGGCGAACAACGAGGCAAAAATTTCAGTCTTGCCCAGTGCGGTAGAAACAATTTCTTCCCCTGAGACAAGAGGTGGGAGCGTGCTCTTGCAGAAATTATTCCCAATAGATTTAGCAAGAGTCCAGAAGGGTTTGCTGCCGTTGGAGTTTGAGAGGACTTTGCTTTTGATGTGCTTATTAAACGACGGGACACGAACACGGGATTGTGTATAAGCGTTTTGTGAGCTTTGACCTTTTCAAGTCTGGCCTTGTCACAAGATTTAGAGAACCAGGGCTTTTGAGTGGCTGAAGAGGATTTCTGTGTATGTGGAATAAATAATTCCATGCCAGCTTGGATAATTTCGGTGACGTTTTGTGCGATATCAGAGGGATCAGGACGAGAAAAGCAGACAGACGCCTATGGAAATGAAGAAAAGTAATCCCGAATTCCGTCCCAGTTCGCGGAGTTGTAGGGCCAAACGATACGTGCGTGTGATGGCTGTGTGATCTCAGGCTGGATTGCGCAGGAAGCAGTGACCATGCCGTGGCCTGAGCGACGAAGGAGGGCGGTGACTGATGTCTTATAGCATTCAAGTTTTGTAGTAAGAAGGAGATCCAAGGGATTTGAGCGGTGTGCTGGGATGCGAGGAAAGTAAATAGGTTGCTGAGCCATATTGGCTAAATAATTGCTGACTGCAAAGGCCTCCGCAGCTCTCCCTTATGGATTGGTTTTTGAAGATCCTAGCCATTCCTTATTGTGGACATTGAAGTCACCAAGAATAGTGACCTCGGAGGAAGGATATTCAGAAATCAGATGGTCGGTTTTTTCAGAAAGCTATCCGAAGAGTTAAAGAAAGTTGTTGTCAGAAGGTGACCGGTAAATGCAACAGATGAATTTAATTGCAACCCTGAAAGAGTGTTTAATCCAAAATATGTCTTTTCTTCCAGCTTCTTAATTGGGGAGTCTGGTGCAGGGTAGATTGCTACGGACGTATGCGCACACGGATCCATGCAATCTAAATGAACTAAGGAGCTCATACCCCGGGAAATTAAGGTGATTAGTGGCTGTTTTGGCACTGATTTGGGTTTCGGTGAGAAAGATAATTTGGGGCTTATTAGCCTGGAGGAAATGGTGGACGGAGTTCAGGTTAGAATTTAGGCCACATATATTCGAGAAGAATATGTTAAACCTTGATGTCGGTGCCCCCTGCACACCCCTCTCCCGGAGATCCGAATGGAGGGGTATATTACCTCCAGAATCTTTTGTACAAGGAGGAGTCATAATAATTTTTGTTTATAAGGGAAACCGACTCATACACCAGAACCGGAAATGTCCGTTGGGACCTTACCGGCCCCTTGGTGTAAGGGGTGGTACCTCCTCGGGCGTAAACAAAATCCTTTGCTATCACGTAAAGGAAAAGTCCACTACCTCCTACCAAATAAATAAATTTGACAAATAATGGCAAGAGACATTTTATATTTTTAAGATAGTTTTCAATTTCATGGCCTACGTTCTGAATGCGGATTCCTATTTATTATTTGTGACATATCTTTCAATGTATGCTTCATAAAAACTAAAACTTCTAATGTTTTTGTTTTCTAAAGGCATCTAAACTAACTTGTTGTCATATTGTCACCTTGTTGAATCATTCTCAATATTGGCATTATAGAATTTAGTTGTGAGACTTCTCTTTTTCTTTTATTTAAAAAAACTTTAATAACAGGAAAACTTTCGCAGATAAGTATAGGGTATACTATAACTAGTCGACGTAAAACTAAAATTTATATCCAAATATGTAAAAACATATGGGGGGGTTCAATTACAAAATGAGTTTTTGATCTTTGAAGTTTTCTTGATTCTCCATTAAATTTGGAACATACTGTATAAATGATATCAATTATTCTTATACATTCTAGAAACCTAATATATGTACTAGCGACTAACAAAATTTTATTTCTTAATTATGAAAAATAAATGACGACAAATGGCTTCTACATTTCAATGCAAATGAATAAACATTTTAAAAAATCACAATAACTTTGAAACAATTGAAGGTCGATTAGGAGAGTTGACGTTGTTGTACACATAATTTTACCTACAATCCAAGCATGTAAAACTATACAAGCTGTTCCATTAAAAGTAACAAAGTTGATCGCTAGTTCCGGCTAAACCGGAAGTGACATCGACTCCAAATTATTTTACATGGAAAGAGCGTTATGTCTTATATATGAGTGCAAATTTTTAGAATTGAAATACGTTAATAACTAGAAAAACGTACAACCAACGCATTCCGTGGTATACCCATATATATATATATATATATATATATATATATATATATATATATATATATATATATATATATATATATATATATATATATATATATATATATATATATATATATATATATATATATATATAACTGACACCATGTGTTCTAGGGGACCTAGTTCGCGCTCATTTGACGAAATTTTTTAAAATTTAAAATTCGCGATCTCCTCATTAGTTAATTTTTTTAAGAAACTTTGCAAAAACTGCTGAGGTTTAGATGTCAGAAAAGTAATGTGCCGTAACATAGGTAATGATTCTAAATTAGAAATGCAAATATGTAACAAATGTGATCACTTTTGCAATTAGTTAGATTTTATTTTTCGTAAATTGCCGTCAATGACTAAACAATAACTTCGTAATTTCAAATATCAATATTCTGTATTTGCATTTGCTGACACAGGAAGAACAACAAAATATTAAATACTTGTCGTAGGCTGATTCGATGAGCCATAAAATATCTATAACCAGTCAATCAACTTAACAATAAGCCAGCTAAAGAAGAAAAGTCATCACCAGAGAGATAGATGTATTAGAAAGTGCCCACACTGATCTGCGATTTGTTTTATTTTCTCCTTTGCGTATGCGGAGGGATACAGACACGATTATTAGAAACTTTGTAACAAGTGGCATTTCACTTCCCCTTTATCATTTTATCACACATCGCAGACTATTACTAGTAACGCAATTGCAATGATGGGCTGTCCGTTTTGTCTTGTTATGAAAGTTCACATCATCAAGACTATATTATCTCTGACACAATCATCTTGTTCATAGGGGATCAGTAATTCGCTAAACGATCGGATTTATTTACGCACGAGCTTTGAAGATTCTGATCTATTAGTGAATTTTCGTAGAAAAAATTCAGCAATGGGGAGATCCCGATTTTTGAATTTTGAAAACATTTCTTCAAATGAGCACAAACTAGGACCCCTATAACTCATATCCGCAGAAGCAGAAGAAAATGAAAAATGTGCTTAAAATATTGTTTAATAACGGTATACTTAGTTAGCTCTTTCTTTTCTGAATTCAGCACACTATTTTTTTTTGAAACTTTTATTCACTCGTTTAAAAATTATTTACAGTTGTAGTTGCAAGAACGTATTTCATTCATTGTGATCAGAAATGCATTAATTAGTCAATTTTTCGTTAAATAAACAACAAAACCAAACGTTCAAAAATGTTTGTTCAGTTAAGTAAGTGTTCAAATTGTTGACCACCAGCTTCCATACAAAAGTACAAATTTTGTTCAAAACGAGCTCCGACATTCTAGAGCATTTGTTGAGTTATTAGACGGCATTCTTCAACAATGCGTCGTCGTAATTCTTCCAGGGACTCCGGTTCTGTTGCGAAAATTCTACACTTTAAATGGCCCCATAGAAAGAAGTCTAAAGGAGTTCAATCTGGTGATCTAGGGGGCCATCAATAGCACCTCTACGACCAATTCATTGCTCTGGAAACTCTCTGTTTAAAAACTCCCCAACACTCTGTGAAAAATGCGGAGGAGCTCCATCTTTTTGAAACACTAATTGATTTTCTTGATAGCGATCATCATTTTCAACAATGTCAATTAGTAGAGGATAAACGATATCTGGTAGTAACTCCAAATACGTTTCAAATTTCCATCAAGAAAAATTGGTACGATTAAACGGTCTCCAAAAATGCCAGTCCAGACATTCAATTTCTGTGGAGTTTGAGTCTGGACTTCGTGAAAATTTCTTGGATTATTATCTGCCTTATAACGACAATTATGACCATTGACTGTAGAGTTTAATAAAAACGTACACTGGTCTAAAAAACGGATATTGAACAGAAAATTCCCGTTATCAGCTATTCGTGCAGTCATAACTTCACAAAACTCCAGCCGCCGATCAAAATCATGTTCATTCAGTTGTTGTACAAGATGAATTTTATACAGGTGAAATTTATGATGCTTCCAAATTCGCTGAATAGTTCTTCTTTTGATGTTTGAAACAGTGGCCAATTTTCTCGTGCTCAAAGTTGGGTCTGCAATAATTTGTCCTAAAACTTCAATCTCGGTAGTCTCATTTCTAACCGGAAATTCACGTTCTGGATCCCGTTTTTTGTTGGCTACTGCACCACTTTGTCGAAACTTTGCAACTAACTCCCAAATGTATTTTCTGTTAACATGTCTGTTCGGATGTCGTTCATTAAACAAATTTGCGGTACGGTTGGCACAGTCATCGTTTTTGAAAAGAAGAGTAATTATTTCAACTCATCTACAGAATACACCATTGTGAAATTAATTTTCGGTAGTACTATCAAGTGTCAAGCCGACCGATAAACTGAAATAATAATCCGCATTTCTCTCATTCTGATAAGAAATGTTCTGATAGTCATTTTTTTGTTTACAAACCAATAAAACATTGACTATCAGCACATTTCTTTTCGGAATGAGTGTAATGTGTTTTTGCGTTTTTAACTGTGAATAATTTTTAAGCGAGTTGACAAACCTTCCAAATAAATTAGTGTTCTAAATTCAGAAAGAAAAATTAGCTTTCAAATGATGTAATACTCGACCCATGTTCCCTATTTAAAAAGTGAGGGTTGTTATCACCACCCTTAAGGGGATGATGAGACAGAGTTTAGTTTTATGTCAAAATATGTCCCCCGCAATATTAAAATTGACCTGTGTCGGCGTTTCTTTAAAAAAAAATTTCTCTGGACGCAAATCGGTCTGTTTCGTTTTCAATGCGCCACCCTATATATATATATATATCTATATATATATATATATATATATATATATATATATATATATATATATATATATATATATATATATATATATATATATGTATAAATATATATATATATATATATATATATATATATATATATATATATATATATATATATATATATATATATATATATATATAGTGTGGCGCATTAAAAACGAAACAGACCGATTTGCGTCCAGCCAGAGAAATTTTTTTTCAAGAAACGCTGAAACAGGTCAAATTTAATATTGAGGGGGACATGTTTTGACATAAAACACAACTTTGTCACATCAACCCCTTAAGGTTGGTGATAACAACCCTTATATTTTAAACAGGCAACATGGGTCGAATGGTACATCAATTGAAAGCTCTTTCTTTTCTGAATTCAGCAAACTAATTTTTTTGGAAGTTTCATCAACTGGTTTAAAAATTATTCACAGTTGAAGATGCAAAAACGCATTTCACTCATTCCGATAAGAAATGTGCTGATAGTCAATGTTTTGTTGGTTTGTAAACAGAAAATTGACTATCAGAACATTTCTTATCGGAATGAGAAAAATGCAGTTTGTTAGTTCAGTTTATCAGTCGGTTTGATACTTGATAGTACTACCGAAAATTAATTTCACAATGGTGTATTCTGTAGAAGAAAGAGTTGAAATAATTACTCTTTTTTTCAAAAACGATGACTGTGCCAACCGTACCGCAAATTTGTTTAATGAACGACATCCGAACAGACATGTTAACAGAAAATACATTTTGGAGTTAGTTGCAAAGTTTCGACAAAGTGGTTCAGTAGCCAACAAAAAACGGGATCCTGAACGTGAATTTCCGGTTAGAAATGAGACTACTCAGATTAAAGTTCTAGGACAAATTGCTGCAGACCCAACATTGAGCACGAGAAAATTGGCCACTGTTTCAAACATCCAAAGAAGAACTATTCAGCGAATATTCAAGCATCGTAAATTTCACCCGTATAAAATTCGTCTTGTACAACAACTGAATGAAGATGATTTTGATCGGCGGCTGGAGTTTTGTGAAGTTATGACTGCACGAATAGCTGATAACGGGAACTTTCTGTTCAATATCTGTCTTTCAGACGAGTGTACGTTTTTATTAAATTCTACAGTCTATCGTCATAATTGTCGTTATTGGGCAGATAATAATCCAAGAAATTGTCACGAAGTCCACACTCAAACTCCACAGAAATTGAATGTCTGGACTGGCATTTTGGGAGAGAGTTTAATCGGACCAATTTTTCTTGTTGGCAATTTGAGTGGCGAAACGTATTTGTAGTTACTAGAAGATATTTTTTACCCTCTACTAACTGACATTGTTGAAAATGATGATCGCTATCAAGAAAATCAATTAATGTTTCAACAAGATGGAGCTCCTCCGCATTTTTCACAACGTGTTAGGGAGTTTTTGAATAGAGAGTTTCCAGAGCAATGGATTGATGTAGAGGTGCTATTAAGTGGCCCCCTAGATCACCGGATTTAACTCATTTAGACTTATTTCTATGGGGTCGTTTAAATAGTAGAATTTTCGCTACAGAACCGGAGTCTCTGGAAGAATTACAACAACGCATTGTTTAAGAATGCCATCTAATAACTCCACAAACGCTCCAGAATATCAGAGCTCGTTTTGAACAAAATTTGTACTTTTGTGTGGAAGCTGGTGGTCAACAATTTGAACACTTACTTAACTGAATAAACATTTTTGAACGTTTGGTTTTGTTTTTTAGTTGTTTTTTTTTAACGAAAAATTGACTAATCAGTGCATTTCTTATCACAATGAATGAAATATGTTCTTGCAACTTCAACTGTAAATAATTTTTAAACAATTTAATAAAACTTCCAAAAAAATTTGTGTGCTGAATTCAGAAAAGAAAGAGCTTTCAAATGATGTAACACTCGACCTATATTCCCTATTTAAAATATAAGGGTTGCTATCACCACTTTTAAGGGGTTGATGTGACAAAGTTGGGTTTTATGTCAAAACATGTCCCCCTCAATATTAAAATTGACGTGTTTCCGCGTTTCTTAAAAAAAATTCTCTGGACGCAAATCGGTCTGTTTCGTTTTCAATGCGCCACCTGTATATATATATATATATATATATATATATATATATATATATATATATATATATATATATATATATATATATATATATATATGAAGCCTTGGCGGTTGAGGTGTAAGAACGTGCGCCTCTGAACCGATGAACTGAAGGGTACTGGGTTCGATTCCCAGGGTTTACCTTTTTTTTTCGGTACAAACTGTAATAAATTAACATCAACCGAGCTTCCGGCATTATATTTGAGCAAGTTGAATGTCAGCACGTTCCGACCTTTGGAGGTGGCGTAAAGCCGTTGATATCGTGTCCATGCGATGTTGGGCACGTTAAAGATCGCTACCTTCCTTACAGAAAGGCAGATGTTAGGCAAAATTTTCAGGATAGTGAGGTGAAACTGCTCCCTGGCGTCGGTGATTGGCCATAGCCGCGAGAATAGGCCGACCTTAAAGCAAACTTAGCTCATTCTCTGAGTTTGAGGCCCTCTCTAAAAATATTCTAAGCGTTTCGCTGGAATCTATGGCATCTTGCAGTGAAAGATTGGTGCATTCGGGGCCTTTAGATTCTTTGTCCGAATCGGAATCTTCTATCACTTTTTGGGTAGTGTTCAAACTTGCAGCTTCAATTATCTCGGAATCTGTTGGAATACCTGAAGTTCCCACAGAGTTATCTATGTTCCCGTGATCCATCGCATTCGACACTTTATATATATATATTTATATATATATATATATATATATATATATATATATATATATATATATATATATATATATATATATATATATATATATATATATACATATGTATATATATATATATATATATATATATATATATATATATATATATATATATATATATATATATATATATATATACAGGGTGTTCCAGTTTATAGTAGCAGGACTTTAACAGTCAGTAGAACAGATGATTCTAAGACAAAAAGTTTATATAAACATAACCTCTAATTTGCTTCAGAACAGAGATACAGGGTGTTGAAATTTAATATTTTTTAAACAGTCTTTTACAATATCTTTGGAAAAAAGTGACATACTTTCATGCAATTCCGTACACGTTATATGTAGACTGAGGTTGTTATTCGGTGGTATTCTTGTGTCAAATTATATACTGGGTGTTACTTTTCCGGGTTCCGTAGACTATTTGAAATAATAGAACTTCTTTCACGTACGCCACTGACATTGTATAATACCTTTTTCTCAAAGAACAATCTCATTTTTGTTTACTTGTACTTTTATGCTATCTTGAGCGGTTATCGAAATATCACTAGTTTTTTGAAGCAGATATGTTTTTTTGCCTAGGAGACCCAAGTTTGTTGAAGAAGATGTAAAACTCAATATTTTATTGGCTTTTGAAGAAGATCCAACAACTTCTACCCGTCGAGTTGCACGTGAAAATTATGTTAATCAATCAACAGTTTAAAGGTGTCTCAAAAACTAAAAAATGCATCCCTATAAACTACAACACGTTCAAGAGTTGATTGGCGGTGATTCTGATAGAAGATTGCAATTTTGTGAACAACTCCTGGACATGTTACATAGAAATTTTATTTCTTCGGCTGACGTTCTGTTTTCCGATGAAGCAACATTTCTTGCGAATGGCGATGTAAACAGGCAAAATTGCAGATACTGGGCTGCCGAAAACCCCCACTGGATGCGACAAACACACACTCAGCTTCCTTAGAAGTTGAACGTTTGGGCTAGTATCATTGGTGCTTACGTAGTTGGACCTGTTTTTATAGAAAATCTAAACGGTCCAAGATATTTAGAAATGCTAAGCGAACAAGTTGTCCCAATGTTAGCAGAATTGTATCCAAATGTAATGGAACCTAATATTCCCCATGAAAGGATATGGTTTCAACAAGACGGTGCACCGCCCAATTTTGCTCCACAAGTACGGGAGTATTTACACGAAGTCTTTCCACAAAGATGGATTGGACGAAGAGGTTTCGTAGACTGGCCCGCTAAATCACCAGATTTTACACCTCTTGATTTCTTTTTATGGGGATACCTTAAAAACAGAGTGTATAAAATGCAACTTGTTGATTTAAATGATTTAAAAATGAAAATAGAAACAGAAATTAGGAATGTAACGCCTGACGTGTTGAACAGAGTTAGGGAAAAATACCAGAGCAGACTATTCAAGGGAATGGAGAACATTTTGAACATTTATTATAAGAAAGGGACGTTTTTATTAGGTTTATTTTCGAAATTTGAGTTTCAGGGTAAACTGTTTAGTTTTAATATTCCGGTATTAAATTTCCACCCTGTATTGAAGACTGTAATATTAGACCATACATATGGGCTATCTCCACATTCAGAAAAATGTGATCCATCGAATTGTGATAAAAAAATGTAGGGTTGCTATTTTTTAAAAAAAGCATAAAGTGGTGGGGGTAAAATGGTGGAAGTTTAATTCTTTTAACTATGATTATAAGATAATGTTCGACAAATTAAACTTCACGTGTCTCAGCGTTTTCCACAAAAACTATTTTTTGCTGAATAATGAATTTTATTCCATAAGTGTGTTTCACACTGTATATATTTATACAGGGTCCCACGACAAACGTCCACGATCGATTTCTCGGAAACTATACTTGGGAAAATTTTTAAAATTTGGCAGCTCACTAAAGTGGATAGGGCAACTCGGATAAAATATTTTCAAGATGGTGATGGCACTTCCGGTTATACAGGGGGTTGATGTTAACTAACTTATTTCAAATAGGACTTTATATATATATATATATATATATATATATATATATATATATATATATATATATATTTATATGTATATATATATATATATATATATATATATATATATATATATATATATATATATATATATATATATATATACAGGGTCGCTGATAAGTCTGGAAACGGTCGATTATCCGGGAAAATATACAAGGTGTCGAAAAAAGTTTTATACAAAAGTTTTTGGGTTCTTCAATGTCTACTAGGCGGTGATAATTTCATTTATACAGGGTTGGTCATACAGGCGTGGCACACCAATATTAATTTTTTTTTAATGGAACACCCTATATATTATTCGATATTTCAATCCTTCCCTTAATTTTGAGCAACATTTATCAGAAGCATGATGTACATAAACTCAATCGTTTCCGGGTAAAAAAATAAATAAAAATAAACGCTATTGTTTTTAAAATCTATTGGATGAAGAACAAAAATAAATGAAAAGTAGATTATCTCTTGAAAACAATCTGTGAATGTGAAAAGAACCGGTTGCGATGTTTTTAACATTGTTTGGAATCCTATTTTATAAGATGTTCAAAGTGTTCTCCATTGACCTCCTGACAATAATGAATTCGCTTAACAAAACATTGCACTGCATTTACAAGAGCGTTTTGAGGAATGTTATTAATTTCATGCACAATCCTTGCTTGCAACTCTTCAATATTCTGCGGTCTATTTTGGTAAATTACATTTTTTACATGACCCCACAAAAAAAAGTCAAGCGGCGTCATGTCGGGAGACCTAGCTGGCCATTCAATAGTTCCCTGCGCCCTATCCATCTGCCAGGAAAGGTTTGATTCAGATATTCCCGTACCTCAATTCCAAAATGAGAGGGTGCCCCATCCTGCTGAAACCATATTTCTTCCGCTGGTAGATTTGGGTCGTTATTGTTCGGAAATAATCGACTTACGTCTGGAACAATTGATTCTTGCAAAAGTGTCAAATATCGAGCAGAGTTCAAATTACCGTGTATAAAATAAGGTCCTATGATATGTCCACCAATAATAGCACACCAAACATTTACTTTTTGCGGTCTTTGGGTGTGAATTTGTTCCATCCAATGTGGGTTTTCGTCTGACCAGTACCTACAGTTGTGTCGGTTGACTTGTCCATTCAAACAAAATGTAGATTCGTCGGAAAACAAAATGTGGTTGGCAAAGTTAAAATTTTGGCGTAACTTCTCCATAATAAGTTCACAGAACTCGATTCTGCGATCAAAATCGTCTTCACTCAGTTCTTGCAATAAATGAATTTTATATGGACGGAACTTTTCCCGCTTCGTAATCTTTTGAATTGAATATCGACTCATATTGTGATTTAAAGCCAATTGCTGTGCCGAAGTTTTCGGATTTTCCACCACATCCAATATTACATTCAAAGAATTTTCTTCATTTGTAACGGTTACTGGCCTTCCAGTTCTAGCTTTATCCTTGATACCGCCAGTTTCGTGAAAACGATGCAAAGTTTTCGAAACTGTGGATTTGGAGATCGATTCCCGCTCAGGATGCAACTCATTGAACATAATCACCACTTGAGCAAAACTTCGTGTTCTATCACCGTACCCTATCATCATTAAAATTTCGATACGTTCGGTTTCACTTAAACTTGCCATTTTGCACAAAAACTGTTGACACTAAATTACTAATGTTTCAAAACTGTTGACACTAAATGAATGTTTGACATTCGTTGTCCTGGAAACATTTTAAAACAAAAGAATAATACTGCGTTTCTTATGGGCATCTTATCTTATCTTGGGATTCCAAACAATGTTAAAAACATCGCAACCGGTTCTTTTCACACTCACAGATTGTTTTCAAGAGATATTCTACTTTTCATTTATTTTTGTTCTTCATCCAATAGATTTTAAAAACAGTAGCGTTTATTTTTATTTATTTTTTTACCCGGAAACGATTGAGTTTAGGTACATTATGCTTCTCATAAATGTTGCTCAAAATTAAGAGAAGGATTGAAATATCGAATAATATATAGGGTGTTCCATTAAAAAAATAATAATATTGGTGTGCCACGCCTGTATGACCAACCCTGTATAAATAAAATTATCACCGCCTAGTAGACATTGAAGAACCCAAAAACTTTTGTATAAAACTTTTTTCGACACCTTGTATATTTTCCCGGATAATCGACCGTTTCCAGACTTATCAGCGACCCTGTATATATATATCATTATATCTTTAGATAGCACGCAAAATTTTAGACACATTTTATGCATAATGCCATATACCTAAGTCCAGCCGTTTTTGACATATATCAATTTTTATGTCAAAAATGACGTTTGCAGGCCTAAACATAACTGTCAATTCCTCCTATATGAAAGCCTTGGTCATTTTATTCGATTTCATTTCCTTGTAGAAGGGGTTTGGTGGCGCCAACTTTTGACCACCCCTGCCTTCAATGAGTGTCTTATTTCAAAAGGGACACACAGTAACTTGCAGTTCCAACCGATTCCTTTTTTGATAACTTTTCGACCTATATTGGGTATTTCCCATAGCTAAAAAGGACAGTTTTTGAGGTATTTAGAGACATTGAAAACATAACACAGCATAATTTTTCCTTCTACTGTGGTTGAACGTCAGCGTTAAGGCAAGTGTGCCATGATGAACAATTTATATTACATATTTGTCATTCTAAATTATTCGATAAATGCCAATGTACTAATGTTCACAGTTAACATGGAAAATCATTATTCCAATGCAGGTTATTTAAATTTATTTTACATCCATCGAGAATGTAACCGAATTACTAGTAGAACATGTAGAAGGTTTAATGAGTTAAATCCTAATCTGCCACCCATGTGTGAAGAGAATTTCAGTTGGATTGAGTTAAACTTCCTAGAATTTGTTACTTTTAAAGCACCCAAAATTAATCCAGTGACTAGAGATGAAGATAACGAAATAACTGTCCTGGCTTATTTCGAAGCATATTCACATGCCTCTATTTACACTGCAGTGGACGACATAGGTATTCCTTACTCCTCTGTAGAAAGAATCTTGTGGAAGCACAAAATGCACAACTATAAGTTTACTTTAGTGCAAGCTCTGCATCCAGAAGATGCTAGTAAAAGGGTCCAGTTTTGTGAAACGATGTTGATTCATATTCAAGGAGATGATGACTTTAAAAAAATATATGGGCTGATGAATCGAAATGTTCTCATGAAGGAGTTTTCAATAGACATAACAGTCATTTTTGGACAAATAAAAACCCTCACGGTATTAGGGAAAAGGGATTCCAAGTAAAATTTAGTTTCAATGTGTTTTGTTTATTGAAAGGTAATAACTTTTATTATCATATTTATGATGGAACCTTAACTTCTAATCGTTACATGGAAATATTAAGAACAATAGTTACAGACTTTTTAGACAATTTACCATTATCAGAATATAGAACTTGTTGGTATCAACATGACGGAGATCCTTCTCACTCTACACGAGAAATATCTAACACACTCGACGATCTATTTGAAGATAGAGGGATTGGAAAGTGCGGTCCCTGGATATGGCCCGCAAGAACTCCAGATCTTACCCCGCTTGATTTCCATCTTTGGGGAAAGATAAAAACCAAAGTATATGAAACGCCCGTTAATTCACGCGAAAAATTAGAAATCGGTGTAAGAAGGGCGTTTGAAGAGTTAGATAGGAATGAGAGTCTGTCAGCAACCACTAGCGGCATTACGACACGAATATTAAAATGTTTAAGTGTTAATGGACAACATTTTGAGCAGTTACTAGTTTAGGAGGTGTGAGTTGTTTTGTTACTCGTGTTGTAATAATACTTCGAGAAATTATAAGATTATGTAAGGTAATAATGTTGTCATCCTTAGCATTTTTTAATTTTTTTTACCATAATTTAAATACATAATTTTCAAACACAGTCACAATAGTTCTTTATTTATAATTTTTAACTTGAACGTGAAATATTCTTGTTTCTACTGCATTTTTTGTTACATACAAAAAAAAGGACATCGCTCCGCTAACAATTACTATTTTCAAATCAATTTTAAAAAAGAAAACTGTAAGAGACAGGTATAGGGTAACGTATACTTAAAAGATAGGGAATTTAACGACGAATCAGATGCTGGGGACATATGGGTACCGTTCCATTAAAAAAAACTCAAGTTATCTCTGATTGAAAATTTTCAAATTCAAATGTATGTTATAAATAACAGTTATCTTAAAATCGTATTGCGTTTATAACAGTATGTAGAAATTTTTACGCTCTATGGGATAGTGAAAACCGCATGTTTCTATTTTGCCTTTAAAGATATCGTAATTTTTCTAAAGCGCTCGAATCGTAATTTTTTCTACAAAATGGCGAATAAATCCGAAATAGTACGAACTAACAAAAGGCTAATAATATACAGGTGTTCCATTTATTTATTTTTAAGTCTGGACGCAGCAAGTGCGTTATGGTAGTGAATTTTCATAAAAATGTTTTTAATAGCAAATATGTGTATTTTTTAAGAAAGCAGACATCAAATTTGGCTACCAGTATAACCTATATAATAGAAACAATCTGCCATGTCTCATCTAAATAACATTATTGTTTGAAAATATACCAAAATTTCCGAAAGTAAGCTTAAAGTGTGCCCGAAAATACTGGGTTCTTGGTCAACCTTATGGGTTAACAGCAAATTGAGCTATTCAAATTTGAAGCATTTAATGAAAATTCGCTACCATAACGCACTTGCTGCGTCCCGAATTTATTTTCTTACAAACATGCATTATATTTCGATGGAAAATGCAAAAATCAAATAAGGCGTGTTCGAATTAAAAAAAAAAGAGAATTTGTATCACCAACGACTTATGGGCCACCCTGTAATTGTAGAATTTTTCTTTAAGATGTAGCTCAAGACACCCTTTATGTATACAGTTTTTTTCGTATCTTGTAACGGATATATTGAACTTTATGGATTTTTACGAAAATTCGACAAAAATTATATGTAAGGCTAGATGCATTCTCGCAACAATTAGAACCGTAGACCGGTTTCGCTCTTATTAGAGCTCTTCAGTACGGCAAAATTATATATAAGGCTACTGCCAAAGCATCAGACAAAGGGTCTATTTGTAAGGAATTTTCTGGAAATATTTTAGTAAAATAAAGGACAATGACGGTTGAATCTAAGACTTCAGGCTTTGTAAAACATTCTTCTTGAGACATTTTCTTTCTATAGCTCCTAGTAGTTTCAGGTTATTTGTCTAAATGTTGCCAATTTTGACGTTTTAAATCGCGACTTTCACTTTTTGAGGAAAACTCCAATTAATTTTTCTTTAAATGTCCCTAACTCTTTTTATCTTTTAACCTAGGGAGCTAAATTTTAGGTAGGTTGTTTACTTATAATTATATGAACTTGCGTACCACAATTTGGTTGCCCTTACTTTGTTATTTTTGGAGATTTAGAGATATGCATTTTTTTAGAAAGAAAAAACAAAATTTTCCAGGAAAACCTTATCTAAGCCACTTGCAGAAGGAAGGTACTGACCAAATTTTATCAAGATTGGCCCATTTTTTTTTAGTTATCGGTGTGATACATATATATATATATATATATATATATATATATATATATATATATATATATATATATATATATATATGCATATAAAAACTCAAACTGAACCCGGATGTGTGTTCTAGGGGGGCTTAATTAGCGCTCATTTGAATTTAAAAAAAATCGTTAAAAAGTCGGGATCTCCTCATTAGTGATTTTTTAAAAGAAAATTCACTAAAACAAAGTTTGTGTCGACTTTCGGTATAACAGGAAGTCCAGGCCAATTGAAAATATTTTATTTAGAAAGATCAGTATCAAAAACGTGCGAATACCAATTTGCAGAATTTAAATACATGTAGTTCTCCAGAAACGTCTAATAGGCCACTCACCGTGAAGCACCTTGTATATATATATATATATATATATATATATATATATATATATATATATATATATATATATATATATATATATATATATATATATTATTTTTCCTAATAACCTAAACGGTTGATGCAGCCTGAAATAAACAAAATATGGTGAAAATAGCAACCTTCTATTTCCATTCATAACGGAGAGGCCCCACAAAAACAACGAAGTCCGGGCACCTGTACATTCGCGAAATTTGTGGCGTTTCCTCGGACACGCCTTTTTATGTAATATAAATGACAACAAGGGGTATTATTTTGGATTCTCTAAGTTCGAAATATAATTCCTAACTTAAATAGAATAAAAATTTAAAAATCAAAATTCATTGGGTATTTTTCGACCGAATAATTTCATAGTAATCCCCTTAGTTATAGAAATTGCCAGAATGATTATTGCATTAACTTTTCAGTCATAACTAACTAAAACATAAAGACCGTTATCATTACCTTTGGCCTTTCATCTCGACCATGTGTTATTTCCAATCGATATCACTGCAACAACAATGTGCAAACGGGGCTGCTGGGACCGACCCTTATCCACCACACAAACATCCAGCAGAATTCAACTGTCCACCACTTCCGTCTCCTTCCATGTCTCCCGAGGTGACTGGATATTTGGGTCCGGTTGACACAAGTCAAATTTTTATTTATACACACATCTTCACCCTAACCTAACCTAACCGCTACCCCAGTCATGACCCGATCCTGCACTTCCGCCCACGCCCTACGCTACGACCGACATCCTGCAGGCTACTGCAAACAGGACTACACCCTTTGTCCTGCAGTCAGCGGGACGACGACCAGGACCGCACTAGCAACAACGACGCCGGTCCGAATTCTCAGGCTTATGATATAAACAGTCTAGACACAGCATGTGCGTTATGGTAGCGAATTGTCAGAAAAATGTTTTTAAGGTCCAAACATGTCTTCTTTTAATGTGATTGGCAGATAGTAGGGCTAAGTTGGGTGAGTTAACGAAGCGCGTAAGATAACGTTAATATACAAGGTGGCCACTTGAACGAAACAGGGGCATTTTAAGGAAAGTTATCGTAATTTTAAATTTTGTTGAAAATCGCTCCAAGAAGTATATGTTACTTTCACGCGGGAAGACTTTTAGGCTTATTTTCAACATCGCGACACCAACCCTCAAGCGATGGTACGATCCACCACTAAAATCTTGAATAACAGGGGGGGGGGTCAAGTAGCACATGATTTTAGAGCTGGTGTAAACCTCTTTTCAGTTGTGCCTACTTTTTAGTTAATGTTCTTTAAAAAATTAACTAATGAGGATATCTCGATTTTTGAATCTTGAAAACATGTCTTCAAATAAGCGCGAACTGGGACCCCTAGAACGCATATCCGGGATCAGTTTCAATTTTTATATCTTATATATATATATATATATATATATATATATATATATATATATATATATATATATATATATATACAGGGTCGCTGATAAGTCTGGAAACGGTCGATTATCCGGGAAAATATACAAGGTGTCGAAAAAAGTTTTATACAAAAGTTTTTGGGTTCTTCAATGTCTACTAGGCGGTGATAATTTTATTTATACAGGGTTGGTCATACAGGCGTGGCACACCAATATTAATTTTTTTTTAATGGAACACCCTATATATTATTCGATATTTCAATCCTTCTCTTAATTTTGAGCAACATTTATGAGAAGCATAATGTACCTAAACTCAATCGTTTCCGGGTAAAAAAATAAATAAAAATAAACGCTACTGTTTTTAAAATCTATTGGATGAAGAACAAAAATAAATGAAAAGTAGAATATCTCTTGAAAACAATCTGTGAGTGTCAAAAGAACGGGTTGCGATGTTTTTAACATTGTTTGGAATCCCAAGATAAGATAAGATGCCCATAAGAAACGCAGTATTATTCTTTTGTTTTAAAATGTTTCCAGGACAACGAATGTCAAACATTCATTCAGTGTCAACAGTTTTGAAACATTAGTAATTTAGTGTCAACAGTTTTTGTGCAAAATGGCAAGTTTAAGTGAAACCGAACGTATCGAAATTTTAATGATGATAGGGTACGGTGATAGAACACGAAGTTTTGCTCAAGTGGTGATTATGTTCAATGAGTTGCATCCTGAGCGGGAATCGATCTCCAAATCCACAGTTTCGAAAACTTTGCATCGTTTTCACGAAACTGGCGGTATCAAGGATAAACCTAGAACTGGAAGGCCAGTAACCGTTACAAATGAAGAAAATTCTTTGAATGTAATATTGGATGTGGTGGAAAATCCGAAAACTTCGGCACAGCAATTGGCTTTAAATCACAATATGAGTCGATATTCAATTCAAAAGATTACGAAGCGGGAAAAGTTCCGTCCATATAAAATTCATTTATTGCAAGAACTGAGTGAAGACGATTTTGATCGCAGAATCGAGTTCTGTGAACTTATTATGGAGAAGTTACGCCAAAATTTTAACTTTGCCAACCATCTTATTTTATACACGGTAATTTGAACTCTGCTCGATATTTGACACTTTTGCAAGAATCAATTGTTCCAGACGTTAGTCGATTATTTCCGAACAATAACGACCCAAATCTACCAGCGGAAGAAATATGGTTTCAGCAGGATGGGGCACCCCCTCATTTTGGAATTGAGGTACGGGAATATCTGAATCAAACCTTTCCTGGCAGATGGATAGGGCGCAGGGGAACTATTGAATGGCCAGCTAGGTCTCCCGACATGACGCCGCTTGACTTTTTTTGTGGGGTCATGTAAAAAATTTAATTTACCAAAATAGACCGCAGAATATTGAAGAGTTGCAAGCAAGGATTGTGCATGAAATTAATAACATTCCTCAAAACGCTCTTGTAAATGCAGTGCAATGTTTTGTTAAGCGAATTCATTATTGTCAGGAGGTCAATGGAGAACACTTTGAACATCTTATAAAATAGGATTTCAAACAATGTTAAAAACATCGCAACCGGTTCTTTTCACACTCACAGATTGTTTTCAAGAGATATTCTACTTTTCATTTATTTTTGTTCTTCATCCAATAGATTTTAAAAACAATAGCGTTTATTTTTATTTATTTTTTTACCCGGAAACGATTGAGTTTATGTACATCATGCTTCTGATAAATGTTGCTCAAAATTAAGAGAAGGATTGAAATATCGAATAATATATAGGGTGTTCCATTAAAAAAAAATTAATATTGGTGTGCCACGCCTGTATGACCAACCCTGTATAAATGAAATTATCACCGCCTAGTAGACATTGAAGAACCCAAAAACTTTTGTATAAAACTTTTTTCGACACCTTGTATATTTTCCCGGATAATCGACCGTTTCCAGACTTATCAGCGACCCTGTATATATATATATATATATATATACAGTGTGGAACAGCCAAATGGAATAAATTCGATAACGGATAAATGAGGGCGTGTTGGGAAAAACGCTTGGACACGTCGATTTGTATTTTTAACTGCGCATCTTTTTCAAGAAAAAAAAATTATATAGGGTGCGTCATGTGACAGTGGCCAATACCAACTTTCTTATTTTAAATACAAGCCCCTGTATATTATTAATTTTTTGGATTCTTCAGAAAATTCTAGACATAATTCATGTACAATGTTCTATACCTATCTTCAACTGTTTCGGAAATATAAGTATTTTCAGATTTATTACAAAAATTAACATTAAAAATAGAAAATTATTTTATTTCACAAATTCGCTACATTGCATTCAATACTTATTTCCCATTCAGCTCTTGATAATGAGAAAGTAAACAAAAACCATTCCTGCGTTTCTTTTTACTGATATGAAATGAAACAAAAACAAAAACAGTTTTCTTTCTGTTCGTATAAAACTCGTAGCCTTAGCAACTTGTTGTCTGCCTGCATGACAGTAGTGATTAGTGTCAGTGCTATTGTCGTTTGAATTTCGTTAACTGTACGTAATAATATCAGAAAAATGGTTCATTTAACAGAAATGCACAAAATAACCATTCTACAAATGATTGGTTATGGAGATAACACACGGACACAGATGGAAGTGTCTCGCTTATTTCACGAAAAATTTCCAAATTTGCCGCCTGTATCCCAAGGAACAATTAGCAAAATAGAAAAGCAGTTTCGCGAGCTTGGTCATGTGAGACAGATAAAAAAAGTAGCTGCCAATGCAGTAAGTGATGATACGAAATTGGATATTACGCTTGAGTTTCAAGAAAACCCACATACTTCTGGTCGACAAGCAGCCCAACTATTCAACGTTAGCCACACAGCAATTTTTCGAACATTAAAGGAAAGTAAAATGCATCCCTATAAAATGATACCAACTCAGGAGCTCATGGAGGACGATTTCGATAGGAGAACGTATTTTTGTGAACAAATGATGGCAATGTTAGATAACAATGTGATCCAATTAGAAGATGTTTTGTTTTCTGATGAGAGCACATTTACACTTCACGGTCATGTTAATCGTCAAAATTGCCGCTATTGGTCTAATGAGAATCCTCATTGGATGAGAGAGGAACATACGCAATATCCTGAAAAAGTTAATGTTTGGGCAGGAATTGTTGGAAATCATATCGTAGGTCCCTTTTTCATTGATGGCAACTTGAATGGGGATAAATATTTAGAACTGCTCCAAAATAATGTCGTGCCAACTTTGACAAACTTATATCCAGATCCAGCAAACCCACAAGTTCCTGCCAATAAAATATGGTTTCAGCAAGATGGAGCACCGCCCCATTACCAAATCAATGTCCGGCAGTACCTGAACCAAATTTTTCCAAATCGGTGGATAGGGAGGCGCGGATCGATAGAATGGCCAGCACGATCTCCTGATCTGTCGCTATTAGACTACTTTTTGTGGGGATATGTCAAAAGTATTGTATACAAAACTAAGCCCCTCAACTTAGATGACTTAAAAAGACGAATCACGCTTGCGATTAGATCAGTCACGCCTGAGATGTTGAGTAATGTTAGAAGACATTTCTATACCAGATTAGCATGTTGCCAAGATGTTCGTGGCGAGCATTTTGAACATTTACTACATTGACATTAATTTTTTTTTGTTTTTTTAAATTATTAAGAAATAATCAGTATTTCTTATTAGAATTTGTGAAATAAAATAATTTTCTATTTTTAATGTTAATTTTTGTAATACATCTGAAAATACTTAATATTTCCGAAACAGTTGAAGATAGGTATAGGACATTGTACATGAATTATGTCGAGAATTTTCTGAAGAATCCAAAAAATTAATAATATACAGGGGCTTGTATTTAAAATAAGAAAGTTGGTATTGGCCACTGTCACATGACGCACCCTATATAATTTTTTTTTCTTGAAAAAGATGCGCAGTTAAAAATACAAATCGACGTGTCCAAGCGTTTTTCCCAACACGTCCTCATTTATCCGTTATCGAATTTATTCCATTTGGCTGTTCCACACTGTATATATATATATATATATATATATATATATATATATATATATATATATATATATATATATATATATATATATATATATATATATATATATATATATGGATGTTAATTGCACTTGTTGATATTAAATCCATACGTAAACATTTAATATACTTTATTATTTCACTAACTGAATAAACTATATGATACATTTAACTATAAAACAATCACAACAGTACATGAGTACATAACAGATAACTGACCGAGCGTGGAGAGACGTGTGATCACTGTGTCGGTTGGTAGCGAGGAGAGAGAGAGAGAGATCCCTGGTGTCTCTTATATCGTAGTTCTTGACAGCTTGCTGTCGAATAACATAACGCAACGTTTAACTGTCAAGGTTATTTATGCAGAAACATAGAGTAGTGTTGACGGAAACACTGCGGTCGGAACCACCGCCACATACTACCCTCTCAGTGGCAACGCTATTAGTTCAAGTATCTTCGTGGAAATCGAACTCTACGTCCATGACGTGTAGTTTGAACAGGTACGGGAACTTCACTGTCACTTTCAGTTTCACTAGGTGTTGGACTTTCACTGTCACTTTCAGTTTCACTAGGTGTTGGACTTTCACTGTCACTTTCAGTTTCACTAGGATGTCTCTGAGGCTGGAAAGTTGTCTGTTCGTTATCACAAAGAATGAATGCGGGTTTAAGACGGTCAACAGAAATTGTCTCTTCTCCGTGTGATTTCTTGATTTTGAAGACTTTGTTAGTTCGGGATAACACTTCAAAGGGGCCGTCATAAACTGGTTCGAGGGTTTTTGGCGGAATATCAATGCGAACAAAAACAAAAGGAGCTTCCATAAGCTTAGGATGGACAAATACCTTTTTTGCAGTATGATGTTTAAAAGGTACTGGTCGAAGTTTCCTTATGTCTTCTTTCAGCTGAGATATAAGTGGTGGAACATCATGAGCTTGTGTGCTGTTGAAAAAGTCGGTGTGAAGTTTGATTGATTCTCCGTAGACTATTTCAGCGGGTGTTGAGCGATATTCTGGAATTATGTACGATCTGAGTCCTAGTAACACAACTGGCAATTTAGCGACCCAGTTTTCGTCCATATGAGCTTTCAAGGCCTGTTTCAGAACTCTATGCCATCTCTCGATTACACCATTTGCTGCTGGGTGGTAAGCTGTGGTCTTGATGTGGTCTGCACCTAGTGTTTTAGTGAGGTGTGTGAAAAGGTGGCAATCGAATTGTTTACCTCTGTCTGTGGTGATGTATTGCGGAACATCGAAACGAGAGATCCAGCATGATAAAATAGTGTTCGCTACTGTTTCTGCTGTAATATCTGACAATGGAATTGCTTTGGGCCATCGAGAAAATCTGTATATTATTGTTAACAGATAGCGTTGACCTTGTGATGGTGGTAATGGTCCCACAATGTCAACATTTATATGCGACAATCTTCTCATGGCTAGGGTGTATTGTCCAATGGCACTGGAAGTGTGTCTCCATATCTTGACTTTCTGGCAGAGAATGCAAGTTTTAGACCAAAGAGATACATCGCGTTTCAATTTGGGCCAACAAAATCTATCCTGGACCAGATCGACTGAAGCTGATATGCCTGGGTGAGATAAATTGTGGATAGAATCGAAAATCTTTCGGCGAAATTTGAGCGGAATGAATGGGCGAAGTTTCTTTGAAGAAGAATCGCAAATAAGATTCAATCCGTTGTCAAGAGGCATGTTTTGAAATTTGTATGAGGAAGATTTAGACTGCAGAAGGTGTTTGAGTTCCTGACAAGATGACTGAGCTTGCGCAATTTCTTGGAGTGACGTGTGATCACTGTGTCGGTTGGTAGCGAGGAGAGAGAGAGAGAGAGATCTCTGGTGTCTCTTATATCGTAGTTCTTGACAGCTTGCTGTCGAATAACGTAACGCAACGTTTAACTGTCAAGAGTATTTATGCAGAAACATAGAGTAGTGTTGACGGAAACACTGCGGTCGGAACCACCGCCACAATATATATATATATATATATATATATATATATATATATATATATATATATATATATATATATATATATATATATATATATATATATATATATATATATATATAGGGTAAATTTGCAGATTAGCTCCCGAACAGTTTTCAAAAAATTGTTTTCAGAAACATGTCTAGCACCCTCCTCCCTTGGATACACACAAACCACAAGAAAAATTTCTTGTTCACACCCCCCAAGGAAGTTACGGGACCTGGGGCGAATAGGGATGCTGTGCGGGGTAGGCAGGATTTTATGGGGATATGGCTTTAAATAGAAAATAGACAGCTTTCAAGCAGTTTTCTTGGCATTTTCTGCACATACCTCCTTTGTAATACCTACCCCGCCCAGCACCCCTATTCACTCCTAGTACCGAAACTTCCTTGTGGGTGTGAACAGGAAATTTTTCTTGTGGTTTGTGCATCCAAGGGGGGGGTCTAGTAATGTTTCTGAAAAAAAATATTTGAAAAGCGTTCGGGAGCTAATCTGCAAATTTACCATATATATATATATATATATATATATATATATATATATATATATATATATATATATATATATATATATATATATATATATATATATATATATATACAGGGTGGCGCATTGAAAACGAGACATACCGATTTGCGTCCAGAGAATATTTTTTTAAGAAACGCTGAAACACGTCAATTTTAATATTGAGGGGGACATGTTTTGGCATAAAACTCAACTTTGTCACATCAACCTCTTAAGGGTGGTGATAACAACCCTTATATTTTAGATAAGGAACATGGGTCGAGTGTTACATCACTTGAAAGCTCTTTCTTTTCTGAATTCAGCACACTAATTTTTTTGGAAGTTTCATCAACTCGTTTAAAAATTATTCACAGTTGGAGTTACAAGAACGTATTTCATTCATTGTGATAAGAAATGCACTAATTAGTCAATTTTTCGTTAAAAAAACTAAAAAACAAAACCAAACATTCAAAAATGTTTATTCAGTTAAGTAAGGTTCCAAATTGTTGACCACCAGCTTCCATACAAAAGTAAAAATTTTGTTCAAAACGAGCTCTGACATTCTGGAGCATTTGTGAAGTTATTAGACGGCATTCTTCAACAATGCGTCGTCGTAATTCTTCCAGAGACTCCGGTTCTGTTGCATAAATTCTACTCTTTAAATGGCCCCATAGAAAGAAGTCTAAAGAGTTAAATCCGGTGATCTAGGGGCCCACTAAATAGCACCTCTACGTCCAATCCATTGCTCTGGAAACTCTCTGTTCAAAAACTCCCTAGCACGTTGTGAAAAATGCGGAAGAGCTCTATCTTGTTGAAACACTAATTGATTTTCTTGATAGAGATCATCATTTTCAACAATGTCAATTGGTAGACGGTAAACAATATCTTCTAGTATCTCCAAATACGTTTCGCCACTCAAATTGCCATCAAGAAAAATTGGTCCGATTAAACGGTCTCCAAAAATGCCAGTCCAGACATTCAATTTCTGTGGAGTTTGAGTGTGGACTTCGTGAAAATTTCTTAGATTTATTTTTGTGTCATATATATATATATATATATATATATATATATATATATATATATATATATATATATATATATATATATATATATATATATATATAAGGTGTGCCATTTAAAACTCAACACGCCATTTTCTTCAACACTGAATCGAATATTTGAAAATAAGTACGCCATTGAATTCGGCATCCCTCAAAACAGATACATAGCTAATTTATTTCATTCAAAAAGAAGAATTATTAACCATTTGAGAGACGTCTATTTGTGTGGGTCTTTTAATATGAAACACCCTT
This sequence comes from Tillus elongatus, assembly GCA_964006375.1. Taxonomy (NCBI): domain Eukaryota; kingdom Metazoa; phylum Arthropoda; class Insecta; order Coleoptera; family Cleridae; genus Tillus; species Tillus elongatus. The sequence continues at coordinate 313,802,188 of OZ023262.1, read as the reverse complement.
GTAACTTTTTGTATTTATATCGCGATTTTTTTAACGAGATCTCAGAAGATGGAGAATGAAGAAGTCTATTATAGATCTTGTGAAAACTGTTTCCTATGCCATTCGGTCACGGCCTACTAAAACTATTTTCATATTTCGGCCACGATAGAAGCTATTAAAAATTTGTCTTTAGCCTATAAATAAGCATAAAATGACGCACGATTTTCGTTGCAATAGTGAGCCAGTTAAAAGTGACCACCATATACATGTACGGGTGATTGATTGAAACCGTCTAATAAAGAATTAGGATTTCTGTTCATAATATTTTTCTGAAAATTTCAGCCTACGGGTAACGACCCACGATCTATTCAAGAGAAAGATTTTTAAGATGACGGTACTTCCGGAAATATTAGAAGTAGACATCAACTTTCGTATTTCAAATAAAATGGCATATTTTTTTTTTGAATTTAGTGTTCCTGAGACAGCAGGAACTTATTTCTGGCGGAGTTATGTTCAGACATATGGTACCCGTAATGTCAGTCTATTATGGGTCCCACGTTATCGTTTAAATATGTCTTCCAAAAACTCTATAGAAGTGGATCTATATAATCCTTTACCAGAAAAGATGCAGTCTGTTTATTTTGAAACTTTCAAGTATATGAATTTATTTTCCAGAACTGTTTTTACTCCATCGTCGAATATACCAGTACTGCGTGCAAGTGTTCTGATAACGGATAACGTGTTTTTATTATGTTTTGTCTGTGAATTTATTTTGTTTTAGCGAATCTTTCGTAGATGGGCGTTAATCCCATCCTTTACCTTAGTGCTTATATGTTTGATATGAGAAAGTTTGGGCGCAGAAAGTGCGTTGTGGTATTACATTTTCATTAAAGTGATTGTAATGTCAATAAGATACTTTTTTTTTTACTGGAAGACGTCAAATTTGGTAGAAAGTAGGTATAGTGTATATTTTATTAGAAACCTATGTACCATATTTGATCAAAATAACATTATTTACAGATACAAAAATTTTCCGAACGACAAACTTTAAATTTTCCCGGAAAACTCGTTCGATTTACCTGGCCAATGATTTATCCAAGCAATTTACACCAAGACTACACCTGTTCAAATATTAGAAAAAATTCATGACAAAAAATTGTTGCAATAAAATTCGGGAAACTTAGACTTGAAATCGTGAAAGTCGAATTAAATATAATAAAAAAGCGCACCCATATTCATTATACATTTATAACCTTTTTTTAGTATTCTTTGACCCCCCTACTATGATTATTATAGGAAATATTTGCACACTATTCTCACACCAATAACTCAAAAAATAATGGGCCGATTTTGATGAAATTTGGTATGTACCTTTCTTTTGCATGTGGCTTGAACAAGTTCGTTAGTCAGGAGAATCGGACTAGTTTTTCCGGGAAAATTTGGTGTTTTCTTTCGGAAAATTTCTGTATCTCCAAAAATAGCAAAGCTATGACAATCAAATTTGACATGTACCTTTCTATTGTCAAACTAACCCTACACAGCAAAATTCAATTCTCTAAGTTGAAACAAAAATAAAGTTATAGGCATTTGAAGAAAAAAAATTTTGGTGCCACTGATGATCAGAGGAAAGCACAAGAACAAAATATTTTGTGTGATTACCAAAACCAACTGAATAATACATACAACGGTTAAGTTTCCTTGGCGCAAAAATGTCAAAAAGTAGCAGAAAAAATATTTTGAAAATTTTATACATTTTCTTCTTGAAAGATCGACTGCCGACCTCCTTTCCTTTGTCACCCATTCTTGGAACAAGTTCATGGAACTACGCGGTGAATCCCAGATTGTTACTCTAGACATATCCAAAGCATTCGACCAGGTCTGGCACGCAGCGCTGCTTAATAAACTTCCGGCCTATGGCCTACCACCAAAACGCTGTATGTGGACAGCAAATTTCCTCTCCAACAGGAGCATATCTGTAGTTGTGGATGGCCATTCCTCTAAATTGTATCCAATTAATGCAGGAGTTCCTCAAGGTTCAGCTTTAGCCCCTACTTTGTTTCTTCTCCACATGAATGACCTCCTCTCTAGCACATTCAATCCAGTTCACAGCTACGCGGACGACAGCACCCTCCATTCAAATATACAATATTCTAAGCCTGTCTCTTTAGCACAATTAGATGAGGATCGTAGACTCATGGAGGGTTCTGTCTCCGTGGATCTCCAAAAAATATTAGACTGGGGAAGTAGAAATCTTGTACAATTCAACCCCACCAAAACTAAGTCTTGCTTTCTTTCTTACAAGAGATACACCAGCCCTAGACCCATCAAAATGAACAACCAAGTTATTCAAAGTAATGAGTCCTTTTCTCTTGTTGGCATTTCTGTGGATCGAAATCTCAATTGCCACCAACATGTCACATCAATTGCAAAAGCGGCTCCTAAGAAATTAGGTTTCCTCTTCCGGGCTCGCAAATACTTTTCACCAGCTAATCTCTATACCTTATATACTTCACAAATAAGGCCAAACCTCGAATACTGCTCCCACATCTGGGGTGCCGCTGCCGCTTCTACACTCGCTATCCTGGACTCAATTCAAAAGAGAGCTATACGTCTCATCGGTGACCCTACCCTCACCCAAAGGCTGCCATCCCTTGCCCATCAACGTGCCGTTGATGACCTCTCTCTCTTTTATAGATATCTGTACGGGCACTGCTCAGATGAGCTTTCCTCCATAGTTCCCCCACCTGCTGCCCCCAAGAGATCTACCAGGGGAACAGAGCGAATGCACCCTTTTACTATCCAGGTCACCAGACATAGACATCTTGTTATGCTCGCTCTTTTGTCCCGAAGACTTCCAAGTTGTGGAATTCCTTGCCGGCACATGTTTTTCCTTCTCCTCCGAACCTCCAAACCTTCAAGTCCAGAATTAACAAGCTGCCTCTTTCCTCCTTGTCAACACCCATGGTACGATAGTATTTAGGCTGTAAGCCCTCGTGGTGTGTTGTTGAAATTAAAAAAAAAAGTAAAGTCGCGATTTGAAACGTCAAAAATCTATTTCAATAGACCCTCTTTTTGATGCTTCGTCAATAGTTTCCGCTATAGAGTTTATGGTTTAATAGTCTATATTTCAGCAAATTTTCGTAGAAAAAATTCGTTATTAAGAAGACCGCGACATATGAATTTTTAAAAGATTTCTTCAAATGAGCGCGAACTAGAACCCCTAAAACCCATATACAGGATCAGTTTCAGTTTTACCTGTTTACGCATATAAAGCTCAATATATCCGTTATTATACAAGATATGGAGAAAAAGTATATACGTCAATTATAGGGTGTCTCGAGCTATATCTTGTGAACCTATTTGGAGAATTACAGGCTGGCCCATAAGTCGTTGGTGATACACGTTTTTTTTTATAGAACACCCCTTATGTTGTTGCATTTTTGTGTTTTCCATCAAATTATAATGCATGTTTGTAAGTAAAAAAATGATATCGTTCATCGTTTTTGAGTTATTTCAACTGTTTTGCAACTTTTCAGGTTTTTGGCACATATTTCAAACGCATATCACAAAATGTGATATGGCGTTTTTATCAATAGATAGCGGTGCCCCATGGAAATGACGCATTCAGAGAGCCTTTTCTTTGTATTGCTCGTCGAAAAAATCGAGCTGCCGTATAAAGGTACTCTCACATAGTGGCTGAATTTGAAAAGTTTTCGCTGAAATGTTTTTAGTGTTTCTGTAAAAATCATTTTTTGTAAGATTTTTGTGATATGTTGGTAATGAATAATAACTGTTTAGTAAGTTATTGTAAAAAAAATAATTTTTGTGAAAAATATACTTTAGTGTAACATTACTAAAGGCAATTTATGTAAAAGAAATTATCATATTTTTTTTCAATTTTGGTCCTAAAGCTCTTTGTAAAGAATTATATTTTCGCAGGTGTGTAAAGAGCTTAAAGAGGTTCGTTGGCCAAGAAAATCGGACCTGTTTTTCTGGAACTTTTAAAGTTTATTTTCGGAATTTTTGTGTACTTTTTGAAACAACAAAGCTATGCTAATGAAATATAGTACATTGTTAGTGCTATATAGGTTATACTATCAACCAAATCTCCTTCTTGTAAAAAGAAGACATATTTTTCATTAAAAACATTTTTACGAAAATTCGCTACCATAACGCATTTGCTGCGTCCCGAACTTTTATTGTTTGGATAGATTAATTTTAGGTGTTTTTATTTATATTAACGTAACTCCTTTTTTAACATGTACACTGACTTGCCATAAACACTATATATATATATATATATATATATATATATATATATATATATATATATATATATATATATATATATATATATATATATATATATATATATATATATATATATTTGTGTGTGCGTGTGTGTGTGTGTGTGTGTGCAATCTAGCAGGGGCACATTATAAAAAATCCGGCCCTAACGAAAATTAAGAAAGCAGGGACGAACCTGATCGATAGAATACCGGAATCAGACAGCATTTTACTCTGATTCATGGTACTCTATCTACGGCCTTTCATTACCGAGGTGGCTTAAATTTGAATCGGACTTTTAACACGTGATTTGATGAGGTTTGAATATTTTATATAATGGGGGGAGAGTTGCCTGTTTGAATTTAGTAATATGTTTCTTTATTTCGTTTTACCAATTGTCAATATTTATCCTATTGTAGTTTGTATTACCAGAACGCAAAACTTTTGTTAGAATCACAGTTTTGGTTGAATATGTTTAACAAAAATTTGACCTGTATTCAACGCAGAGGTAGCGCTCTTTGGCCTCACTATATATTTCTCTCTTCTCTGCCACCAGTTTCGCATTACAGCATTCTCAAGCAGAATAAATTGAAAAATGTGCTTAAAATATTGTTTAATAACGGTATACTTAGTTTATTAGCGAATTTTTCGTAAAACGAAAAATTCACTAATGAGGAGATCTATGTTTACATATATATATATATATATATATATATATATATATATATATATATATATATATATATATATATATATATATATATATATATATATATATATATATATATATATATATATATATATATATATATATATATATATATATATATATATATATATATACACTATTTTTTTGGAAGTTTTATTAAATCGTTTAAAAATTATACACAGTTGTAGTTGCAAGAACGCATTTCATTCATTGTGATAAGAAATGCATTAATTAGTCAATTTTTCGTTAAATAAACAACTAAAAATTAAAACCAAACGTTCAAAAATGTTTGTTCAGTTAAATAAGTGTTCAAATTGTTGACCACCAGCTTCCATACAAAAGTACAAATTTTGTTCAAAACGAGCTCTGACATTCTGGAGCATTTGTGGAGTTATTAGACGGCATTCTTCAACAATGCGTTGTTGTAATTCTTCCAGAGACTCCGGTTCTGTTGCGAAAATTCTACTCTTTAAATGGCCCCATAGAAAGGAGTCTAAAGGAGTTAAATCCGGTGATCTAGGGAGCCATCAATAGCACCTCTACGTCCAATTCATTGCTCTGGAAACTCTCTGTTTAAAAACTCCCTAACGCTCTGTGAAAAATGCGGAGGAGCTCCATCTTGTTGAAACACTAATTGATTTTCTTGATAGCGATCATCAGTTTCAACAATGTCAATTAGTAGAGGATAAACGATATCTTCCAGTAACTCCAAATACGTTTCAAATTGCCATAAAGAAAAATTGGTACGATTAAACGGTCTCCAAAAATGCCAGTCCAGACATTCAATTTCTGTGGAGTTTGAGTGTGGACTTCGTGAAAATTTCTTGGATTATTATCTGCCTTATAACGACAATTATGACCATTGACTGTAGAGTTTAATAAAAACGTACACTTGTCTAAAAAAACGGATATTGAACAGAAAATTCCCGTTATCAGCTATTCGTGCAGTCATAACTTCACAAAACTCCAGCCGCCGATCAAAATCATCTTCATTCAGTTGTTGTACAAGATGAATTTTATACGGGTGAAATTTATGATGCTTCCAAATTCGCTGAATAGTTGTCCTTTTGATGTTTGAAAGAGTGGCCAATTTTTTCGTGCACAAAGTTGGGTCTGCAGCAATTTGTCCTAAAACTTCAATCTCAGTGGTCTCATTTCTAACCGGAAATTCACGTTCAGGATCCCGTTTTTTGTTGGCTACGGCACCACTTTGTCGAAACTTTGCAACTAACTCCCAAATGTATTTTCTGTTAACATGTCTGTTCGGATGTCGTTCATTAAACAAATTTGCGGTACGGTTGGCACAGTCATCGTTTTTGAAAAGAAGAGTAATTATTTCAACTCATGTACAGAATACACCATTGTGAAATTAATTTTCGGTAGTACTATCAAGTGTCAAGTCGACCGATAAACTGAAATAATTCCGCATTTCTCTCATTCCGATAAGAAATGTTCTGATAGTCAATTTTTTGTTTACAAACCAACAAAACATTGACTATCAGCACATTTCTTTTCGGAATGAGTGAAATGTGTTTTTGCGTTTTCAACTGTGAATAATTTTTAAACGAGTTGACAAACCTTCCAAAAAAATTAGTGTTCTGAATTTAGAAAAGAAAGAGCTTTCAAATGATGTAATACTCGACCTATGTTCCCTATTTAAAATATAAGGGTTGTTATTACCACCCTTAAGGGGTTGATATGACAGAGTTGAGTTTTATGTTAAAATATGTCCCCCGCAATATTAAAATTGACCTGTGTCGGCGTTTCTTAAAAAAAATAATTTCTGGACGCAAATCGGTCTGATTCGTTTTCAAATCACCACCCTATATATATATATATATATATATATATATATATATATATATATATATATATATATATATATATATATATATATATATATATATATATGTATGTATGTAGGTATGTAGGTATCACACCGATAACTCAAAAAATAATGGTCCGATTTTGATAAAATTTAGCGCGTACCTTCCCTTTGTAAGTGGCTTGGATATGTTCGTTAGCCAGGAAATTCGGACAAGTTTTTTACAGGAACATATTGTGTTTTCTTTCGGAAAAATTTTTTATCTCCGAAAATAACGGAGATATGACAACTAAATTTGCCATATGCGTTTCCATCATCAAACTTACCCTGCATGCCAAAATTTAGATCTCTAAGTTAAAAGAAGAAAAGTTATAGGCGTTTAAAAAAACATCTTGGCTGCCACTGGTAATCAGTGGACAGCACAGGAACAAAACATGTTGTGTGTTTAACAAAGCCAATTGAAGATTATATACAACGGTTTTGTTTTCTTGACGCAAAAAGGTCACGAAGAAAATATATTTTGAAAATTTTATAATGTTTCTCCTTAAAACGTCAAAGTCTCGATTTGAAATGTCAGAATTGCAATTTTCAGACAACGAATCTGAAACAAATATAATTTATGAATAAAATGTCGTAATAAGTGTGTTTCAGTTTCAGCTTCAAAGATTATTGTCCTTCATTTTACTAAAATGTTTTCGGAAAATCTATTTTAAATGGACCCTTTTTCTGATACTTTGGCAGCAGTTTTTGCTATAGAGTTTATGGTTTAATAGTCTATATTTTAGAAAATTTTCGTAGAAAAAATTCGTTATTTAGAAGAAACACCGCGACTTATGAATTTTAAGAAGATTACTTAAAATGAGCGCGAACTAAAACTCCTAAAAACCATATACGGGGTCAGCTTCAATTTTTGTCTGTTTACACATATACAGGGTGACGCTTTTCTACGGTAAAGCTCAATATATCCGTTATTATACAAGATATGAGAAAAAGTTATATACGTTAATTATAGGGTGTTTCGAGTTGCATCTGATAAACCTATTTCGACAGTCACGGACTGGCCCATAATTCGTTGGTCATACACACTTTCTTTTTTTTAATAGAACACAACTTGTGTTATTGCATTTTTGTAGTTTCCATCGAATTATAATAAATGTTTGTAAGGTAAAAAAAATTGATATCGTTCATAGTTTTTAAGTTATTTCAATTGCTTTGCAACTTTTCACGTTTTTGGCACCCTTGGATCTCCTTCTTACTACACAACCTGAATGCTATAAGATATCAGTCACCGCCCCCCTTGGGCGCTCAGGCCACGGCATGGTCACTGCTTCCTGCGCAATGCAACCCGAGGTCACACAGTAATCACACCAACGTATCGTTTGGCACTACAACTCTGCAAACTGGGACGAAATGCGGAATTACTTTTCCTCATTTCCATGGGCGTCTGTCTGCTTCTCTCATCCTGACCCCTCTGATATCTCACGAAACGTCACCGAAATTATCCAAGCTGGCATGGAATTATTTATCCCACGTACACAGAAAACCTCTTCAGCCACTCAAAAGCCCTGGTTCTCTAAATCCTGTGACAAGACCAGACTTGAAAATGTCAAAGCTCACAAAACGCTTCTACACAATCCCAGTCAAGAAAATCGTCAAGCATTTAACGACGCAAGAAACCGCTATGTCCGCATTCTTTCTGAGGCAAAAAACTCGTTTAATAACCACATCAAAAACAAAGTCCTCTTAAGCTCCAACGGCGGCAAACCCTTCTGGACTCTTGCTAAATCTATTGGGAATAATTTCTGCAAAAGCACGTTCCCACCTCTTGTCTCAGGGGATGAAATTGTTTCTACCGCCCTGGGCAAGGCTGAACTTTTTGCTTCGTTGTTCGCCGGCAATTCTACTCTCAACCCATCTCCAAATGTTCAACCACCAACAGTCCCCAATGTCGCGCATAAAATGACGGATATCATTTTCAAAACTAAAAAGGTACGAAAGATGCTCTCTTCTCTTAATACCAGGAGAAAGGAATCCAAGGCGCTTCTCAGCAACTACAGGCCCATTTCTCTCCTTTCAGTCGTCTCTAAAGTGATGGAAAAGTATATAAACACCGAATGACTAAAATTTCTTGAAAAACACAGTCTAATCCACGACAGGCAGTATGGATTCCGTCAGCGCAGATCGACTGCCGACCTCCTTTCCTTTCTCACCAATTCTTGGAACAAGTCTATGGAACAACACGGTGAATCCCAGATTGTTGATCTACAATATCCAAAGCATTCGACCAGGTCTGGCACGCAGCGCTGCTTAATAAACTTCCGGCCTATGGCCTACCACTCTGTATGTGGACAGCAAATTTCCTCTCCAACAGGAGCATATCTGTTGTTGTGGATGGCCATTCCTCTAAACTGTATCCAATTAATGCCGGAGTTCCTCAAGGTTCAGCTTTAGCCCCTACTTTGTTTCTTCTCCACATCAATGACCTCCTCTCGAGCACATCCAACCCAGTTCACAGCTATGCGGATGACAGCACCCTCCATTCAAATATACAATATTCTAAGCCTGTCTCTTTAGCCCAATTAGAGGAGGATCGCAGATTCATGACGGATTCTGTCTCCGTGGATCTCCAAAAAATATTAGACTGGGAAAGTAGAAATCTTGTACAATTCAACCCCACCAAAACTAAGTCTTGCTTTCTTTCTCACAAGAGATACACCAGCCCTAGACCCATCACAATGAACAACCAAGTTATTCAAAGTAATGAGTCCTTTTCTCTTGTTGTCATTTCTGTGGATCGAAATCTTAATTGGCACCAACATGTCACATCAATTGCAGAAGCGGCTGCTAAGAAATTAAGTTTCTTCTTCCGGGCTCGCAAATACTTTTCACCAGCTAATCTCTATACCTTATATACTTCACAAATAAGACCACACCTCGAATACTGCTCCCACATCTGGGGTGCCGCTGCCGCTTCTACACTCGTTATCCTGGACTCCATTCAAAAGAGAGCTATACGTCTCATAGGTGACCCTACACTGACCCAAAGGCTGCCATCCCTTGCCCACCGACGTGCCGTTGGTGACCTCTCTCTCTTTTATAGATATCTGCACGGGCACTGCTCAGAGGAGCTTTCCTCCATAGTTCCCCCACCTGCTGCCCCCAATAGATGCACCAGGGGAACAGAGCGAATGCACCCTTTTACTGTCCAGGTCACCAGACATAGAACATCTTGTTATGCCCGCTCTTTTGTCCCGAGGACTTCCAAGTTGTGGAATTTCTTGCCGGCACATGTTTTTCCTTCTCCTCCGAACCTCCAAACCTTCAAGTCCAGAATTAACAAGCTGCCTCTTTCCTCCTTGTCAACACCCACGGTACAATAGTATTTAGGCTGTAAGCCCTCGTGGTGTGTTGTTGAAATTAAAAAAAAATATATATCAAACACAAATTGTGATAGGGCGTTTTTACTAATAGCAGAGCCCCATGGAAATGACACATTCAGAGAGCTTTTTGTTTGTATTACTCGTCTAAAAAATCGAGATGCCGTATTCAGGGCGCTCTCAAATAGTGGCTGAATTTCAAAAGTTTTCGCAGAAATGTTTTCGTGTTTCCGTAGAAATAATTTTTTATAATATTTGTGTGATATGTTGGTAATTAATAGCAAATGTTTAGTAAGTTATTGTTGAAAAAAATTGTCGAATTTTTGTGAAAACTATAATTTAGTGTAACATTACTAAAGGCAATTTCTGTAAAAAATAAATGGTGAATTTTTATAAAAGAAATTTTTGCAAATTTTCATAAATATTTTTAATTTCGTTTTTGGTCCTAAAGCTGTTTGTCAATAATCATATCTTGGCAGGTGTGGAAATAGCTTGAAGAGGTTTGTGTTGGCCAGGAAAATCGGACCAGTTTTTTCTGGAACTTTTTAAGTTGATTTTTGGAAAAAGTTTGTACTTTTTGAAACAACAAAGCTATTTTAATGAAATTTGGTACATTGTTAGTACGATATAGGTTATACTGCCAACCAAATGTCCTTTTAAAAACAAGACATATTTGCCAATAAAAATCTTTACGAAAATTTCGCTACCATAACGCACTTCCTGCGTGCAGACTTTTTAACAGGTAAACTAATTATAAAGCATAGCCAACGAAAATCTGTACTTGCACTTGTCATGTACAGTTTGATTAAAATCTACAATAATATTATTAATAATAATATCTGACACAATGCTTTTATATTTATAAACTTAAAATAATAAAGTTGTTTATTTCAAAATCTTTTTGTTTTACAGCTGGTTATCTTTTACGTAGACACAGCCTAATTTTATCTAAATCTAAATTATTTTTTTACACATATGTAGGAACTTTTTGATAACTACCCATTGTTCTAGCACTGCAATCTCATCAATCGTAGGCAAAAAATGTATACTATATATTACTATTTTTTAATTTTGCTATAGTAGGAAGACCAGCTCGTTTTTTAAACAATAGCTCAAATACATTAAATTTCGCCAACATTGCGCCAATAGCAAATCGTTAATTATTTCCATAAGAAAGTGGGATAGAGCGTTGGCTCATTGCATCGTAAATCCAAGATACGACGCAATTGATTAGAAATGGCAATTTGTGATTGAGTATATAGGGTACAGAATAAATAACTGAATGTAGCTATTTATTACCTTTTAGCGAATTTTTCGTGAGGAGTTCTGCGTTTATATATATATATATATATATATATATATATATATATATATATATATATATATATATATATATATATATATATGTTTGTATGTTTTCAAATTTCAAATCAGAGTAGTTATTGAGCAACGGCTAACTAAAGGTCTTGGCGCCATACCCTGTATATATACATACAAACATATATATATATATATATATATATATATATATATATATATATATATATATATATATATATATATATATATATATATATACAGGCTGTGGCGCCAAGACCTTTAGTTAGCCGTTGCTCAATAACTACTCCGATTTGAAATTTGAAAATTTACACACCTACAATTGAGACAAATTCCAGTTCACATTGAATTTGAGATAAATTATTACTAATACACCATATGTAAAAAATCAACCGTTTTCGAAACTTTTCGATTTTTTTGAAAATTCTCGCGAGAACCAAGGTGAACGTTGCACGCTCTCTCTCTGTGGAAATACAACTGTGAAGACTCAGTTTTTGTACAGATTACCCTCAGATCGGCACCTAAACGACACGTTTGATAGCGTTTCTTTTAAGTATACAGGGTGATGAGAATTATCCGTGCCATTTGGTAAAATTGAAATCACAATTACTCGCTTATTTCAAATGGAACACCCTATATTTTATGAGCTATTTCGGTTCGCATCCGGTTTCCCTTTCAACGTGTATTAGCATTCCCTATACCTAAATTTCACCGTTTCCTGAATATTTCAATTTTGTTGGATTCACTTAATTCAAATTGCCACAATAGATTTAAGGCAGGCTTTGGAACTTGATAATATGCTTGTTGACGTCTACATGTCAAGTCCCACCCTTTATAAATGAGAACATAACATTTGTTGGGCCTTCTCACGTAAAAAAAGAGAACACTTTGTATTTGCATCAAAATCGCTGCATTTCCCTTGTGTTAGTTCTGTTAAATCAATGTGTTGTTAGCTAACTTGTAAAACCAAAATACAACTCAACAATATAGGTAGTTATTTATTATAAATGAGTACAGAACTTAAGTAATAGTTAGTGGAAATCTAAAACACAAAAACAAATAAGAAAATTGTGGAACTTATAACAAATGCTCAAAATTACTCCCACTGACATGGAGGCATTTTGTTATTCGTCTTATAATGTTTTGGTTCGTAGCCTTTCTGATTTGTCTCGAATTCAGTGAATTGAAGGCACGTAAAACTATACCTACCATGTCTTCTTTTGTGGTGGCAGGTTCGTGGTAAACTTTATTTTTGATGTAGCCCCAGATGCTTGCATCCAGAGGTGTTAAGTCAGGGGACCGTGGTGGCCATCTATGTAGGCCGTTATTGGCAATCCACCCGTCTTCAAAATGTTGTTGCAAAAAATCACAAGCCAAATAGAAACTGTGGGGCGGTGCTCCGTCTTGCAGATACCAGCTTGGGGATTCTCATCTGACCAGAAGTGGCTATTGTGGCGATTGTGCATGCCATTTTTGGAGAACTTCACCTCATCGCACCAAATTATTCTCTTGCAGAAATTCTCATCTTTTTGTGTTTTCAATAGGAACCATTCACAGAACTCAACACGTCTAGGAAGATCGTTTAGTTGCAAACCATGTATCGGGTGGTAAGACAAGGGTCTCCAATGATGCTTTTTCAAAATTCTGTGACTCGTTCTCGCTGACAAGCGCAATTCTTTTTCGCAATCCTTGATAGATGCCTTGGAATCAGCAACAAAAAATGCCAATACGTTCACTTCGCTTACCTCGTTATCAACGAGTGGCTTACGCTTCTGTACTTTTGGGCGAAAACTTCCATGCTGTGAACAATTTTGCAGCAACCTCTTTATCATGTCGTGACTGGGTTTTAGTTTATTCGGGTACTTTTCTGCAAATGCACGACATGTTCGGCCCACAATTAGTTGACACTCACCATAAATAATTAGAAGCTCCAAAAAATCGTGGTTTGTGTACTGCAAATTTGCCATTTTTGCACCGCGTTGACTGATAGTATCTCGATTTTTATGACAATAAGCTTCGCTTAACGCTCTTTTGACATTTGGACGTCAACAAGCATATTATCAAGTTCCAAAGCCTGCCTTAAATCTATTGTGGCAATTTGAATTAAGTGAATCTAATAAAATTGAAATATTCGAGAAACGGTGGAATTTAGGTATAGGGAATGCGAATACACGTTGAAAGGGAACCGAAATAGCTCATAAAATATAGGGTGTTCTATTTGAAATAAGCAAGTAATTGTGATTTCAATTTTACCCAATGGCACGGCTAATTATCATCACCCTGTATACTTAAAAGAAACGCTATTAAACGTGTCGTTTAGGTGCCAATCTGAGGGTAATCTGTACAAAAACTGAGTCTTCACAGTTGTATTTCCACAGAGAGAGAGCGTGCAACGTTCACATTGGGTTTCGCGAGAATTTTCAAAAAAATCGAAAAATTTCGAAAATGGTTGATTTTTGACATATTATGGTGTATTAGTAATAATTTATCTCAAATTCAATGTAAAATTCGAAAATATAATGAAAATTGCCATGTTGTATTTAAAATAAGCAACTTAATGGTCACTTCCGTTTGAACCGGAAGCTTGACATAAAGTAAACTAATTTCACCGAACTGGAATTTATCTCGGTCGTATGTGTGTAAATTTTCAAATTTCAAATCGGAGTAGTTATTGAGCAACGGCTAACTAAAGGTCTTAGCGCCACAGCCTGTATATATATGTTTGTATGTATATATACAGGCTTTAATATATATATATATATATATATATATATATATATATATATATATATATATATATATATATATATATATATATATATATATATATATATATATATATATATATATATGCCGTTGCTCAATAACTACTCCGATTTGAAATTTGAAAATTTACACACATACGATCGAGACGAATTCCAGTTCAGTGAAAATAGTTTACTTTATGTCAAATTTCCGGTTTAACCGGAAGTGACCATCCACTTGCTTATTTTAAATACAACATGGTAATTTTTATTATATTTTCGAATTCTACATTGAATTTTAGATAAATTATTACCAACACACCATATATCAAAAATCAACCGTTTTCGAAATTTACCTTTTTTTTTTTAATTCTCGCGTAAACCAAGGTGAACGTTGCACGCTCTCTCTCTCTCTCTGTGGAAATACAACTGAGAAGACTCAGTTTTTGTACAGATTACCCTCAGATCGGCACCTAAACGACTCGTTTGATAGCGTTTCTTTTAAGTATACAGGGTGATAAGAATTAGCCGTGCCATTTGGTAAAATTGAAATCACAATTACTCGCTTATTTCAAATGGAACACCCTATATTTTATGAGCTATTTCGGTTCGCATCCGATTTTCCTTTCAACGTGTATTAGCATTCCCTATACCTAAATTTCACCGTTTCCTGAATATTTCAATTTTGTTGGATTCACTTAATTCAAATTGCCACAATAGATTTAAGGCAGGCTTTGGAACTTGATAATATGCTTGTTGACGTCTACATGTCAAGTCCCACCCTTTATAAATGAGAACATAACATTTGTTGGGCCTTCTCGCGTAAAAAAAGAGAACACTTTGTATTTGCATCAAAATCGCTGCATTTCCCTTGTTTCAGTTCTGTAAAATCAATGTGTTGTTAACTAACTTGTAAAACCAAAATAAAACTCAACAATATAGGTAGTTATTTATTATAATGAGTACAGAACTTAACTAATAGCTCGTGGAAAACTAAAACACAAAAATAAATAAAAAAATTGTGGAACTTATAACAAATGCTCAAAATTACTCCCACTGACATGGAGGCATTTTGTTATTCGTCTTAGAATGTTTTGGTTCGTAGCCTTGGGCGAAAACTTCCATGCTGTGAACAATTTTGCAGCAACCTCTTTATCATGTCGTGACTGGGTTTCAGTTTATTCGGGTACTTTTCTGCAAATGCACGACATGTTCGGCCCACAATTCATTGACACTCACCATAAATAATTAGAAGCTCCAAAAAATCGTCGTTTGTGTACTGCAAATTTGCCATTTTTGCACCGCGTTGACTGATAGTATCACGATTTTTATGACAATAAGCTTCGCTTGACGTTCTTTTGACGTATATATATATATATATATATATATATATATATATATATATATATATATATATATATATATATATATATATATATATACCTGCCAGGCTAAAACCTTGAATACTGGACCAGTTACCAGTTTTTTAAGATATCTAAAGAATTCCGCACCACAGACAGATTCTGAGAATATACCAGGAATATTTTGAAAGAATATTCAAACAAATGCAGAACATTCTCACAAGGTACAATATATATTCATAGAACATTCTATGAACATGACAATGGGACAGATTCTGTCTATTCATAAGGTTCTCAGAATGTTATTTATAATATTCTTAGGAGCTCCCAGTATGTTCTGAAAATGTCCCACGAACATTCAATAAATCTTCTCAAAATGTTCATACATATACTCCTGGGAACATTGCTTTTTTTAATAGATATAGAGGGTGTTTCGCATAAGAACCAACACATAGCAGGGGCGTGTAGAGGAACCTAAAATATGGTGATTTAATGCAAGATACCCCCATACTAAGTTGCACCACTGAGAAGTTATAGGCCTTCAAAATGGGTTTAAATTTTTTTTTAAATCAATATTTCAGTAATATTTGAACTTAGAAGAACCCAATTTCGTCCACGTTTTGGGTGTACCAAGAGCATTAATCGATTGTGAGTAGATTTCAATTGAGGCATTTCAAAGGATTCAATAGGGTGATGAATCCATAAAATATAACATAATTTTTTAACCTATTGGCGGATTTAAAAATTTATTATTTCATTTTATGGGGAAGTAAATTATAAAACTTTTTCTGCTTATTATTATTCAAAAAACATTTGTCGTTTTCAAGAAAAAACCGAATAACTAAAGACATATATTTTATCAATGTTACTTAAAACTTAAAATCATCAAAAATTCAATAGATGCCTTTGAAATTATCATTTTCAAGAATTTCTATAACCTATCAGTAGCAATTTTTTTTATTTATGTTGTGTGTTTTCGAATAAATTATACTTATTCACACTTTTATTCTGATTGTCGACTTTGACGTATATATTATTTTATTGGCAAATATTGAATTTTCTATGATTTTTAGTAACATCGATAATATGTTTCTTAATTATTCGTGTTTTCCTTGAAACCAACAAAGTTTTTTGAAAATAACAGGAGTAACAAAAGTTTTAAAGTTAAACTCCTCATAAAACGAAATAATAATTCATTAAATCCGCCAATATGTTAAAAAAATTTGACATTTTAAGAGTGCATCACCCCCAATCAACGCTTTCAAATGCCTCAATTGAACTCTACTAACCATCGATTAATGCTCTTGGTATACTCAGAATGTGTATCAAATTTCATTTCTCTAAGTTAAAGTATTACGCAGATATTGATTTTTTTTTCAAAATTGCAAACTCCATTTTGTAGGCCTATAACTTCTCAGTGGTGCAACTTAGTATAGGGGTAAGTTGCGTTAAATCACCATATTTTAGGTTTATCTACATGACCCTGCTATGTGTCGGTTCTTATTGCAAAACACCCTGTGTACATTTTTTGAATGACACAGAAATTAAGGAAATGCAAAGTTATGAAATATTTGATTTATCTTTACCCGTTAGCGCCCGGCGTCCTATTTATAGGAGAATGCATTCTTGAATTTATTACCGGCACTTACCGATACATGATGAATACCGGGTATTCCCCGACTAAGAATAGATACACAACAGCCTGCCAAGCTTGCATTAGTTTGCCCGCATTAGTTATTACAGCTCGGCTCTTGCTGCCTGAACATTATCGTTTTTTTGTCACTGTGCACCGTGTGTTTACTTCGGTGAATTTGTAGATAATATACAAGGTAAGTAACTTTTGATTGTGACTTTGTCAAGGCATTAGGTCAAGTTTACTATGGAAAAGATAAATTCTATTTGTTTGTGACTTGATTTTTGTGTGTAGGCCTGGAAATCCTGGTGTCATATAAATATGACGCTGGGCGTTTCAGGGAATATTTGACCATCTTAGCCATTATCTCATAATATATGAATTTTATTTCAGGTTTCATTCTAAATCAACAAAAATGAGAAGGGTATTCAAAACCATAGAGGAAGCCTGGGAGTATGCGCTTTCAGCGGAATGTGAAGCAGAAATGTTAGCTCTACCACCTGAAGTCGATGAATTGACCGATGAGGAAGAATTTGATGATGAAGATCTTGGCATACCTATGGTCACTGACATACCAGAAAATATAGAGGTAGATATCAACAGTGATGAAGAAGACCCAGATGAAAAAAGTGACACAATAGAAAAAGACAATGATGATGAAGACAGCTTGCCATTAGCATCATTGGTAACCAAAAGTCAAGCTTCAACTTCAGCTAGAAGCCGGCCGTCATCTCCTTTCACAAATAGCCCTTCCACTTCAGCAGATTGCCACCTGCCTGTAAAGAAAAGAAGACTTGCCAAACCAACTATCACAGCAGACTGGAAAAGAATAGATTTGATCCAATACAAGACATCCCAAGTCAAAAGCTCCATGAACTGAAACTAGTTTTACAAGAAGCAACTCCTGTTGGTATTTTTGAACAATTTTTCGATGAAAATGTTTATAATATGATCGTGGAAGAAACCCTGAGGTATGCCAGTCAAAAAAATAAGCATTCATTTAGTATATCTATAGATGAGATCAAAATTTTTCTGGGATTTCTAATATTTTCTGGTTATCACACTTTACCAAGTGAAAGGGACTACTGGTCCGAGAGTGAGGATTTAGGAATACCTTTGGTTCGTAATGGTATGAGTCGCAATGCATATTTAGAAATTAAATCCCTAATTCACTTTCAAGACAATACCAAATCCGATGAAAATAAGCACGATAAATCTTTCAAAATTAGACCTCTTATTCAAATGGTAAACTCAAATTTTTCTAAATGGGGAGTGTTTCAGTCAAATCTATCCATTGATGAAATGATTGTTCGATACTATGGACACCACCCACTGAAGCAGTTTATAAGGGCAAAACCTATCAGATTTGGCTATAAATTATGGGCTATGTGTGGAAACGATGGCTACTGCTTCAATTTCTCCCTATACTGCGGCAAAGACCAAGCAGAAATATCGATGGACTCGCTTGGAACCAGAGTAGTTACCAAAATGTTGTCTGTGGTTGAAGACCCTAAAAGTTATTACATTTATTTTGATAACTTTTTCACTGGCTATACATTATTGTGTAGACTAAAAGACCTAGGTTTTCGAGCGACGGGGACCATTAGGGAAAATAGGACGCAAAAATGTCCACTAAAGTCGACTAAAGAACTTGAAAAAAACGGCCGTGGTTCATATGATTATCAGTTCGATCAAAAAAATAAAATCTTTGCCGTAAAGTGGAATGATAATAAGTGTGTAACACTTGCCACAAATTTCGATGCAATTGAACCAATAGCGTTTGCTCCTCGGTGGAGCAAAGAAAAAAAAAAGAGAGAGTTGCTCTTCCCCAGCCAAGACTAATTTACAATTATAACCATTATATGGGCGGTGTAGACCAGCACGATTGGCTGTTGGAAAAACACAATATTTCAGTGAGGGGAAAAAAGTGGTATTGGTTCCTAGTGACACGCATTATTGATATGGCCGTGGTGAATGCTTTTCTTTTATATCGAAAAATTCATGGCAAGAAATCAATTTCCATAAAGGAATTTAGGAGATCAATTGCAGTTGAATACCTAAAAATTGGGCATGGTAAACGTGTTCTAAAAGGTAGACCCCTAAGTTTCCCTTCAACTTCCAGGTCAAAGGTTTCTGATGGTGTCAGGTATGATGAAAGAGGACATTTTCTGGAAAAACGTGAAAAACAACGGCGCTGTCAGTATGCAAACTGCTCGGGTAAGCCGACTACTTTCTGCAGCAAGTGCAACGTTACTTTATGCACTCAATGTTTCCCTAAATACCACCTCAAGCCATGAGTAATTTATTTTATACATCTTGTTTATTCCTTATTTGATCATTTATACTATGCTGCCTTATTTTTTCTCTGTAGAATCGACCTATGTTGTAGTTTTTGAAAAATAAATATTTTAATCATCTTTCAAATTTTACTTACATTCCGCAAAACTATTCATATCCTCCCAGTGTCCTATTTATAGGACAGCTTTTTTGAAAAAAACTAAATCTTTTTGATCATTTTGATCACTGTTACTGACTTTAGGTGCAATATAGCAGCAACATATTAAAATTTTATAGAATTTTGACGAAAAAAAAGAATTTGGGCGTTAATGGGTTAACTGGCCTTGTAAATATTTTCGTATAAGCAAGCCCAACTCGCCATATATGTTGGAATTTGAATTTATATCACTCACCCTTGTATAGGTTACCATCATTCTAGTCGATACACACACATGTAAACTCACGTTCAGATACTTAATAAGTCAACAATTCGAGTATTGCATATATATTCAGATTAATTAATATAACAAATGCAAAGAAATATTTGTGAATAAAACAGTAATAAAACAATTAAAATTTCAATAAAATTGTATCCAACTCTATGAGTAAAATTGTAATGGCCAAAAATAAATATGAATATAAGAAGAAGAGCGTGCCTACATTTCTATTACAAATGTCAGAAAACATAATTCTTATTTACATGTCACTTTGAAAGTAGATCTGACATTTATCAAAATAATTTGTCAGTTGAATATGACACGTACTGTTGCCGTAGACTATTTTGCACTATTGTATTACGCCTTATAAGAATCTTGTTTTTTTTTTTGGAGTACGAAAGCTTATTTTACTGTTTTATAATATTCTTCGATCCCTTAGCCTAAAATGGTTTTCGTCTCATTTAGCATTGTTTCATTATAGGCTCACAGTAGGTTTTAGAATCTAGAAATTATTCTATTTTGTGTGAATTTTTCGTTGCATGCCTAGAACAAGTTTTATTTTGCTTCAGTTATAAATGACAATTTTAAGTAAATTCCTATATTTTCTGTGCCCAGTGTGTTGAACGGATGCGAAATGGGAGAAGGAAATTTCATTTGAAGTTAAAATTACGAAGAGAACTTTATTCGAGGCACAAGAGTTGTTTCCATTTTTTTAATTGTGGCGGTGGTTCCGACCACAGTGTTTCCGCCAAACTACTCTGTGTTTCTGCGTAAATACTCTTGACAGTTGAAAGTTATGTTCTGCGACAGCCAGCTGTCAAGCGCTACGGCAACTAAGAAACACCAGGCGATTTCTCTCTTCTCAGAGTTAACCTGATCAAAACAACTCACTGGCAAGCTTTATCTGTGCACACATATTTCGAGTCATGTATAGTGTATCACGTGTAGATATTTAGTGCATAAAGTTTAATCAATTTGTGAAATAATAAAGTTATGTTAAATGTTTACCTTTGGATTTAATATCACCATCCCAGGTAATCAAGATCAACAAGTGCGAGATGTAATTAACATTCATATTGGTGACCCCGTGCCGTAAGCCGAAGAACACTGCGTTGCAGAGCTTGATGTTCCAGCCGACGTCACCTAACTTCCACGCACGTGCTCGTGCCTACAAGAAACAAATATCTAAACAGGTCAGTCCTTTCTAATTTAAAAATTACCTGATTTTTTTTCACAATGGCTAAAGATTCTTCAAGCAGCAATATCATGACAAGGGTTGCAATAAAATTACCTCCTATATGGAGACGTAACGAGAAAATCTGGCAAATGCAGGTTGACGCCCAGTTCGATATATCGCAGATCAGTTCTGAAAAGACAAAATTCAGTCATGTACTCGCTATACTTGATCCTGATGTCGCAGAGTCAATTTCAGATTTTTTAACCCAACCATTATCATCAACCCCCTATTCAGATCTAATGAAACGTCTTTGATTAGAATTTGAAGAATCCGAAAGTCGCAAAATAAATAAACTTTTAACAGAATTAGAATTAGGCGACAGAAAACCATCGCAACTTTTACGCGAAATGAAGTTTCTAGCCGGTAGTCAGATTAAAGAGGATTTCCTTAAAACTTTATTTCTACAACGTTTACCAGTCAACGTTCGTTCAATTTTAGCTTTGAGCAACGATTCTCTAGAAAATTTGTCGGTTATAGCAGACAAAATCGTGGAATATTCCGGAGATAAATACAACGTGGCTGAAATTCAGTCACGCGAGCCCGACAAGCTAGCCAAGTTAGAAGCGCAGTTAGAGAAGCTAACAGCATCAGTCAACGAATTGCGAACGCGTTCCCGATCTACCTCCCGAGAAAGACCCAAGCTTTCTCGAAATTCCATAAACACAAATTCCTCAACCTCCACGTGTTGGTATAATGAACGATTTGGCAACAAGGCCAAACGTTGCATCCAACCTTGCAATTTTAAAGCAAAACATGTGTCGGAAAACTAATAAGGCACTCCCTCCACGCGGCAGGAGACGAGAGCCACCTAACACGCCGCCTTTTTATTTTTGATAGACGCTCCAATATGAAATTTCTAATCGACTCTGGAGCGGATATTTCAGTTATTCCACCCACTCACGACCAACGGAAATTTCAATCGAAGCGTACCTTGTATGCTGCAAACGGGACCCCTATTCATACCTATGGCGAACAACTATTAGATTTGGATCTAGGTTTACGCCGTAGGTTCTGCTGGCCCTTCACACTTGCCGATATCAAGCAACCAATTATAGGCGCTGATTTTCTAGCAGAGTTTGCTTCACTTGTGGATATGAAACATAGACGTTTAATCGATACAAAGACAAACCTCTCTAAGACCGGTGCTAACCCACCACCAGGAATTAATTCTAAAATTCATCTCGTAGACCCGACACACCAGTACTTCAAATTGCTACAATTTCCTGACCTTTTTAAGGAAACTTCTTCTAGCAACCTTCCAGAGGTTGAGTTCTTCCATACTATAAGTACGGAAGGACCACCTGTCACTGCAAAAGCTAGAAGATTGCCCCCGGAAAAGCTAGCTCAAGCAAAGCTAGAATTCCAGCACATGATGGACTTGGGAATTTGTAGACCCTCCAAAAGTCCATGGTCAAGCCCCCTCCACATGGTGCAAAAAAAGGATGGCTCATGGAGACCATGTGGGGATTACCGAGCACTAAACGCTAAAACAATTCCAGACAGATATCCCATTCCAAATTTGCAGGATTTTAATGCCCAGTTAGAAGGCAAACGTATTTTTTCAAAATTGGATATCATTCGCGCTTTCCATCACATCCCAGTAGCACCTCAAGATATTCCCAAAACAGCAGTCATAACTCCATTTGAGTTATTCGAATTTGTTAAAACCCCATTTGGCCTTCATAATGCAGCACAAACATTTCAAAGATATTTACATTCAATTTTAAGACATCTTGACTTTGCCTACTCCTATCTTGACGATATTCTCGTTGCATCAGCCTCTGAAAAAGAACATCAAGAGCATCTAGCAAAACTTTTTCAGACACTTCAAGACAACGGCATCCGTATCAATTCATCTAAATGTGAATTCGGAGTGTCCGAAATTTCATTTTTAGGTTTTCGTGTAAATAAATCTGGATTATTTCCACTTCCTGAACGCATCAAAGCTATTACCGACCTACCTCTTCCCGATGCCATTGAAAAACTCAGAAGATTTCTAGGTCTCATAAATGTCTACCGTCGTTCTCTTCCACGTGCTGCGGTAATTCAGCAACCACTATTCGACCTCTGCCAGAATCCCAAAAAAACGCGACAAACTTAAAATCGAGTGGACTCCTCAGGCTCGAGAAGCATTCGAACGTTTGAAAGAGGCACTAAAAAACGCTACACTAATAGCTCATCCTTCTTCTTCGCTACCACTTATTCTCCATGTCGATGCTTCTGATTATGCCGTAGGTGCTTCCCTCCAACAACTACGCGATCAAACACTAGAACTCCTAGGTTTCTACTCTAAAAAGCTTACTTCAGCCCAAAAATCTTACAGCACCTACGATCGCGAACTTCTAGCTGCTTATCAGGCAGTTAAATACTTTTGATATATCCTAGAAGGTCGCCATTTCACCATTTATACGGACCACAAACCTTTGACATACGCTTTTGAACAACGCGTCGAAAGAGCATCTCCAAGGCAACTACGATATTTAGACTTCATAGGTCAATTTACCACAGACATTCGCTACATACCAGGTCCTACAAACATTCCCGCAGACTATTGTTCTCGCATTGAAACAATTTCACTTTCTTCCACTGTGTCACTCCAAGAAATTGCGCAAGGTCAGTCATCTTGTGAGGAACTCAAACACCTTTTGCAGTCTAAATCTTCCTCATACAAATTTCAAAACATGCCTCTTGACAACGGATTAAATCTTATTTGCGATTCTTCTTCAAAGAAACTTCGCCCATTCATTCCGCTCAAATGTCGCCGAAAGATTTTCGATTCTATCCACAATTTATCTCACCCAGGCATATCAGCTTCAGTCGATCTGGTCCAGAATAGATTTTGTTGGCCCAAATTGAAACGTGATGTATCTCTTTGGTCTAAAACTTGCATTCCCTGCCAGAAAGTCAAGATATGGAGACACACTTCCAGTGTCATTGGACAATACACCCCAGCCATGAGAAGATTCTCGCATATAAATGTTGACATTGTGGGACCATTACCACCATCACAAGGTCAACGCTATCTGTTAACAATAATAGACAGATTTTCTCGATGGCCCGAAGCAATTCCATTGTCAGATATTACAGCAGAAACAGTAGCGAACACTATTTTATCATGCTGGATCTCTCGTTTCGGTGTTCCACAATACAGCACCACAGACAGAGGTAAGCAATTCGATTGCCACCTTTTCACACACTTCACTAAAACACTAGGTGCAGACCACATCAAGACCACAGCTTACCACCCAGCAGCAAATGGTGTAATCGAGAGATGGCATAGAGTTCTGAAACAGGCCTTGAAAGCTCATATGGACGAAAACTGGGTCGCTAAATTGCCAATTGTGTTACTAGGACTCAGATCGTACATAATTCCAGAATATCGCTCAACACCCGCTGAAATAGTCTACGGAGAATCAATCATACTTCCCACCGACTTTTTCAACAGCACACAAGCTCATGATGTTCCACCACTTATATCTCAGCTGAAAGAAGACATAAGGAAACTTCGACCAGTACCTTTTAAACATCATACTGCAAAAAAGGTATTTATCCATCCCAAGCTTATGGAAGCTCCTTTTGTTTTGTTCGCATTGATATTCCGCGAAAAACCCCCGAACCAGTTTATGACGGCCCCTTTGAGGTGTTATCCCGAACTGACAAAGTCTTCAAAATCAAGAAATCACACGGAGAAGAGACAATTTCTGTTGACCGTCTTAAACCCGCATTCATTCTTTGTGATAACGAACAGACAACTTTCCAGCCTCAGAGACATCCTAGTGAAACTGAAAGTGACAGTGAAAGTCCAACACCTAGTGAAACTGAAAGTGACAGTGAAGTTCCCGTTCCCGTTCAAACTACACGCCATGGATGTAGAGTTCGATTTTCACGAAGATACTTAAACTAATAGCGTTGCCACTGAGAGGGGAGTATGTGGCGGTGGTTCCGACCGCAGTGTTTCCGCCAACACTACTCTGTGTTTCTGCGTAAATACTCTTGACAGTTGAAAGTTATGTTCTGTGACAGCCAGCTGTCATGAGCTACGGCAACTAAGAAACACCAGGCGATTTCTCCCTTCTCAGAGTTAACCTGATCAAAACAACTCACTGGCCAGCTTTATCTGTTCACACTTTTTTCGAGTCATGTATAGTGTATCACGTGTAGATATTTAGTGCATAAAGTTTAATCAATTTGTGAAATAATAAAGTTATGTTAAATGTTTACCTTTGGATTTAATATCACCATCCCAGGTAATCAAGATCAACAAGTGCGAGATGTAATTAACATTCATATTAATATTAATAACATTTATAGGTAAATTAGCAGATTAGCGCATTGTTCGTTTTTTGAAAAAAAATTTCAGAAACATGCTTAGAGGAACCCCTTTATGCATTAACCATCGGACAAATGCTGTGATATCAACTCCACAATACAGTTAAGAGACCTAAAGTAAATTTGAGGTTCTGTGCAAGGTAAATATGCTACAACGGAGCTAGAAATGCAAACTGTAAAAAAATACGTTACAGAGGTCCATATAAAAGAGAGAAACTACTTACCAACACCGTTTCTCCATAAAAAACTTTCACTTTGCCCAATTGAAGAAAAAAAACGCTAAATAATAAGCGTAATCTGATTCGTTATTAGAATTAAATAAATAACTGAAACTGCTACCAAAGCATCACATAAAGGGTCTATTTTAAATCAATTTTCTGCAAATAATTTAATAAAATAAAGAACAATGAAGATTGTAACTGAAACCTAAGGCTTTTTAACTTCTTACGACATTTATGCTACATAGCCGTATCCATTTAGGTTCTCAATCTAAAACATGTCAATTTTGACGTTCCGAATCGCGTATTTTTTGACGTTTTAAAAATAAAACCTTAAAAGCTTATAACTTTTTTTAACGTAGAGATTGAAATGTTGGTGCATGATTTTCTTTTTATGACATAAACCCTCGCACCCAATATGTTTGCCCTAACTTGATATTTCCGGAGATATATAAAAATTTTCCGAAAGAAAACGCAAAATTTTCCGGTAAAAACCAATACGATTTTCCTGGTTCAAAACTTATCCAAGCCACTTGCGAAAGGAAGGTACTCACCAAATTTGATCAAAATCGGCCCATTATTTTTTGAGTTATCGATGTGACACATAAATATATATATATATATATATATATATATATATATATATATATATATATATATATATATATATATATATATATATATATATATATATATATATATATATATATATATGTATATATATATATATATATATATATATATATATATATATATATATATATATATATATATATATATATATATGAAACCAGCCTCGTATTTGGTTTCCAGAGGTCCAAAATTGCACTCATT
The DNA here is from genome assembly GCA_964006375.1 of Tillus elongatus. NCBI lineage: Eukaryota > Metazoa > Arthropoda > Insecta > Coleoptera > Cleridae > Tillus > Tillus elongatus. The sequence continues at coordinate 313,775,603 of OZ023262.1, read as the reverse complement.
AGTGAATTTTTTTAAAGAAAATTCACTAAAATAAGAAAAAGCTTAGGAGTCGTTTTTAGGAAGAAAATAAGTGCGCCACTGCTTTCGGCATCCCTCTAAATAGACATATACCAAATTTCATCAAAAAAATTAGAATTATTAATCATTTCAGAGAAGTTTATTTGTGTGACCCTTCTTATATGGAAACACCACTGTAGCTTTTGTATGTATGTACTTTTGTCACAAGATCTCAAAAGATGGAAAATGAAGAAGCCTGTAGATGCTGTGACAATAAAATTGTTTCCTTTGCCATTCGATCACGGCCTACTAAAACTATTTTCATATTTTCGCAACCTTTAACCCAACATTAGTAGATATATAATAAATAGTAAACGAATTAATGCTGATAACAGAATTGTGCGGATTAGTGAGCGTTTATAGGCAACTTACAATACAGAGCTGCGGCGATATAAGTTGCATATTCGGCACTTTATTATATACTCCTAATGTTATTATGCTGTGTTTTATGTCAATTTAGTTTAGTGACAGTGAGTTAGCTACAACTGAATATAATACCATTCTCCACAGGAATTTTAAAATAACCAGTTTTTAGTGAATTTTCTTAAACAAATTCACCAATGGGGAGATCCCGATTTGTGAATTTTGAAAAAATTTCTTCAAATGAGCGCTATTTAGGACCCCTGGAACCCAAATCCGAGATCGGTTTCAGACTTTATATGTTTATATATATATATATATATATATATATATATATATATATATATATATATATATATATATATATATATATATTTATGTGTCACACCTATAACTAAAAAATAATGGACCGCTTTTGATAAACTTAGCGAGTACTTCCTTTCGCAAGTGGCTTGGATAAGTTCGTTATCTAGGAAAATCCGCCGAGGTTTTCCCGGAAAATGTTGTGTTTTCTTTCGAAAAAATTTTATATCTCTGGAATTAACACAGTAAGGGCAACCAAATTTAATATATCATTATAGGTAATTTACCTACCAAAATTTAGCTCTGTAGGTAAAAGGACAAAAAAGTTACAGGCATTTAAAGAAAAATAAAATTGGGTTTTCCTCAAAACGTCAAAAGTCGCGATTTTAAACGTCAAAATTGGTAATATTTAGGCAATGAACCTGAAACTAATATGAGCTATGGAAGGAAAATGTCTCAAGAATAATGTTTTACAAAACCTGAAGTCTTAATTTCAATCGTCATTGTCCTTCAGTTTACTAAAATATTCCCAAAAAATTCATTTCAAATAGATCTCTGATGCTTTGGCAGTAGTGTTGGCTATAGAGTTCATCGGTTAATGGTATATAATTTTTATCGAATTTTCGTAAAAAATCTCTAAAGCTCAATATATCCGTCATTATGCAAGATACGGAAAAAATGGTATGCATTAAATATAGGGTGTCTTGAGCTACATCTTAAAAAATATTTCTTCAATTACAGAGTGGCCCATAAGTCGTTGGTAATTCAAATTTGCTTTTTTAGTGAATTTTCTTTAAAAAAATCCACTAATGGGGAGATTCGTGTTTATATTTATATATATATATATATATATATATATATATATATATATATATATATATATATATATATATATATATATATATATATATATATATATATATATATATATATATATATATATATATATATATATATATTGTAGGGAAATTTAAAAGAAATTAAACACGTGTAGATTAGCTGAACAACAGGCAGGTTAAGGTATCAGGCTGAAATAAGACACTGGTTACTTTCAAAACTCCGAATGGTTATTTAATACACCAAACAAGCACTGGTTACATGAAATAAAATCCCAACAATCCAATAAAATATACTTATGTTTAACAAACCAATAACTCGATCTACAAGCACCCAGCTTGTCAGATTGACCCTTCTCCTAACAAAACCAAACCGCGAATGCCACTCTTTCTAGTGTGCGCGGAGAGTTACCCGAACCTCCGCGAACAAGCCCGAAGTAGAAACACTGTTGACAAGCGGCGGCAAAATTTAAAATTTATTTTCTTTATTTTAATTTTTTACTACAATATATATATATATATATATATATATATATATATATATATATATATATATATATATATATATATATATATATATATATATATATATATATATATATATCGTACCGAAAACTTAAAAAATAATAGACCGATCTTGATAAAATTTGGTGAGTACCTTCCTTTTGAAAGTGGCTTGGATAAATTCGTTAGCCAGGAAAATCGGACCAGGTTTTCCCGGAAAATTTTGTGTTTTCTTTCTAAAAAAAATCATATTTCCGGAAATAACACAGTTAGGGCAACCAAATCTGGTACGCGTATTTGTATTATAAAGAGTAAACCATGTACCAAAATTTAGGTCTCTAAGTTTAAGGACAGCTAAAGCAACAAATTTTGGAGTTATCCTCAAAACGTCAAACTTGCAATTTAAAATGTCAAAATTGGCAATGTTTAGGCAAAAAACGTGAAACAAATACGGATTGTGAAAAGAAAATGTTGCAAGAAGAGTCTTCTGCGAACCCTTAAGTTTCAGATTCAACCGTCATTGCCCTTCATTTTACTAAAGTATTTACAGAAAATTCATTTCAAATAGACCCTTTCTCTAATGCTTTGGCTGGCGGTTTAGTTAAGTTGATGCTTTCGCTGTAGGTTTAGTAAAGTTTATGGTTTAACGGTTTATAATTTTTAGCTAATTTTCGTAGAACAAATTCGTTACTGCATTTTAGCATTTTTATCGAAATATGATGCATGTCTGTAAGAAAAAATCTGGACGCAGTACGTACGTTTTGGTAGCAAATTTTCATTAAATCCTCCAAATTTCAATAACTCAATTTGCTATTAACGTAAGTTTTGTTGGTTAGGAAACCAACATTTAACTTTATTTTAGGAAAATTTTTGTATGAACGCAGCAAGGGCGTTTTTGTTGCGAATTTTCATTAAATGTTTCAAATTTCAATAACTCAATTTGCTATTAACCTAAGGTTCATTGGCTAGGAGACCAGTTTTCTCAGAAACATTTAAAGTTTATTTTTGGAAAATTTTTGTACATTTTCAAATAATTATTTTGATAAAATATGGTACATTGTTCCTACTATACAGGTTATACCGGTAACCAAATTGATGCCTGCTCGCATTAGAGCGATATATTTGTAATTAAAAACATTTTTATGAAAATTCACTTCCATAACACACTTGCTGCGCCTAGAGTTTTTTAAGTACACTTGGAGAACCCAAATCACCAAAACACATTTTAAAAGATCTGAGGATCGTTTTACTAACCAAGGTAGCGTCATCAGAGGATGAATTATGCATCCTCTGGTTAGTGAAACGATCGTCAGGTTTTTCTAGAATTTCTTGTGGTGATTTGGGTTCTCCAAGTGTACTTATCAGTGCTCATCACAGATTTCAATCTACACTTAGTGAACTAGCTTTTTTTATAATGCCTTACATTTCAAATTTTTCGATAGTGCAAACAAATAAAAGAAAGTCCGGACGCAGCAAGTGCGTTATGTTAGTGAATTTTCATAAAAATCTTTTTAATAGTAAATATGTTTTTTTCTTAAAAAAAGCAGGCATCAAATTTGCTTACCAGTATAACCTGTATAGGCGAAACATAGTGTACCATATTTCATCAAAATAACTTTAGTGTTTGATAATGTACAATAATAATTCTCCGAAAATAGACTTAAAATGTTGCCTAAAAAATTGGTTTCCTGGCCAACGAACCTTATAGGTTAATAGAAAATTGAGCTATTCAAATTTGAAGTATTTAATGAAAATTCGCTACCATAACAACTTTCTGCGTCCATAATTTCTTTTCTTACAAACATGCATTATATTTCTAATGCAAAAATGCAATAATATAAGGCGTGTTCGATAAAAAAAAGAAATCATCAACGATTTATGGGCCAGCCTATGGCTGTAGAAATTATTTTTAAGAAGAAGCTCGAGACACCCTATAATGAGCGTATACAATTTTTTTCGTATCTTGTATAATAACGGATATATTGAGCTTTGTTGATTTTTTACCGTTCGTGACCTCTCTCTCTCTCTCTCTCTCTCTCTTTTATAGATATATGCACGGGCACTGCTCAGAGGAGCTTTCTTCCATAATCCTTCCACCTGCTGCCCCCAACAGATCTACCAGGGGAACAGAGCGAATGCACCCTTTTACTGTCCAGGTCACCAGACAGAGTATTTAGGCTGTAAGCCCTCGTGGTGTGTTGTTGAAATATAAAAAATAGAATATATATGTACATATACATTTGTATCATATATATATATATATATATATATATATATATATATATATATATATATATATATATATATATATATATATATATATATATATATATATATAACTGACCCTGCCTATGTGTTCTAGGGGAGTGTGTGTGTTCTTCGTAAGATAACTCACTAAAAACAAGCACTTGTGGAGCCACGGGAAAGGTCTTCGACTGTATTAAATATGAAGCGGTTTCGCTATGTTAGGGCAAGAACAAACAACCAGATATGCTATTCAAATTGAACGAAATCTAAAAAGTTTTCATCTCCTCTTTTTTAAATTATTTTTTATATAAAAACTCGCTAAAAAATTCATCGGAATAACAACAATCTGATCACATAACGGTAAAATGAAATTAAAGAGTAACAAAAATACTAATAAGTGTAGTCACTAACTGGGATTAGAACTCGTCTCATTATGGGACTCGATAATCTGATGCACACCGCTTAAACCACTCGACCAGCGTCGACATGATATATATATATATATATATATATATATATATATATATATATATATATATATATATATATATATATATATACTAGCAGGTATATACGCCAGTATGTTAATTTTCTAACGTCTTTATTATTTATACCAAACAATTTTTGTTTACAATTAATTTTTTGCTCATATTTTAACCATAGTAATCAATTTTGACGTTTTAACTTTTTTTAATCAGCGGCTTACCTATAACTTTTTTGTCTTTTAATGTAGAAATCTGAATTTTAGTACATAGGATACTCTTTATGACAAAAAACAGCGTAGCAAGTTTCGTTGCTATCTCTTTATAATTTCCGGAGATATAATTTTTTCCGAATGGAAACGCATAATTTTACGTGAAAACCTAGTTCGCGCTCATTTAAAGTAATCTTTTCAAAATTCAGTCGCGGTCTTCTCAATAACGAATTTTTTCTACCAAAATTTGGTAAAATATAGATTATTAAACTGAAACTACGTCCAAAGCATCAGAAAGAGGGTCTATTTGAAATGGATTTTCCGAAAATATTTTAGCAAAATGAAGGACAATGATGGTTGAAGCTGAAACTCATGGCTTTGTAAAACACACCTATTAAAACATTTCTTTTACATAATTCGTATTTGTTTCAATTTATTTGTCTGAAAATTGTAAATTTTGACGATTCAAATCTGAACTTTGAGGTTTTAAGAAGAAAAACTATAAAATTTTCAAAATATTTTTTCTGTCATCTCTTGACTTTTTGTCCAGCTTTTATGTTTTCGTAAACATGGCTTCGGATTTTATAATGTTGTTTTTCAAAGTCGACTTTGTAAAATCTCTGCAGGTGATGCGTTCAATTTTACTATAGGTGTATTATTATACTCCATAACGGTGGTAGTAGACTTTTCCTTTGCGTGATAGTAAAGGATTCTTTTGACGTCTGAGGAGGTACCACCCCTTACATCAAGTGAAGTCTCAGCGGACGTTTCCGGTTCTGGTGTACGAGTCGGTTTCCCTTATAAACAAAAATGATGATGGCTCCTCCTTGTACAAAAGATTCCAGAGATAAAATACCCCTCCATTCGGATCTCCGGGAGTTTGGTGTGCAGGGGGCGCCGGCATCAAGATTTAACATATCCTTCTCGAATATAAGTGGCATAAATTCTAACCTGAACTCCGTCCGTCATTTCCACCAGGCTAATAGGCCCCAACTCCTCTTCTTAACCGAAAAACAAACCAGTGCCAAAACAGCCATTAATCAACTAAATTTCCAGGAGTATGGGCTCCTTACTTTCTTCAGATTGCATGGAGGCGTGTGCGCATACGTCCGTAGCAATCTACCCTGCACGAAAGCTGGAAGAAAAGACAAACTTTGGATGAAACTCTCTCTCTCTCTCTCTCTCTCTCTCTCTCAGGGCTTCAACTAAATTCATCTGTTGCATTTACCGGTCACCTTCTGACAACAACTTTGTCCAGCTCTTCGACTACCTTTCTGAAAAAAACCGACTATCTGATTTCTGAAAATCCTTTCTCCAAGGTCACTATTCTTAGTGACTTCAATGTCCATAATAAGGAATGGCTATGCTCTCTTCCCTTAATACCAGGAAAGCCCCTGGCCTTGACAAAAAATGCGCACCAGAACTTGTTCCTGTCTTGACTCGTCTGTTTCAGACATGGAACTACGCGGTGAATCCCAGATTGTCGCTCCAGACATTCGACCAGGTCTGGCACGCAGCGCTGCTTAATAAACTTCCGGCCTATGGCCTACCACCAAAACTCTGTACCTGGACAGCAAATTTTTTCTCAAATGGGAGCATTTCTGTTGTCGTGGATGGCCATTCCTCTAAACTGTATCCAATTAATGCAGGAGTCCCTCAAGGTTCAGCTTTAGCCCCTACTTTGTTTCTTCTCCACATCAATGACCTCCTCTCTAGCACATCCAACCCAGTTCACAGTTACGTGGATGACAGCACCCTCCATTCAAATATACAATATTCTAAACCCGCCCCTTTAGCCCAATTAGATGAGGATCGCAGACTCATGGAGGGTTCTGTCTCTGTGGATCTCCAAAAAATATTAGACTGAGGAAGTAGAAATCTTGTACAATTCAACTCCACCAAATCTCAGTCTTGCTTTCTTTCTCATAAGAGATACACCAGCCCTAGACCCTTCACAATGAACAACCAAGTTATTCAAAGTAATGAGTCCTTTTCACTTGTTGGCATTTCTGTGGATCGAAATCTCATTTGGCACCAACATGTCACATTAATTGCAGAAGCGGCTGCTAAGAAATTAGGTTTCCTCTTCCGAACTCGCAAGTACTTTTCACCAGCTAATCTCTATACCTTATATACTTCACAAATAAGATCAAACCTTGAATACTGCTTCCACATCTGGGGTGCCGCTGCTGCTTCTACACTCGCTATCCTGGACTCCATTCAGAAGAGTGCTATACGTCTCATCGGTTACCCTACCCTTACCCAAACGCTGCCATCCCTGGCCCACCGACGTGCCGTTGGTGACCTCTCTCTTTCTCTTTTATAGATATATACACAGGCACTGCTCAGAGCAGCTTTCTTCCATAGTTCCTCCACCTGCTGCCCACAACATATCTACCAGGGGAACTGAGCGAATGCACCCTTTTACTGTCCAGGTTACCAGACATAGAACATCTTGTTATGTCCGCTCTTTCGTCCAGAGGACTTCCGAATTGTGGAACTCCTGCGGGTACATGTTTTTCCTTCTCCTCCGAACCTCCAAACCTTCAAGTCCAGAATTAACAAGTTGTCTGTTTCCTCCTTGTCGACACTAACGGTACGATAGTATTTAGGCTGTAAGCCCGCGTGATGTGTTGTTGAAATAATATTGTGGCTTCGGATTATACTGTTGTTTTTCAAAGTCGACTTTGTCAAATATGTGCAGGTGATGCGTTCAGTTTTACTATAGGAGTATTATTAGACTCCATAACGGATTATCGGTAATCAGTTGTGTCATCCGAACATTTGCGTAAAAAAATGAGGAGACCGGCGAATTTGACTTTTAAAAACATTTCTTCAAATGAGCGCAAACTAGGCCCCTATAATCCATATCCGGATTTACGTTCAGTTTTATCTGTTTACATATATACAGGGTGGCGCATTTCTGCGGTAAAGCTCAACATAATTATTAGTATACAAAAGACACGAAAAAATTGTATAAGTTAATTATAGGGTGTCTTGAGCTGCATCTTATCAAATTATATTGACAATCACAGGCTGGCCCATAAGTCGTTGGTGATCTCTAGAATTTTTTTTTCCATTATTTTATTGAATTTTTTAGCGAAATATGTTTGTAAGAAAGAAATCGAGACGAGGTAAGTGCGTTTTGGTAGCAATTTTTCATTAAATGCTTCAAATTTCAATAACTCAATTTGCTATTAACCTAAGGTTTGTTGGCTAGGAAACCAACATTTAAAGTTTATTGTCGGATAATTTTTGTACATTTTCAAACAATACGTTATTTTGATAAAATATGGCACATTGTTCCTACTATATAGGTTATACCAGTAACCAAATTGATGACTGATTGCATTAAAAAGAGATATTTGCTATTCAAAACATTTTTATAAAAATTCACTTACATAACGCACTTGCTGCGTCCGGACTTTTTATTGTAGGCCAAGTATTTTTCAATACCTCCTCGTATAACAGAAACAAGAGATTATACTAAAAATATTTTATTTCTCTCACTTCTTCAATAATTCATCTAAGAAACATTAATAACAATAATATTATAATTATTAGATACTTATACTATTTTGATTTGGTGTAAGGCTATACATTTCAATGTAACTGCTTAAAATATTAAATAGTACCCATTGGAATGTTAAAAAACAATTACTAATGAACATGTTTTAATATTATATTCACACATCTTTACAAAATTATAACATTTTCATATTTTACAAACACACGCACACAAATTAACATTAACTTAAAAACTACAACAAATCAGTCTTGTCTTGGTTATATGGAAATAACAAAGATAGATATAAGCTACTAGTCCGGTCAATTTAGACATTCGAAGGTGCATAAAATCCCAACAAGCTGAAAATCAGTAAAATTGTTCAAAATATAATTATAAATATAATTTAAAAGTTCCCCATCATTTCTGTGTATGGAAAAATTTTTATTCAAGGTGAAAGGTCAAAAAAAAGAGTTTTTCGAGATTTTCAGCAAAACGGTAAGTTTTATCATAAAAGTACCTCAGACAAAAATTGTATATCATAAAATTATCTATAAAAAATGTATCAATACTTTTTTCCTACGAGCCACCGTTTCTGAGATAAAACGATTCAAACAGTTGTAAAAGTTGTTATCGTCATAATATGCACACGTTTCCAGGCCACCTATGAGGTAGTGTACTTAGCGCGTTTTTTTTTTAACGTGGTTTCCCCAGTAGGCCTACTACACGGGTCAGTTGTGATCCTGTTTAATTTGAAATTATTGCAAAATAACGGAAATTTTCAAAGATTGGAAAAGATAAAAGCGATGTAAATTTAAAAAAAAGTGGTGAAGTTCATTCGCCTGATTCGTAACTTTCAAATTCTTGTTCTTCTTCTTGATCTTCTTCTTGTTCTTCTCCTTCTTCTTCATCTTCATTTTGGATGTAAGTAAACTGCGTCAATAGCGATGTATCGCATGACACTTCGTTGGAATCAAACGAATCCTCCACTGTTGGTTATTCAACATTAGAGCACGACCGGTCTTGACAATTTGTGCATGCCAGAGAACAAAACAGTCCGACTTTTTTGCAACCACATTTAGCACTGCATCCCTTTTTGCAGTTGCAAAAAATTGTGTTCAGCAGTTTTTCCGGCGCAGGTGGGAGTAAAGTTTGAACTGGCTCTAATATATTGTTGACCAACTTCCAACCCCAGTCTGTAGGGTCTAGCTGATAACCAAGCCACACTTGAACTTGGTAATATATCCGAAAAAGATGTTGATGAGCAGCAACTGAGGTTGGAGGAAGACAAGCTAATTGAACTTGTTTTTTATTTTTAGTATTTTTAACGAAACATGCATAGCTTATGCATAGCTTATGTAAATTTTATATTTTAAGTATAAGTTACAATGACCAATAGAAAAATATTTCAACATATATAACAACTCTAGAGATGTATATACGTGGCGTGCATATTATGACATTAACAACTTTTACAACTTTTTGAATCGTTTTATCTCAGAAACGGTGGCTCGTAGGAAAAAAGTATTGATACATCTTTTATAGATAATTTTATGGTCTAATTTTTGTCTGAGGCACTTTTATGATAAAACTTACCCTTTTGCTGAAAATCGCGAAAAACTCATTTTTTTGACCTTTGACCTTGAATTAAAAAAATTCCATACACGGGCATGATCAGGAACTTTTAAATTATATTTATAATTATGTTTTGAACAATTTTACTGATTTTCAGCTTGTTGGGACTTTATGCACCTTCACTCTCATTTTTTTGGTCTAGATTGACCGGACTATACCAACTTTTGAAAATATATGAAAATAATGGATATCAAACGTTGGTAATGATAGGAAGATGAAAACTTTACGTTTGACGTTTGACGTAAACGTACTTCTTTCTTAAGATATTGTGTGCACTTTTATTATTAGTTCATTTATTTATTTATTCACAGAACTCCTGTCGGATAATTTCCCAAATGGGATGTTTAGAATGGAGGCCAAGTACTGTCCCGCCTGACAATCGGACCAAGTCCATTTCGGTTCATAGAATGACGCATTAACACACCTTTTATATTTTATATCTACATAATTTCAGCATATCACAATAGTTTTCAGACATAAAAAATGCAATAACTTTTAGGTTATAGAAAACATATGGTTAAATAAAATTATTCGTAGAATATTTTACACCAAATCGTAATGTTCTGCTCGTTTAAACTCTCAAAATCCTTATTGAAAACTCAATTTTTCCTTACACTCTTGGTATTTACTAAGCAAGGCGCTGTTCAAGATAGACATTAAGAACCTTAATGAAGATTATTGTACCAGGGCGGGCAAATAAGTTCGTGACTTTTTAAATTTCCCGCCTCTTCGCAGGAAGGACAACACTGCTCCTGTCAACAAGGATCTGTCAGTTGACTCCTGTCAAATTTTGAACAAGCTGAGTCATTCAGTTTGTGTTAGATAGACACTGAAAGCAGACAACCTCTTGTGTTATAACGAAAATGGAAAAAAGTGACATTTGTGTGCTCATCAAACATAATTTTTTCCGAAAAAAAAACAACCCATCACTGAAACCAAGGCTAAGCTTGATAAATACTATGGGGACTCTGCACCATCAATTTCCATGGTAAAAAAAGTGGTTTAACGAATTTCGTTACGGCCGTACAAGCACAAATGACGCCGAACGTTCTGGACGCCCAGTTAAGGTCGCTACACCCGAAACAATTGAAAAAATTTACGATATGGTGTTGGCATATCGGAGATTGAAAGTGTGGGAGATTGTGGAAGCCATATGCATATCACATAGCTCAGTGGTTTCGATTTTGCATGATCACTTGGGTATGAGAAAGCTATCAGCAAGATGGGTGCCGCGTTTGCTCACAATCGACCACAAACACAATCGTGTGACAACTTCGAAGGAGTGTTTGGAGTTGTTCAACCGCAATAGGGACGAGTTTTTGCGCCGTTTCGTAACCGTGGGCGAAACATGGATTCACCACAACACGCCGGAGACCCAGCAGCAGTCAAAATAGTGGGTTTCTCCGTGCGAATCGGTGCCGGAGAAGGCCAAGGTGGGTTTGTCAGCCAATAAAGTGATGACGACCGTTTTTTGGGATGCACGCGGTATAGTCCACATTGATTACCTTCAAAAGGGGAGAACACTCAATGGCGAATATTATACCAATTTACTAAACCGATTCAATGACAATTTGACGAAAAAACGACCACATTTGGCCAAGAAAAAAGTTTTTCCCACCAAGTCAATGTGCACACATGTGTAGTCTCCATGGCGAAATTGCATAAATTGGGCTACGAATTACTTCCTCATCCACCCTAGTCCCCGGATTTAGCCCCGAGTGACTATTTCTTGTTTCCAAACTTAAATAAATGGCTCGACGGAAAGAGATTTGACTCCAGTGATGAAATCATCTCACAAACAGCTACGTATTTTGAGGACCTCGACAAATCTTATTTTTTGGAAGGGATAAAAAAATTGGAGAAACGTTGGACGAAGTGTATAGAGCTCACAGGAGACTATGTTGAGAAATAAAATGATTTTTTGCCAAAAAACCTGTGTTTCATTCAAAAAGTCACAGACTTATTGACCTGCCCTATAGAATATCAGTTTGATATCCTCAAATGGACCTCCTTTTTGTCCTAAGTTGTGACGATAATCCATGGGGCGTCCAGTGGATGTACTGTAAACCGGCATGAAAATAATAACAAATAACTAATAACCTATTGTGCTATGCGGAACATTAATGAGTTGAGAAAGCTCCTACAGTTGTAAGTCATAAAACTTTTAATAAGCAGTTTCCGTTAATACTCCTCTATCTATATTAGCATTGTCCAAAACAATTTTTTCGACAGATAGAGCGCAATAATTATATTTCAAAACTCTTAAGAAAAAATCAACCCTACCGCACGAAAGTACACGTTATATTTGGCGCCCACTTAAAGGGTTAAATTTTTGTGAGAGTCTTTTTGACTGAATTAGTTTTCAGAGAATTTGGAAACGGACACCATTTTCTTAGATTTTTGCAATCTTGGTGTATTTGTGTATTCTAATATATGAATAAATGTGAATTGGGTTTTTTTTATAGTTTTAGTTCGTTATTAATAATATTATTATGAAAACCCACTTTTACGTCAACTTATCTAAACGATCCTAACTTGCAAGAAACATTTTTTTTTGAAACCAAACTAATAGTGATGTTTTGGCCTTCCACTCCAGAATAAAAGATTGCGCCATTCTTAAAAAATACCCCACTATATGTAAGGCTAGATGCATTTTGATGATCACACATATTTTATTAGAGCTCATCAGTGTACTTTACTAATGACAATCAAAACACACCCATGTAAGTTGGCTAGAGTTAGCCCGACTTAGAGTACACGAATTACCCTACCTACTATTTTGAGATGTCAGATATTTTAAATTATTTTACTTTAAGTATCGTATTATTATCTATTCAAAAAAAGTTTCTCTTTAGACACGTTACTACGTTTTGAATAATTTGTCACACCTACATAGATAGGAACATAAATAGTTTGAGAAGTGTCTACTTGACTCAAAAAGCTAATAGCTCTTTTTATTGTCTTCTCTTGAGGCCATAAAATGTAACAAGTGGTTTACAATTCCTCCACTTGCTTCTGAAACTGCTTAAAATAAATTTCCATTACCAGTTTTTATCGCTCTATTTTTCATTCTACATATTAATCAGTCTTCATTTACGTATTAAAATTTTGAGTCTTATTCAAAAAGGGTCCTTACATCGAAAAATATGTGCGTACAAATACAGGACTGCAATGGAATTAAATTTTGGCAGCTATTCGTTAATTTTCTAGTCAATCTAAACTGGTACACAGTTTTCTTTGGAGTTTCTTTTGTTCTCACATCTGCTGATGTAATTCAGTGGGTAAGACATTATCGCCGAAACCAGGATGAGACCTCCAGAGAGATAGAAGGATGCATTGTAACTTCCTGTCAGATCCATGAAAGCTCCAGCGAGTGGAGAACCAATAACAGCGGCGATACCTTGGAATAATAATAGTATTCCAAACGCGTTTGTCAGTCTCTCCAAGCCGACCAGATCCACTAGCAGAATAGATCTCAAGGATGCAAAGCAAGCTGAAACAACGTATGGGCGAATTAATTAGGTAAATAAATGCTAATTAATAAGTGATCTGGTTAGTTGTGTTACATGGTCATTAAGTAAGAATGTTAATTATTTGTAGGTAATTGCAACGTATTCATATAATATTATAATTAAATAACTCTTATTAATGTTAAAAACGACGAGGTACTACACTTTCTTTCTCGATATGATCTAGTTAGCAGTAATTTATTTGTGAATTTGTGTAGTACTATCATTTTCATGGTACATATTATAATAAATAGCGTACAAAAAACGTAGCAAGAACAAAAATGTAAAAATTTAATTTGCCTAGAATACTTAACTACCGCAACTCTGTGACGAAAATTTTTGGTATTTAAAATTAGAGTTTATCTTTTTCAGGAACATAAAATTCTATCACTTAACCTGCCCTTAAGCAGCCCGCAAAGAAAAAGCTTATTGATATGTGTGTATATATATATATATATATATATATATATATATATATATATATATATATATATATATATATATATATTATTGCCGGCAACGATTTTCGCTTAATAGAACAATCGAACAATCGAAATTTTATCGCAATTTTATCATCGCATAAATTCGAAAAATCGATTAATCGACTAATCGAATAATCGATTAATCGACCGATCAACCAATCGATTAATCGATTTTGTCGAATATCTGTGATGTGAAATATCGCGATTGCCGGCAACGATTTTCGATTAATATAACAATCAAACAATCGAAAATCGCGATTTTGTCATCTCATAAATTAGAAAAATCGATTAATCGACCAATCGAATAATCGATTGATCGACTGATCAACTAATCGATTAATTGATTTGTCGAATATTTGCGATGTGAAAAATCGCGATTTTAGCTTAATCGATTAATAAAATAATCTAACAAAACTGATTAAGTGAAGATTGGAACCTGTGATGAGCACTGACAAGCACAGTTGGTGAACCCAAATCACCAAAACACATTTTAGAAGGCCTAATAATCGTTTCGATAATCAAGTTAGCGTCATCAGGGGATGAAAATATTTTAATTGATTTCTACTTCTACACGTATTTATATAGACTTTCAGGTAAAAGACCGAAAACGAGAGTGGGATTTTTAAGTAGCAGACGCAACCTTAATGTATTACATCCTGAATTGCCGGAAGAGGTTAAAAAACTTCCCTTTATTACACCAGTTGACCGCGTAGTAATATCTTGCTGATATTTTCGTTTGTCGAAAAAATCTGTATTGTTTTCTTATCTCTCGGGCGCGCTTTTGTCGGTCCTTATATATTTTTTACAAAGCTCTCTATCAAATGACTGTATATGGGAGGTGGTGCGAGATTCATACATTTTTTATTAGTATTATATTCAATATATATATATATATATATATATATATATATATATATATATATATATATATATATATATATATATATATATATATATATATATATATATATATATATATACTTTCGAAGGCGTTCAATTGTCCTGGTTTTCTAACATTTTTAATCAATTTTAGATTCTCTTCATTAACGTGGTAATTATTATCCCAGATATGTCGAGCGACAGTAGATCTATCTATAGTCCCGTATTTTAATTGTGATAAGTGTTCTTTGAATCTAATTGCAATAGATCTTTTTGTTTGCCCGACGTATTTAAGGTCACAACCTCTACAACTTATTTAATAGATTCCCGACATTTTGGCCGCACTATCCTTGTCTTTCGGGTTACCTAGCAAGTTTTTAAAAGTATTTCTTATTGAAGATGTTAATTGCAAGTTGGCTTTTTTAAAATGCTATCTAGACCCCTCGTGATTCGAGGTTCAAAAGGTAAGCAAACAAAGGTTTTTTCCGCTTTCTCTCTTATAAACGTAGTTGATGCTGCTAACATTTTCTTTGTTTTCTGTTTGTTCATTAATTTCTCTACTAGACAAGTAGTGTATCCGTTATATTCGCCCAAGTTCTTAATATAATTGAATTCTTTGGTATATCTACTTTTACTTCAAGGAAAATTAACTAACCGGTTTACTAAAAAAATCAGGCTGGCCATTTTTGTGCGTACGTATGATGTGAGTTATTCGGAATGTAGCTTAGAGTGGTGGTTTTTTTCTATGAACATCGAATTCTAAGGTGTATTTATCTTTGATAACTAGTACATCTAGAAAGGGTAATTTATTATTATTTTCTAGTTCGTGAGTAAATTTTATGGAATCAAATTTATTGTTCAACTGGGCGGTAAAATCTTCTATTATGCAAATGTTTGTGTTAAATACTGCGAAAATATCATCCGCGTAACAGAAGCACACTCTAGGAAAATATTCACTTTCATCTTCAAGATGGTTAAAGGAAATTTAAGACTTTTACTACCAGACAAACTGATTTATTCTCAAAACCCTACGCGTTTCAACACATTAACGTGCCATCTTCAGGAGTTTAGACAAATTTCCTGGCTCAATTACAGAAATATGCTGTATGAAATGTTGTCAAAGTTTGGCTTTTCATATATTGTCCTCAGGATACCAAACAGAAACTGCGTAAAACAGGAAGGCAGTAACATCACAAGACTTGAAGAAATCAGAGGATGAATGCAAAAGACGCTTATTTTTTTAGTTTAATTTTATCAAACGAACAGAATGGAGTCCCATGGATCTCTCGAAAATCTCTATCTAGAGATCCATGGGACTCCATTTTGTTCGTTTGTTAAAATTGAACTAAAAAAATAAGCGTCTTTTGCATTCATCCTCTGATTTCTTCAAGTCTTGTGATGTTCCTGCCTCGATTTTTTCGACCAGTAATACAAACAAACAGCTCTCTGAATTTGTCATTTCCATGGAGCTCCGCTATCTATTAGTAAAAACGCCCTATCACAATTTGTGATATGTGTTTGTGATACATGCTAAAAACATGAAAAATTGCAAAACAATTGAAATAACTCAAAAACGATAAACGATATCATTTTTTTGTTACCTTACGAACATCCATTATAATTCGATATAGACTACAAAAACGCAATAACACAAGGTGTTCTTATAGAAAAAGAAAGTGTGTATCACCAAAGACCTATGGGCAGTGCGAAACACCCTATAATTAACGTATACAGGGTCGCTGATAAGTCTGGAAACGGTCGATTATCCGGGAAAATATACAAGGTGTCGAAAAAAGTTTTATACAAAAGTTTTTGGTTTCTTCAATGTCTACTAGGTGGTGATAATTTTATTTATACAGGGTTGGTCATACAGGCGTGGCACACCAATATTATTTTTTTTTAATGGAACACCCTATATATTATTCGATATTTCAATCCTTCTCTTAATTTTGAGCAACATTTATAAGAAGCATAATCTACCTAAACTCAATCGTTTCCGGGTAAAAAAATAAATAAAAATAAACGCTACTGTTTTTAAAATCTATTGGATGAAGAACAAAAATAAATGAAAAGTAGAATATCTCTTGAAAACAATCTGTGAGTGTGAAAAGAACCGCCGGTTGCGATGTTTTTAACATTGTTTGGAATCCCAAGATAAGATAAGATGCCCATAAGAAACGCAGTATTATTCTTTTGTTTTAAAATGTTTCCAGGACAACGAATGTCAAACATTCATTCAGTGTCAACAGTTTTGAAACATTAGTAATTTAGTGTCAACAGTTTTTGTGCAAAATGGCAAGTTTAAGTGAAACCGAACGTATCGAAATTTTAATGATGATAGGGTACGGTGATAGAACACGAAGTTTTGCTCAAGTGGTGATTATGTTCAATGAGTTGCATCCTGAGCGGGAATCGATCTCCAAATCCACAGTTTCGAAAACTTTGCATCGTTTTCACGAAACTGGCGGTATCAAGGATAAACCTAGAACTGGAAGGCCAGTAACCGTTACAAATGAAGAAAATTCTTTGAATGTAATATTGGATGTGGTGGAAAATCCGAAAACTTCGGCACAGCAATTGGCTTTAAATCACAATATGAGTCGATATTCAATTCAAAAGATTACGAAGCGGGAAAAGTTCCGTCCATATAAAATTCATTTATTGCAAGAACTGAGTGAAGACGATTTTGATCGCAGAATCGAGTTCTGTGAACTTATTATGGAGAAGTTACGCCAAAATTTTAACTTTGCCAACCACATTTTGTTTTCCAACGAATCTACATTTTGTTTGAATGGACAAGTCAACCGACACAACTGTAGGTACTGGTCAGACGAAAACCCACATTGGATGGAACAAATTCACACCCAAAGACCGCAAAGAGTAAATGTTTGGTGTGCTATTATTGGTGGACATATCATAGGACCTTATTTTATACACGGTAATTTGAACTCTGCTCGATATTTGACACTTTTGCAAGAATCAATTGTTCCAGACGTTAGTCGATTATTTCCGAACAATAACGACCCAAATCTACCAGCGGAAGAAATATGGTTTCAGCAGGATGGGGCACCCCCTCATTTTGGAATTGAGGTACGGGAATATCTGAATCAAACCTTTCCTGGCAGATGGATAGGGCGCAGGGGAACTATTGAATGGCCAGCTAGGTCTCCCGACATGACGCCGCTTGACTTTTTTTGTGGGGTCATGTAAAAAATTTAATTTACCAAAATAGACCGCAGAATATTGAAGAGTTGCAAGCAAGGATTGTGCATGAAATTAATAACATTCCTCAAAACGCTCTTGTAAATGCAGTGCAATGTTTTGTTAAGCGAATTCATTATTGTCAGGAGGTCAATGGAGAACACTTTGAACATCTTATAAAATAGGATTTCAAACAATGTTAAAAACATCGCAACCGGTTCTTTTCACACTCACAGATTGTTTTCAAGAGATATTCTACTTTTCATTTATTTTTGTTCTTCATCCAATAGATTTTAAAAACAATAGCGTTTATTTTTATTTATTTTTTTACCCGGAAACGATTGAGTTTATGTACATCATGCTTCTTATAAATGTTGCTCAAAATTAAGAGAAGGATTGAAATATCGAATAATATATAGGGTGTTCCATTAAAAAAAAAAAATATTGGTGTGCCACGCCTGTATGACCAACCCTGTATAAATGAAATTATCACCGCCTAGTAGACATTGAAGAACCCAAAAACTTTTGTATAAAACTTTTTTCGACACCTTGTATATTTTCCCGGATAATCGACCGTTTCCAGACTTATCAGCGACCCTGTATAATTTTTTCTCATACCTTGTATAATAACGGATATATTGAGCTTTACCATGGAAATGCGTTACCCTGTATATGGGTAAACAGATAAAAATTGAAACTGACCCCGTATATGGGTTTTAGGTGTTCTAGTCCGTGCTCATTTGAAGAAGACTTTTTAAAATTCATAAGTCGCGGTGTTCTCAATATCGATTTTTTTTTCTACGCAAATTTGCTAATATATAGAATTGTTTCAGATTCGCTGTCTGAAAATTGCAATGTTGGACGTTTAAAATAGCGACTTTGACGTTTTAAGAAGAAAAATTATAAAATTTACAAAATATTTTTCTGCTACTTCTTGCGTCAATAAAACTTCACTGGTTGTAAGTAATATTCAATGGGTTTTGTTAATGACACAAAATATTTTGTTCTTGTGTTTTCCTCTGATCACCTGTGGCACCGAAATTTGTCTTCAAATGTCTATAATTTTGTTTTGTTTTAACTTAGAGATCTGAATTTTGGCACGTAGGATGTAGGATAAGCTCGATATTAGAAACGCATGTGCCAAATGTGGTTGTTATAGCTCCGTTATTTTCAGAGATACAAACATTTTCCGAAAGAAAACCCAAAATTTTCCCGGAAAACCTCGTCGAATTTTCTGGCTAACGAACTTATCCAAGCCACTTATAAAGAGAAAGTACGCGCTAAATTTTATCAAGATGGGAACATTATTTTTTGTGTTATCGGTGTGATATATATATATATATATATATATATATATATATATATATATATATATATATATATAATATATATATATATATATATATATATATATATATATATATATATATATGTTAAGGTAGACGGGACGATACATATAAAATGCAAAGAATTGTTAGATCTCTCTGAGGCCTGGGGTTGAACACACTAGAGACGATATCCAGCGAGATTTGGGAAGTAGGCAGATTGAGGCCCCGTAATCGAGCTACAACAACCCAACCCACCTTTGTCCACCACTCTAAGGAGTAGGCAGATTGAGGCCTTAGAGTGTCCTTACATATTTCGTACTAGCGGACTTCCCACATAGTCAACATCGCCCCGTTGTGATTGCAGTGGGGATCGAAATACCAGTGGTCGATTCTGTTCCTAGGCCACGATGGAACTTCGGCAGGGCGAATTGGGCTGCCTATGCAGCGGAACTCGATATGTGCGTCCGCTTCATCCAACCAAAGGCTAAAAACTACCACAGATTTGTAGGCCTAATGATAGCTGTAGCCAAAAAACATGTCCCTCTAGGCTACCGCCGGGAGTATATCCCTGGATGGAACAAGGAAAGCCAGTCACTATACAGGGAGTTCGAGGACTCGGGGGATCCGGAAATTGCTGACCGGCTACTGAGATCCCTTGATGCCAGCAGAATGAACAAGTGGACTTCTGCTATGGAACGCATGAACTTTACACGGTCCAGCAGGAAGGCATGGTGCCTGTTGCGGAGGCTTGGGGAATGTAACCGAAATGTCGTGGGAAATAAATCAATAAACCCAAACCAAATAGCCAACCGCATAGCTGACGTTTCTCGTGCACCTTCCGATAAAACCACACAAGAGACGTTAAGAAATCCCTAAGAGATCTTAAACGTTCCACCACCTCATCGTCCGAGCTCTCACGTGACTTCTCTGCCAAGGAATTAGAACAGGGCCTCAGGGATACAAAAATTGGGAAGGCAGCGGGCTTCGATGGCATCTACCCCGAATTCCTGGTTAGTTGTGGAGGGACGACTCGACTTTGGCTCGTGAAATTTTTCAATGACATCCTTAACACAGGCCGCCTACCACCAGAATTTAAGAGAATAAAGATGATTGCTATCCTAAAACCAGGAAAACCACAAGAGCTACCAGAGAGCTACCAACCTATAGCCCTCCTCAGCTGCTGTTATAAGCTGCTGGAAAGACTACTCTATAACCGTATATGTCCTGCAGTTGATGCAGTGATCCCCGTGGAACAGGCTGGGTTTAGGGGTGGTCGTAGCTGTACTGACCAGGTCCTGTCCCTGACGACTCACATCGAAGCGGGGTTTGAGAGAGGACTGAGAACATCCGTAGCGTTCATTGATCTTACTGCGGCGTATGACACCGTATGGAGGGAGGGCCTAATATACAAATTGCTCAGAGTCATGCCATGCCTTAAAACGTGCCATTTAATTAACAACATATTATCAAACAGACTATTCCAGGTCTTTGTTAACGATGCCAAGAGCAGTAATAGGAAACTGAACAATGGCCTAACGCAGGGCTCAGTGCTCGCCCCAATTCTATTCAATCTTTATACAGCTGACCTACCTGAAACGAGGTGTAGAAAATTTGCATATGCAGACGACTTAGCGATTTCCTACCAGCACAAACTCAAATTACCGACTGAACATGCTCTGAATGAAGACCTCACCAAGCTTAATGATTACTTCAGAAAGTGGAGACTGTGCCCAAGTCCGTCTAAAATAGAAGTCTGCTGCTTCCATCTATCGAGCCGGCAAGCGAATGATACCCTGCAGGTGGAATTTAACGGCAGGATCCTTAACCACAATAAAAACCCAAAGTATTTGGGCGTGACACTGGATCGATCACTGACATTCAGTCCACATCTTGGAAACGTGGCTGGTAAGCTGAGAACGCGCAATAACGTCATAGCCAAACTTGCTGGAACAACATGGGGAGCCACAGCGACAGTACTTCGGACAGCGGCTCTGGCCTTGGTATACTCTGTCGCAGAATATTGCTGTCCTGTCTGGATCAACAGTGTACACACCAGAAAAGTAGATGTGCAACTGAACCAAACAATGAGACTGATTGCTGGGACCATACGGCCAACACCAACGCGCTGGCTTCCAGTGCTCAGCAATATCACACCACCAGATATCCGACGAACTGCAGCTCTCATCAGGAAATATAGAAAAATCATGGCTAACGCAGCCCTACAAATCCATACCGATATCCCATACCTGGCGGGACAATATCTTCGGCTCAAATCAAGACATCCAGCCATTCGATCAGCATTAGAATCGAACGAAAACTTTCATGCGACTAATAAATGGACTACCATATGGACAGAAACTGCAGGAAACCACTACATTCAACTAGATGATCCAACACACTGTTTTAACGGATCCGACCTGCCACGCTGACTATGGTCAAAGCTCAACCGAGTTAGAACAGGTTGCGGGAAATGTGCTGACTCCTTACACAAATGGGGCAGGGCAGAATCCCCGCAATGTGATTGCGGATCTCCGCGGCAAACTGTCCACCACATCGTATCAGAATGTCCTAACCGTTCCTACGCTTCTGACCTCGAAGATTTTATGAAAGCCACACCAGAGGCAATCGAATGGCTCTGAAATTTGGATGTAGATATATAGTTTGTCATAATAGTTATATTAGTCCATATATATTTGAAATTTCTCTGTTTATATGTGTTTTGTATTTTGTATGTTTTGTATATTTTGTATACTTCTATCACGTGTATCGTACTGTAACCCCATACAAATAAATAAATAAATATTTCGTTTACCCCTTGAAAATGGCTCCAAAACAGGAGCCGAAACGTCGAGTTTTAATAAATTCTGGACGCGGTTCAACCCGAGAATCAAGTATGAGTATAAAATGAAGAGATCTTTTAAATGAAGTATTACAAGCCTCTACTTCCTATTTAAAAATTTAGGGGTTGCGACTGTCACTTGAATGCTGCCGAATGTAGGAGTGAAGTTTTTATGTTGCAGGCTGTCATTTTTTAATCTAAAATTAAAGCGTTTTAGGCTTTTCTATTAATATGCACAATAATTGAGTTACTGAATTTATTCTATTCGGCTGTACCACACTGTATAAAGAAAACCCTGTTCGATGGTATGCTACTAGTTTCTTTATTGCGAACTATAATTATGTATTTAAAATGGAATCTGTAATTGTTTTACGTATCATCTTGTTTCTGTTCGGTGCAAAAAAAGTATTTCCAAAAAAGAAAATAACGAGACAATAAAAAAAATTCTAATTATTCTTACCTATTGACAATCCAAAGACAACTGTATATGCAAACTGGTACTCTTCTGACAGCGATAATCCACTAAGAAATGTGGCAATCCCTCCGATCGTAAGTGCTGCATTGTTGACAAACAGGGCATTAACACCAGGAAAAGAACTCAATATTCCACATAAAACTCTACCAATTGTGTTGGCAATACCAATAGACGACACCAAATAAACTGCAGTGTTGATTTTCATACCGCTATGTATAGCCCTGTCCACCAAGAACATAAAGGGAACATAGAAACCCATCATAGTAAAGAACCCACTGACTGACAACAGAAGGAACGATGGGGATTTCAGCAAGCTGAAATCTAACATTGTCGATAAAGCTCTTGTAATAGCTGCCGGAGACAGTTTACAATTATGCTGTTTCTCTTCTTCAATGCCATTCTTGGTTGGTAAATGTGTTACTGACATTGTATAAGCTAATGATGTTTTCGACGTGTATTGTGGTAGCCTTGTCAAACTCGCATTAAAGAAAATATCATCCCTATACAACAGTCTGCTATCTTTCTCGTCAGAATTTTTGGGGATTATTGATGGACTAGGACTCTTACTAGCGCTAATCAAGGGTTTACCATCTTCACTGTCTTTATTTGGTTTTTCTGTGTCGAAAAAAGACGGGACGCTTCTTGTTTTTTCTTGGTTAACTAAATCAGACGCCCTAAGTTGTGGCACGTTGATTGTGTGGTAAACGTCGGATAGTCTCGGATAAAGCGCGTTATTATTTACACCAACGACTCCTGATAGTGACCCATGGTTGTTGATTGATACATTTGAAGCACTCATATGATTCATTTGTTTCAAAGCTGCCTCCATTTTTCGTTTTGTTTTCTCTGGAAGTAAAGTTGGGTCCATTATTAGCTCAGGCTCCTCTTCTGTGTCCATTTTAATTTCTTTCAGCTTCTTTGGTTTCAGTGGCCTGAAAATCAGAGAAAGAATATAGATATACTTCCAGCAGAATGTTTAGCGTTAAAGCGCAATATTTTAAAGTCGAGATAGTAGGAAAAATTTAAAAGTTACACGTTGGAGTGGAGTAAACGTAACTATTCAAGTGTGTGAGTTGACATTTATGGTATAATTTAGGAACCCAATGTGTCATATTTGATAACAATAGATTTTTTTTTTTTTTTTTTTTTAATGTCAACAACACACCACGAGGGCTTACAGCCTAAATACTATCGTACCGTGGGTGTTGACAAGGAGGAAAGAGGCAGCTTGTTAATTCTGGACTTGAAGGTTTGGAGGTTCGGAGGAGAAGGAAAAACATGTGCCGGCAAGGAATTCCACAACTTGGAAGTCCTCGGGACAAAAGAGCGGGCATAACAAGATGTTCTATGTCTGGTGACCTGGACATTAAAAGGGTGCATTCGCTCTGTTCCCCTGGTAGATCTGCTGGGGGCAGCAGGTGGGGGAATTATGGAGGAAAGCTCCTCTGAGCAGTGCCCGTGCAGATATCTATAAAAGAGAGAGAGGTCACCAACGGCACGTCGGTGGGCAAGGGATGGAAGCTTTTGGGTGAGGGTAGGGTCACCGATGAGACGTATAGCTCTCTTTTGAATGGAGTCCAGGATAGCGAATGTAGAAGCGGCTGCTGCACCCCAGATGTGGGAGCAGTATTCGAGGTTTGGCCTTATTTGTGAAGTGTATAAGGTATAGAGATTAGTTGGTGAAAAGTATTTGCAAGCCCGGAAGAGGAAACCCAATTTCTTAGCAGCCGCTTCTGCAATTGATGTAACATGTTGGTGCCAATTAAGATTTCGATCCACAGAAATGCCAACAAGAGAAAAGGACTCATTACTTTGAATAACTTGGTTGTTCATTGTGATGGGTCTAGGGCTGCTGTATCTCTTGTGAGAAAGAAAGCAAGACTTAGTTTTGGTGGGGTTGAATTGTACAAGATTTCTACTTCCCCAGTCTAATATTTTTTGGAGGTCTACGGAGACAGAACCCTCCATGAGTCTGCGATCCTCATCTAATTGGGCTAAAGAGACAGGCTTAGAATATTGTATGTTTGAGTGGAGGGTGCTGTCGTCCGCGTAACTGTGAACTGGGTTGGATGTGCTAGAGAGGAGGTCATTGATGTGGAGAAGAAACAAAGTAGGGGCTAAAGCTGAACCTTGAGGAACTCCTGCATTAATTGGATACAGTTTAGAGGAATGGCCATCCACAACAACAGATATGCTCCTGTTGGAGAGGAAATTTGCTGTCCAGGTACAAAGTTTTGGTGGTAGGCCATAGGCCGGAAGTTTATTAAGCAGCGCTGCGTGCCAGACCTGGTCGAATGCTTTGGATATGTCTAGAGCAACAATCTGGGATTCACCGTGTTGTTCCATAGACTTGTTCCAAGAATGGGTGACAAAGGAAAGGAGGTCGGCAGTCGATCTGCGCTGACGGAATCCATACTGCCTGTCGTGGATTAGACTGTGTTTTTCAAGGAATTTTAGTAGTTCGGTGTTTATATACTTTTCCATCACTTTAGAGATGACTGAAAGGAGAGAAATAGGCCTGTAGTTGCTAGGAAGCGCTTTGGATCCTTTCTTCGGGATGGGTTGTACTCGAGCAGTTTTCCAGTTACTAGGGAATATGCCTTTGTTGTAAGATATCTGAAACAGATGAGTCAGGACAGGAGCAAGTTCTGGTGCGCATTTTTTGAGAACAATTGCTGGGATCTCGTCAAGGCCAGAGGCTTTCCTGGTATTAAGAGAAGAGAGATTCCTTCATTTCTTTATTATTCCTTTATTATTACTACACACACATAATACATAATACAACACAAATAGATAATTACAGAGCACGTAAGCAGTGATTATATATGCTCATAAATAAACCTACATACCTACAATGAGAGAGGATGGGGAGATAAAGAAGGCGAGAGAGAGAAAGAGAGAGAGGGAGAGAGTAAAAGAGGCTGAACCCCAACCAACAATTCAACTGGCTAGACCTTACACCACAGGAGGGTGTAACCCGGTGAGGAGATGCAACAACAACAAAATCCATTCCGAACGCGCCCTGCTCCAACCACGATCACCATCCGCATGGTACTAAGAAGTAAGAGAGGGCATCCCAGAAACACGATTAAAAGTCATACGTTTATAAACACATAAACCCTTCACTTAACCTCGTACGTGCATACCTACACACCTGCACGCACACACAGACCTTCTCACTCATGCACACTCACACACACGCACGCAAACATGCACACACACCACACTATTTCGAACTTTGCTCATGTTCAAACGTTAAGTTTTCCAATAAAGCATTCAAAATTTTGTATAACATCACTTTTCGTATGCTTTATAAATGATCCTCTAGTTCCCAGCCTTATAATTTCAACAGGCAACTGATTATACAATCTCAACCCAAAATAGCCCACTTGACGCTGTGTAATGGTTTTTGTTTGCTGCTGCACTTTCAACTGTTTAAGTCGTTGATTTCTTGTACCCTGCGAGTGATCTATACATTCATATTTTACAACATTCTTGTGGATGAACTGTAACATACTACATACACACTTGGAGACTACTTCTTTGGCTTCACTGTTGGGTTTCGTTTCTGGATGTGAAGGGCGTAGCCAGCGCGTAAGCTAACTGGAGCAAGCGGCACTTATGAATTCTAGATGTTCTGGGATATTCTTCAACGTTTCTGTGACTAGTTTCGCTAGTTAGCTTACGTGCTAGCTACGTCCTTCACCTAGAGAAACGAAACCCAAACGGTGAAGCCAGATAAGTAGTCTCTAAGTCTGTATGTAGTATGGACCAGTTTCACCAAGTAAGGGCAACAACAATCAATGAATTGAACTGTAGCATACCAATAATCTGCAAACCCCTTATGTCAGTAACCCCCATAAAAGCATTATCGTATAACAGTTGAGTTAGGGATGTTGTCTTCTCTCTAAGGATAGTCTTGGGGTTAAGGAGTCGCGGGCCAAAGGACTCCAGGGGGCAAGCTGAGGAAGTGGAAATAACAACATAAACTCCCGATGAAGCTTTCCCCAAGACCGTCATGCGCGGTAAAAATCCGCATCCTGCACGAGGTGACCCTGCTAATAACTAAACATGACGGATCTAGACAAGGAGGTCGAACTAAACTCCCCCAATCTACGGTGTCACGTGACCCGTGCCTATGGATGGATGGCACCAGGGCGATGGTGTCGTGAACGGAACCTCTGGAGTACCAGGCAACCCTCCAGAGTAACCCGCCTTGCACCACACAGGGGGTTCTGATGGTGTGGACAGTATTTCCCCCATTCTCGTGGGAACAACATGAAGATTATAAATACATATAAAACCAAAACCAATGAGGCTCGAGGAGTGGCTCCGGCTACAGACTTGAGCCTTGAGTCTATCCCGGAAACGGAGACGAGCCAGGGTGCGGCAGCGGACTCTGGAGGTCCCACGACCGGCGTAGATACGGGGGATCAGGGGGTAGCTTCGGCCAGAGACCTGTCCCCGACACTCAAGCTGGAGGCTGGGTCCCACCGGAGGGCGGCGAGCTCCGCGGACTCCGGGGGCCCCTCCACCAGTGAGGACTCTACTGTTAGAGTAGAGGGACTGCCCCGGCAGTCCAAGCGTCTTTCCGGGGCGCAAAGAAAGAAGCTCCGGAGGGCGCAAAAAATGGCGGCCGGGACCTGGACGGTCGAGAAACCTGTAAAGGCGCAAGAGGGGAGTGCGGGTCAGAAGAGGACGCGCTCGAACTCTAGCACGCCCACTACAGACAGACGTTCCAAAAGGGCCAGGGTGCCTGTAAAGGCGCAAGAGGAGAGTGCGAGTCGGAAGACGCCGCGCTCTGGCTCTAGCACGCCTACTACAGACAGACCTCCCAAAGGAACTAAGGCCGGAACACCGGCGCAGACTGGCTCTTACAGGGAGGCTGCGGAGGGCCTCGGGATGGCGGTGATTGACAGACGCCATCCTGAGGTCACGCTAGACCAGGGGAAGGCGGACCTGATCCAGGCTGCGGTGGTAGCTGCAGTAGACTCTCTT
Source organism: Tillus elongatus (assembly GCA_964006375.1). Taxonomy (NCBI): domain Eukaryota; kingdom Metazoa; phylum Arthropoda; class Insecta; order Coleoptera; family Cleridae; genus Tillus; species Tillus elongatus. Next base: position 313,747,751 of record OZ023262.1, on the reverse strand, counting down.
CAGGAAGGGGAGAGCCCGCCTCAGTTCCACCGGACGCGCCTGACGGGGGGCATCCTCTGGATAACCTGTGCCGGCCCGCAGTCGCGGGACTGGCTGCGGAAAACGATCGGGGGCCTCGGTCAGATTTGGGAGGGGGCGGACTTGACAGCCGTCGAGCCCAAGGAACTCCCAAAGAGACGCAAGGTCCTCGTACGGATCCCTGACACCGTCCCGCAGGAGACGGTGATCAGCAGACTTAAGATCCAGAACCCTGAACTGGGGACGCAACACTGGTCGGTTTTAAGCAGGAAGGCAGAGGAGAAAGGACAGACGCTCGCCTTCTCGATCGACCCGACATCTTACAGAGCCCTTGAAGGAACCTCCTTCAAGGCATTCTGGGGCATGGGAAGGGTTAGCTTCCGCCCACTGGGGAAGCAATTAAGGGTTAATGGGACTTAGGTTCCTTCAGGTCAACCTCCAACACAGTAGGGCAGCCACGGCCGGACTACTAATGGCTCTGAGGAACACGGATGTGGCCCTCATCCAGGAACCGTACTCCTACAAAGGAGAGATCAAGGGACTCGGCGGAGCTAATGGAAAGCTCATCTACAGCAGGTCCAGCGAGAATCCGAGGGCCTGCATTTTTGTCAGGGAAGGGATAGAGTTTCTCCCTCTAATGAATTTCTGTTCCAGGGACCTGGCAACGATCAAAATCCGATGTGGAGGAGCGGATGGGCTGAGGGACATTACTGTCGCGTCAGCCTATCTGCCAGGGGACAGCACGGACCCTCCTCCACCCAACGAATTGGAGCAGCTGATGGTGGGTAGCAGAGCAGGTGGATGGCAGACCATCATCGGCATGGATGCGAATGCGCACCATGAGTTGTGGGGTAGCTCGGACACAAACTCTAGGGGTGAGGCACTTTTACAATTCTTTATGAAATTTAATTTAGACATATTGAATAGAGGTAATAAACCGACATTCGTCACAACACGGCGTGAGGAAGTTTTAGACCTAACAGTTTCCACCCAGTTTCTGGGTGACTTTGTTAAAAGCTGGGCTGTGTCTGGGGAAGTGAGTAGCTCAGACCACAGATACATCAGGTTTGAAATCGCCAAAGTCGAAAGAAAAACGGTATGGTACCGGGACCCCCGCAAGGCGGACTGGGAAGCCTACAGGGCAGACCTAGCTGTGGAACTGCGGGGGGTTGAGAGGGTCATAAGGGATTCAATAGACCTCGAGATTGCAGCAGTCCAATTGCGAGACGCAATTACCTCGGCCTATAACGCCAACTGCCCCCTGAAAATGAGGGTGTCCACCAGGAACGTCCCATGGTGGAACGAGGACCTCAGGCAAAGGAGGACGCAGGTTCGTAAGCTGTTTAACGCGGCCAAAAGGTCGGGAGCATGGGATGAATATAGACAGGCCCTATCGACCTATAACAAAAGACTGAGGGACGCCAAGAAGGAGTCGTGGAGGAGGCACTGCGAAGAAGTGGAAAACACGTCCGAGAGTGCTCGACTACACAAGATCCTGTCTAAGGGCCCTCAGACTAACATAGGCTCCCTTAGAACACCCACGGGAGGCTTTACAAGCTCGGGGGAGGAAACTATGGAAATTTTACTCCAGACGCACTTCCCCGGCTGTAACATAATAAACCAATCACCTCCGGACTGGGAACACTCAGAAATAGAGGCGCCTTATAGGCGGGCATCTAGAGTAGACTGGACAGTCGCTAAAGAGGTGGTTACCTGGAGCAAAATCAGATGGGCCATTAACAGCTTTAAGCCATACAAATCGCCGGGATTTGATGGAATAATGCCCATCATGCTCCAACAGGGGATAGATATACTGGCGCCGGTGCTTACCCTCATTATGAGGGCCAGCCTGGCTCTGGGGTACATTCCGAGGGCATGGAGACTGGCCAGGGTTGTATTTATTCCTAAACCTGGGCGTCCAACAGACCAGGCAAAGTCCCTGAGGCCAATAAGTCTCATGTCCTTCTTGCTGAAAACAGTGGAAAAACTGCTCGACCGGCACATTAGGGGCGGTGTACTGGAAGCATATCCTCTACACTGCGGACAATATGCATACAGAGCAGGATTCTCAACAGAAACAGCACTGCACCAACTGGTGCTGAAACTGGAGAATACGCTGGAGAACAAGGAGGTGGCGCTGGGGGCCTTCCTAGACATAGAGGGGGCCTTTAGCAACACCTCGTTCGGATCGGTTCTGGCAGCTGCCCGGGAGCGTGGAATAGAGGAGACCTGCTGCAGGTGGATCGGTTCCATGCTCAGGGACAGGGCGGTGTTCACCTCACTCGCGGGAGGGACTCTGCTGGCGGGGGTCGCGGCGGGGTGTCCGCAGGGGAGCGTTCTGTCTCCCTTGCTCTGGTGTCTAGTCGTGGACGGCCTGCTGGGGAGGCTCTCGGGAGGGGGGTATGAGGTACAGGGCTATGCGGACGACATTGTCATCATAGTCCGAGGAAAGGTCACACAGGCAGTGTGGGAGCGTATGCAGACTGCACTGAAAGTGGTGGAAGGGTGGACGGTTGATCAAGGGCTCGGGGTGAGCCCCGAGAAAGCAACCGTCGTGCCGTTTACGAGGAGGAGGAAGTGTGAAAGCCACAGAACTCTCACTCTATACGGTAGGAGCGTTCCAATGGCCAGGGAGGTAAAATATCTTGGGGTCGTATTGGACTCTAAGCTAACCTGGAATGGTCACATTGGAAAAATACTGCGTAAGGCAGTCATGACCTTAGCCGTCACTAGGCGGCTATATGGAAAAACGTGGGGACTAAGACCTAGTATGGCCCACTGGCTGTACACAAGGGTGGTCAGACCATCGTTAACATATGCGGCACTGGTCTGGTGGCCTAAAGTGACACAATCCAGTGCCAAACAAAAACTAGGCAAGATCCAAAGGATGGCTTGCCTAGGCATCACAGGGGCCATGTCTTCAACCCCAACAGCCGCCATGGAGGTGTTGCTGGATCTACCCCCCCTACACTTCGTTATTATGGGAGAGGCCAGGCTAGGACTATACAGACTAGCCTGCAATGGTAGACTGAAGATCAACCCAGGCTTCAGGGGCCACTGCAAAATTCAGGAGATCGTGAAGGAACCCATGCTTGAAATGAGGTCAGACTTCGCGAGCCCGCGAATGTGCAGGGAAAACAACTTCACAGTGGAAATCCCTGATCGCGGGGCATGGCGGGAGGAGACACCGGGCATACCACGGGACGCGCTCGTCTGGTTCACGGACGGATCTGGCGGGGAGCGTGGGACGGGGGCAGGTGTTTACTCGGAAGGACCGAGGGTAAGTCACAGTATTTCCCTCGGAGCCCATGCAACGGTGTTTCAGGCCGAGATGTACGCCATCCTGCACTGTGTGCGGGAGAACAAGAGGAGGGGCTACACCAACAAGCGGATCCTCATAGCCACAGACAGCCAGGCAGCCCTTAAGGCACTAAGTAGCCCACGGGTAAATTCCTGGCTGGTGAGTGAGTGCCGAGACGAGACGAGCGACCTGGCTGGGCAGAATGAGGTGACCCTCATCTGGGTGCCGGGTCACTCGGGGGTCAAAGGCAATGAAGAAGCTGACAGTCTCGCAAAGAGGGGGTCAGCAGAACCATTTATGGGACCAGAACCGGCTCTGGGCGTGTCAAAGAGCACTGCCAGGGGAGCCATTAAGTCCTGGGTCAGAAACCAACACAAGGTGTACTGGGCGGACTGCCCAGGGCTCAGACATGGGAAGTCAATAATTGACGGACCCAGTTCAAAGAGAGCTGTGGAGCTGCTAAACCTTAGCAGAGGACAGCTCAGAAACACAACAGGTCTCTTGACGGGACACATGGCCGTCAAGAAACACCTACATAAAATGGGGCGGTTCGAAGGGGACCTCGCATGCAGACTCTGCGGCGAGGGGGAGGAATCAGCCCAGCACATCTTGTGCGAGTGTATAGCTCTGGACCGGAAAAGACAACTGATCTACGGTCACTCTAGACCGGAGACAGAGCAATATAAAACTTCACCCTACCAATCGCTGTGCAGACTAGTTCAAGGCACAGTGATTTTGGAATGGGTGGAGTAAGACTAGGGGTATGCACAATCAACCAAGGGTTGCGGTGCTATCGGGGCGGCAAGGCCGCGGACGAGCCCTGAGGGAACAAAACAAAAGGATAGTCTTAATAATAATATTTTGAGTCGTCTGCAATGTTGACAAAGTGCTGTCATATGCAGAACGCTAACAAAGCACACCGTACCTTAAAATTGATTCAACTAGGCTGTTATAAACCAAAAGCACATTCTTTGTGTTCAGTATATCTTTCAGGACATAAAACACGTGTATACATTTTCTCAGCCTCTTATTTATCTGTTCAAGATAACGCTTCCATTTCAGATGCTGGTCAACAATTCCCCCAAATACTTAACATTTTCGACCCTCTCCAAATATAAATCACTAAATTCCATTTTTATCTCATGGGTAAGTTTCGGCATTCCTGTCGAAGTTGCTGAAAATACCACATACTTAGTTTTGTCGCTATTGAGGTATAGGAAAATGTAATTAAAACTGGTCTGCATACTGTTGATGATATTTAGAGCCCTGTGAAAACAGTCATCCCAAGTGCCCCCCTCACAAAGTATTGCAGTGTCCTTCGTCAAGGGAACATTGTACTTCCGGCTCCGTGGCTCACGAGGATATCATTAATATATATTATGATTATTGTTGTTTATTAGCAAAAATAATACACTATGTTGATAGAATAAGTCTTATGCGACTTCTGCTGTATCATATAACACAATTTAGAAGGCTGAACCCTAAATAGTTTCACAGTCCTACACCAAATTCAATAAACTTCAAATTTTGACGTACGAAATTTAAATTCTTTTTGCTCTTCTATTTCGCACCTTCTAACACGTCAACCATCACCTTCATCTACCATAAATCTCGGTAAAGGTTTACTTTCGGAGCGCGTGATCGTTCTTTTTTTCTGGAATTTTGTATATAGACGTGTTTTAGGATGTAAATGACGAAAATTACAATAAAAATGAAGGCAGAATCCAACTTTTGGAGTTCTTTGAAAATTTTTGTTGGAAAATGTAGTTTATAATCACTTTTACGGTATGCTTTTGTCAGATTTTACACATTTTCGGGGGTCGTTCGTTTTATATCAAGCTAAGGAAGGGTGTATTCAACTATTCTAATTCATTTTCACGTAGTTAGTGCACCCCCTTAACTGTTTATGTGTCTCGGAAAATGTCCCTTATTTTCATCGTACAAGCGATCCCAAGTTGAAATTGACATTTGACATATAAAGCCAACTTAATGTCATACATTTTGAAGTTTGACATTGCTGCAAAAAGGAACATTTTATATTAAAATTGTTCAAATACGAAACGTGAAAACCATGAAATGTTAATTAGAATAGTGGAATTCACCCTTCTTTAGCTTACTATGAAACGAACGACCCCTGAAAATGTGTAAAATATGACAAAAACATGCCGCAAAAGTGAGTATAACCAACATTTTTCCAACAAAAATTTCCAAATAACTCCAAAAATTGGCTTCTGCCCTCATTTATATTGTTATTTTCGTCATCTACACCTTAGAACACGTCTATATACACAATTTCATAAAAATCGAACACGCGCCTCGAAAGTAAACCTTTACCTGAATCCCTGCTATTCCCTAATGTCTTTCTAACTGCTATTCTTTCCAAACAACCCATATTTTCACCAACATTTTTAAATTTGTAGGAGATAAAAATTACTTTACTTTGACAAGTGTCAAATTAAAACGGGCCCGAGGACAATTGCCTGAGGAACTCCACTCTCAAGCACCTTATTTTCACTAAAACAGTTACCAATTCTTACCTTCCGTTTCCCTCTTAACAAATAGTTTTCTATTAAGAAAAGTGGAAATTCTCTAATCCCGTTGCTCTCCAGTTTCAGCAACAACCCAGCGTGAGACACAGTCTCGAATGCCTTCCGTAGATCCAAGAAAAGCCCGAATGTCTTTCTGTTCCCCTCAAAGTTGCGCAATATATCAGTCGTACCTTGTCCTCCTAGATTCTATTTAGGACCGAGCTGTCCGCTTTATAGAAGATTCATCTATCACAGTCAGTCTCACTTCTCTCGACCACAAGAGAAACGCTGAAGATATCTACCTCTTCTATCGCCATTGCTTCTTAGAAATTTCTTCGCTAGTACCCTGCTTAAGATTTTTAGGCGGCAAACGCGTTTAAGTAAAAAAGCACACGCTTTTAGTGTCAAATACTCATTTGCTGAAAGGTCCGTTACGAATCCTCATTCTCTTCTAGTGCATCGAAGCTTTGAAATGACCTTAACAACTTGAACAATTAGAAATGTTAACGTACTTAGGGATTATGGTGCATAGAGCAAATAGCTGAGTAGGGGAGACGAGATGGCAAAGCAATCATTTAATAGACAAGATATCCAGTATACAATATTTAAACTTAGACCTAAGGAAGGAATTAAATGGTTAACAGGTTTTTAGGTATGAGAGCAACAAAAAAAATCTGGGTAAAAACATTTTCACTTAACAGTCGATATTAACAAGAAGCACTTAATACAAGTAAGGTGTTGTATGGCCAGGCTAGGACTATACAGACTAGCCTGCAATGGTAGACTGAAGATCAACCCAGGCTTCAGGGGCCACTGCAAAATTCAGGAGATCGTGAAGGAGCCCATGCTTGAAATGAGGTCAGACTTCGCGAGCCCGCGAATGTGCAGGGAAAACAACTTTACAGTGGAAATCCCCGATCGCGAGGCATGGCGGGAGGAGACGCCGGGCATACCACGGGACGCGCTCGTCTGGTCCACGGACGGATCTGGCTGGGAGCGTGGGACGGGGGCAGGTGTTTACTCGGAAGGACCGAGGGTAAGTCATAGTATTTCCCTCGGAGCCCATGCAACGGTGTTTCAGGCCGAGATGTACGCCATCCTGCACTGTGTGCGGGAGAACAAGAGGAGGGGCTACACCAACAAGCGGATCCTCATAGCCACAGACAGCCAGGCAGCCCTTAAGGCACTAAGTAGCCCACATGTAAATTCCTGGCTGGTGAGTGAGTGCCGAGACGAGACGAGCGACCTGGCTGGGCAGAATGAGGTGACCCTCATCTGGGTGCCGGGTCACTCGGGGGTCAAAGGCAATGAAGAAGCTGACAGTCTCGCGAAGAGAGGGTCAGCAGAACCATTTATGGGACCAGAACCGGCTCTGGGCGTGTCAAAGAGCACTGCCAGGGGAGCCATTAAGTCCTGGGTCAGAAACCAACACAAGGTGTACTGGGCGGACTGTCCAGGGCTCAGACATGGGAAGTCAATAATTGACGGACCCAGTTCAAAGAGAGCTGTGGAGCTGCTAAATCTTAGCAGACGACAGCTCAGAAACATAACAGGTCTCTTGACGGGACACATGGCCGTCAAGAAACACCTGCATAAAATGGGGCGGTTCGAAGGAGACCTCGCATGCAGACTCTGCGGCGAGGGGGAGGAATCAGCCCAGCACATCTTGTGTGAGTGTATAGCTCTGGACCGGAAAAGACAACTGATCTACGGTCACTCTAGACCGGAGACAGAGCAATATAAAACTTCACCCTACCAATCGCTGTGCAGACTAGTTCAAGGCACAGTGATTTTGGAATGGGTGGAGTAAGACTAAGGGTATGCACAATCAACCAAGGGTTGCGGTGCTATCGGGGCGGCAAGGCCGCGGACGAGCCCTGAGGGAACAAAAAAAAAAGTGTTGTATAGCTTTTACTTACCTAAACATGGCACCAAATATAACACAGGAAAGAACCATGGCAGCTTGGCAAAGAAGGGCGTTTCTCCATCCAAATTGTTCAATAAGATAGGAACTTAAAGGGGCCAGCATGAAGGTACCTATTCCAGAACCACATACGCCAATACCAGTGGCAAGAGCCCTCCATCTTTCAAAATAAAACCCAACGGTTATGATAGATGGCACATAAAGTAATCCAAACCCAATACCTGAAATATAAAGAGAATTAATGTTACTAAACTACCTACCAGCAACTGTTAAAATGCAAAATATTATCTTTCTTAAGCAAAATTACACTGCCAAGTCTGATAGAACTTTACATATAAGCTTGTCCTAAGATTCCAATCTTAGGTAATTTTACGCCAAAATACAAAATGTAAAAAATATACAGGACGGTCGATTTAAGAAAATTGGTCTTAAAAGCAGTCTGTTGTAGTGAATTCCTGTATATTTGGACATAATTATGAAAGGTGCGCCTTTTAGTAGCATACCACTGCCATAAAAAAATTGTTTCCACCTCTTTAGTAAGACCGATATTGGACTTTGCGGCAGTGTTGGGACACCGTGTAGATATGTATAGATTTTTTTATTGATATAGTAGTCCCCCTACACTTAGTTATTATGGGGGAGGACAGGCTAGGACTATACAGACTAGCCTGCAATGGTAGACTGAAGATCAACCCAGGCTTCAGGCGCCACTGCAAAATTCAGGAGATCGTGAAGGAGTCCATGCTTAAAATGAGGTCAGACTTCGCGAGCCCGCGAATCTGCAGGGGAAACAACTTTACAGTGGAAATCGCCGAACGCGAGGCATGGCTGAAGGAGACGCCGGGTATACCACGGGACGCGCTCGTCCGGTTCACGGACGGATTCGGCGGGGAGCGTGCGACGGGGGCAGGTGTTTATTCGAAAAGACCGAGGGTAAGTCATCGTATTTCCCTCGGAGCCCATGCAACGGTCTTTCAGGCCGAAATGTACGCCATCCTGCACTATGTGCGGGAGAACAAGAGAAGGGGCTACACCAACAAGCGGATCTCATAGCCACAGACAGCCAGGCAGCCCTTAAGGCCCTAAGTAGCTCACGGGTACATTCCCGGCTGGTGAGTGAGTGCCGAGACGAGACGAGCGACCTGGCTGGGCAGAATGAGGTCACCCTCATCTGGGTGCCAGGTCACTCGGGAGTCAAAGGCAATGAAGAAGCTGATAGTCTCGCAAATAGAGGATCGGCAGAACCATTTATGGGATCAGAACCGACTCTGGGCGTGACAAAGAGCACTGCCAGGGGAGCTAGTAAATCTTGGGTCAGAAACGAACACAACGTTTACTGGGCAGACTGTCCAGGGCTTAGACGTGGGAAGTAATTGACGAACCCAGGTCAAAGGGAGCTGTGGAGCTGCTAAATCTTAGCAGAGGAAGCTCAGAAACATAACAGGGACACATGGCCGTCAAGAAACACCTGTATAAAATTGGGCGGTTCGAGGGGGACCTCGCATGCCGACTCTGCGGCGAGAGGCATGTTGCCGGGACCGTTGTTGTATTTGGGATCCGATCTGGTAGCTTGTCCGAGACACTGTGGCCAGTTCACCCGTTGGTCTCATTGCACGGTCAGTCTCAGTGTAGGGGTACTTGGAGAAGGGCACAGTGTTGACGAGACCATTGCGTCCATTGCACTTCTCGGTATGCAACTCTGGCTGTAGCGAGCACTCTAGGTGAGGTATTGAACTGTGCCTCACTGCACACCTGGAAGCCGGCACGGACCTAGTGTTCGGGTACAGAGCCCAACAAAACACACAGGCTAAACTATTGTTTTAGAAACTATTATTTGAGTAACTAATGTTTGAATAATTATTGTTTGAGTATTTTTTATTTGAGTAACTATCGTGTAACTAACTACTTGAGTAATTATTGTCTGAGTAATTATTGTTTGAGAAACTAATGGTTGAGCATTTAGAGACATTGTTGAGAAGCAGTTCTGAGGCACTGATGTGCGCTGTTGAGAGAGTATAATGTGGCTCAGTGGAGCCTTGAGTATGAACTGCTATTAATGTTGGAGTTGCTCAGTGGAGCGTTATGTCGAAACTGCTCTTAATGTTAGGTTGCTTAGTGGAGCTTTGAGTATAAATAGTTTTTGATGCCGAGTCGCTCAGTGGAGCGTGTAATTGGTAAATGATTGATGTGTGTGTGTGTGTGTGTTGTCTTCGTTTATGGCAGCGGTCATCTGCCATTCGCACATTTTTTCCGGTTTCTTGGTTTGGATCCCATCTAAATGATTGATAAACTAATAATTAAATGCCCCTCGTATATATGTTAGGTTGTGCTTTAGATGAGCAATGGTGTGTTCAGGTATATTTTTAATTACAGGTTAGTGATGTTGTTATTAGACACATTTGGCACACGCTCGCCCGACTCATTATGCCCGTACATTAAGGCTTCGCCATCATTCTGACAAGTAATAAACCTTTTGCATTTTACTCTTAAGTAGATAACACAACTGCTAAGTAATATATCGACTGGTGATTGATTGTTGAGCAATGTAATTATATTATGTGACCGTTAGTCGATTGTTATTATTATAGTAGGTTACTTCTATTGTTTACTAAGAGAGTTGTAACCTTGTGTCATCGAAGGGTTGCGTTCACTATTATTCAATATATATATATATATATATATATATATATATATATATATATATATATATATATATATATATATATATATATACCTGACATGACCACGGATATGTGTTCTAGGGGGCCTAGCTCGAGCTCATTTGAAGAAATTTTTTCAACATTCAAAAGTCGCCATCTCCTCATTAGTACATTTTTTAAAGAAAATTAACTAATAGGCTTTACATAACTAAGACAAGAAGTCAATAGGTAACTTAACCTAAATATCTTTTTAGATGCCTGGTTGAGTTGCTTGTAGTGTATTAACATGCAGAAATGATTTTCAAAAGGCAATGGAAAGTGGGGATAAACTTTCCTTTTTTTCGTTCCCAAAAGAAGTAAAAATAAAGTATTAGATAAATTTGCAGATGAGGTGACGGAGGGCTCTTAGAAAAAATCAGAAACATGCTTAGAACGCCCCTTGGATGCATAAACCACAAGAAAAATACCTACTTACAAACAATCCCCAAGAAAGTTATAATCCAGGTGTGAAATATAAACGAAAACTGCGAAAAAAAGGGCTCATCCAGACCTATATAAGCTGCCTTTATCCTATTTTTCAGCTATAGCTCATTTAAATTCAGTTAACCCCGCAGAGAACTCCTATTCGCCACAGGTCCCGTAACTTACTTGGTTATTCCCAAGAAATTTTTATTTTCTTTATCCATTGAGTGTGATTGTATATGCATGTAGAAGTAGAACTCCCCGCGTTTGGGGGGCGGGGATTCAGCATGATACGGGGGTGCTTCTTTCTGAGGGATCTCCTACCTCTTCTGCATGCCTACAACAACCCTGGATGCATGATGGATAGACCACAAGAAGAATTTCTCGGGAAACCCCCCAAGAAATTTACGGGACCTGGGACGAATAGGGGTTTGTGCGGGTGAAGCAAGATTTTAAGGAAGTATATATATATATATATATATATATATATATATATATATATATATATATATATTTGGGACAATTCCTTACTAAAAAATAAGAAAAAAAAGTTCCTGTGCACATGGGCCCGGAAACGCATAGTTTCCAATATACTGGGAGTTGAATTTTAATTTTTTTAAAATTTTTTATAAATAATTTCAAAACCACTGGATTGATTTTAATGAAACTTGGAACTTGAAAGTGTATTATGAAAGTGCATATTTTCAAGTGAAAATCTGCTTACAACTGCGTCAGTGGCGTGCGTACGGGGTAACTGTAAAAATTCATTTGGGGAAAAAATATGTGCGCTACTGTCTTTTTCCAATTTTGATACATCAGTTATGAAGCTTATTACATAAGCCACAAAAGCTGCCTCTTGGTATTTTTTCGTTCAGGGTATCCCCTAGGAGATATGATTAATTTTATAAAAAGGGGCAAAATACCGATTCGTTGGAGTAATGAAAACAGTAATCGTAAAGTGCCATGAAACTATAATTTTTGACAGTTCTCTAAATTCTACAATTTTGAAGTGCTTTGTAGGCGTCAAAAGAGTTTTCGTGCTATTCTTTAAATTTTGATACGGTGCAGTATTTTCGTTTTTAGTTATTTGTTGATACTGAGCTGCTCATTAATATTATTTCCTCCTCTCAAGATGGTTTTCATTAAGTACACTTCAGCGGATTTGACTGATATGTTGTTAATTTATGGACAAACAAATCAAAATGCTAGGCAAGCTGTGCGAGTTTATCAGGAAACTTATCCGCAAAGAAAAATTCCTGACAAAAATATTTTCCCACGTATTGTAAGACATTTGAGAGAAACTAGTTCTTTAAAACCTTTAAAAGCTGACTCTGGACGCAGAAGATACCGCCGAACTGTACGAGTTGAAGAGGCAATATTAAATAGAGTTGAACGTGATCCTAGTACAAGTACGAGAATGATTGCCACCGAACTGGGTAATATTTCGGCATCATCAGTTCACAGAACTCTCAAGGATCAAAGTTTATATCCCTATCATTTTACACGTGTCCAGGAACTTCTACCTAGAGACTTTCAACCAAGGGTAATGTTTTGTCAGTGGTTCTTAAACAAACTTAGGCACGACCAACATTTTTCTAAACGTGTACTATTTACTGATGAGGCGTTATTTACGCGAAAAGGTATCGTAAATTTTCACAATTTACATACATGGGCCGATGAAAACCCACACTTTCTAAGAGTTGCAAATTCGCAGTATCAATTTTCCATCAATATTTGGGCTGCTATTATTGAAAATCACATAATTGGTCCTGTTGTTCTACCGAATCGTCTTGACCATGAATCATATTTAAACTTTTTACAAAATGATTTGCCGTTGTTACTACCGCTTTTCATGAGAAATGGTACAATGTGGTTCCAGCATGATAGTGCGCCCGCACATTTTGCAGCAGTTGTAAGAACATATTTAGCCAACACATACGGTCACCGATGGATTGGTCGTGGAGGTCCGGTGTCATGGCCACCTCGATCTCCGGACCTGAATCCTCTAGATTTTTATTTGCGGGGTCATTTAAAAGAAATAGTGTATAAAACACCAGTAAATACACGAGAAGAATTGTTGGGAAGAATAGAATATGCATTTGACAGCATTAGAGAAGATCAAAATATTTGCAGAAGAGTAAGAAGATCTTTGCGCAGAAGGTTAAATAATTGTAACGACGCTAATGGTGGTCACTTTCAACATTTTCTTTAGCTTTGTTATTAAAGTCAATTGAGTAATGTACAAAAAACAAGTGTTTGGAAAAATCATGGTGTCTTTACGATTACTTTTTTCATTTTTTATTTTTATTTTTTATTTATCATTTTTTATCAATGTTTGTAATATTCATTTCAATGTTTATCACCAATAAGTTTTACGTAGTTTAGTTATTTGCACGTTTATTGCTGTAATGTTTACTGTATGTTTTGTTTTTCATATTCTTATGGTTGCAGTAAACATATATTATTATTATTATTATTATTACGCCGACTAATCGGTACTTTGCCCCTTTTTATAAGGGGGATACCCTGAACGAAAAAATACCAAGAGGTACCTTTTGTGGCTTATGTAATTAGCTTCATAACTGATGTATCAAAATTGGAAAAAAACAGTGGCGCACATATTTTTCCCCAAATGAATTTTTACAGTTACCCCGTACGCACGCCACTGACGCAGTTGTAAGCAGATTTTCACATGAAAATATGCACTTTCATAATACACCTTTCAAGTTCCAAGTTCCATTAAAATCAATCCAGTGGTTTTGAAATTATTTATAAAAAATTAAAAAAAATATTTAAAATTCAACTCCCTGTATATTGGAAACTATGCGTTTCCGGGCCCATGTGCACAGGAACATTTTTCGTATTTTTTAGTAAGGAATTGCCCCACGAGCGATGGTGCATGTTTTTTCAAACAGCCTGTATATATATATATATATATATATATATATATATATATATATTATATATATATATATATATATATATATATATATATATATATATATATATAATATGTGTAGATATCCACATATATCTACTTTTTCTGAAAAATAGTTTTATTATTACAGTAAAAAATATGACGAAAAATTTTTTTCAAATTACGTAATATATTTGCATGCTTAGAATCACCTTATCGTGCATTTTCAATCAATCTTTTTATAGCCTTTAATACCTTCCGTTAGTTAGTAGTTAAATCTGATGATAAAACAGCACCTACTTAAATTTTACACTATGACGAAGAAATATCGTCATAGGTTTATGTTATTTTTACCGGTGCGGAATCCGTCTGAAGCAACGAGGACCATTATTGCATCATCTTGTCTACGAGTTCCGAATAGCAGAGCTCATGTTTGTATACAACAAAAACCAAACCGAGGAGAGTTCAAGTAAAACACTTAGTAATGCAAAAAATAGACAGGTACCAAGAACAATGCAATTCTTTAACAAGTAGAACCATGACGAACAGAAATGCTAAATGTTTACTTTCAGATTGACGTATTTTCTTAGTTTCAATGAACAATCAGCCTTCGGTATAAGACGTCATATATAACGCCTAAATAGCTATTCAATGCAGCAAGAGGATATAAAGTTAAGATTAGATATCCCGCTAAATAATCAACGTGTACTTTTAATCACAAATTAATACGTACCATCGAACACGTGCAATTCCATGGAACAGATTTGAGGTTTTCCATAAGAGATTATAGACTGTATATAGAGACACTTTTAAGGCACAAAGGTTGCAATAAGATAAAAATATTTTACAACATAACATTTATTTAACCATCAACAATTACATGGTACACATCACAGAGTATTTTTTATTTTAACAAGACACCACGAGGGCCCATAGCTTAAATACTATTGTACCGTGGGTGTCGATAAGGAGAAAAGAGGCAACTTACTAATTCTGGACTTGAAGGTTTGGAGGTTCGGAGGAGAAGGAAAAACATGTGCCGGCAAGGAATTTCACAACTTCGAACTCCTCGGGACAAAAGAGCGGGCATAACAAGATTGTCTATATCTTGTGACCTGGACAGTAAAAGGGTAAATTCGCTCTGTTCCCCTGGTAGATCTGTTAGGCGCAGCAGGTGCAGGAATTATGGAAGAAAGCTCCTCTGAGCAGCGCCCGTGCAGATATCTATAAAAGAGAGAGAGGTCACCAACGGCACGTCGGTGGGCCAGGGATGGCAGCGTTTGGGTGAGGGTAGGGTCAGCGATGAGACGTATAGCACTCTTCTGAATGGACTCAAGGATAGCGAGTGTAGAAGCGGCAGCGGCACCCCAGATGTGGGAGCAGTATTCGAGGTTTGGACTTATTTGTGAAGTATATAAGGTATAGAGATTAGCTGGTAAAAAGTATTTGCGAGCCCGGAAGAGGAAACCTAATTTATTAACAGCCGGTTCTGCAACTGATGCGACATGTTGGTGCCAATTGAGATTTCGATCCACAGAAATGCCAACAAGTTAAAAGGACTCATTACTTTGAATAACTTGGTTGTTCATTGTGATGGGTCTAGAGGTGGTGTATCTCTTATGAGATAGAAAGCAAGACTGAGATTTGGTGGAGTTGAATTGTATAAGATTTCTACTTCTCCAGTCTAAAGTCTTTTGGAAATCCACAGACAGAACCCTCCATGAGTGTGCGATCCTCATCTAATTGGGCTAAAGAGACAGGCTTAGAATATGGTATATTTGAGTGAAGGGTGCTGTCATCCGCGTAACTGTGAACTGGGTTGGATGTGCTAGAGAGGGGGTCATCGATGTGGAGAAAAAGCAAAGTAGGGGCTAAAGTTGAAGCTTGGGGGACTCCTGCATTAAGTGGATACAGTTTAGAGGAATGGCCATCCACGACAACAGAAATGCTTCGGTTGGAGAGGAAATTTGCTGTCCAGGTACAGAGTTTTCGTGGTGGGCCATAGGCCGGAAGTTTATTGACCAGCGCTGCGTGCCAGACCTGGTCGAATGCTTTGGATATGTCTAGAGCGACAATATGTGATTCACCGTGTAGTTCCATAGACTTGTTCCAAGAATGGGTGACAAAGGAAAGGGAGTCGGCAGTTGATCTGCGCTGACGGAATCCATACTCCCTGTCGTGGATTAAGACTGTGTTTTTCAAGAAATTTTAGTAATTCGGTTTTTATATACTTTTCCATCACTTTAGAGACGACTGAAATGAGAGATGGCATGTAATTGCTAGGAAGCGCTTTGGATCCTTTCTTGGTGACGGGTTGTACTCAAGCAGTTTTCCAGTTACTAGGGAATATTATGCCTCTATTGTAAAATGTCTGAAACAGACGAGTTAGGACAGGAGCAAGTTCTGGTGCGCATTTTTTGATAACAATTGCTGGGATCTCGTCAAGGTCAGATGCTTTCCTGGTATTAAGAGTAGGTGACAAATATACATAAAATATAAAATGACCTATCAAAAGCACCGCTAGCAAAGCACATATTAATGATTTGACAACAGGGTTGGCAATCACATGCATAATCATTTTAATAATATTAGGGTTAATCCGAATATGTCACAAGCTGACTTATTTTTCACCCTCAACACCACCTGTATAACTTCGTGTGGGAATGTATCCCCGAGAAACTTGACCCATTGTTCAGTAGCTTGATAGGTTTTATATGGGAATGGCACTTGTCTTAGGGGTCTTCTACTGGCACTAAAGTATTTTTACCATTTTCGGAAAAATGACAATTTAGAAAATCTGCATCTAGTGTACTTGCCCTTGGTTAATCCTCCAGGTTTACATTCACATTTGTTTCAAATGTTAAAGTGTTTGGCTCACAATGTTAACTTTAACAAAGGATAAATATATATTTAACAAAGGATAAATATGTACCCTTTGTTAAAGTTAAAATTGTGAGGCAAACACTCGGTGTGTTTTTTAAAAAAGATGAGCGGCTGTTATGGTGTCTGTTTCGCCAGATGTGCCTGCCGGCGTGTTCCAATATTCACATAGTGAAATTTCTAGATCAAAAGGATTGTGTAGCTTCCTTAAATATCTCGGTACCTTTCTTTTTAAGCACATTATCCTTACAGTAGATGAAAGCTCGTAAATTTGTCAACTAGAAGATTAAAGCAGGTCTTCGCCCTCGTACGTTCACTACACAATAGACAAACGATAGGTCGTCGACTACAATGTTACTTCGGACTAGTTCGTTACCTTGGCGCGGTATAAATTCACTGTAGCTGTTGAGTTTAATTTTAGAATTTTTCATCCTCTGATGACGTTGACATTGTCAATGAAACGATCGTAAGGTCTTTGAAATATGTGTTGTGGTGATTTGGGTTCTCCAAGTGTACTTATTAATGGACTAGATTGTAGTACCACATTTTTGTCAACTTCGCTGATTCTACTACAGATGTCCCAAGGATCACTGCTTTCTGCATTGTTCTTAAATGAGCCGTAGTAAGTGGAGGAACGGGGCGAGAAGCGAGTATCCTTTGTTTCTATCCTTAATAATAAGTAAGAACACAAACATTTATATTTTGACAAAATTGATATGTTAGAAGATAAATATTGCTTATGCTATAGCCATTTAGTAATAGTCATACTCTGTAAGAGCTTACACATAAAGGTACGTCTATCGCTTTAACCCTCCCTATTGCTGTAAGTATTGATATCCATGCAGCAAATTATAAATATATTTGAAGGAGAATCGCTTTTTATAACAATGTATAGATATAACAATGGTACAAGTTTACTGCAGAATTTTGTGGCTAATGGACGTAATGTCCGAAGCCAATTCCTTCCACACACACACACACACACACACACACACACACACACACAAGTGGAAGAACGGTGAAGTTTCTGCCAGTCTGGTGTTACAAGCCCACTTGTTGATACGACCACTGGGATGACCTGAACCTCTCTCAGCTTGTACAAGTCGACCAACTCGATTGCGAGTGGTTGGTACTTTTGTCGCTTCTCCCCTATTTTCGAAACGAGATTGTCGTCGAGCGGCACTGCAATGTCCACAATGAAAGAGTTCCGGTTTATCTTGTCAATAACCAAAATGTAAGGCCTATGGCTCTCAACAGCTCTGTCGGTAACGACCAGGAGGTCCCACAACAGCCTGACCTGACCCTTTTGAACTACACCTTCAGGCTTGCATTCATAGTAGGGGGCTCCCGACTCGCTAAGGCCAAGGTCTGATGAAGGACCTTCGCCACGTTGTCATGGCGTTTCTTGTAATCTGACTGGGCCAGAGATTCACAAGCGCACGTCACATACTGAATGGTTTCCGGCTTCTTTTGACAGAGCATACACAGGTCGCTAACATCCTGCTTCATGGTGTGCCGCTGGTGCGTGCATGTTAACAACCTGATCTTGTATCCTGCATAGAAATCCTTCTCTTTCAGCTAACAAGCCAGCTGTCCAAAGGGACTGAGCTCAGGTGGAGCCCTTTGAAGTTATCGGACCCTGAACGACAACGCGACACATCCTCATTTCCCAAAAATCTCCGCACGGTGTGGGCAGTTGCAAGTATTACCGCCTTCTACATAAACTTATAAAGATGCTCTCCAAGACCCAGTCTCTTAATCTTCTCTCTAAGATTCTTAGGAACCACACCAGTTGACGGCATGACGATTGGAATCACTCGGACACTATCTCCCCTCCACTGTCTCTTTACTTGTATCTCGAGTTTTCTGTACTTAATAGTCTTCTGGTTGTACTTTATCTCTAGATTATTAGGATTCGGAATGGCTACATCAATCAGCGTCACTTGATTGCTGGACTTATCAACTATTACTATATCTGGCCTGTTGTGGGCAACTCGTTGATCTGTGAGCTGTGAGCAGGGTCCGATCCCAGTACAACCTGTATCCTGAGTTCTCTAGAACATGCTCAGGAGTGTATCTATAGTAGGGCACCTTACTAAGATTTAAAAGTCCCAGTTTCAGAGCGAGTTCTTGATGAAGTATTTTAGCAGCTACGTCGTGCCTCCATTTATACTCTGTTGCAACAAACGCTTGACATCCTTCGGTGACTTGCTGGATACTTTCTGATGACTGACACCCGAATCTACATTTGTCATCTTGGACCGAATTATATCCAACTATAAACTTCAGGTAGTTTCTTGTTGGGATGACCTGATCTTGTATGGTCAGCAAAAACCCCTCTGTTTCTGGAAACATATGTCCGAACACCAACCAGTAGTTCTACGTCAACTTGTCGACATGTGCCTGGGAGGTCTCATTCAGATGTCGCCCATGGAGAGGCTTCTGCAACCAAGATTGCAACTTCTCCTGATCAGTCCGATGGTGACTTTGTATTTCACTTTCTTTTAATTGTAGCGGTGTTGAATCATCTGCCTCGCATATGGCACGATGTAGTTCAGAAGTAAGCGCCCGCTGATGGAAGTATGTACGCAGGTTCACTATCTGCTGGTCCAACTGTTTACCAATATCTAACACTCCCCTTCCACCTTGGTGTCTAGATAGGGTTACTCACTCGATACCACTACGGGGATGATGCTTTTTGGATTTTGTTAAGAGTGTTCGCACCTTCGTTGTATATATTCGATGTCCGTTTTACTCCAGTTCACAATCCCAAATGAGTAGCTAAGTGCAGAACTTGCATATGTATTCGGAGCTTTAGTCAGGTTCTTGCTGTTAAGATGTGATCGCACCACCTGCCTTACTCGTTTCGTGAACTCATTTGTCAGATCGTTCTTCATTACCGAGTGGTTTATTTTCCTCGATTGCTGTATTCCCAGGTATTTATAACATTCCTCCACATCCATCAAGGCAATGTGCTGGCCGTTCTGCATTTCATTATTATTATTATTGTTATTATTATTATTATTATTACTATTATTATTATCCTCTTTCTCAAGGACAAATAAGTAAATTCCCATTTAGACAACATCTGATTCATCGTTGCAGTTGATGAAAAAATAGTTTCTTTAACAGAAAAATATTGAATAAATGTACAAAAATCATAAAAAAAGTTGTTGTCGGCTCTAGTTCATTTTTCTGAGTAATAACCTAATGTCTATAATCGAAGTTCAAGGTTTCTATGATCTCAGAAGTGTATGTTTTGGCAACACACCACAAGTACCAAGTTATCAGCAACAAAAACAAACACACGTCGTCATAGAAACAACAGTTCAACCACATATCAAAAGAAAAATGCGCAGTTCACTGATATAGAAATCATTTTGTAATCTGTATCTCTTTCAACACGTCATATGAATCAATCGGTCTTGCAGATATTTGCGAAATATTTGATAAACAAATAGAGAAATTTTCCTTTGCTGTTTTTGAAGTGTTGCCTTGACAAACTAGCTCCCATCTGAAAGTACTAAGGACACTTTGGGATAATCTAATTCATAACATTATTCTAAGCTCAACCGTAGTTTCGTTAACATATTCACCACTAGATAAGTTAAACAGGGTTGAAGGTGCTATGGCAAATTGTATTTTAGTGAATTTTCTTTAAAAATAGTGCTGCAAATTGAATCATAACTTCCACATAACTGCGATAGTTTATTATCTTCAGAAAGACATTCTCATGGAATTAATTTGCGGCCCATGACTTAACCACTAAGAAAATATTTGTATTCCTGTACCCATAAACGTTATATTACTCGAGTTTATTGAAAAAATGTTTATTCTCACCAAATCGCCCCTTATTTATCTCCTACCCCCAGAAACTATCTTACTCAAAAACAATTCGAAGCGCTCCTTTGTCGGGTGCTAACTGGATACAAAATTTGAAGATGATATCTCAATTCGTTCGAAAGTTATTGCACCTATTAACAGACAGATGTACATGCCGACAGACAAATAAATTTTCGTTCGAGATCATGTTTCCTATATGTTTTGAGACTTTTTGCGCCGTTTCACAAAAAAAAATGTTCGAAATTTTTGTCAACAAGATTCCGCCCCACACAATCAACCCCTGATTTAATTTCAGCAGAGAATACCAAATGGTTGATGAAATTAAAAGTGTTCTAATAAATAAACCCTTAAACGTTATATTATTCAAGTTTTAACGAAAAAATGTGAATTTTCACCATTTCAAGCCACGCCCCCTCCACATTTATCCGCTACCCCCTAAACCAATTTACCCAAAAACAATCCAGACCGTTCGTTTGTCGAGTGCCAACTGTATATCAAATTTGAATACGATATCTCAGACATACAAACCGACAGACAAAAAAACATTTAAGCATGTTTTCTGTATGTTTTGATACATTTTTCGACGTTAATTTTTTTTTTGTGGCCGGTGCGATACTTCCACACGTGACGATGTGGAAGTAGAATCACTAATGAGGAGATCTCGACTTTTGAATTTTGAAAAAAAATGAGTGCGAACTAGGCCCACTCGAACCCATATCCAGAGACAGTTTGAATTTATTTATATATATATATATATATATATATATATATATATATATATATATATATATATATATATATATCAAATTTGATAGGTACCTTTTTGCAAATGGCTTGGACGAGTTCGTTAGCCAGGAAAATCGACCCAGTTTTTAGAAAACTTTGTGTTTTCTTTCGGAAAATTGTTATATTTCCGGAACTAACAACGTTAGGACAACAAAATTTGGTACCCTGGTTTATGTCACAAAAAGTAAACTAGGTAGCAAAATTTAGATCTATAGGTTAAAAGAAAAAAAGTTATAGGCATTTAAAGCAATTTTGGGTGCTATTGGTGACCAGATAAACGCACAAAAGCAAAATATTTTGTGTGGATAACAAAATCTGCTGTATATTACAGAGGAAGACTAAGTTTTTTTGGCACAAAAAGGTCAAGAAATGCCAGAAAAATTATTTTGAAAATTTGATAACTTTTCCTATTAAAACGACAAGTTACGATTTGATACGTCAAAATTGTCAACTTTTAGGCAAATAAAGCGAATACGGCCTATATAGAGAAAATGTCGCAAGAGATGTGTTTTCCCTAAGTTTCAGCTTCAACCGCCAGAAAACGTTGCCAGAAAACCCATCTCAAATAGACAATTTCTCTGATGCTTTAGCAGTAGTCTTAGTTATAGAGTTTATGGTTTCACTGTCTATAATTTTATGCAACTTTTCAATTTCAAAAACATTTTTTCAAATGAGCGCGAACTAGGTCCCCTAGGACCCTCATCCGGGGTTAGTATCAGTTTTTATCTGATTACATATATACAGAGTGAGTCATTTCTACAGTAGAGCTCAATATTACTGTTATTATACAGGATACAATTGTATACGTTAATTATAGGGTGTCTTGAGCTGCATCTTATAAAATTATGTTTACAATCACAGCTGGCCCAAAAGTTGTTGGTGACACAAATTTTAATTTTTTTTAATCGAACGCCTTATCTTATTGCATTTTTTCATTTCTGCATTTTCCATCGAAATATAATCCTTGTTTGTAACAAAAGAAATTCTGGACGCAGCAGGTGAGTAATGGTAGGGAATTTTCATCAAATGCTTCAAATTTGAATAGCTCAATTTGCTATTATTAAAAGGTTCGTTGGCCACGAAACCCGTTTATTTTCGAAAAAATTTTGTACATTTTAAAACAATAAAGTTATTTTGATAAAATATGGTACATTGTTTCTTTTCAAATTTAAATAGCTCAATTTGCTATTAACTAATAAGGTTGACCAAGAATGCAGTTTTTTCGGGATCAGTTTAAGTTTAGTCTCGGAAATGTTTGTACCTTTTTGATGAAACATAGTGCATTGTTTCTATTATATAGGTTACACTGGTAACCAAATTTGATGCCTGCTTTCTTAAAAAAACACACATATTTGCTATTAAAAGCATTTTTATGAAAATTCACTACCATAACGCACTTGCTGCGTCCAGATTTTTTGCTTCTTCATCAGTGTCTAAATTCGAACTGTTCTTAATCCAGGCAAACCTCAATTTCGACATATTTCCTACTTTTTGCTATGATTAGCAAAATGTCCATCACCTAACTCCGGACACTTAATTATATTGTCCCGTGCAAGTTACATTTTCGCGCGTTCATCGGTTTTCTGATAGTAACACTGTTACTCTTGATAAACTCACTGCGCAGCTCTTCCGTCATAACATTTCACAAGCAGTCGAAAGAGTTCTTCTTTTAGTGAATTTCCCTAGAAAAACATCACTAATGGGGAGATCCCAACTTTTTAATTTTGAAATTTTTTTGGAAAATGAGTACGTCCTAGGATCCTTGAAACCTATATCCGGAGTCGGTTTTAATTTATATATATATATATATATATATATATATATATATATATATATATATATATATATATATATATATATATATATATATATATATATATATACAGTGTGGAACAGCCAAATGGAATAAATTCGATAACGGATAAATGAGGACGTGTTGGGAAAAACGCTTGGACACGTCGATTTGTATTTTTAACTGCGCATCTTTTTCAAGAAAAAAAAATTATATAGGGTGCGTCATGTGACAGTGGCCAATACCAACTTTCTTATTTTAAATACAAGCCCCTGTATATTATTAATTTTTTGGATTCTTCAGAAAATTCTAGACATAATTCATGTACAATGTCCTATACCTATCTTCAACTGTTTCGGAAATATTAAGTATTTTCAGATTTATTACAAAAATTAACATTAAAAATAGAAAATTATTTTATTTCACAAATTCTAATAAGAAATACTGATTATTTCTTAATAATTTAAAAAAACAAAAAAAAAATTAATGTCAATGTAGTAAATGTTCAAAATGCTCGCCACGAACATCTTGGCAACATGCTAATCTGGTATAGAAATGTCTTCTAACATTACTCAACATCTCAGGCGTGACTGATCTAATCGCAAGCGTGATTCGTCTTTTTAAGTCATCTAAGTTGAGGGGCTTAGTTTTGTATACAATACTTTTGACATATCCCCACAAAAAGTAGTCTAATAGCGACAGATCAGGAGATCGTGCTGGCCATTCTATCGATCCGCGCCTCCCTATCCACCGATTTGGAAAAATTTGGTTCAGGTACTGCCGGACATTGATTTGGTAATGGGGCGGTGCTCCATCTTGCTGAAACCATATTTTATTGGCAGGAACTTGTGGGTTTGCTGGATCTGGATATAAGTTTGTCAAAGTTGGCACGACATTATTTTGGAGCAGTTCTAAATATTTATCCCCATTCAAGTTGCCATCAATGAAAAAGGGACCTACGATATGATTTCCAACAATTCCTGCCCAAACATTAACTTTTTCAGGATATTGCGTATGTTCCTCTCTCATCCAATGAGGATTCTCATTAGACCAATAGCGGCAATTTTGACGATTAACATGACCGTGAAGTGTAAATGTGCTCTCATCAGAAAACAAAACATCTTCTAATTGGATCACATTGTTATCTAACATTGCCATCATTTGTTCACAAAAATACGTTCTCCTATCGAAATCGTCCTCCATGAGCTCCTGAGTTGGTATCATTTTATAGGGATGCATTTTACTTTCCTTTAATGTTCGAAAAATTGCTGTGTGGCTAACGTTGAATAGTTGGGCTGCTTGTCGACCAGAAGTATGTGGGTTTTCTTGAAACTCAAGCGTAATATCCAATTTCGTATCATCACTTACTGCATTGGCAGCTACTTTTTTTATCTGTCTCACATGACCAAGCTCGCGAAACTGCTTTTCTATTTTGCTAATTGTTCCTTGGGATACAGGCGGCAAATTTGGAAATTTTTCGTGAAATAAGCGAGACACTTCCATCTGTGTCCGTGTGTTATCTCCATAACCAATCATTTGTAGAATGGTTATTTTGTGCATTTCTGTTAAATGAACCATTTTTCTGATATTATTACGTACAGTTAACGAAATTCAAACGACAATAGCACTGACACTAATCACTACTGTCATGCAGGCAGACAACAAGTTGCTAAGGCTACGAGTTTTATACGAACAGAAAGAAAACTGTTTTTGTTTTTGTTTCATTTCATATCAGTAAAAAGAAACGCAGGAATGGTTTTTGTTTACTTTCTCATTATCAAGAGCTGAATGGGAAATAAGTATTGAATGCAATGTAGCGAATTTGTGAAATAAAATAATTTTCTATTTTTAATGTTAATTTTTGTAATAAATCTGAAAATACTTAATATTTCCGAAACAGTTGAAGATAGGTATAGAACATTGTACATGAATTATGTCTAGAATTTTCTGAAGAATCCAAAAAATTAATAATATACAGAGGCTTGTATTTAAAATAAGAAAGTTGGTATTGGCCACTGTCACATGACGCACCCTATATAATTTTTTTTCTTGAAAAAGATGCGCAGTTAAAAATACAAATCGACGTGTCCAAGCGTTTTTCCCAACACGCCCTCATTTATCCGTTATCGAATTTATTCCATTTGGCTGTTCCACACTGTATATATATATATATATATATATATATATATATATATATATATATATATATACGAGGGCGGGTCAATAAGTCCGTGACTTTTTGAATTTCCCTCCTCTTCACAGGAAGGGCAACACTCCTCCTTGACAGGAGCAAAAAGCATCTGTCAGTTGACTCCTGTCAAATTTTGAACAAGTTGCCTTATTTAATTTGTGTTAGATAGGCATTGAAAGCTGACAACCTCTTGAGTTATAACGAAGATGGAAAAAAGTGAATTTCATGTGCGCATCAAACATTATTTTTGCGGAAAAAAACATCACAAAATCCACATTGATTGCGTCCAAAAGGGAAGAACAATCAATGGCGAATATTATACCAACTTATTGGACCGATTCAATGACGATTTGAAGAAAAAATGAACGCATTTGGTCAAGAAAAAACTTATCTTCCATCAAGACAATGCAAGGGTGCACACATGTGTAGTCTTCATGGCGAAATTGCATAAATTGGGCTCCGAATTGCTCCCTCATCCACCCTACTCCCCGGATTTAGCCCCGAGTGTTTCCAAACTTAAATCAAAGGCTTCGCGGGTAGAGATTTGACTCCAATGATGAAATCATGTCACAAACAAATACCTATTTTGAGGACCTCGACAAATTTTATTTTTTGGAAGGGATAAAAAATTGGAGAAACGTTGGACGAATTGTATAGAGCTTAAAGTATACTAGGTTGAGAAATAAAATGATTTTTTGTCAAAAAAACAGTGTTTCATTCAAAAAGTCAAGGACTTATTGACCCTTTCTCGTATATATATATATATATATATATATATATATATATATATATATATATATATATATATATATATATATACATATATATATATATATATATATAATATATATATATATATATATATATATATATATATATATATATATATATATATATATATATATATATATATATATATATATATATATATATATATATATATATATATCACACCGATAACTCAAAAAATAACGGGCCGATTTTGATAAAATTTGGCACGTACCTTCCTTTTGTAAGTGGCTTGGATAAGTTCGTTATCCAGAATAATCGGACCAGGTTTTCGGGAAAATGTTGAGTTTTCTTTAGAAAAAAATGTTTCCCTCATTAAATAAAAAAGCTATGGCAACCAAATTTGGTAGGTGGGTTTACGATATAAAGTAAACTATATGCCAAAATCTAAATTTCTATGTTACAAGAAAAAAAAGTTATTAAAAATATTCGGTACCAGATCATTTCTATGAAAATTCACTACCATAACGCACTTGCTGCGTCCACACTTTTAGTGAATTTTCGTAGAAAAAATTCACTAATGGGGAGATCCCGACTTTTGAATTTTGAAAGAATTTTTGCAAATGAGCGCGAACTAGGACCCCTAGAACCCATATCCGGGGTCAGTTTCAATTTTTATATGTTTATATATATATATATATATATATATATATATATATATATATATATATATATATATATATATATATATATATATATATATATATATATATATATATATCACACCGATAACTCAAAAAATTTGGCATGTACCTTTCTTTCGTAAATGGCTTGGATAAGTTCGTTAGTCAGGAAAATCGGACGAGGTTTTCCGGGAAAATTTTGAGTTTTCATTCGAAAAAAATTCTTATCTCAAAAAGTAATAAGCCGATTTTAATAAAATTTGGTAACTTGTAACTTCCTTTTGTAAATGGCTTTGACAAGTTTGTTAGTTAGGACAATCGTACGAGGTTTTCCGGGAAAATTTTGAGTTTTCATTTGAAAATTTTTTTATCTCAAAGAATAATGGGCCGATTTTCCTTTTGTAAATGGCTTTGATAAGTTCGTTAATCAGAAAAATCGGACGGTTTTCCGAGAACATTTTGTGTTTTTATTTGAAAAAAATTTTTATCTTAGAAAATAAAAAATCTATGATAATTTGGTAGGTAGGTTTACGATATAAAAAATAAACTATACACCAAAATTTAGATTTCTATGTTACAAGAAAAAAGTTATAATAAAATATTTTGTGCAAGATCATTTCTATGAAAATTCACTACCATAACGCACTTGCTGCGTCCAGGCTTTTATTTTATCACCACTTTATTAAGTTCAGCTTTAATTTCGTCTAGATTCAGAGTATCCTGTTCTATAAATAACCTGTTAATGTTGTAGCTTATGTTTTTTACCTATCTTACCAAAATTCAATAATAAATATGAGACCAATAAGGTATTAAAAGCTTTTTTTATTTAATATGATGTTAGTGTTATCAATACATCATTCCTTTTTTGCAATAGATAAGCAGATAACAGACAGTGTTTATTTATGATGGCAAAGTAAACAAAATTATCAGACAGTAGCATCTGACTTTACACCTAATTATCAGAATTATATTATGTAAACCAGATTTTTCCGGTATACAACCAAATGGAATAAATTCAGTATCTCGATTATTGTGTGTATTTATAAAAAAAAGTGTGGACGCAGCAAGTGCGTTATGATAGTGAATTTTCATAGAAATGATCTGGCACAAAATAT
Source organism: Tillus elongatus (assembly GCA_964006375.1). Taxonomy (NCBI): domain Eukaryota; kingdom Metazoa; phylum Arthropoda; class Insecta; order Coleoptera; family Cleridae; genus Tillus; species Tillus elongatus. Next base: position 313,719,922 of record OZ023262.1, on the reverse strand, counting down.
TGTATTATAACTTTTTTTCTTGTAACATAAAAATCTAAATTTTTTTGTATAGTTTACTTTTTATATCGTAAACCTACCTACCAAACTCAAAGTTTTCCCGGGAAACCGCGTCCGATTTTCCTGACTAACGAACTTATCCAAGCCATTTACAAAGGGAAGGTACGTCCCAAATATAATCAAAATCGTCCCATTATTTTTTGAGTTATCGGTGTGATACCTACAAATATATATATATATATATATATATATATATATATATATATATATATATATATATATATATATATATATATATATATATATATATATATATATATAAGAAACGCTGAAACACGTTTATTTTAATATTTAGGGGGACATGTTTTCACATAAAACTCAACTTTGTCACATCAACCCCTTAAGGGTGGTGATAACAACCCTTATATTTTAAATAGGGAACATGGGTCGAGTGTTACATCAATTGAAAGCTCTTTCTTTTCTGAATTCAGCACACTATTTTTTTTGGAAGCTTCATCAGCTCATTTAAAAATTATTCACAGTTGAAAATGCAAAAACGCATTTCACTCATTCTGATAAGAAATGTGCTAATAGTCAATGGTTTGTTGGTTTGTAAACAAAAAATTGACTATCAGAACATTTCTTATCGGAATGAGAGAAATGTGGTTTATTATTTCAGATTATCGGTCGGTTTGATACTTGATAGTACTACCGAAAATTAATTTCACAATGGTGTATTCTGTAGAATAAAGAGTTGAAATAATTACTCTTTTTTTCAAAAAGGATGACTGTGCCAATCGTACCGCAAATTTTTTTAATGAACGACATCCGAACAGACATGTTAACAGAAAATACATTTTGAGTTGCAAAGTTTCGACAAAGTGGTTCAGTAGCCAACAAAAAACGGGATCCTGAACGTGAATTTCCGGTTAGAAATGAGACTACTGAGATTGCAGTTTTAGGACAAATTGCTGCAGACCCAACTTTGAGCACGAGAAAATTGTCCACTGTTTCAAACATCAAAAGAAGAACTATTCAGTGAATATTGAAGCATCATAAATTTCACCCGCATAAAATTCATCTTATACAACAACTGAATGAAGATGATTTTGATCGGCGGCTGGAGTTTCGTTATGATTGCACGAATAGCTGATAACGGTAACTTTCTGTTCAATATCTGTTTTTCAGACGAGTGTAGGTTGTTATTAAACTCTACAGTCAATCGTCATAATTATCGTTATTGGGCAGATAATAATCCAAGAAATTTTCACGAAGTCCATACTCAAATTCCACAAAAATTGAATGTCTGGACTCGCATTTTTGGAGACCGTTTAATCGGACCAATTTTTCTTGATAGCAATTTGAGTGGCGAAACGTATTTGAAGTTACTAGAAGATATCGTTTACCCTCTACTAATTGACATTGTTGAAAATGATGATGGCTATCAAGAAAATCAATTAGTGTTTTAACAGGATGGAGCTCCTCTGCATTTTTCACAACGTGTTAGGGAGTTTCTGAACAGAGTTTCCAGAGCAATGGATTAGGCGTAGAGGAGCTATTGAGTGCCCCCCTAGATCACCGTATTTAACTTCTTTATACTTCTTTCTATGGGGCCATTTAAAAAGTAGAATTTGCGCAACAGAACCGGAGTCTCTGGAAGAATTACGACGACGCATTATTGAAGAATACCGTCTTATAACTCCACAAATGCTCCAGAATGTCAGAGCTCGTTTTGAACAAAATTTGTACTGTTGTATGGAAGCTGGTGGTCAACAATTTGAACACTTACTCAACTGAATAAACATTTTTGAACGTTTGGTTTTGTTTTTTAGTTTTTTTTAACGAAAAATTGACTAATTAGTGCATTTCTTATCACAATGAATGAAATACGTTCCTGCAACTTCAACTGACTAATTTTTAAACAAGTTAATAAAACTTCCAAAAAAATTTGTGTGCTAAATTTAGAAAATAAAGAGCTTTCAAACGATGTAACACCCAAACCATGTTCCCTATTTAAAATATAAGGGTTGTTATCACCACCCTTAAGGGATTGTTGTGACAAAGTTGAGTTTTATGTCAAAACATGTCCCCCTCAATATTAAAATTGACGTGTTTTAGCGTTTCTTAAAAAAAAATTCTCTGGGCGCAAATCGGTCTGTTTCGTTTTCAATGCGCCACCCTGTATAGTATAAACAATGTGCGATATTTCATCAAAATAACTGGGATTCCAGTCCCTTCACCGCGACCTTAGGTCTATTGTGGCTGAAATCTTATTGCTTAAATTTCACCCATCGAATCCAGCTCCCTGCAGGAGTCGATATTTTTGAGGGTGCAGGTTTGTTTGACAGATATACTGTCATCTGAGTGAAGTCGCTTGCCTATTTCGAAGCTCACAGAAAGATATCCCCTCTACGATTTCATCTGGACCCGACACCTGGCAGAGTTTGCTTCAACTTCACTCATCAGATCGATCTTACCACAGGAGAAGATATGTTTGAGGGTGAAATTTAATTTGACAGGTGTACTGCCACCCAAGTGAAGTCGCTTGCCCATTTAGAAGCTCACAGAAAGATATCCCCTCTACTATTTCATCTGGACTCGACACCCGGCAGAGTTTGCTTCAACTTCACTCATCAGATCGATATTCCCACAGGAGGAGATATTTTTGAGGGTGAAATTTAATTTGACATGTGTACTGCCACCCGAGTGAAGTCGCTTGCCCATTTCGAAGCTCACAGAAAGATATCCCCTCTACTATTTCATCTGGACCCGACACCCGGCAGAGTTTGCTTCAACTTCACTCATCAGATCGATCTTCCCACAGGAGACGATGTTTTTGAGGGTGAAATTTAATTTGACAGGTGTACTGCCACCCAAGTGAAGTCGCTTGCCCATTTCGAAGCTCACAGAAAGATATCCCCTCTACTATTTCATCTGGACTCGACACCCGGCAGAGTTTGCTTCAATTTCACTCATCAGATCGATCTTACCACAGGAGAAGATGTTTTTGAGGGTGAAATTTAATTTGTCAGGTGTACTGCCATCCGAGTGAAGTCGCTTGCCCATTTCGAAGCTCACAGAAAGATATCCCCTCTACTATTTCATCTGGACTCGACACCCGGCAGAGTTTGCTTCAACTTCACTCATCAGATCGATTTTCCCACAGGAGAAGATATTTTTGAGGGTGAAATTTAATTTGACAGGTGTACTGCCACCCGAGTGAAGTCGCTTGTCCATTTCGAAGCTCACAGAAAGATAACCTCTCTACGAGGTTGTCTGAACCCGACATGCGTCGGTGTTTGCTTCTTTTAACTCCAAGGCAACCAAAAAGTTTTACAGCAATATCAAGACGTTGATGAACACTTATAATTTTCCTCAACAGAATATATACAACGTGGATGAAATAGGCGTGACTGTAGTTTAAAAAAAAAGTGTCCCAGAGCTTATGGGTCCTTTGCTTTACAATACTGTTTGCCTTTTTGCTAATATTTTAAGCTTACTTGTGTATTGTTTGAGAAGTCAAAAAATAGATAAAACAATTTTAGTGAATTTTCTTTAAAAAATTCACTAATGAGGAGATCCCGACTTTTGAATTTTGAAATAATTTCTTCAAATGAGCGCTATTTAGGACCCCTGGAACCCAAATCCGAAGTCGGTTTCAGACTTTATATGTTTATATATATATATATATATATATATATATATATATATATATATATATATATATATATATATATATATATATATATATATATATATATATTATGTGTCACACCTATAACTATAAAAATGATGGACCGATTTTCCCGGAAAATTTTGTGTTTTCTTTCGAAAAAAAGTTAATACTCCGGATTTAACAAAGTCAGGGCAACCAAATTTGGCACCTGGGTTTATATCATTATAGGTAAGTTATCTACCAAAATTTAGCTCTGTAGGTTGAAGGACAAAAAACTTACAGGCATTTAAAGTCGCGATTAAAACGTCAAAATTGGTAATATCTAGGCAATGAACCTGAAACAAATATGAGCTATGGAAGGAAAATGTCTCAAGAAGGATGTTTTACAAAGTCTGAAGGCTTAGTTTCAATGGTCATTGTACTTCATTTTACTAAAATGTTCCCAAAAAGTTCATTTCAAATAGACCCTTTCTCTGATGCTTTGGCAGTAGTGTTGGCTATAGAGTTTATCGGTTAATGGTATATCATTTTTGTCGAATTTTCGTAAAATATCTTTAAAGCTCAATATATCCGTTATTATGCAAGCTACGAAAAAGAAAATTGTATACATTAATTATAGTGTGTCTTGAGCTACCTCTTAAAAAATATTTCTACAATTACAGGTAGCCCATAAGTCGTTGGTTATTCCAATTTTCTTTTTCTTTTTTAATCGAACACGCCTTATGTTATTGCATTTTTGCATTTTCCATCGAAATATAATACCTCTTTGTAAGAAAAGAAATTCGGAACGCAGCAAGTGCGTTATGGTAGCGAATTTTCATTAAATGATTCAAATTTGAATAGCTCAATTTGCTATTAACCTATAAAGTTGACCAAGAAACCAGTTTTTTCGGGAACACTTTAAGTTTACTTGCGGAAATGTTTGTACATTTTCAAACAATAAAGTTATTTTGATGAAACATGGCACATTGTTTCGACTATGTAGGTTATACTGGTAACCAAATTTGATGCCTGCTTTCTTAAAAAATATTTGATATTAAAAATATTTTTATGAAAATTTACTACCATAACGCACTTGCTGCATCCAGACTTTTTTATTGTCATTAATTATAAGTACCTACCTCCTAAAATTCCATAGGATATGCACAGGAACGTCACACTAGTGGCAAAAAATGATAAAACAAACGACAATGCTGCGAATATGCTACCACCTATCGCGACTATACTGAATCCGTACCGATTCGCTAAGGCACTCACAAATGGTCCGGCTATCAGGTAAAACCCTGACATTAGCGACCCCACTAAGGCAACTTTTGTCTTGGAAACATGAAAATCCTCACTAATATCTGATAGGAACATCCCGAAGGAGAATATAATTCCGTCCAGAATTAAGTTACACATAAAGGAAGCAAAAACCACCACCCAGCCCCATCCACCATCGGGAGGCACTATCACCTCCATATCGTCCGACACAGCTTCATCAAGAAGTTCTGTTTTCTCCTGAGGTAATTCACTAAGAGGAGTGTCTTCAGAATATTCATCTTCACATTTTTTATCACTTGTGGTGTCTTCACTGGATGTAGTGGCATGAAGGTAATGGGAGTTTTCGCTCCCTGGCGGTGCACCGTTTGGCGGGGACATTTTGGCACGTTATTTTATCTGAAACAAAGGAAACGGAAATTAATAATAGACTTACAAGTGTTAACTTTTGGCGATTTTTATTTTAAAAAATTCGCTGATAGAGAGGTATCGATGGTGAGACTTTGCAAAATTTTTCTCAAATGAGCGCGAATTTGGGCCCCTAGAACCCGAAACTAATATCCGTTTGAATTTCTATATATATATATATATATATATATATATATATATATATATATATATATATATATATATATATATATATATATATATATATATATATATATATATATATATATATATATATATATATATATATATATATATATATATACAATATGTCCCAAACTGGATGGGAATGTATTGCTATCTCCGTTATTATTAGAGATAGGGAGACAGTTAAATAAGCAATGTTTTGAAGAATTTCATGCTCGTTCCAAATATGGCTTGTATTTTGCCGTGCCTCTTTTCGTTTTTGAGTTATTTTGAAAAAAAAAATTGTCAATTTCTTTTGTCTTCAATATCTAAGTAGGCGTTGATCTGACATGTCTAAGACTTGCACATTATCAACACTTTTTACAGAGTGATCTTTTTGCGCTATTCTCAACTTGGATTGAGATGGACAACTGGATTGTCTTTTTTTGAGCTACATGTATCAAAGTTTGTTTTTATTATGGCAGGCATATTGGATTTTTTGCTCATGTGATAGCCTGTGAAAAGAGCTTTCCAATGATGTACAACATGCTTACTAAATCTGGTAATTGCACTGACAATTTTGAGAAAAAACGTTTTGAGGGTAGTAGGCTATGAAATACAATACCGGAAAACAAATGACAAAAAAAGTGTTCAAAAAGCAGTAGGCCATGGAGACTAACAATAGACTTCCACTTTTAACATAATTTTCCGTAATGATTCACGATAAACAAATAGGAACTTTGAGCACACCAATAAATCGGCCTATTATTACAAATGATATACTACATTGCAACATTATCCTAAAAAATTATTATAATTTAATTAAATAGGTAAACCTATTAAATAACTAAATTTACTAACAGAACTCAATAAAAATCGGATTAATGATTTACAAAGACGCCTTTAAAATTTGTTTCATTTTTTAACGTAAATCAACTGAAAAACACCAAAAGAAAGGTTGCTATGGATATAACACTATCGCGGCAATTGAGAATAGTGTCATTCTTAATTATCTGAACAATTTGAGGTGTATTTAACACATTGCTTAAAATTTTGTACTAAATATTTTGTTTCCTGTTTACTTTAAATATTATTCAACAATATGTTCAGTAATGAAGAATATTTTGACATGTTGGAATGTTATATTCGTTCTAACCGAAATACTGAGGCAGCTGCAAATTCATATCAAAACAACTACCTACAAAGACAACCAAACACCAAAATATTTCGCAGGATAGTGACCAATCTATTGAACGACGGTAGTTTCCACGCAAAGAAACTACCAATGCCTACAAATGAAGAAAGAAATAATACCGTCTTACAGGTTTCAAACGAAAACCCTCCGCAATCTGTTCGGTTTTATGGTGAAGAAGTTGACGTTCCAAAAAGTACGGTACACCGTGTATTAAAACAAAGTCATTACCATCCATACAAACCTACAATCGTACAAGGCTTAAATGTTGACGATTACCCTAAGCGACTTCAATTCTGCAGATGGTATGAAGGACAATGTCACCAAGATGAAAATTTTCATTTGAAAATAATATGGACTGATGAATCCAGATTTACAAATTGTGGTGTGTATAAGCGCCATAATAGGCATTATTGGGCAAATGAAAATCCCGATCTAAAGGAAGAAAGATAGAGTTGGTATTAATGTTTGGTGCGGCATATTAGGTAAAAAATTTATTTGTAGATAGGACAGTTAATTTTAAAAAAAATTTTGGTAACTTCATTCTTGGTCCGTTCTTTTTTGAAAATAATTTAACTGGGAAAGGTATCTTAATCTATTGAGATATGATATCTTACCATCAATTAGATGAGTTCATGATAATTTACACGAGATTTGGTATCAACAAGACGGTTGTCCAACTCACAATGCTAGGATCGTCAAAGAATTTTTGTACCAAAATTTTAATAATCGTATCATTTGTAACAATGGGCCGGTTTATTGGTGAGCGAGGACGAAACCTCCCAAGACCAGATGTCTGTGTGGCGTAAACCCCGGACAACGTTTTTAAGCAAATGAAGTGTAGGCAGGTACTCACCAAACCAAATAAACTGTGGCCCGGTGGCTTGAAACCACAAAGAAGGGGGGCCATCAGGATATTTTCGGTTTACAAAACGTATAGCTACGCTAGAGGTAATCAGCTTCAGACCATACTTTTGTTTGGGAAATAACCTATTACAGCCAAAAATCTGGACTAACTTTACTAACTTTTACCTTGCAAATAATCGACTATAAAAAGCTATATTTGACTCTGTAGGAACCGAAATAGTCCACTAATTTTCCATCAATGTACCTTCCCCTTAACATTTTATCCATACGCACATTTCAGTCCAGTTTTCCGCACCATACATTACAAAACTCCATACGTATAAATATTTCTCAGGTTCAAGTTAAAATGTTTATTACTAGGAAGAATATTTTGTCTATCAAATGACATTGCGATCTTTCTTCACAGTTTCGTGTTACATCTACCATCATAGGTAATAATACACCCAAGTGAATAGTTCTATTTCAATGAAAATGCACTACCATTATGCACTTCCTGCGTTATAATTGTATAATAAATTTTACATGATTTGAGGCTTCTAATTTATTTCGGAACGCGCTTTGCCAAAACTATTTAATGAAGCTAAGCAATAAAACAATATTACAATAGTTTTCTTTAACAAATCTGTTATAATTTTGCCAGTCGTACGAGCATGCTCTTAGTGACTATCTAAAATTTTCCATTATTAAAGCAGATAATATGCAAATTGTAAAATAAATGACATTTCAATAATAAAACCTGTTTACTTGTTGAATATTCGCAAATAGTTTAAATTTTAATTATATTCCCTCTCGATTATGTTAAGCTGTAGGTAATATAAATTGTGACAAACCTGTTACCAGTTTGAATTATTTTATTAGCGTTGCTGTTCTGTTTCTAAAATTTGCAAGTTGTTATCACAAGAGACGCATTTTCCCTCCAATTGCGACCAAACATATTTTTATTTGTTTAGAACGAAGAAACCCATGTTGTTTTTATTTGATTTTTGTTTTGTTGTTTTGTAATAAATAGCGCAGTTCGCTTTTTATATATAAATCTGCTTTGCTTTTATTTTTGTTGGAAGAAGAAATCGGCGCAAATATCCTAAAGAGTTGGCAAATTTAATGAAGTGAAACTATTAACGTTTTTCATAAATTGTTAACACTTACATGTAAGTTTTAATAAGCACACTTGGAAAACCCAAATCACCACAACACATTTAAGAAGCTCGGGACGCACCAAGTGCGTTATGGTAGTGAATTTTCATCAAATGCTTCAAATTTGAATAACTCAATTTTATATAAAGTTGCAAAGTTGAATTTTGGTACGTAGTAAGGTGTTTTCCAAGGCAACTTATCCACCAAATTTCATTAAATAGCTTTGTAATTTTCGGAGAAAAAAACTCAAAATTTTCCCGGGAAACCTTGTCCGATTTTCCTGGCTAACGAACTCACCCAAGCCACTAATAAAAGAAAGACACTTGCCGAGTTTCATCCAAATCGGTTAATTCTTTTGAGTTATCGGTTGGATACATATGTATATATATATATATATATATATATATATATATATATATATATATATATATATATATATATATATATATATATATATATATATATATATATACAGGGTGGCGCATTGAAAACGAAACAGACCGCTTGCGTCCAGAGACATTTTTTTAAGAAACGCTGAAACACATGTTTTGACACAAAACTCAACTTTGTTACATCAACCCCTTAAGGGTGATGATAACAACCCTAATATTTTAAATAGGGAACATGGGTCGAGTGTTACATCACTTGAAAGCTCTTTCTTTTCTGAAATTTTTTTGGAAGTTTTATCAACTCGTTTAACAAATATTCACAGTTGGAGTTGCAAGACCGTATTTCATTCATTGTGATAAGAAATGCACTAATTAGTCACTTTTTCATTAAAACTAAAAAAACAAAACCAAACGTTCAAAAATTTTTATCTAGTTAAGTAAGTGTTCAAATTGTTGACCACCAGCTTCCATACAAAAGTACAAATTTTGTTCGAAACGAGCACTGACATTCTGGAGCATTTGTGGAGTTATTAGGCGGCATTCTTCAACAATGCGTCGTCGTAATTCTTCCATAGACTCCGGTTATGTTGCGTAAATTCTACTCGTTGAATGATCCCATAGAAAGAAGTCTAAAGGAATTAAATACGGTGATCTAGGGGGCCACTCAACAGCACCTCTACGCCCAATCCATTGTCTTGGAAACTCTCTGTTCAAAAACTCCCTAACACGTTGTGAAAAATGCGGACGAGCTCCATCTTGTTGAAACACTAATTCATTTTCTTGATAGCGATAATAATTTTCAACAATGTCAATTGGTAGAGGGTAAACGATATCTTCTAGTAACTCCAAATACGTTTCGCCACTCAAATTGCCATCAAGAAAAATTGGTCCGATTAAACGCTCTCCAAAAATGCCAGTCCAGACATTCAATTTCTGTGGAGTTTGAGTGTGGACTTCGTGAAAATTTCTTGGATTATTATCTGCTCAATAACGACCATTATGACGATTGACTGTAGAGTTTAATAAAAACGTACACTTGTCTGAAAAACAGATATTGAACAGAAAGTTCCCGTTATCAGCTATTCGTGCAGTCATAACTTCACAAAACTCCAGCCGCCGATCAAAATTATTTTCTTTCAATTGTATAAGATGAATTTTATACGGGTGAAATTTATGGTGCTTCAATATTCGCTGAATAGTTCTTGTTTTGATGTATGAAACAGTGGACAATTTCCTCGTGCTCAAAGTTGGGTTTGCAGCAATTTGTCCTAAAACTTCAATCTCAGTAGTCTCATTTCTAACCGGAAATTCACGTTCAGGATTCCGTTTTTTGTTGGCTACTGAACCACTTTGTCGAAACTTTGCAGCTAACTCTAAAATGTATTTTCTGTTATCATGTCTGTTCGGATGTCGTTCATTAAACAAATTTGCGGTACGGTAGGCACAGTCATCGGTTTTTTTTAAGTAGTAATTATTTCAACTCTTTTTTCTACAGAATACATCATTGTGAAACTAATTTTCGGTATTACTATCAAGTATCAAACCGATCGATTAACTGAAATAATAAACCGCATTTATCTCATTCTGATAAGAAATGTTCTGATAGTCAATTTTTTGTTTACAAACCAACAAAACATTGACTATCAGCACATTTCTTATCGGAATGAGTGAAATGCGATTTTGCAGCTTCAATTGTGAATAATTTTTAAACGAGTTGATAAAACTTCCAAAAAATTTAGTGTGCTGAATTCAGAAAAGCAATAACTTTCAAATGATGTAACACTCGACCCATGTTCCCTATTTAAAATATAAGGGTTGTTATCACCACCCTTAAGAGGTTGATGTGACAAAGTTGAGTGTTATGTCAAAACATGTCCCCCTCAATACTAAAATTGACGTGTTTCAGCGTTTCTTAAAAAAAAATCTCTGGGCGCTAATCGTTCTGTAAGTTAAGATATTTTCGTTTGGCAGAGATATCTGTATTGTTTTATTATCTCTCGGACGTGCTTCTGTCCGTATTTATTTTATAAAGCAATCTATCAGGTGACTGCTCATAGACGGCGCAGCGAGTTTCATACAATTTTTCAAAATAAATAAATAAATAAATATATATATATATATATATATATATATATATATATATATATATATATATATATATATATATATATATATATATATATATATATATATATATACCCATGAAGGCGTTTAGCTGTCCTGGTTTTCCAACATTTTTTAGTAATTTCAGATTCTCCTTATTAACGCGGTGATTATTATCCCAAATATATCGGGCTACGGAAGATCTATCTATAGTACCGTATCTTAATTGTGCTAAATATTCTTTGAATCTAATTCCAATAGATCTTTTTGTTTGTCAGACGTATTTAAAATCACAATCTTTACAACTTATTTCATAAATTCCCGACATTTTGGCCGTACTTATCCTTGTCTTTTGGGTTACCTAGCAAGTTTTTTGGAGTATTTTTTGTCGAAAATGTTAGCTGCAAGTTGGCTTTTTAAAAATGACTACAACCGTTAAAAGAAAATTATCTGGTGAATAATAAGATGCAGATAGACATATTACTGGCTATGAATAAAAATCGTCAAACTAGTCAAGGACAGTAAAGTGATCAATTTGAGTGAGTAAGTAAAACAACAATACAAAAATGTTTAAAGCAAAATGACAGTCCCGCGTACCATTTCAAAAAGGTACAACATCTCAAAAATTAGGCTCTTCAATCGACAATATTGTAATGTAAATGGGCACTACATAAACTTAATGAAAATATACTTCTTTGACTTATGCTTTGTTCACGGATGAGTCAACTTTCACTAAAAATTGAGTTACAAACAGAAGAATCTCCATCATGCTAATGCCAATCCTTATTTAATTCGACCCATAGGTTTTCAAGGAAGATGGTCAATTAATAACATCTCAGAAATTAGGCTCTTTAATCGACAATATTGTAATGTAAATGGGCACTACATAAACTTAATGAAAATATATTTCTTTGACCAATGCTTTGTTCACATATGAGTCAACTTTCAATAAAAATCGAGTTACAAACAGAATAAATCTCCACCATTATGCTGATGCTAATCCTTATTTAATTCGACCCATAGGTTTTCAAGGAAGATGGTCAATTAATGGTTGGCGTGGAATTTTGGGAACTCGTGTGATTGGGCCGCATTTTTTCGAAGGTGCGTTAAGTGGAGATGTTTTACACCATTTTTTTGGCCAACGAACCCACGCTTCTTAAATGAATTCCATTAGATATAGGGCATACCCTCATTATGCTGTGGGTGTAAGAATTATTTTGGACTAACGTTTTGAAAACAGGTGGGTAGGTTGAGGTGGACCAACATCGTGGCCACCAAGATCTCCCGATCTAAACTTAATGGATAGTTTTCTGTACAGTTATGTAAAAGGCAAAGATTACCAGGCCCCACCAACAACTGCAGAAGATATACAGGAGAGAATTCGCCAATGTTTCCAAGCCATACAGGAAGCAATGTTAGCGAATGTGCGAAGGTCCTATACCAGACGTTTAGAACTTTGCTTGCAGCAAGACAGTTAACAGTTTGAGCAGTTGCTTAACTAAACTTATTAACCTCTTTTTTCAATTAATTTTTCAAAATATGAACCTGTATTGCTTGTTGATTGATGGGTTAAAAGCCATAAGTATTTATTAGTATAAAGTAAGATGTTATAGTTTCCATTTTATGGTTTAGTTATAGCAATTGAGTATTTTTGAGTCAATTGTTGTGACGTTTTTTTGTTGATCTATGTTTAAATAAACTATATTTTTATTCCGCTTATTTGAAGAGTTTGACTCGAATAAATGCAATTATAATATGATTCAGTAGTAAAAGTAACAACAGTGGCAGCATTAACAAATTTGAGTTGATGGACCTTGGTTTGTTACGTTATCAGTAATAGTAACAGATTTCACAAAAAGTTGAATAACTCAAAAATAGCTCACTTTAGATATATGGTACCCTTATACTTTTTGAAAGAGAATATATTTCTGCATTCAACCGTTTAATTATATATATATATATATATATATATATATATATATATATATATATATATATATATATATATATATATATATATATTGTATGATCTGGCCTCGAGGTGAACGCATTCAGCCACGGTCATTTTTATTTTCATTGGCTTCTTTGCAGACTATTTTTATACCCTTATTATATGTATTACACATATGCACTTATATCTTGCTACCATTTACATTTTAACTATTTATGTTGATTATCACCTTAACCTAAGGACCAAAAACCGGGACACTCTGTTCATGCCTTAAGGGTCGTTCAAGACAACTTTTTATAAACACACAGCGGGTGACCACGGGTAAGGTTTGGGTAGACATTAGGAATCTTAGAATCTAAATATTAATTATGAAAACTAAGAATTACAAATATACAGCTTTAAATTATATATATATATATATATATATATATATATATATATATATATATATATATATATATATATATATATATATATATATATATATATATATATATATATATATATTAATTTCAACAACACCATGAGGGCTTGCAGCCTAAATACTATCGTACTGTGGGTGTCGACAAGGAGGAAAAAGGCAACTGGGAAATCTTTGGGACAAAAGAGGGGGCATAACAAGATGTTCTATGTCTGGTGACCTGGACAGTAAAAGGGTGCATTCGCCCTGTTCCCCTGCTAGATCTGTTGGGGGCAGCAGGTGGAGGAACTGTGGAAGAAAGCTCCTCTGAGCAGTGCCCGTTCAGATATCTATAAAAGAGAGAGAGAGAGAGAGAGAGAGAGGTCACCAACGGCACGTCGGTGGGCAAGGGATGCTTTGGGTGAGGGTAGGGTTACCGACGAGACGTATAGCTCTCCTCTAAATGGAGTCTAGGATAGCGAGTGTAGAAGAGGCAGCAGCACCCCAGATGTGGGAGCAGTATTCGAGGTTTGGCCTTATTTGTGAAGTATATAAGGTATAGACATTAGCTGGTGAAAAGTATTTGCGAGCCCGGAAGAGGAAACCTAATTTCTTAGCAGCCACTTCTGCAATTGATGTGACATGTTGGTGCAAATTGAGATTTCGATCCACAGAAATGCCAACAAGTGAAAAGGACTCATTACTTTGAATATCTTGTTTATTTGATGGGTCTAGGGCTGGCGTATCTCTTATGAGAAAGAAAGCAAGACTGTGATTTGGTGGGGTTGAATTGTACAAGATTTCTACTTTCCCAGTCTAATATTTTTTGGAGATCCACGGGGATAGAACCCTCCACGATTCTACGATCCTCATCTAATTGGGCTAAAGAGACAGGCTTTGAATATTGTATATTTGAGTGGAGGGTGCTGTCGTCCGCGTAACTGTGAACTGGGTTGGATGTGCTAGAGACAAGGTCATTAATGTGGAGAAGAAACAAAGTAGGGGCTCAAGCTGAACCTTCAGAAACTTCTGCATTAATTGGATACAGTTTAGAGGAATGGCCATCCACGACAACAGAAATGCTCCGGTTGGAGAGGAATTTGCTGTCCACGTACCGAGTTTTGGTGGTAGGCCATAGGCCGGTAGTTTATTAAGCAGAGCTGCGTGCCAGACTTGGTCGAATGTCTAGAGCGACAATCTGGGATTTACCGTGTAGTTCCATAGACTTGTTCCAAGAATGGGTGACAAAGGAAAGGAGGTCGGCAGTTGATCTGCGCTGACGGAATCCATACTGCCTGTCGTGGATTAGACTGTGTTTTTCAATAAATTTTAGTAATTCGGTGTTTATATACTTTTCCATCACTTTAGAGACGACTGAAAGGGGAGAAATAGGCCTGTAGTTTCTAGGAAGCGCTTTGGATTCTTTCTTGTGGACGGGTTGTACTCGAGCAGTTTCCCAGTTACTAGAGAATATGCCTCTATTGTAAGATGTCTGAAACAGACGAGTCAGGACAGGAGAAAGTTCTGTGGCGCATTTTCTGAGAACAATTGCAGTGATCTCGTCAAGGCCAGAGGCTTTCCTGGTATTAAGAGAAGAGAGCATCTTTCGTACCTTTTTAGTTTTGAAAACGATATCCGTCATTTTATGCGCGACATTGGGGTCTGTTGGTAGTTGAACATTTGGAGGTGGGTTGAGAGTAGAATTGCCGACGAACAACGAGGCAAAAAGTTCAGCCTTGCCCAGGGCGGTAGAAACAATTTCATCCCCTGTGACAAGAGATGGGAACGTGCTCTTGCAGAAATTATTAACAACAGATTTAGCAAGAGTCCAGAAAGGTTTGCTGCCGCTGGAGCTTAAGAGGACTTTGTTTTTGATGTGGTTATTAAACGAGTTTTTTGCCTCAGAAAGAATGCGGACATAGTGGTTTCTTGCGTTGTTAAATGCTTGACGGTTTTCTCGACTGGGATTGTGTAGAAACTTTTTGTGCGCTTTGACCTTTTCAAGTCTGGCCTTGTCACAGGATTTAGAGAACCAGTGCTTTTGAGTGGCCGCAGAGGTTTTCTGTGTACGTGGAATAAATAATTTCATGCCAGCTTGGATAATTTCGGTGACGTTTTGTGAGATATCAGAGGGGTCAGGATGAGAGAAGCAGGCAGACATCCATGGAAATGCGGAAAAGTAATCTCGCATTTCGTCCCAGTTCGCGGAGTTGTAGTGCCAAACGATACGTGGGTGTGATGACTGTATGACCTCGGGTTGCATTACGAAGGAAGCAGTGACCATGCCATGGTCTGAGCGACCCAGGGGGGCGGCGACTGATATCTTATAGCACTCAGGATTTGTAGTAAGAAGGGGATCTAAGGGATTTGGGCGGTGTGTTGGGATGCGAGAAAAGTAACTAGGTTGCTAAACCATATTGGCTAAAGAATTGCGGACTGCAAAGGCATCCGCTGCTCTTCCTTGTGGATCGGTTTTTGAAGATCCTATACATTCCTTATTATGGACATTGAAGTCCCCAAGAATAGTGACCTCGGAAGGATATTCAGAAATCAGATGGTCGGTTTTTTCAGAAAGGTGGTCAAAGAGTTGGACAAAGTTGTTGTCAGAAGGTGACCGGTGAATGCAACAGATGAATTTAGTTACAGCCCTGAGAGAGAGTTTTATCCTTAGTATGTCTTTTCTTCCAGCTTCTAAATTGGGGAGTCTGGTGCAGGGTAGATTGCTACGGACGTACGCGCACACGCCTTCATGCAATCTAAAAGAAGTAAGGAGCTCATACCCTGGGAAATTACGGTGATTAGTGGCTGTTTTGGCACTGATTTGAGTTTCGGTGAGGAAGAGGAGTTGGGACCTATTAGCTTGGCAGAAATGGTGGACGGAGTTCAGGTTAGAATTAAGGCCACATATATTCGAGAAGGATATGTTAAATCTTGATGCTGGCGCCCCATGTACACCCCTCTCCCGGAGATACGAATGGAGGGGTATTTTACCTCCGGAATCTTTTGTACAGGGAGGAGCCATCATCATTTTTGCTTATAAAGGAGACCGACTCATACACCAGAACCGGAAACGTCCGTTGGGACTTCACCAGCCCCTTGATGTAAGGGGTAGTACCTCCTCTGGCGTGAAAAAAATCCTTTACTATCACGTAAAGGAAAATTCCACTACCACCTACTGTAGTAACATAGCTGTTTTTTTTATAAATATTATTGGCTGCGGCATCTCAGGCCATTAGCACATTCTTTCCCATCATTTAATATTTTTTACAAATTTTCCAGACAAAGTCAACTTGGCTCGACCGGGAATCGAACCCGAGACCTCTCGCTTTGCAGGCTAGCACCTAGCCACCTGCGCCATGAGGGCGTCAGTAACATAGTTATACATACTATACACCCCAAATGGATATAGATTACTTAAATTTAATAAACCACGAGATGAATCTTAGCGTTTTTAATAAACTCTATGATTTTAGTTAGTATAGCTTTGTATTCGTTAAAAGCAATATAGAGTAGGCTGTTCGTAACGTTTGGTAATTATATACTGTGTCTTAAGATAGATGAAGCGAACTACCTAATTTGAGTCGTACGTTTTTAGTGAATTTTCGTAGAAAAAATTCACTAATGGAGAGATCCCGACTTTTGAATTTTGAAAAAATTTTTGCAAATGAGCGCGATCTAGGACCCCTAGAACCCATATCCGGGGTCAGTTTCAATTTTTATATGTTTATATATATATATATATATATATATATATATATATATATATATATATATATATATATATATATATATATATATATATATATATATATATATATATATATATATATATATATATATATATATATATATATATATATATATATATATATATATATATATATATATATATATATATATATATATATATATATATATATATATATATATATATATATATATATGTATCACACCGATAACTCAAAAAATAATAGGCCGATTTTGATAAAATTTGGCATGTACCTTTCTTTTGTAAATGGCTTGGATAAGTTCGTTAGTCAGGAAAATCGGATGAGGTTTTCCGGGAAAATTTTGAGTTTTCATTCGAAAAAAATTCTTATCTCAAAAAGTAATAAGCTGATTTTAATAAAATTTGGCATGTACCTTCCTTTTGTAAATGGCTTTGACAAGTGTGTTAGTCAGGAAAATCGGACGAGGTTTTCCGGGAAAATTTTGAGTTTTCATTCGAAAAAAATTCTTATCTCAAAAAGTAATAAGCCGATTTTAATAAAATTTGGCATGTACCTTCCTTTTGTAAATGGCTTTGACAAGTGTGTTAGTCAGGAAAATCGGACGAGGTTTTCCTGGAAAATTTTGAGTTTTCATTCGAAAAAAATGTTTATCTCAAAGAATAATGGGCAGATTTTGATATAATTTGGCGTATACCTTCCTTTTGTAAATGGCTTTGATAAGTTCATTAATCAGAAAAATCGGAGTAGGTTTTCCGGAAAAATTTTGAGTTTCCATTTGAAAAAAATTTTTATCTTAAAAACTAAAAAATCTATGATAACCAAATTTGGTAGGTAGGTTTACGATATAAAAAGTAAACTATACACCAAAATTTAGATTTCTATGTTACAAGAAAAAAAAGTTATAATAATATTTTGTGCCAGATCATTTCTATGAAAATTCACTACCATAACGCACTTGCTGCGTCCAGAGTTTATATATATATATATATATATATATATATATATATATATATATATATATATATATATATATATATATATATATATATATATATATATATACGCACACATTTTATTATGTTTGTATTATCCGTGTTGCCGATACTGTATAACTTTTTTGATCAATAGGTGATTCCTTGAAAAGATTAATTCATTAAAGTCAGACCATCTAACAATTGAGCGATTAATTTCATTGCTGTTTGGAAAACAGGCGAATATTATCAAGCCTAATCAAATGTGGTTGGCGGGTTGTCCTATCAGAGACATGGCTAATTTGATAATTATGTAGATAAAGACTTCCTGTCAAATAAGTAAAGTTAATCAATTTCTTAGAGTTAACTAACTTTCTGCAACTGGCATTGAATACCCAAGGCTGTTACCACTACGATGAAGAAGTTTTATTATGTCTGCAAGAAAATCCTTTCTTAAATCCAAAAGAAGCACTTACCATTTATATATCAAGCAAAGTCACTGCGCATTTTAAAAAGACTAATCATCACAAGTGCTTCACGATAGAGATTATTATTTAATAAGAATTGCACTTCCCGTTAGAAAATTAACACGCTCTGTGTATAAATCTTGAAGAAAACAAACACCAAATTCTAGTTAAGCTTACGGCTAAATAAGCACACTTGGAGAACCCTAATCACCAAAACGCATTCTAAGAAATGTGACGATCGTTTCACCAACCAAGTTAGCGTCATGAGAGGATGAATAATACTAACTCTCTTTGACGCTATTTGTTGGGTTCTCCAAGTGCGCTTATCAGTGCTCATCACAGGTTACAATATTAACTTAGTGACTTACGGCTAAAGTTTTCGTCGTCAAAAGGAAAATTTAAGATAATTTTCTTTTACCCGAAAAATTTTGGGCTTTCTTTCACAAAATGTTTACATATCCGTAACAAAGAAAGCTATTGCAACCAAATTTGATACGCCACATACTATGCACCAAAACTTAGATCTTTAAGTTAAAAGAAGAAAGAATTATAAGAATTTAAAGAAACAAATTTTTAATATCACTGGTGATCAGAGGATTGCACATAACTAAAATACTTTGTATGGTTAACAAAATCTTTGAATATTGCAGACAAAGATTGGGTTTTCTTGGCGCAAGAAAAGTGAAGAATTGTTAGAAAAATTACTTTGAAAATTTTATAGTTTTTCTTCTTATAACATCAAAGTCGCAATTTGAAACGTCAAGATTGGCAACTGTGAACTGTGAACATATATTGTAAAATGAAAGAGGGTTACGTAGAAAAAATGTCGCAAAGAAGTGTGTTTTATGAAGCCTAGGTTTCTGCTTCAACCGTTATTGTCCTTCATTTTACTAAAATATTTGCAGAAACATCATATTAATTTTAAAAATGTCTTCAAATGAGTGCGAACTAGGACCTCTAGAACCCATATCCGGGGTCAGTTTCAATTTATATATATATATATATATATATATATATATATATATATATATATATATATATATATATATATATATATATATATATATATATATATATATATATTATTTGTTTGCTATACGTTTGTGATTTCTTATTGGTTTGCGTGGACTGCAGTTTTGAATGTTCCATCACCCAATTACAACTAATGAAACATGTTAAAGACCACAAAAAAATGGAAATATGGGAAGAATACTACATTCAACAAACAAACAATTAGAAACAATTAATGTCAGAACAAATCCAAGTACAAACATTTAAACAAAACTTAATAAAGGCCATACAAATAGACAAATTATCAAACCACAGTGATCAAGACAGGAGACCGATACACACGACACAGTCCTAAGGCACAACCAATCAGAGAACAGTAAACCGACCAATAGAAACTCACGGCGCAGGCGCCACGTACAATCTCAGACGTAGACCACACAGGACCGATAACAATCACTAGCGTGCTGCTGATCAACCGGGACGGTTCGAAACTGCAGTATGTATGTATGTATTACACCGATAACTCAAAAAATAATAGTTTTGGTTTTGATAAAATGTATCTTCTTCCCCGCTCAACACACCTATGGTCCCGTAACTTTCTTGAGGGCTGTAAGCAAGAACTTTTCTTGTGGTTCGTGCATCCAGAAGGAGATGCAAGCATGTTTCTGATTTTTTTTCTAAAAAGCCCCTATATTCTAGTCTGCAAATTTACCGAAAATTTAATTTTTATTTTACAAGAAAATGTCCAAGCCAAATTATAAAAAAATTATACAAAAATATATAAACGTGATACGTATTTTTCGTTATTAGTCGCTTGGGTGATCCCTTTTAGTCAACTCAATCGAACCAGTTTCTGCAAACAAAATAACAAAAATGGGTTTTTAAAACAAATTTGTGGTTGCCTGTGAAGCTCATTGTGTTATTTTTTTAATTTGGTACCCACGCTGCTCTTATATAGGTTTTAGTATATATTAAAATTGAAGATTCTAATTTAATGGGAAATTGCATTATCACCATTAGAAAAATATTTTTACGAAAATTCTCTACCATAATGCACTTGTTGCACCTAAACTCTTTTCAACACCTATTTACTATTGCTGTATCCATACTCTTTGAAAATGAAATAAATAAATATAAACAATACAATATTTTGAAACTAAAATTTTTATAATTTACACAGAACATCTGTTTATAGGTAAACTATGATATTGTGTAGTTTCATTTGCCCCAAATGTTCCATACACTACATAAAGAGTAAAAAGTAAAAGTAAACAATAAGTACATTATTTGAAGGTATTAGCTGATTAGCGAAATCGATTTCGAGGATATCTTCTTCTTTGTTTATGACGTCTGTAAACAAAGAAGAAGACAATCTAGAATTCGACTCTGCCCCTGCTGTTGGCAAAATAAGAAATCACATATAGGTAACTGGCGTTATCAGAGGAGAGGGAGATGGCTTTTAGATACCGTAAATAATGGGAAGCTTAATATTTATACATAATAAAACGTAGTTCTAGACTGCCTTTAAACAAATTGAATCACTTTCATTAAAATTTTATTTATTACTATATATTTTCTGATATCTTCAGATTCAGATGAGAGTTTTGGCGAAGGACGACCCCGCTGATTGTTTATTGTGACATATTTTTGTAGAATATTTGTTTTAACTTTGATTTGGAGCTTTTGTTTTCAATAGCAGCGTAACCCTGAGATATCTGTCTGACCTTGTCTAACATTATAGGAACCCATTCAGAGGTAATTTCAGGTAGGATCGTATTTTTTAAATTTAGTTATAACTCAAAATGTACTGAACCAATTGGGTTCAAATTTGGTAGATAGGACCACTTTTACGATATCTACGTGCATGTAAAGTTTTAGTAATACTTCTAGTAATTTAATTTATTTACGAGTAATAGTCAAAATATTTTTTTGTTGGATACAGGAGGGGGAAATCCTCATGCATACCCCATTCACGACACCGTAGTGCCGTGGGATATCGAGGTACTGTGAGACTGTACTCACTAGAAACCCCTCCCTAGGAGTATCGGACCTTAGTCCATACCTCCGTCGGAAAGATTTCACACAATGACTTTTTGGGTTTGAATGTTTCCATTCTGTTTTTGCCGCGGGGGCGTTAGCGGGTAAGTATAAGCTTTAGACGCTTATATGCTTATGTGGAAGTTGCTCATCGTAGTCGGTGGCACTACGGAGAAGAGCATTTGGGTGAGAATCGGCTTTTGCGAACTGAGTTGTGGATAGTTGAGTTATAAACTCAAGTATCGAAGGCATTTCAAGATCAGAGTGAATCTGACTGTTTCGGACAAACCATGGCGCTCCGGTAACCATTCTCAGAATTTTGTTCTGGATGAATTGAAGGGTCTTGATGTGTGTTGCGGCCGCGGTGGCCCATTCAGGTGATGCATAGGTCAAGGCTGGCCGGATGATGACTTTGTACATGAGCAACTTATTAGTCAAAATGTATCTAAGTTAGTTGGCTTATAGGTAGCCAAATTCTGAACGAACCGTGAAATGTATCGAGCTGCTGACATCTAGGGTATATATATATATATATATATATATATATATATATATATATATATATATATTATATATATATATATATATATATATATATATATATATATATATATATATATATATATATATATATATATATATATATATAAACATTTCAACTGACCTTGGATTTGGGTTCTAGGGGCTCATTTAAAGAAATCTTCCAAAAGTCTTACCATCGATATACCTCTCTATTAGTGAATATTTTCTGAATGAAAGTTCACTAAAAATTGTTTAGTTTCATAAATCGTTCCTGCTTTTATTATTATTTATATAGATTGTTTGCTTTTTAAACATTCTTACACTAATGTTTATATTTTGAAATAGCACAGACAGTTTACTATGCTACGAACTATGACTGCATTCAGTTTATTTAACAAAAATAGATTACATTGACGCTATTCTTAGCATAAATTAACTCGACAGACTTGGCAAGCCAACTGTCTAGAAGATCTATGAAAATCACTGGAAAAATACAAGAAGGTGTGTATTTTTAATTAAATTAAGAATAGAAATGTAATTAAACCACAAAAATCTATGTTAATGCCCAAAAATTTACTACTAATAGTGGTACGAAAGTATTTCCTAAAAATGAGAATAATCTCCACTAAGTATCTGGAAAACAATTATTTACAAATAAATGTAGCAAACTTTGGCTAGCTTTTACTGCTACATTTAATTCTGAATAGCAAACTAGAGAATTTCTTAGTAAATGAAACTATTGTGGACTTTTTAGGACTAGCCTTAAAGCTTTCCTTGGCAGTCCACTTTTCCGCCAAGTTAAAAACGCGTTACATGGGGTCTTTATACATTTTTTCGGCCGGAATCACCAGATTGTTCGCCTATCCCATGGGGCAAAAGCCTTCGTTATTTGTCGCCTCAGCTTCGGTCTATCGGCACTTACGACTGCAGCTTAAACAATTACTCAAAGGCGTTTATAATAAAGTAAATTATCTGTAATAATAACTTTTAAATTATTGACACTAACACGAAAAAAAAATAATTAAATACTTCAGCTGTGAAAATATCTGCTTTTATATTTCCTCTAAATATAAACAAACCAAATACCATCATAATCTAAGAGGGCCTTTACATGAAAATGTAAAAATTCTGGACGCAGCAAGTGCGTTATGGTAGTGAATTTTCATAAAAATGTTTTTAATACAAATATGTCTTTTTTAAAGAAAGCAGGCATCAAATTTGGTTACCAGTAAAACCTATATAGTAGAAACAATGTTCCATGTTACATCAAAATAACTTTATTGTTTGAAAATGTACAAAAATTTCCGAAAGTAAAACTAAAGTGTTCCCGAAAAAACTTGTTTCTTGGTCAACCTTATAGGTTAATAGCGAATTTAAATAAAAATTCGCTACCATAACGCACTTGCTGCGTTCCGAATTTCTTTTCTTAGAAACAGGTATTATATTTCGATGCAAAATGCAAAAATGCAATAATATAAGGCGTGTTCGATTAAAAAACAGAAAATTTTAATCACCAATGACTTATGGGCCACCCTGTAATTGTAGAAATATTTTTTAAGATGTAGCTCAAGAAAACCTATAATTAATGTATACTAATTTTTTTTCGTATCTCGTATAATAAAGGATATATTAAACTTTATTGATT
Organism: Tillus elongatus; assembly: GCA_964006375.1. Taxonomy (NCBI): domain Eukaryota; kingdom Metazoa; phylum Arthropoda; class Insecta; order Coleoptera; family Cleridae; genus Tillus; species Tillus elongatus. Next base: position 313,695,996 of record OZ023262.1, on the reverse strand, counting down.
TTTTACGAAAATTCGACAAAAATTATATACCATTAAACGATAAACTCTATAGCCAAGCTACTGCCAAGCGTCAGAGAAAGGGTCTATTTGAAATGAATTTTCTGGAAATATTTTAGTAAAATGAAGGACAATGACGATTGAAACTAAGACTTCAGGCTTTGTCAAACATTCTTTTTAAGACATTTTCTTTCAATAGCTCATATTAGTTCATGTTCTTTACCTAAATATTACAACGGGGAGAGCACATTAGCTGTGTTCTTCGATGTGGAGGGGGCCTTTGATAAGGCAAGGACGGATACGGTCTGTAACGCCCTACAGGAGAGGGGAACGCCGAAGTTGGAGGACAGGAGAGTGTCGCTGACCTTGAGGGGCCGAGGGCTGGACGTTGGGGTGACGGGCGGATGTCCTCAGGGCAGCTGCCTTTCGCCTCATCTATGGTGTCTGGTCATGGACGGCCTCTTGGAGCGGCTCTCTGAGAATGGCTTCTACGCCCAGGCGTACGCTGATGATGGGCTGGTCTTAGTCACCGGCAAATTCCTCGGCGTCGTCTGTGAGTGCATGCAAGCTGTCTGTACCATAATCAAAAGGTGGTGTGGTGAGCAGGGACTCTCCGTAAACCCGGCGAAGACGGAGATGATCCTATTTACCAAGAAGAGGAAGGTAGAGGGGTTCAGGGCGCCCGTGATGTTTGGAAAACCTTTAGCTTTAGTGCGGGAGGTCAAATATCTGGGGGTGATCCTGGAGCCGAAACTAACATGGCGGTCGCAAATAGAACGAGTTGTGAGGAAGGGAGTAGCGACCCTCTGGCAGCTGCGTCGTGTGATAGGGAGGACCTGGGGAGTTAATCCTCGGATCCTTCATTGGATCTACACTGCGATCATCAGGCCGAGAATCATCTATGGGGCGTTGGTCTGGTGGTGTGGTGTGAACCAAACAACCAGCAGGAAGCTGGCCAAACTCCAAAGGCTGGCTATCCTGGGTATCACAGGCGCTATGAGGACGACAGGCGGTGCAACCGGTGTGGGTTCCGGGACACTGTGGCGTAGCGGAGAATGAGGTAGCGAATAATCTCGCAAAACTCGGTTCCCAGCGGCCGTTCTGTGGCCCGGAGCCTGCGATAGGCATAAGTAGGAAGACAGTCTCTGTCGCCTTAGACAGGTGGACCGAGGAAGCAATGAAGAGGCACTGGGGGTCGGTTGGTGGCTGCAGGCAGGCGAGGGACTTCGTGGAGGGGCCGGACAGAGATAAAGGTGTCTGGCTACTCGGAAGGAGTCGACCTACGCTTCGCCGCATCCTCGGGGTGCTGACAGGCCACTGCGCCCTTAGAAGACACCTCACATTGATAGGCGTAGAGAGGGATCCCATTTGCCAGGAATGCGGCGAGGATGAAGAAACGTCCTACCACTACCCGTGTGAATGCGAGGCTTTTGGGAGTCTTCGAGCAGAATTGTCGGATCAAGGACTCTGCAGAGGAATCAGGTAAGTACCGTCCAATTGAAGACCGTCATGGCCTTCATCTCGAGGTCGAGGCGGTTTGGCGACGGAACCGAGGAAGAGTAGAGCATGGTTGCTGGGTTGCTGGGGTTGGCAAAAAGGGCCCATTGTGACCTACTTGCTTGGCGTTGGCCTCCCCACCACTGCTACTACTACCTAAATATTACCAATTTTGACGTTTAAAATCGCGACTTTGACGTTTTGAGGAAAACCCCAATTTATTTTTCTTTAAATGCCTATACTTTTTTGTCTTTTAACCTACAGAGCTAGGTACTTTGGTAAGTAACTCACCTTATGCACAATCAACCAAGGGTTGCGGTGCTATCGGGGCGGCAAGGCCGCGGACGAGCCCTGAGGGAACAAAAAAAAAAAAGTAACTCACCTATAACGATATAAACCCGCATACCAAATTTGGTTGCCGTTACTTTGTTAATTCCGGAGATATAATTTATTCGAAAGAAAACACAAAATTTTCCGGAAAAACCTGGGCGGATTCTCCTGGATAACGAACTTATCCAAGTCACTTGCAAAAGGAAGGTATTCACCAAATTTAATCAAAATCGGCCTATTAGTTTTTAGTGAATTTTTGTAGAAAAAATTCACTAATGGAGAGATCCCGACTTTTGAATTTTGAAAAATTTTTTGAAAATGAGCGCGAACTAGGACCCCTAGAACCCATATCCGGTGTCAGTTTATATGTTTATATATATATATATATATATATATATATATATATATATATATATATATATATATATATATATATATATATATATATATATATATATATATATATATATATATATATATATGTATCACACCGATAACTCAAAAAATAATGGGCCGATTTTGATAAGATTTGGCATGTACCTGCCTTTTGTAAGTGGCTTGGATAAGTTCGTTAGTCAGGAAAATCGGACGAGGTTTTCCGGTAAAATTTTGAGTTTTCATTCGAAAAAAATTTTTCTCCCGAAAAATAAAAAGGCTATGATAACCAAATTTGGTGGGTCGGTTAGCCATATAAAAAGTAAACTATACACAAAAATTAAGATTTCTATGTTACAAGAAAAAAAAGTTTTAATAAAATATTTGGTGCCAGATCATTTCTATGAAAATTCACTACCATAACGCACTTGCTGCGTCCAGACTTTTGAGTTATTGATGTGATACATATACATAAACATATAAAAATTGAAACTGATCCCGGATATGTGTTCTGGGGGGGCCTAAATAGCGCTCATGTGAAGAAATTTTTTCACAATTCAAAAGTCTGGATCTTCTCATTAGTGAATTTTTTTTAAAGAAAATTCACTAAAAAATGTATTGATAATTTGTAGAAGGAGAATAATTAATTTCACCAGCAAATGCGACAGATTTCCTGTTTCATGAGCTAAATAAAATAATGATTTACGTTAGAATTATGGAAATAAGGTAATATAATACGCAATTACTGAGCAATTATCTGTGTTTTGTTGAAATATTAAATACAAAGAAGACGCAAACAAATCCACGCGTATTACAGGACAGAACATTGAATTTCCAACAATTAAAATCTGCGTCACATAGTGACGGAAACAAGAGCTGTAATCATAGAAGATGGTTATTGTATTTATCAACAGTCACATGAATTTACGCCCCCAATCTTGGATGACACAGAAAGTATTTAAACAATTCCATGTAATTAGATAATATAACATAGAAATAATAATATTTACAGTCACATTTATCTATCATAATTATACAATGTGAGACTTTTTTATATGTTAGTACTCCAAACGTAGCGAAATACTTTTTTTATTTTTTAGTGAATTTTCTTTAAAAAAATTCACTAATGAGGAGATCCCGACTTTTGAATTTTGAAAAAATTTCTTCAAATGAGCGCTAATTAGGCCTCCCAGAACACATATCCGGGGTCAGTTTGAATTTTTATATGTTATATATATATATATATATATATATATATATATATATATATATATATATATATATATATATATATATATATATATATATATATATATATATATATATCAAAAAATAATAGGCCGATTTTGATTAAATTTCGTGAATACCTTCCTTTTGCAAATGGCTTGGATAAGTTCGTTATCCAGGAAAATCGGTCCAGGTTTTCCCGGAAAATTTTGTGTTTTATTTGGAAAAAAATTTATATCTCCAGAATTAACAAAGTAAGGGCAACCAAATTTGGTACGCAAGTTTACATCCTTATAGGTAAGCTACCTACCAAAATTTAGCTCTGTAGGTCAAAAAACAAAAAAGTTATAGGCATTTAAAGAAAAATAAATTGGGGTTTTCCACAAAACGTCAAAGTTGCGATTTAAACGTCAAAATTGGCAACATTTAGGAAAAGAACTTGAATCTAATACGGGCTATGGAAATAAAATGTCTCAAGAAAAATGTTTTACAAACCCTAAAGTCTTAGTTTCAACCGTCATTGTCCTTCATTTTAATAAAATATTTCCAGAAAATTCATTTCAAATAGACGCTTTCTCTGACGCTTGGCAGTAGTCTTAGCTATAGAGTTTATCGTTTAATGGTTTATAATTTTTGTAGAATTTTCGAAAAAAAATCAATAAAGCTCAATATATCTATTATACAATATATGAAAAAAATGTATATATTAATTATAGAGTGTCTTGAGCTACATCTTAAGAAATATTTCTACAATGACAGGGTGGCCCATAAGTCGTTGGTGCTACAAATTTTCTTTTTTTTTTAATGAAACACGCCTTATGTTATTGAATTTTTGCATTTTCCATCGAAATATAATGCATGTTTGTAAGAAAAGAAATTCTGGACGCAGTAAGTGCGTTATGGTAGCTAATTTTGATCAAATGCTTAATATTTGAATAACCCAATTTGCTATTAACCCATAAGGTGGACTAAGAAACGAGTTTTTTTGAGGAACACTTTAAGTCTACTTTCGGAAATTTTTGTACATTTTCAAACAATAAAGTTATTTTGATGAAACATGGCACATTGTTTTTACTATATAGATTATACTCGTAACCAAATTTGATGCCCGCTTTCTTAAAAAAAACACACATTATTGCTATTAAAAAATAGTTTTATGAAAATTCACTACCATAACGCACTTGCTGCGTCCAGAGTTTTTATTTAATGTGTCAGTCAGGATGTATTATAGAAAGAGACAAAGCTTCTTCTTTTGTGATGTGCTGCTCTAAGAAGAGAAAAATATTTATATCTTACTAGAAACAGGTCAGATTTCAGTCCATACCTAAAAATGGAGACAAGTCTAAAATGGGCTACTATCAATCTGGCACCCGGGACGAGCTCAGAAATGCATACCCTTTGTTTCCTCGGACAGGCATCTGTTTTAGTGGATGTTCTTTAAAAAAATCACTAATGAGGAGATCCCGACATTTGAATTTTGAAAAAATTTCTTCAAATGAGCGCTATTTAGGACCCCTGGAACAAATCCGAGGTCGGTTTCAGACTTTATATGTTTTATATATATATATATATATATATATATATATATATATATATATATATATATATATATATATATATATATATATATATATATATATATATATATATATATATATATATAAAACCTGGTGAGTACTTTCCTTTCGCAAGTGGCTTGGACAAGTTCGTTAGCCAGGAAAATCCGCCGAGGTTTTCCCGGAAAAATTTGTGTTTTCTTTCGAAAAAAAAAAATATATCTCCAGAATTAACAAAGTAAACACAACCAAATTTGACACGCGGGTTTTTCTCATTATAGGTCAAACGCCTACCAAAATTTAGCTCTGTAGGTTAAAGGCCAAAAAAGTTACAGGCAGCTAAAGAAAAATAAATTTGGGTTTTCCTCAAAACGTCAAAGTCGCGATTTAAAACCTCAAAATTGGTAATATTTAGGCAATGAACCTGAAATTAATATGAGCTATGGAAGGAAAATGTCTCAAGTAGAATGTTTTACAAAGCCTGAAGTTTTAGCTTCAATCGTCATTGTCCTTCATTTTACTAAAATATTCCCAGAAAATTCATTTCAAATAGACCCGTTCTCTGATGCTTTGGCAGTAGTGTTGGCTATTGAGTTTATCGGTTAATGGTATATCATTTTTGTCGAATTTTCATTAAAAAAAATTAAAGCTCAATATATCCGTTATTATGCAAGATTCGGAAAAAAATTGTATACATTAATTATAGGGTATCTTGAGCTACATCTTAAAAAAATATTTCTACAATTACAGTGTAATGATTCAAATTTTCCTTTTTTTTAGTGAATTTTCTTAAAAAAAATTCACTAATGAGGAGATCTCAACTTTTGAATTTTGAAAAAATTTCTTCAAATGAGCGCTAATTAGGCCCCCCAGAACACATATCCGGGGTCAGTTTCAATTTTTATATGTTTATATATATATATATATATATATATATATATATATATATATATATATATATATATATATATATATATATATGTATATGTATCACACCGATAACTCAAAAAATTATGGGCCGATTTTGATTAAATTTGGTGAGTACCTTCCTTTTACAAATGGCTTGGATAAGTTCGTTAGCCAGGAAAATCGGCCCAGGTTTGCCCGGAAAATTTTGAGTTTTCTTTCGAAAAAAATTGTAAAAAATTTATATCTCCAAAATTAACAAAGTAAGGGCAACCAATTGGTGCGCGGGTTTATATCATTATAAGTAAGCTACCTACCAAAATTTAGCTCTGTAGATCAAAAGACAAAAAAGTTATAGGCATTTAAATAAAAATTTATTGGGATTTTCCTCAAAATGTCAAAGTTGCAATTTAAAACGTCAAAAATTGGCAACATTTAGGCAAATAACTTGAATCTAGTACTGGCTGTGGAAAGAAAATGTCTCAAGAAGAATGTTTTACAAACCCTGAAGTCTTAGTTTCAACCGTCATTGTCCTTCATTTTACTAAAATATTTCCAGAAAATTCATTTAAAATAGACCCTTTCTCTGATGCTTGGCAGTAGCCTTAGCTATAGAGTTTATCGTTTAATGGTATATAATTTTTGTCGAATTTTCTTAAAAAATCAATAAAGCTCAATATATCCGTTATTATACAAGATACGAAATTTTTTTATATATTACTTATAGGGTGTCTTGAGCTACATCTTAAAAAAATATTTCTACAATCATAGGCTGGCCCATAAGTCGTTGGTGATACAAATTTTCTTATTTTTTTAATCAAACACGCCTTACGTTATTGCATTTTTGCATTTACCATCGAAAATATCGCATGTTTGTAAAAAAAGAAATTCTGGATGCAGCAAGTGCGTTATGGTAGCGAATTTTGATCAAATGCTTCATATTTGAATAGCCAAATTTGCTATTAATCTATAAGGTTGACCAAGAAACGAGTTTTTGCGGGAACACTTTAAGTTTACTTTTGGAAATTTTTGTACATTTTCACACAATAAAGTTATTTTTATGAAACATGGCACATTGTTTTTACTATAAGGTTATACTGGTAACCAAAATTGATGCCTGCTTTCTTAAATAAAAAGAAAACAGACATATTTGCAATAAAAACATATTTAAGAAAATTCACTACCATAACGCACTTGCTGCGTCCCGAGTTTTTTTTAATCGAACACGCCTTATGTTATTGCATTTTTGCATTTTCCATCGAAATATAATACATCTTTGTAAGAAAAGAAATTCGGGACGCAGCAAGTGCGTTATGGTAGCGCATTTTCATTAAATGGTTCAAATTTGAATAGCTCAATTTGCTATGAACCTATAAAGTTAACCAAGAAACCAGTTTTTTCGGGAACACTTTAAGTTTACTTGCGGAAATTTTTGTACATTTTCAAACAATAAAGTTATTTTTATGAAACATGGCATATTGTTTCCACTATATAGGTTATACTGGTAACCAAATGCGATGCCTGCTTTCTTATAAATAACATATTTGCTATTAAAAACATTTTTATGAAAATTCACTACCATAACGCACTTGCTGCGTCCAGACTTTTTAAAAGTATTAATCTCACAGAATGCGCAAATTCCATTACTAAAATTATTATATTGGGCATATACATTTCCTAATGCTTTGTTTTAGACCCTCTACATTCCCATATTTATGTTTGTAGACTTTATTTTTAATAACACCCCGAAAAAAGTCCCAAGAAGTGATGTCTGGAGACCGCGCAGGCCATAGAGTGCGTTCATGATTGACTATAATTTTATTTCTAAAATATTCTCTCAACGTTATATAAACTTCTCTAGAATTATGAGCCGGTGATTCATCTTGCTGAAATAAAATTTCGGTCAAATTAATTATCTAGGAGCTCCCCCAAAATGTCTGTCAAAACCTCCTTATATACTTTTGGCCCTATAATTCTTGGCCAATCAAGGCTCACCAAACAGTAATACTTTAACAACGTTAAAAGCTTGGAAGCTCGGTTATAAATTAGTTCCTTCTGCTCAAATAATGATGCTTTTTGTAACGTAAATTGGTTTAAGAAATTGGACTTTTCAGTTCACAAAATTCTTTGTTCAATGTTCGTATGACTCGCTAGCCAGTGGAAAAGCGTGAAGGTTAGATTAAAAGGCTTATACTTCCAGGCAGATTTTTATTACAGAAACCCTTTCGTTATAAAAATTTGTCTGAAAGTATAATGCTCAGTTTCACAAAGGCCGATTAAATATTTAACGGACGGTTCCGAGTACGATTCAGGTTTTAGCCATGAGAACCAAATATTTTGAAGCTTGTGATTGGTTGTATTAAGCCTTCATTAACTAACCGGCTCTTTTGTTTAAATTGCCTCGTCTTACCTGAATCTTTGATATAAGAAGATTGAAGAAAATGTTGGTTTTTTGGAGCTTCTCTTTCTGGAAACAGGGTTTGGACTCCCAAGCTGCTTTCTCAGAATTTTCTCTACATATAATATAACTTTTAGCATTTATTTTTTCCAAAAGTACGTTTTTGAATATACTTTCCGCGGTTTAAATTTACACTACTGACTTTTATGTTTGTAATGTTTTATGTTTACCTACTGTTTGTCAGGTGAAGGTGAACTGTATGTATTGCGAAAAAGTCGTAATTTCTCACTGGTTTTACATTTAATCAAAACAACATTTTTTGTTCCAAATCAAACTGACTTTAAAAATGTGTCTTAATAAACAATGTTTTATTTCAGAAACTTATATTTTTAGTGAATTTTCTTTAAAAAATATCACTAATGAGAAGATCCCGACTTTTGAATTTTTTAAAAATTTCTTCAAATAAGCGCTATTTAGGCCCCCTAGAACACATATCCGGGGTCAGTTTCGATTTTTATATGTTTATATATATATATATATATATATATATATATATATATATATATATATATATATATATATATATATATATATATATATATATATATATATATATATATATGTATGTATGTATATGTATATGTATGTATCACACCGATAATTCAAAAAATAATAGGCCGATTTGGACAAAATTTGGTGAATACCTTCCTTTTGTAAGTGGCTTGGATAAGTTCGTTATCCAGGAAAATCGGCCAAGGTTTTCCCGGAAATTTTTAGTTTTCTTTAGAAAAAAATTCATATCTCCGGAAATAACAAAGTAAGGGCAACCAAATTTGGTACATCGTTTTATATCGCTATAGGTAAATTACCAACCAAAAGCGCTTTGGTAGGTTCCTCAAAACGTCAAAGTGACAGTTTAAAACATCAAAATTCGCATTATTTAGGCAAAGAACTTGATTCTAATACGGGCTATGAAAAGAAAATGTCTCAAGAAGAATGTTTTACAAACCCTGAAGTCTAAGTTTCAACCTTCATTGTCCTTCATTTTACTAAAATGTTTCCAGAAAATTCATTTCAAATAGACCCTTTCTCCGATGCTTGCCAGAAGTCTTAGCTATAGAGTTTATCGTTTAATGGTATTTAACTTTTGTCGCATTTTCGTAAAAAATCAATAAAGTTCAATATATCCGTTATTCTAAAAGATATGAAAAAAAAATTGTATAGATTAATTATAGGGTGTCTTGAGCTACATCTTAAAAAAATATTTCTACAATCACAGGCTGGCCCATAAGTCGTTGGTGATACAAATAAATTTTTTTAAGTCGAAAACGCCTTATGTTTTTGCATTTTCCATCGAAATATAATGCATGTTTTTTTTTATGTCAACAACACACCACGAGGGCTTACAGCATAAATACTATCGTACCGTGGGTGTTGACAAGGAGGAAAGAGGCAGCTTGTTAATTCTGGACTTGAAGGTTTGGAGGTTCGGAGGAGAAGGAAAAACATGTGCCGGCAAGGAATTCCACAACTTGGAAGTCCTCGGGACAAAAGAGCGGGCATAACAAGATGTTCTATGTCTGGTGACCTGGACATTAAAAGGGTGCATTCGCTCTGTTCCCCTGGTAGATCTGCTGGGGGCAGCAGGTGGGGGAATTATGGAGGAAAGCTCCTCTGAGCAGTGCCCGTGCAGATATCTATAAAAGAGAGAGAGGTCACCAACGGCACGTCGGTGGGCAAGGGATGGAAGCCTTTGGGTGAGGGTAGGGTCACCGATGAGACGTATAGCTCTCTTTTGAATGGAGTCCAGGATAGCGAGTGTAGAAGCGGCAGCTGCACCCCAGATGTGGGAGCAGTATTCGAGGTTTGGCCTTATTTGTGAGGTGTATAAGGTATAGAGATTAGTTGGTGAAAAGTATTTGCGAGCCCGGAAGAGGAAACCCAATTTCTTAGCAGCCGCTTCTGCAATTGATGTAACATGTTGGTGCCAATTAAGATTTCGATCCACAGAAATGCCAACAAGAGAGAAGGACTAATTACTTTGAATAACTTGGTTGTTCATTGTGATAGGTCTAGGGCTGCTGTATCTCTTGTGAGAAAGAAAGCAAGACTTAGTTTTGGTGGGGTTGAATTGTACAAGATTTCTACTTCCCCAGTCTAATATTTTTTGGAGGTCCACGGAGACAGAACCCTCCATGAGTCTGCGATCCTCATCTAATTGGGCTAAAGAGACAGGCTTAGAATATTGTATATTTGAGTGGAGGGTGCTGTCGTCCGCGTAACTGTGAACTGGGTTGGATGTGCTAGAGAGGAGGTCATTGATGTGGAGAAGAAACAATGTAGGGGCTAAAGCTGAACCTTGAGGAACTCCTGCATTAATTGGATACAGTTTAGAGGAATGGCCATCCACAACAACAGATATGCTCCTGTTGGAGAGGAAATTTGCTGTCCAGGTACAAAGTTTTGGTGGTAGGCCATAGGCCGGAAGTTTATTAAGCAGCGCTGCGTGCCAGACCTCGTCGAATGCTTTGGATATGTCTAGAGCAACAATCTGGGATTCACCGTGTTGTTCCATAGACTTGTTCCAAGAATGGGTGACAAAGGAAAGGAGGTCGGCAGTCGATCTGCGCTGACGGAATCCATACTGCCTGTCGTGGATTAGACTGTGTTTTTCAAGGAATTTTAGTAGTTCGGTGTTTATATACTTTTCCATCACTTTAGAGATGACTGAAAGGAGAGAAATAGGCCTGTAGTTGCTAGGAAGCGCTTTGGATCCTTTTTTGGGGATGGGTTGTACTCGAGCAGTTTTCCAGTTACTAGGGAATATGCCTTTATTGTAAGATATCTGAAACAGACGAGTCAGGACAGGAGCAAGTTCTGGTGCGCATTTTTTGAGAACAATTGCTGGGATCTCGTCAAGGCCAGAGGCTTTCCTGGTATTAAGAGAAGAGAGCATCTTTCGTACCTTTTTAGTTTTGAAAATGATATCAGTCATTTTATGCGCGACATTGGGGACTGTTGGTGGTTGAACATTTGGAGGTGGGTTGAGAGTAGAATTTCCGGCGAACAACGAAGCAAAAAGTTCAGCTTTGCCCAGGGCGGTAGAAACAATTTCATCCCCTGAGACAAGAGGTGGGAACGTGCTCTTGCAGAAATTATTCCCAATAGACTTAGCAAGAGTCCAGAAGGGTTTGCCGCCGTTGGAGCTTGAGAGGACTTTGTTTTTGATGTGGTTATTAAACGAGTTTTTTGCCTGAGAAAGAATGCGGACATAGCGGTTTCTTGCGTCGTTGAATGCTTGACGATTTTCTTGACTGGGATTGTGTAGAAGCGTTTTGTGAGCTTTGACCTTTTCAAGTCTGGCCTTGTCACAGGATTTAGAGAACCAGGGCTTTTGAGTGGCTGAAGAGGTTTTCTGTGTACGTGGAATAAATAATTCCATGCCAGCTTGGATAATTTCGGTGACGTTTTGTGAGATATCAGAGGGGTCAGGATGAGAGAAGCAGACAGACGCCCATGGAAATGAGGAAAAGTAATCCCGCATTTCGTCCCAGTTTGCGGAGTTGTAGTGCCAAACGATACGTGGGTGTGATGACTGTGTGACCTCGGGTTGCATTGCACAGGAAGCAGTGACCATGCCGTGGTCTGAGCGACCAAGGGGGGCGGTGACTGATATCTTATAGCAGTCAGGTTGTGTAGTAAGAAGGAGATCCAAGGGATTTGAGCTGTGTGTTGGGATACGAGGAAAATAAGTAGGTTGCTGAACCATATTGGCTAAAGAATTGCTGACTGCAAAGGCCTCCGCTGCTCTCCCTTGTGGATCGGTTTTTGAAGATCCTAGCCATTCCTTATTATGGACATTGAAGTCGCCAAGAATAGTGACCTCGGAGGAAGGATATTCAGAAATCAGATAGTCGGTTTTTTCAGAAAGGTAGTCAAAGAGCTGGACAAAGTTGTTGTCAGAAGGTGACCGGTAAATGCAACAGATGAATTTAGTTGCAGCCCTGAGAGAGAGTTTTATCCATAGTATGTCTTTTCTTCCAGCTTCTAAATTGGGAAGTCTGGTGCATGGTAGATTGCTACGGACGTATGCGCACACGCCTCCATGCAATCTAAAGGCAGTAAGGAGCTCATACCCCGGGAAATTAAGGTGATTAGTGGCTGTTTTGGCACTGATTTGGGTTTCGGTGAGGAAGAGGAGTTGGGGCCTGTTAGCCTGGAGGAAATGGTGGACGGAGTTCAGGTTAGAATTTAGGCCACATATATTCGAAAAGGATATGTTAAATCTTGATGTTGGCGCCCCCTGTACACCCCTCTCCCGGAGATCCGAATGGAGGGATATTTTGCCTCCGGAATATTTTATACAAGGAGGAGCCATCATCATTTTTGCTTATAAGGGAAACCGACTCATACACCAGAACCGGAAACGTCCGTTGGGACTTCACCAGCCCCTTGATGTATGGGGTGGTACCTCCTCGGGCGTGAAAAAATCCTTTACTATTACATAAAGGAAAATTCCACTACCACCTGCTATGGATTGGATTGGATCAATGTCTACCCCTTTAAAAATAAGATTAATAAAGGGACTATCAATTGTCCAGTAGTTATGATTTTCGACATAGTAGGAGGATACAAAACATTATCATCATTTTGCATCCATGCCTATGTTCGTAAGTAAAGAAATTCTGGACGCAGCTAGTGCGAATTTTAATTAAATGCTTCATATTTGAAAAGCTCAATTTGATATTAACCCATAAGGTTGACCAAGAAACGGATTTTTTCGGTTACACTTTAAGTTTACTTTCGGAAATTTTTGTACGTTTTCAAACAATAAAGTTATTTTGATGAAACATTGCACATTGTTTTTACTATATATGTTATACTGGTAATCAAATTTGATGCCTGCTTTCTGAAAAAAAGCCACATATTTGCTCCTAAAAACATTTTTATGAAAATTGACCACCATAACGCACTTGCTGCGTCCCGAACTTTTTGTAGATATCTTGAAGACGGGACGTGCGAGGGTTTTTTGTTTAGATAATCGTTATCAGCGGGAAAACATAACTTTGCTAGTTCAACCGACTTTATAGCTGCAACAATAACAAACTTAGGAATAATGCAGTATTAATTTAGTAGGTACAGCCTGCAGAGACGTATATGGACACCTGTATAACAACTGTAATGCAATATTCACATATTTCCGTTATCGGCATCGGATATGAACGTTTTTACGTAGGTCTTGGCATACGTACTTGGATGATTTTTTGAATCACAAAATTGCATCAGACATTTTTAACCGGTGCTAAAATAAACGAACGCCAGTAAGTTTATGTAATATGGCCCACATTATTATGCATACTCCACGAATTGTTAACCCGATATGTCACAGACAATATATTCATTATATAAATACTCAGCTTCACTGTAAGTTGCAGTGTTTGGCATCACACAGAAGGTTACGCTGTGTTTGATTCTCTATTGTAATTTACATTGTCGAGCAAATTAACAATAAGCTGAAGGTCAGTGATTTATTAGTGAAAGATTAATTATTTCATAATCTGCTTTCTGGTAATCCAATTCCATTTCACATTATATTCCTTGGATTCTGTTTCTGGTACAAATTAAGGGTCTCCTCTATGCCCAAAGGCTGGCATCCCTTTCCCACCGACGTGCCGTTGGTGACCTCTCTCTCTTTTATAGATATCTGCACGGGCAGTGCTCAGAGGAGCTTTCTTCCATAGTTCCTCCACCTGCTGCCCCCAACAGATCTACCAGGGGAACAGAGCGAATGCACTCTTTTACTGTGCAGGTCACCAGACATAGAACATCTTGTTATGCCCGCTCTTTTGTCCCGAGGACTTCCAAGTTGTGGGATTCCTTGCTGGCACATGTTTCTCCTCTTCCGAACCTCCAAACCTCCAAGTCCACAATTAACAAGTTGCCTCTTTCCTCCTTGTCGACAACCACAGTACGATAGTATTTAGGTTGTAAGCCCTCGTGGTGTGTTGTTGATATAAAAAAAAATGCCACCTCAAGACCTTTATTCTGCGTCATGTACTGAATAAAAGTTCTTGAAAAAAATCACAATTGAAAGAGTTTATAGAAGAGTCATCAAAGCAATGAGCAAAGGATTCAGTCATCGCACTCTAGACACGACCTCACTCACAGGGTCTTTGCAATCATGACACTCTATGTCCAGCAATGCTTTTCATTTCTCTGTAGCTCTCACCTTATCAATTAGGATAGGTTTTCTCTTGGTCTGCGTTTTCCTCAAACATGTCTTGTACATATTTTCCCCTACGAGCTTTGTAGTTGAGAATAGGCCCTACGCATTATGCCCTTTTTAGCGAATTTTCATTAAGAAAAATTCGCTAATAGAGAGGTCACGATGAAAAGCTTTTAAAAAAATGTCTTCAGATGAGCGCGAATTTGGGTCCCTAGAACCCAAAACCAAGGTCCGTTAAATTTATATATATATTTATATATATATATATATATATATATATATATATATATATATATATATATATATATATATATATATATATATATATATATAACTCAAAAAATACTAAACTGATTTCAATCAAACTTGGCGAAAATCTTGTTTGGGCGAAAACCGAGGTCGAGTTCGTTAATCACACTTTACGCTCATGTTTTTCCGGTGGAAAATCAGGGGAAACTTTTTGAGAACGCTATATTCTTATAAGTATCTGAGTAACTGGAATGAGGCTTTCCACGTGGCTAGAAATAGTGCAAATAAACGTAGGTTGTGAATTTTAAGTAATTTGGTACACAATATTTACCGTTTTTTTCCAAATTAAAAATAAAATCCCAAAGACATGCGTTGAAACTACTTATTGGTTAAAGTCCAATGCCTGACAGACAGAGTAGTTAACTGCCACGCGTAGATTAACTCATACAACAGGTATAAACCATACACCAACGGTAACCAAACTAAATATATACCGGGCAGAAAACATACTACCCGAACCAACAATCGTGACATCTCGCACGCAATTATGGAAAATGACAGACGACATGAAATTAAAAATTGCCAAGTGATTGTTACTTAACTGGGGGATTCAATGAATTATTAAAATACACTATATTTGTAGCTTTATTAATGGCGTCAAATACAGTTTTAGCGCAGCATAGATATATTATGCTGTCGCATAATATGGCAGAAATTTAAACAAAATCAAGCCAAGTCTCTATAAAAATGATTTTAAAATAGTTTGTTTTATCTTTAAACTTAAACATAAGACGTCATTAAAGACCTAAACAGTCGTGGGATGTGTTTCAATGGTAATTCTACTAATTCTGTATTTAATTGTTACGTATACTTTGAATACGATATCCCGGGCATGAAGCCGATCTAATGCATCATGTACACGAAACGTCAGTTGACGTATGCCTAGATGGCTGAGAGGCGTCGCGCTTGCCTCATAAGCGGAAGGTTACGCGATCGAATCCAGCGTGATGAATGTATGTTATTTTATGTTTCATTTTGACATTTGGAGAAACAATAGTGCACAGATTTCATTCGTTTTGAACAAGATCTCATTTTTGTAAGTTTGTCACCTTTGAGTCTGAAACTTTAATTTTGTTATTGTTGATATTGACAAACCGGTTTGATTAGGTTGACCAAAACGAAATCATACTGGCGATTAATAAGGAAAAATAACTGCTACGTTTATAATTTGGCAGATACTTTACTTTTTTAAATATGAATTAAGTTTTCTTCTGGAAATCTTTTTAATGAAATTTGTAATGCAAGTTTGTTTTAAAGAGACTTACACTATCTACAGATATAGCAAAATTTTAGCTTCATAGAAAATTGAGTTTTGGGCATTTTTCTCAAAAGGAGTTAGAGGCAAGATGTTTTTATAATAGAAAGATATCGATGGTACCACTTTCGAAAGAGTTCTTCAAATGTGCGCGTACTAGGACCTCTAAAATCGATCAAGGTCTGTGTAAGTTTAAAGTATTAACTTGACTAATATGCCGTATAATAATAGTGTACCATTCTTATGGAAATTCGCTACTATAACGTACTTGGGGCGTCCCGAAATTTTTTTAATGTCTTTTAGTAAACACCTTTCTTCCTTTACTTCGTCTGACACATTTTTATTAGTCTTCCTATCGGTGTCCCTTAAATTTTTAATTTTTTCTTGGATCCACATTTCGAAAGCCTTGATTTTCTCACGTCATGCTTATAGAACGTCCCCTTTTAACCCCATACATATTAATACCCCATACATATGAGTCATTGAATTTCCTCGTCATATCCAAGTTCAAATGTTTATTGGTGGAAAACGTATCACGTCTATCGAATGTTGGCTTTAACTTCCCAATTCTGATCCTCAGTTATTTGTCATAATAATACTCCCAAGACATTTAAACATTTTTAAGATCTTAAGGTGTTTTTACTCACTTTGCCTCTTATAGCACACTTTTATTCGTCACTATTTTGGTGTATCCTTTCTTTGTCGTATTATTTCATGTCCACATTTCCCAAGCTTCTTATTTATTTATATACTGCTCGTTCATAGTCGAACATTACAGAGAAGAAAAAGAACATGTGTGAAGCCGGAGAACAATAATAGTCTTTACGTCTATAATTCATTATAAAACTTTTTACTCCAAGTTAATATGTTTATTAGTGACAAGATTTTATATATCGGTTGCTTGCTTTGTCCCTGCGACCAACCCTCTTATATTCAAAAGGACCGAGGGTATGTCACGGTATTTCCTTCGGGGCTCATGCAAAGGTCTTTCAGGCCGAAATGTACGCAATCTTGCACTGCGTGCGAGAGAACCAGAGAAGGGGCTACACCAACAAGCGGATCCTCATAGCCACAGACAGTCAGCCCTTAAGGCCCTAAGTATCCCACGGGTAAATTCCAGGCTGGTTAGTGAATGCCGAGGCGAGATGAGCGACCTGGATGGGCAGAATGAGGTCACTCTCATCTGGGTGCCGGGTCACTCGGGGGTCAAAGGCAATGAAGAAGCTGACCGTCTCGCGAAGAGAGGATCAGCAGAACTATTTAGGTGACCAGAACCGGTCCTGGGCGTATCAAAAGGCACGGGCAGTGGGAACCATCAAGTCCTGGATGAGGGACCAGCATAAGGCATACTGGGCAGATTGTGCAGGGCTCAGACATGGGAAGTCAATAATTGACAAACGCAGTTCAAGGAGAGCTGTGGAGCTGCTAAATCTTAGCAGAGGACAGCTCAGAAACATATCAGTTGTCTTGACGGGACACATGGCCGTCAAGAAACACCTGCATAAAATGGGGCGGTGCGAGGGGGACCTGGCATGCAGATTCTGCGGCGAGGGGGAGGAATCAGTCCAGCACAACTTGTGCGAGTGTAAAGCTCTGGACCGCAAAAGACAACTGATATACGGACAGCCTAGACCGGAGACAGAGCAATATAAAACTTTACCCTACCAATTTCTATGCAGACTAGTTCAAGGCACAGTGATTTTGGAATGGATGAAGTAGAAAAAACAAAGGGCATGCGCAATAAGCCAAAGGCTGCGGTGCTATCGGGGCGGCAAAGTCGCGGACGAGCCCTAAGGGAATAAACTCTTATATTTTTGCTACATATACCACCATTCTTAATAAGACTACCAGGTTACGTGAATATATCTAGTTGTTGACATTGTTGCCAATTCAATCTTATCCTTAGTCATCTTTATCACTTTCGTTTCCGTCATATTCATTTTTATTTTGGTTGTCCTAACATTATCCACAATACTGGCCATCATTTGTGAATCTTTTTCCGTTTCTCCAATCAGCGCCATAATATTAGCGTATCTTATAAGCGATGGAACCACTGCGTTTCCATTTTTATTCCTGTTGTCGTTTCCGAGGACCTAATTACTTTTACTGACTTTTCTTAGAGAAAATTTCTTCAAATGAGCGCGAACTAGGCCACTTGAAACCTATACCCGTGGTCAATTTCAATTTTTATATGATATATATATATATATATATATATATATATATATATATATATATATATATATATATATATATATATATATATATATATATATATATCTTTTGAAATGTTGAAACAAGATTCAATTAATATATAATACCATTACATAAATTCCACATACCTAGCTACAAATCAAACGTAGCTACACACATTCACAGTAAAAGACACCAAAAACCAAATATCAATCATCATTCTTTCTGAGGCAAAAAACTCGTTTAATAGCCACTTCAAAAACAAAGTCCTCTTAAGCTCCAACAGCAGCAAACCCTTCTAGACTCTTGCTAAATCTATTGGGAATAATCTCTGCAACAGCACGTTCCCACCTCTTGTCTCAGGGGATGAAATTGTTTCTATCACCCTGGGCAAGGCTGAACTTTTTGCCTCGTTGTTCGCGGACAATTCTACTCGCAACCCACCTCCAAATGTTCAACCACCAACAGTTGTCGTGGATGGTCATTCCTCTAAACTGTATCCAATTAATGCAGGAGTTCCTCAAGGTTCAGCTTTAGCCGCTACTTTGTTTCTTCTCCACATCAATGACCTCCTCTCTAGCACATCCAACCAAGTCCACAATTACGCGGACGACAATATCCTCCACTCAAATATACAATATTCTAAGCCTGTCTCTCTAGCCCAATTAGATGAGGATTGCAGACTCATTGAGAGTTCTGTCTCCGTGGATCTCCAAAAAAATATTAGACTGGGGAAGTAGAAATCTTGTACAATTCAACCCCACCAAATCTCAGTCTTGCTTTTTTTCTCATAAGAGATACACCAGCCCTAGACCCATCGCAATGAACAACCAAGTTATTCAAAGTAATGAGTCCTTTTCACTGCCAGGGGAACAGAGCGAATGCACCCTTTTACTGTCCAGGTCACCAGACATAGAACATCTTGTTATGCCCGCTCTTTTCTCCCAATGACTTCCAAGTTGTGGAATTCCTTGCCGGCACATGTATTTCCTGCTCCTCCGAACCTCCAAACCTTCAAATACAGAATTAACAAGTTCCCTCTTTCCTCCTTGTCGACACCCACGGTACGATAGTGTTTAGGCTACAAGCCCTCGTGGTGTGTTGTTGAAATATAAAAAAAGTCAGAAAGCTCCCACATATCCACGAATTTATTTTTTGTGTAGGTGTTCTGAAAACAGGAGAAAGGCCAGCAAAAGAACTATCTGCCTACAACTAGAGACCATATCACAACAATTCAGTTTTTTCACTCACACTATAAGATGTAAACAACTCGACAAGCTTATCTGATAATTCAAAATCCTATACTTCATTGCTGAAAACAGCATGGTTGACATGGTCAAAAGCCTTAGGCAGATCAATATACAATATTACATCGACCTGTAGGAAGTTATCAGGCGAAGTTGTAATAAATTTTGCCATGGTAACAAGATTAGTCAATAATCGGAAAGATATTGCGGAAAATATTGCAATTAAATTTGTTCTCTTTGAGAAGTAATTCAAATTAATTAATTAATTATTGTTCAGTTATTCACATCGCTAATATCTCCATAGTTGTCAAAGCAGTCAATCTACAGTATTCGATTTTTGCTTTTTCTGTGATGGAACGCAACCCTGAGAAGGATGCTGACCATTCAACATTATTTAACTGAAATATATATCATACAGTTAAAAGACAGTTTCAAGTTCAAGTTCAAAATCATGCAGCCGGATGTAACATAAATTTAAGAGCATTACACATTACGCACAATTATTATTTAGCAGAAACGCTAAGAAGATTAATTATTTTCCTGCTTGGCGCAATTTTATTATATTGCTAAATTAATGATTGAGAAAGACATTTGTTGTATTGAGTTATAAACGCAATATGATAAGGTTTAGTGTATCGAAAGCCAAGTTTTTAGGCGTCACATTATTTGCCAGGAACATAAACTATAGAAACAAAGCATATCAAATATCCTACAATCGTTTCGCCAAAACTAATATTAGTACCTAGTTTTTCCAGGTGTACAAGGCTATATTATTATCTAGTTAGCCTGGGAACCTTATGAGCTTGATAGTGTATATTCGTAAACTTTATTAATTGCTTTCATTATTTTTATCTATAGTGTTCAATTAAAACTGACATTTCGCAACAATCGGAAACTTTTGTCAGCACGAAACCTGAAATGAAAACAACACATAATGTGTGTATTCTAATTATGTGAATGTTTGTTATCGTTTTGTTTCACTATGTGAAAACTGGAACCTGTGATGAGCACTAATAAGTACACTTGGAGAACACCCAAATCACCATAACACATATTTCAGAGACCTTACGATCGTTTCATTGACCATGTCAACATATGTGTTGTGGTGATTTGGGTGTTCTCCAAGTGTACTTATCGTTTTGTTTGCTATGATTTATGCTTTTAGTGAATTTTCTTTTTAAAAAAATCACTAATGATGAGATCCCGACTTTTGAATTTTTAAATTTTTTTTCAAATGACCACGAACTAGACCCCCTGGAACTTATATCAAGGGTCAGTTTCAATTTATATATATATATATATATATATATATATATATATATATATATATATATCACACCGATAACTCAAAGAATAATGATCCTATTTTGATCAAATTTAGCACATACCTTCCTTTTGCAAGTGGCTTGGATTAGTACGTTAGTCAGGAAAATCGACCCAGGTTTTTCTTTCAAAAAAAATTTATATCGCCGGAAATAACAAAGTAACGGCAACCAAATTTAGTAAGCGGGTTTCCGTCATAAAGTGTATCCTGTTTGCCAAAATTCAGATCTCTGTCTTAAAAGAAAAAAAAGTTAGAGGTAAATTAATTTTTAATTAATTAAATCTGATTAAAGAAAGTTAAAACTTCAAAATTGATTGAGTACGAATGGGAGGGTAAAATACTACAAGAAATGACTAACAAGCTCCTAGATATGTGTCTAAGTCGTTATTTTCCTTGATTTCGTTATAATATGAGCAAAAAATCTATTGTAAATCGAAATCGGTTTTGTGTAAATTTTAAAACATTGAACCAATGTATTACCGGAGACAGCTGCTAGTAGACACACGTAGAGCATAGCTCAGTGGCTTAAGTCGCTGTACATCACATAATCAAAGTCAATTGACTCCTGCATGACGAATTCGAATCCTAGTTAGTGACTTTACTTTTTTCCATTTTTTTTAAGTCTCATTTCACTTTACATTTATCTAATCAGATTGTTGTTATTCGGATGAATTTTTATATAAAATATAATTAGACAAAGAGGAGATGAAAGTTTTAAGACGTAATTCAATTTGAAGCATATCTGGTTGCTTGTTCTTTCCCTAAATTAGTGAAACCGTTCCATATTTAATACAGTCGTAGACTTTTCCCGTGGCTTCACAAATGCTTGTTTTAGTGAATTTTCTTCAAAAAGAATCACTGAGAAGGAGATCCCGACTTTTGAATTTAGAAAAAATTTCCTCAAATGAGCGCGAATTAGGCCCCCTAGGACCCATATCCAGGGTCAGATTCAATTATATATATATATATATATATATATATATATATATATATATATATATATATATATATATATATATATATATATATATATATATATATATATATATATATATATATATATATATATATATATATATATATATATATATAAAGGGTGAACAATTTACCAAAATTTATGGCTGTGAGTTTAAAGACAAAAAACTTAGAGGCATTTAAAGAAAAAAAATTGGGGTTTTTCTCAAAACGTAAAAAGTCGCGATTTTAAACGTCAAAAATGGCAACATTTAGAGAAAGGACCTGAAAAAAATACGGATTATGTAAAGAGTGTTCTGCAAACCCTTAAGTTTCAGCTTAAACCATTATTGCCCTTCATTTTAATAAAATATTTCCAGAAAATTCATTTCAAATAGACACTTTCTCTAATGGTTAAATTTATGGTTTAGCAGTCTATAATTTTTAGCTAATTTTCATAGAAAAAATTCGTTAATGAGGAGACCGCGGCTTTTGAATTCGAAAAAGATTTCTTCAAATGAGCGCAAACTAGGCCCCCTAGAATCCATATCCGGGTTTACTTTCTGTTTACATATATACAGTGTGACCCATTTCTACGGTAAAGCTCAATATAATTGTTATTATGCAAGATACGAGAAAAATTGTATACGTTACATATAGGGTGTTTTGAGCTGCATCTTATAAAATTATTTTTACAACCACAGGATGGCCCTTAGACCTATGGGCCATGCTGTGGTTGTCACCAGCGTCTGTTGGTGATACCTACTTTTTTTTAACATTCCTTATTGCATTTTTGCATTTTTCATCGAAATATGATGCATGTTTGTAAAAAAAATCGAAACGCAGTAAGTGCGTTGTAGTAGCGAATTTTTATTAAACGCTTTCAAATTCAGTAACGCAATTTGCTATTAACCTAAGGTTCGTCACCTATGAAACGAGTTTTCTCGGAAATGTTTTAAGTTTATTTTCGGAAAATTTTTGTACATTTTCAAACAAGTTATGTTGGTAAAATATGGTACATTGTTCCTACTATATAGGTTATACCGGTGACCAAATTGATTCCTGCTTGCATTAGAGAGACATATTTTCTATTAAAAACATTTAAAAAAATTCACTTCCATAACGCACTTGCTGCGTCCAGACTTTTTTTACTTACAGTGCTGAAATAAACTGACATTTCTGCAACAATCGGAAACTTTTGTCACCACGAAACATTAAATGAAATCAAAACACACTCTGTGTACATTAATTATGTGAATGTTTGTTATTGTTTTCGTTGCTATGATTTATGCTTTTTTAAACGTAATAGTTCATTGAATACATAACTTATCGATCCTTTGTTTTAATGGTTTACAATTTCGATACATTTTCGGCTTTTCTAAGTAAACCTTGACTAAACTGGCTTGTCTTCAAATATGCAGTGATAGCCTGATATCTAGTTTATCGCTTCTTGTAGATATTTCATTACATTACAATTAGCTCATGCTTTGTAAAATATTCAGTTTAAGATTTTATTTTCATCGTATATTACCCGTCGACTAGCCAAGGTATAGCTAGGTACTCAGAAAAGGAAAGTATCTGCCAAATTATAAACGTGGCAGATATTTTTCCTTTTTAATCGCCTGGATGATTTCGTGTTAGTCAACCTAATCGAACCAGTTTTCCCAACAACAAATGTTTTCTAAAAACACATTCTCTATTAGTGACTTTTCTTAATGAAAATTCACTAATATCAACAATCAAAAAATATCTGCTGAAAATTATAATCCTAGATTCAAAGATGACAAAATTAGCCAGGAGTTTTAATGAAAATGAGAACTAGGTCGAAACGTATGAAATCTGAAAGGATGACAAAGTTAGCCAGGAGTTTTAATGAAAATGAGCACTAGGTAGAAACGTATGAAATCTAGAAACATTGTTTCTATCGAATATTAAAGTGGAGCAAAAAAATATGTTGGATGGGATCGCGCTAGAATAGAATCGGAACGAGAATTCCGGCTGCCCGCGTGTCATCATCTGTCGTACATATTACCGCTTGGCCACCGAGACTACTAAGCAATATTTGTTTACGAGATGTTATATCCGTAGTGTATAGGTAAACCATTGCTATTTTCACTATATGCTACATTTTCAGTTTGAAAATTTAATAGGGGGCATTCTTCAAGCTACAACTATAGTGTTTTTTAAACATGTATTGAATCTCCCACTTAAAAACAATAACTTTTACAATCACATCATTTTTAATGCCATGCCTCTCTCCTTCTGACGTCGTGCGAGAGCGGCTGTACGTACTTTACTTTCACTTTCGCGCATTGGCATGGTATTGACAAGGGTTTCGGGATTTTAGTGGCCAAGACTTCGCGAACGCCAGTTCTGATAGTATGGTTTACTTGTTATTTCTATTGTTTGCTCCTGTCGTATGTAGCAAT
Organism: Tillus elongatus; assembly: GCA_964006375.1. Taxonomy (NCBI): domain Eukaryota; kingdom Metazoa; phylum Arthropoda; class Insecta; order Coleoptera; family Cleridae; genus Tillus; species Tillus elongatus. The sequence continues at coordinate 313,671,773 of OZ023262.1, read as the reverse complement.
CTACGTAGTGCAGCTAACTACTCCGTCTTTGTCTTTACCAACTTAAGACGTTTCAATTCATGTCTTTCAACTTTTATTCTTTATTTGAAAAAAGTTAAAATATTGTGAACCAAATTACACGAAATTGACAACAGATGTTTATTGGCATCATTTCTAGCTACATATAAAGTCTCATTCCAGTTACTATAATACTTTCAAGATTATTTTGTTATATGTTTGGGGAAAGAAAATTTCGTTCAAATCAGTTGAGTATTTTTTGAGTTATCGCTCGGATATATATATATATATATATATATATATATATATATATATATATATATATATATATATATATATATTGTAACATGTCGCATGTAACTAACATATATGTGATGTCACATGCGTCAACGCCTTTTATTTCTCTACAATAAAGCTTCTGAATCGGTCCTGGTAGTGACGTAAGAGTCTGAGTCCCTCTAGTGACGTCAGACTCGGCGGTCAATTACTCTACCCCATCACAACTCAATGGAATACGCCTGCGGGCGCGACAGCTCGATGACAAGATGTCAAGATAAAAAAGTCTTTATAAACGGTTGGAATACGTGACACGCTCTCTTCTCTTTTAATAAGTCAACTTGAAAATGTTATTATATAGTTAAATTTTAAATCGGGAAAAACAGCATGCCTAAATGGCACCCCGCTAAACGGTACCCTGCTAAATGACACCTTGCTAAATGGTACCCTGCTTAATGGCACCCTGCTAAATGGCACCCCCCTAAATGGTCCCCCGGCTAATCAGGGAACCACTAAATGGGAACTGGCTGACCAAAGACCAGCTAGTCAGCAATTCGCTAGTCTGCCACCATTCGCCTAGAGCCGTCATATTGAGACCCCTAAGATCAACCATGTGTACCGAACCACAAAGCCGTTTCCCCAGGAAGTCGCACCTGCACAATGAGGCACCTCGAGCATCCTAAGCTGGACGGATACGATCATCACTCCGGAGGCAGCAGTCTGAATCTCGAGCTAAGTACATCATTTATCTGCAATTTTTTTAAGTAATGTATGCTCCACAACTCATTTCAACAGTGTTATGTGCCAATTTAAAGTAGTTAGTTTATGTTTTTCCTTTAGTTAAATCTGCTTAATTAAATCGAGCTGCATTATATAACCTCAATAATCTTTTAATAGAGTGATTTTACTTCTAACTCCTGACTTTTATTTGTACATCTTAACACCCACCGCCTGGAAATGCTAAGGCCCACGCACTGTGTTAATTTATATTATCTTTGTGCCCCGACTGACTAGCCAAACTAAAGGTGATTCATTAATTATTTAAATAATACCTAGGGCATAATAAAATTTTGTTTTATATATATATATATATATATATATATATATATATATATATATATATATATATATATATATATATATATATATATATATATAGGAAGGACAACAATGCTTCTGTTAGCAAGCATCTGTCAGTTAACAGCTGTCAAATTTTGAACAAGCTGCGTCATTTTGTTTGTGTTAGATAGCCATTGAAAGCAGACAACCTCTGGAGTTATAACCAAAATGGAAAAAAGTGAATTTAGTGTGCTCATCAAACTTTTTTTGTGGAAAAAACCATCACTCAAACCAAGGCTAAGCTTGATAAATACTATGGGGACTCTGCACCATCAATTTCCATGGTAAAAAAAGTGGTTTACTGAATTTCGTTGCGGCCTTACAAGCAGAAATGACGTTCTGGACGCCCAGTTGAAGTCGCTACACCCGAAACAATTGAAAAAATTCACGGTATGGTGTTGGCCGATCGGAGATTGAAAGTGCGGGAGATTGTGGAAGCCATAGGCGTATCACATGGCTCAGTGGTTTCGATTTTGCATAATCACTTGGGTATGAGAAAGCTATCCACAAGATGGGAGCCGCGTTTGCTCACAATCGACCACAAACGCAATCGTGTGATAACTTCGAAGAAGTGTTTGGGGTTGTTCAACCGCAATAAGAACGAGTTTTTGCGCCGTTTTGTAACCATGGACGAAACATGGATTCACCACAACACACCAGAGACCCAACAGCAGTCAAAATAGTAGGTTTCTTCGTGCGAATCGGCGCCGGAGAAGGCCAAGGTGGGTTTGTCAGCCAATAAAGTGATGACGACCGTTTTTTGGGATGCACGTGGTATAATCCACATTGATTACCTTCAAAAGGGAAGAACACTCAATGGCGAATATTATACAAATTTACTAGACCGAGTCAATGACGATTTGAAGAAAAAACGACCGCATTTGTCCAAAAAAAAAGTTTTTTCCACCAAGTCAATGCAAGGGTGCACACATGTGTAGTTTCCATGGCGAAATTGCATAAATTGGGCTCCGAATTGCTCCCTCATCCACCCTATTCTCCCCGAGTGACTATTTCTTGTTTCCAAACTTAAATAAATGGCTCCGCGGATAGAGATGTGACTCCAATGATGAAATCATCTCACAAACAAATACCTATTTTGCGGACCTCGACAAATCTTATTTTTTGGAAGGGATAAAAAATTGGAGAAACATTGGACGACGTGTATAGAGCTCAAAGTATACTATGTTGAGAAATAAAATGAGTCTCCATGACGAAATTGCATAAATTGGGCTACGAGATACTGCCGCATCCGCCCTAGTCCCCGGATTTAGCCCCGAGTGACTATTTCTTGTTTCCAAACTTAAATAAATGGCTCGGCGGAAAGAGATTTGACTCCAGTTATGAAATCGTCTCAAAAACCAATACCTATTTTGAGGACCTCGACAAATATTATTTTTTGGAAGGGATAAAAAATTTGGAGAAACGTTGGAGGAAATGTATCGAGCTCAAAGGGGACTATGTTGAGAAATAAAATGATTTTTTGTCAAAAAACCTTTGTTTCATTAAAAAAGTCACGGACTTATTGACCCACCCTCGTATATACAGATATCCTCATTAGTGAATTTTTCGTTTTACGAAAAATTCGCTAAACATTGAGAATAGTCGAGAACTTCACAGTTCTAATGCACCGCTCTCGTGAAAAACCTTGTATTTTAGTTATTCTTAAATCTGATTTAATAGCGTAGAAAATATATGAAACTATAGAACGCAAATAGTTGCAGCTAAATAACAGTTCAATTAATATTAATTTTGTTTACAATAAATTTCAATATACAATCAGCAAACGCAGAGTTGGTTAATTATTAATTTGTTTATCACAGAATTATATACCTAGTTTAAAGCAATTAAATGGTTTTATAGTAAACAGAAACCCAGAAGCTTCTCTTCTCATAAATACTCTTTAGAAATAATGCATTACACCTACTTCTCAAGCTTCTCTAAAATCGTTTTTGCTTTTACGGCATTCTTTTACCCGCAACTGTCAACATGTTTGTCTTCTGCCTGAGGATGCCCTAAAAATAAAACCGGTTGCAGCGAAGCCGCGAAGTAGCGGAAAAGCAGCGGTGTGAAGCTTGCTTATAAATTATAAAGGACCTTTAATTTTTTAGTACTGTTATAAATCCAAAGAAAAAGCCTCTTGTGTGTTTGGTATATAATTAAAAGTAAGAAAAAAATTTGGAGACGCAGCAAGTGCGTTATCGTAGCGAATTTTTATTAAATGCTTCGAATTGTTATATCATTTTTCTATAACCTAGAGTGTTGAATTTTGGTGTGTAGAAAGTATATACGAGGGCAACATATCTACCAAATTTCATCAAAAACTTTGTTATTTTTTGAGATACGAATTTGTTTTGGAAAAATCGAAATTTTTTTTAGAGAAACTGGTCCGATACGGCTGGCTAACGAACTCATCCAAGCTATTAATAATAGAAAAATTCCTGCCTAGTTTCATCAAAGTCGGTTAATAATTTTTCGAGTTATCGCTAGGATATATATATATATATATATATATATATATATATATATATATATATATATATATATATATATATAAACATATAAAAATTCAAACGGAGTTTGGTTTCGGGTTCTAGGGGCCCAAATTCGCGCTCATTTGAAAACAATTTTGCAGTCTCACCATCGATACCTCTCTATTAGCGAATTTTTTTAAATAAAAATTCGCTAATAGGGAAAATTATAACAGTTGTACAAAAGGATACCCGTATTCACTAAGTGAAGATTGTAACCTGTGATAAGCACTGATAAATACGCTTGGAGAACCCAAATCACCACATGTTTAAAAAATATTGTGACTAAGTTACACGTCTTTTTGTGGTTTTGGGAGAAATATAACTTTTTAGTTAGGTACTTTTTCGTGATTGTGGCATCATGGGCATTGCGCCAAGGAAAAGAGAAAGGATAATTTTACTTGGTGAGCGCAAATTGATGACGAAAAGAGACATTGCTAGAGAGTGTTCCGTGGGATTGGGAGCTGTAAATAAGATAGTTAAATAAAAAGTCTGGACGCAGCAAGTGCGTTATGGAAGTGAATTTTGATGAAAATGTTTTGAATAGCAAATGCGAATAAGGATCAATCTGATTACCGGTATGGCCTATGTAGTTGAAACAATGTACTATATTTTACCAAAATTACTTATTGTTTGAAAATGTACAAAAATTTTCCGAAAATAAACTTAAATGTTGGTTTCCTAGCCAACAAACCGTACGTTAATAGCAAATTGGGTTATTGAAATTTGAAGGATTTAATGAAAATTCGCTACCAAAACGCACTTACTGCATCCAGATTTTGTTCTTACAAACGCATCATATTTCGATAAAAAATGCAAAAATGCATTAAAGAATTTGTTTTACGAAAATTAGCTACAAATTATAGACCGTTAAACCATAAACTTAACTAAACCTACAGCGAAAGCATCAGCTTAACTAAACCGACAGCCAAAGCATCAGAGAAAGGGTCTATTTGAAATGAAGTTTCTGTAAACAATTTAGTAAAATGAAGGGCAATGACCGTTGAAGCTGAAACTTAAGGGTTCGCAAAACACTCTTCTTGCAACATTTTCTTTTCAAAATCCGTATTTGTTTCGCGTTCTTTGCCTAAATATTGCCAATTTTGACGTTTCAAATAGCAACTTTGGCGTTTTGAGGAAAACTCCAATTTTTTTCTCTTTAACTGCCCATAACTTCTTTGTCTTTAAAGCTGAAGACCTAAATTTTGATACAGGCTTCACTCTTCATAATACAAGCACGCGTACCATTTGGTTGCCCTTACTTTGTTATTTCCGGAGATATTAATTTTTTTAGAAATAAGAAAACACACAATTTTCCGGGAAAACCTGGTGAGATTTTCCCGGGTAACAAACTCATCCAAGCCACTTGCAAAAGGAAGGTACCAAATTTGATCAAGATTGAAGATACAAATTTTCTTTCTTTTTTAATCGAAGACACCTTATGTTATTGCATTTTTGCATTTTCCATCGAAATCTAATGCATGTTTGTAAGAAAAGAAATTCCGGGCGCAGTAATTGCGTTATGGTAGCAAATTTTCATTAAATGCTTCAAATTTGAATAGCTCAATTTGCTATTAAGCTATAAGGTTGACCAAGAAAACAGTTTTTTTCAGGAACACTCTTAAGTTTACTTTTGGAAAGTTTTGTACATTTTCAAACAATAAAGTTATCTTGATGAAACATGACACATTGTTTCTACTATATAGGTTATACTGGTAACCAAATTTTATGACTGCTTTCTTGAAAAAAACACACATATTTGCTATTGAAAAGATTTTTATTAAAATTCACTGCCATAACGCACTTGCTGCATCCAGACTTTTTTACATTTCAAATCACAGTAATTCCTTCCTGATATACAGCTAACGGTCCAAGTTCGCGGGACACACACACACACACATATATATATATATATATATATATATATATATATATATATATATATATATATATATATATATATATATTACATTTGCTTAACCCAAATTAAAAACAATTAAATATCACCAACTTTTAGTTCCGCTGACAGAACATCTTGAACTGCACTTAATATCAGAGTTTTTGGAAGGTTTTATTTTGATAATATAACCTATCTGTATTAAAACTAAAATTAAGCAAATTTTTTGTCAATAAGCGTGCTTAGCAGTTTGGCAGGTAGAACGTCAGTTCTCTCTGCAGAGCTTCTGGGTTGGAATCCCAATGGAACTTTTTTCAAAAACCATTATTAATTACTTACAAATATGAAAAAGCTCGGGACGCAGCAAGTGAGTTATGGTAGTGATTTTGTATTAAATGCTTCAAATTTGAATAACTCAATTTTCTATAAACTTAGAAAGTTTAATTTTGGTGTGTAGTAAGGCCTTTTATAAGCCAATATATCTCCCAAGTTTCATTAAAAAATCTTTGAAATTTTCGGAGAAAAAAATTTTGTTCGAAAGTTAAAATTTGAATAACTCAATTTTCTATAAACTTAGAAAGTTGAATTTTGGAACGTAGTAAGGTCTCTCCCAAGTCAATAAATGTTTTTTTTAAAGAAAACTCAAAATTTTTCCGGAAAACCCTGTTCCATTTTCCTGGCTCACGAACTCATCCAAGCCATTAATAAAAGAAAGGCACTTGCCGAGTTTCATCGAAATCGGTGAATTATTTTTTCCGTTATCAGATGGATAACTATATATATATATATATATATATATATATATATATATATATATATATATATATATATATATATATATATATATAAACATATAGAAATTGAAACTGGCCCCGGATGTGGGTTCTAGGGGTCCTAGTTCGAGCTCATTTGAAAAATTTTTTGCAAAGTCTCACCATCAATACCTCTCTATTAGAGATATTTTTAAAATAAAAATTCTCTAAAATGGCAATTCTGGGCCGTATCATAGAAAATAGGCTGGCGTTAAAAAATAAAATACAATACAAAATAGTTGTCGATTTAAATTAAGTTATAACTCGCTTCTTCTGAATATATTAACTGTGCTCAATCATATTTTAAATATTTCTGATACAAGATTAGAATAAAATTTCCAATATTTTGAAAAACAAGATATAGCTACTGAGAATGCATTAAGTTAACATACAAACTATTTTTTAAGTTAACTTTTACCCTCTAACAAAAAAGTTTCTAAGCGAACGCATTTTAACCTTAAAACTTCATTACTTTGAAATTGACCATAAACTGTTTTAATGGAAAAATTATAATAATCAAAATTATGGCTTTGCGTATAATAATGACAGCAAAAAAAAATAATTATTTTTCATTTAACTTTATCAAAAATCTACATAACTTCAGACGCGTTAGCTCGAAACGCGTCTGTCACATATTACTATTAACACACATTTCTTGAATTATTTATATATTTTTATACATACAATGTTATAAGTAAATCGATAATACCATAATAATTTAAGTTTAATTCATACCTTTGCATAAAATCTGTATAAGAATCCTAAAAACATTAGTATCACAGAAACCGTATATAGCGCACTTCAAATGACTGATTTCGTCGCTATAGTGTTTTGGCGCGGGCAATTTCTATACTGAAGTAAAGTTCTTATGCTGTGCTTGAACTAAAATTGTAGTATAGTAGCAGCGTGTGTCCCCTTCCACACATTCCGGCGCCTGTCGGCATCATTCATGGTATATTATTACAGGATCTTTCATGACATTCGCTGGTCCCATGTCCCATACTACCTAGTACCACTGATACATGCCAATAATAATAGGTGCAGAGAGTAGTTATCAGCTTCAGCGGATTTTCCTATATATGGACAAAATAGCCGCAGCATCTGCATACATTATTTTTACACAAAAATGTATTTGATGATGCATGTAATGTATTTCACGTAAGTTATAAAAACTTACCACATTGATTAGCCCTTCATTAGTCGCTAGACTTTTTAGTGAATTTTTATTAAAAAAATTCACTAATAGAGAGGTATCGATGGTGAGACTTTGCAAAAATTCTTTCAAATGAGCGCGAATTAGGACCCCTAGAACCCATATCCGGGGTCAGTTTGAATTTTTATATGCTTATATATATATATATATATATATATATATATATATATATATATATATATATATATATATATATATATATATATATATATATATATATATATATATATATATATATATATATATATATATATATATATATATATATATATATATATATATGTATGTATCCCTCTGATAACTCAAAAAATAATTAACCGATTTAGATGAAACTCGGCAAGTGCCTTTCTTTTATTTATGGATTGGATGAGTTCATTGGCCAGGAAAATCGGACGGGGTTTTCCGGGAAAATTTTGAGTTTTCTTTCAAAAAAAATTTTTTTTTCCGAAAATTTCGATAAAATTTGGTCTACATATTGCTTTGGGAAATACCTAACTATGTGCCAAAATTCAGCTTTCTAGGGTTACAGAAAATTGAGCTATTCAAATTTGAAACATTTATGTTTAAATCATAAGTATGTGGTTGCTGTTGGTTAGTCAATGCTTTTCTTATTGACCCATGAAATTCATTTGTAAGTTTCCGAGAAATGTCAATAACACTGAATTCACTGATTGTTAATCATTGGAAGCATTTACGATTATATATAACCCTATTGTAATGTATTATCATTTATCACCTCTGTAGTATAATTATTTTTGCCTTACAACTCGCAGCGTTTTTAGTCAATTGTTGTTATTAATAGTCAATAGTTTCCTTCCGAATACACAAACCTTCCATTGACTTCTGCTTCTGCCGCTGTTACAGTCCTTTTATTTAGAGCTAGAGTTGTAACCACTCATACAAACAGTGTTTTTTAACCACGTGGCTGGGCGACTGACCGAATTCATTCCCAGTTGCTGTTGATTTACTCATATTCTCTTAATATGTTTGAAGATGTGGTGTCTACTTCATTCCAAGTCACTATTAACCGACTATTTATGAAATCAAATAAGTAAATTAAATCGATTGTCATAAAATATGTAGTGTATTAAGACAAGGGAAAAAGAAATAAAAGATATATAACTGTGCACATTTTGATTATATTTTAGGGTGCTTGAGAGAGGTATTGTCACAGCATAATATCTTATTAAAGTTCATTTGTAAATAGGTTTAATTTTTATATGTTTATATATATATATATATATATATATATATATATATATATATATATATATATATATATATATATATATATATATATATATATATATATATATATATATATATATATATATATATATATATATATATATATATATATATATATATGATAACTCAAAAAATAATTAACCGATTTCGATGAAACTTGGCAAGTGCCTGTCTTTTATTAATGGCTTGGATGAGTTCGTTATCCAGAAAAATCAGACGGGGTTTTCCGGAAAAATTTTGAGTTTTCTTTCGAAAAAATTTTTTTTCTCTGAAAGTAACAAAGCTGTTTCAATTAAATTTACTATATATGTTGTCTCAACCTTACTACGTACCAAAATTCAACTTTCTAAGTTTAGAGAAAATTGAGTTATTCAAATTTTAAATTTTCTTTCGAAAAAAATTTTTTTCTCCGAAAATTACAAAGTTATTTTAATGAAATTTTGTGGATATCTTGCCTTAGGAAAAACCTTACTACGTATTGAAATTAAACTCTCTAAGTTTATAGAAAATTGAGTTATTTAAATTTGAAGCATTTAATAAAAATTCACTACCATAACGCACTTGCTGCGTCCCGAGTTTTTTAAACATTAAAAGTGACGCTAGAAGTGCGTTATGGTTGTGAATTTTCATAGAAATGATCTGGCCCCAAATATTTTTAAACTTTTTTTCCTGTAACGTAGAAATCTACATTTTGGCATATAGTTTCCTTTTGGTGTCATAAACTTGTGTACCAAATTTGATTATCGTGGGTTTTATTTTTGGAAATAACATTTTTTTTCCGAAAGAAAACCCAAAATTTTGCCAGAAAACCTGTTTCAATTTTCCTGGATAATGAACCTATCGAAGCCACTTACAAAAGGAAAGTACATGCCAAATTTTATCAAAATTGACCCATTATTTTTTGAGTTATCGGTGTGATACATAAATACATACATATATATATATATATATATATATATATATATATATATATATATATATATATATATATATATATATATATATATATATATATATATATATATATATATATATATATATATATATATATATATATATAGTGTGTCCCAAACTGGATGGGAATGTATTGCTATCTCCGTTATTGAAAAAAACAAAATTTGTCGATTTCTTTTTTCTTCAATATCTAAGTAGGCGTTGATCTGACATGTCTAACACCTGCGCATTATCATGACACTTTTTACAGGGTAATATTTTTGTGCTATTCTCAACTTTGGATTGTCATTTGTTTTTGAGCTACAGGTATATTGTTTTTATTATGGCAACCATACTGGATTTTTTGCTCATGTGATATCCTGTTGAAGGAGCTTTTAAATGATCTACAACATGCTTGAGAAATCTTGTAATTGCACTGACAATTTTGAGAAAACCCGTTTTGAGGATAGTAGGCTATGAAATCCAATACCAGAAAACAAATGACAAAAAAAAGTGTTCAAAAAGCAGTAGGCCATGGAGTCTAACAATAGACTTCTACTTTTAAGATAATTCCGTAATGATTCACGATTTAAAAAAAAATAGGAACTTTGAGCACACCAATGAATCGGCCCATTATTACAAATGATATTTTACATTACAACATTATCCTTATAATTTAATTAAATAGGTAAACCTTTACTAACGGAACTCAATAAAGAGCGGATTAATGATTTACGAAGACGCCTTTGAAAATTGTTTGATTTTTAAACGTAAGTCAACTGAAAAACAACAGAAGAAAGATTGCTATGGATATAACACTATCGCGACAATTAGGAATACTGTCATTCTTAATTCTCTGAACAATTTGAGGTGTATTTAACACGTTGCTTAAAATTTTGTACTAAATTGTTTGTTTTCTAATTATTTTAAATATTATTCAACAATACGTTCAGTAATGAAGAATATTTTGACATGTTGGAATGTTATATTCGTTCTAACCGAAATACTGAGGCAGCTGCAAATTCATATCAAAACAATATCGCCATAATAGGCATTATTGGGCAAATGAACCCATCTAAAGGAAGAAAGACGATTGCAAGACAGATTTGGTATTAATGTTTGGTGCGGCTCATTGGGTAAAAAACTGTTATTTTTTATTGTAGATTAGATACTTAATTTTTAAAAATTTCAGGTAAATACATTGTTGGTCCGTTCTTTTTGGAAAATAATTTAACTGGGGAAATGTATCTTAATCTATCGAGAAATGATATCTTACCAACAATTAGAAGAGTTCATGATAATTTAGACGAGATTTTGCACCAACAAGACGGTTGTCCAGGCCACAATGCTAGGATCGTCAAAGAATTTTTGTACCAAAATTTTAATAATCGTGTCATTTGTAACCATGGGCCGGTTCATTAGTGTGCTCGAAGTCCTGGATTTTTATTTTTGGGGTACTCATAAGAATGATGTGTATAAAATCGATCCACCACAAAATATCAATGATATTCGAAACAGAATCACCGAAGCTATAAATCATATTAGCCAAAACACCCTCACCTTGCTGGCATGTTTCAAAAAGGTGCATAAAGTGCATTAAACAAAACGGTGGCCATATTGGACAATTTTCTATTTAGTGTATTTTTAAGTTTCTATTTTATTATTTGTTGAGGTTCGTTTTTAATTGTATTGTTTTGTCCAGTTTCAGTTTCTATTTGTTATTGCCCGGTTTCGTTATTAAACTGTTTCACATAATATTACCTAGCATTATTACCTAACTGAGTATTGTACATTAAATAACAATTTTTTTATCGTAAATCATTACGGAAAATTGTGTTAAAAGTAGAAGTCTATTGTTAGATTCCATGTATTCCTATTATTGTATAGATTCTGTAGACAAATAGATTTATTATTATAATAGAATAGCATGCATACATTTATAACAAAACTGTTAATTAGATGAAGGGTCCTACTGTCTTTCCTTTATGTGGCTACCTCCTCTCCGAGGTCCAGTCTGCCTGTCTGTGATGCCTCGATGGGCTACTAGGCGTTAAAGTGTCCCTGTTAATCCTTTATATATATATATATATATATATATATATATATATATATATATATATATATATATATATATATATATATATATATATATATATATATTGTCACGAAGTGACGTAATTGCCATTAGAAATCTAATTAGTTAACAGGGGAATAGATCCGTACCATCCGTATTTAATTTAATTTATTTTATTATTAAAACATTCAATAAAATATAGTTTCAAGAAAACGTCGCAAGATCGGTGGAAGGGTAAGGAGTATAGCGGGTTGAGGTCGCCCAAGCGGGTCCTGCGGCATGCGAAACGATGAAAGCGGGGACGGACGGGCTGGTCCACTGCATCAACTTACGCGCACCGTGTGCAGCGCCGGCAATGAAAATCGTCAGGACCGTGCGAGAGCCAGGAGATCCACCGTGACGTGCTGAACAATTGACTTCTTTTTCGGTTGTCGCAGGGGCCGTCACGGAGAGTGGCCAGCCACCGTCCAGGTCTCGTCTAGAATTTGGGGTGTTTCTTTTTGGCTTTGGGTGCGTCGCGTCGACGACGGAACCAGCAGGCCGGCCGTCGGAGGGTGAGGAGCTTACCACCCCTATTCGTGATACCGTCCGTATAACTCGCAAATATTTCAGTTTCTGCCTCTGGTCTCTAATAAATTGATTTGTTGTCAAATAAGTTAGTTTAAACGTGGGGTATGCCGGGAGAATCCCTTGTGTAAGTATTTCTTTGTATATATTTTGTAAATATTTCCCCACCAATACTGTTGTAAATAGACTATTTGTTTTATACGGTATTTCGTTTAAAGCTTCCCAACCAATCCAAACCAACATAACGCAACATTCTGATCTCTAATATACAGGTCATAATTAGGGAGTCCTGAGGGACTCTGCCTGAGGACTTAGGCGAACCCTGTCTCCACTGAAGTATACCCCGGGTCCGTGTATCTGTAAATAACAACCGAGGACAGAGATATAGTCCTGAGGGAGCGCAGCGTCTTCCTTTAAACCACGCTGCTGGCGCCTGAGCAAATCCCGTAAAAAGCCGTATTGATAAGGTTATCCCGTGGGAACCTCCCCATATTAGGGAAAGATAACCTTATCCCGATTTGGTCCCTCACAATATATATATATATATATATATATATATATATATATATATATATATATATATATATATATATATATATATATATATATATATATATATATATATATATATATATATGTATATGTATGTATGTATTTACAAACTTAATGTAAAGAAAAAGGTTAACTTGAAATATTTTAAAATATAAACGTGCAGTTGTGTGTAGGTATGAGTAATTATGTGTGTACATGCTGAGATTGTATTTACGTTATTAAAAATAACAAATATAATAAAGGAAAAAAATACAAACCTCAAACGAGAAGTTAAAAAATCTGTGGCTAATGACAATTCTGTCGAGGCCATACCACCTTTTTCACCACCACCATATTTGATTGTCTGTGCCCCCGCAATGCGTGTGAGCCAAGTTACCACATTGGACATACCATTATTTAATCCAATTGTCCCCGTTCAGTCTTCAACAAATAAGCCTCTGCAATAGAGGCACCCCGCGTCATCTTCTTCGTCCAAGTCATTGTCAGAATTGGAGTTCTCCGCCTCCCGACCACCAGACTCATCTTCGAATGAACTTTCACATTTGGATTTAGATTTTACAGGCTTTGTGTGTTTGACAACAGACCTTTCTATATCATCAAGGATTTTTTTGCTCCAGCTTGAGATTTTTTTGGTTTTTTGAAAGATTACTGTAAGTCGTTTTTGTAGGGTTAACTTGTTATAACCTGGACATATCCCGTCTGGTTGCTTGAGCCTTTAACTATGGCAGTGGACTGAAATCAGTAGGGAAAATAAATGTATTCTTAGTTACTACGTTTTCTTGATTAACTCATTTAGCTATTGCCATTGAAACTCCTTCAGACCTACGAACTGACAGTGTTGGGTTTTGCTTTGGAAAATTTCTAGGCCATTTGTTACCAGCGGTGGATATTCCATTGGAGAATGGATTTGACATTTAATTTTTAGTGGCTAACTGAATTCATAAGCGACGTACATCTTTTTTAATCAATCCGAAAAAATACGTCCTATTTTGATACGATAACGTGCAAGTTCTGATTTTAATTCAAAGGAAAACACAAACTTTCTTCCAAGGGTACCTGCTACACATTCCTTAGGTGTAGCATCTGAATTTTTCGCGTATCGTTCCAGCATGTTCTACGGATTATCACTTCAAGTTACCCATTTGTCTACTACGGATTGCAGAAATCGCAGCATTCCACCTTTTTCTTGAAACCATCTGCAACGAATAAGAAAAATATTATTGAACATTAATGATCACTTATGATAATAAAAAATACCATTTAAGTTCATTTAAAGCGACATGTGGCCTAATATGGAGTACACCATACATGCAACGTAGGTACTTTCCCATATTAGGATAACATCTATACCTTGAAGTCACGTTAATGTATTTGTGTAAGAAACAATACTCAAAACGAACTAACCCGATGGCGAGGTGGCATGAACGTCTTCAAGAGTACAATTTCACGATAGCTAGCACGCTAATGACTATGCCCTAGGAGACCTTGTCACTCAAAATATAAGCATTGAATCTCTATCAAAAATAAAAATATACTGAATCTCAAAGTGTGTAGAACGACAACGGTGCAACCAGTTTATTGATGAGACCCATAGAGGACCAAAAATTAGACGCTGATATGCAGCCAGTCTACACGTGAACGGGCTTGGTCCGAAGTTAGTGATAAAAGCGTTGCCACCAACAGTTATTGGGCCCAGTGGGACTCTATTGAAATAAAAGTTGGTCTTCTGGTCAGGAATCGGGAGTCGGAGAATTTAACCCGTATATTGAAACAAATAGGCCTTCTGCGGTCAAAAATTGGAAAGGGGTAATCTAAAACCTTGGAGAAGGTCGGAAAGCATTTTTACTGGTTAAGGTGTAGAGCTGAAATCAAATAATGGTGCAAAACCTGGCAAGAATGTGAATCCAGTAAGGGGCCTAAATCAAAAACCAGGGGGGAATAAAACAGTAAAACGTAGGAGCTCCATTCGAAAGAATTGCAATCGACATAGCAGGTCCTTTTCCTATAACAGACTCAGTAAATTAATATATGCTTGTAGCCGTGATTATTTTAGCAAGTAGCGGTGTTTGCAGTTCCGTATCAAGAGGCCACCACAGTTGCAGAAGCACTGGTGAATGGGTTGTCCTGCAGATTGGGCGTGCCGCAAGATCTCCATTCTGACAAAGGATACAACTTTCAGTCGGCGTTTTCCAGATTTGTGAGCTGATGGGCATCAGAAAGACGAGAACCACACCCATGCACCCTCAATCTGACGAAATGGTGGAAAGATTCAATGCTACATTTTAGCCCCACAGATGCTTCACGTTCAACTGATGAATGCATCATCCATTCTGCTGTCATAATGCACATCTGAGTAGAAAACGACCGCATGAAGACCCGTTATGACGTGCGAGCTAATTCGGCTGGTTTAAAAAGAGGAGAACGGATGTGGTTACAATCCAGTACGACGAAAGGAACGGTCATCGAAACTACAGAAATTTTGGGAAGGTCCGTACAAGGTGATCAAACGAATCAATGACGTTGTCTATCGTATTCAAAGGAGTCCGAAGAGAAAGATGAAATATGCACAGACTTTTGCCCCACCAATAAATGTCAGAATTCGACCGGGACGGTCAAATGTAAGAAGGGGAAAGTATTACATCGGCAATACTCCTCTATAAGATTCAAGTTCATATATATCATTACTATATCTATGGCTACAAGCAACTTGTAGAGTGGGTTGGCAGCAGCGACTACTCTAGAATAATATTCGAGAGGGAACCAGAAACCACAAATGGAAGAATATAGAAAGTTCTGGAACTACTATGGACGGTGTAAATCAACGAGCGGCAGATAGAGCAGTCAATAAGTGAATCAGTGATTGTGCTGCATAAGCGATAATAGAAGGCAAACACATTTGGAAATAGAAAAATATTCTGGTTGGTGAGTTTATTTTCGGAAAAAGTTACTTATAGTAAATTAGTAATTTGAGTAGCTGTGTTTTGTTAGTCAATAAATAAAGAACTCCGGAGAACGTAACAATTAATTGGTGTCAGAAGTGGGATTTTCGAGCTGCTAGTGAAGATATTTACCAGAATATTCGTTGAGCAACGTGCATATTTCTGAAATGTCTAAAAGATTAGTATGATAGGTAACTTATAACTGGCTGTGTATATGCCTTATAAGACACGTAACAGTCAATGTGGACACCTAGCTATTGTAAATGATTAAATAAATTAAACGAATCAATAAAAACAGACAAAGAAGTAAGAAAAAGAGATGGACAAACAAAAGATGAAATGAGAAAAGGAGATGGAGAAGCAAAAGAAGAAATAAGAAAAATAAATCAAAAAGCGAGCAGAAGAATAAGAAAAAAGGAGATGTAGAAGCAAATGAAGAAATGATAAAAGATATTAAGAAGCAAAAAACGATATGAAGAAGCAAAGAAAAGACGAAGGAAGGAAAGAACTGAGAAAAGGAGACGAAGAAGTAAGAGAGGAACTGACAAGAAAAAACTAAGGAACCAAGATAATTCTGCAAGAAGAAGCAAGCAGAATTGAGAATACTACTTGATATGGTACCAAGATGGCGGATACGGGAGCCGCAAGTCTACAAAGTGACGGCAGCTGGTGGTGAACATATTCGTGTATTTGGCGAAAGTAACGTCGAGCTGCTAATTGGAGCTTGGAAGACCAAACAGAGACTTATTGTTGCTGCCATATCAGACACTATTATCCTTGGCCAAGATGTTCTTTATTTGTTATATAGTTATGTCGATTGTCAATAGCGGCGCAGTTCGGACAGTCACGGCCAAAAAAGATGCCATTGTAAGAGCCTAGATTGAGGGTATTGTCCTAGTGAAGATAGTTGGAGATATTGCGAAGCAACTGGTAGGCATTATAAAACCAGAAAACAATGATCTTTTTAAGAAAGTTCTACTAGCCGGTAAAACTCTCGTTCAAGCAAGAGAACTGGCAGCCGTCTGAATAACCACCATACTGCTATGCCACGGCCAATAAAAACCAGCCTCGTCCACCCCGGGTGAACCTCTTCCAGAACCTCTACGTGACGTCTTAGCAGAAGTTAGCGGAAATGTTGTTTCTCCATTACAGAAGCAAGCAGTGGCCAAATTGCAGTCGAAATATCGCAACATTTTCGTGGCCGATGTAAAATATTAGTTCACTTAAACACGTATTAAGTATGTTTTACTCTTAAACTAAACGAAAACTGGAATATAGTCATATTTTTTTAATTCACTTAACCCTAGAATACTGGACATTCGTAAAATTTACGACGCGAGCTTAAAGTCGTTAAAGTTCGAATACTTCCGGGCTATGCATCGCCGCGTGCCTCTAGCTATTTTCCTAATTAGTCCACAGCTAGCCAATGGTGCATTCGGTTGTCGCATTTTTTACCGCTAAGTGACATATTTCGCGGGCTCGTCGTAAATTTAACGAAAGTCCAGTGTTTACGTTAGTTTTTATTGTAATAATTATTGTGACTAGTGCGTCGATAAATTGGGCTAGTTGTTATCTTTTTGAGAGGTAAGGCACATTTTTGATATTTTGATACTTAGATAATTGTTTTTTTGTTAAGATGGCGCGTAAACCCTTAACACAAAAGGAAATAGAGGCCGAAATTCAGCGTATAATGGCTGGTGAAGACTCAGAACCCGCTCCTTTTGAAGACAGTGGAAGTGATTGGGAAGAGGACCATGTAGAATTCGAAGCGGAAAGTTCAGATGATGAATGTGATGACGATATGTTTTTACCACAGCCCCCACCCAACGTCAATCAGTCCAATCAATTCGAAGATTCTTCAACTGCCGAAGAAGAACATTTAGTAGAAAAAAATGGCGATGACATTGAAGAGGAATTTCTTACCAACGAGGATCAGTCCAGTCTCCCTGACTACTGCCTACCTGCTGAAAGTGATAAATCAGAGAGGAATATAGCAAATAGCCCTTTTTTATCTAGCTATATAATAAAGCCCAACAACACCAGTTTGAAAGGAAAAAATGGTCATAAATGGTCAACGGTATTACCTTCCAAGCGTGGAAAAACCAAAGCAAGAAATATTATTCATTTTGTACCAGGTCCTAAAGGGGATGCTAAAAAGTGTTCAACTTTAGATGAATTTTTCTTACACTTTTTTTCTAATGAAATACTACATACCATACTTTTGCATACAAATGCCGAAATTCTTAGACAAGCACAAAAATATAAAAGCAATGCCAATGTATCGCAAACGACAAAAAACGAGATAAAGGCCCTTTTTGCAATTTTGATAAGGGCGGCAGCGAACAAAGATAATCATTTGTCTGCAAAATATATGTTTAACACCAATTTATCAGGAACATTTTATAAAGCCTGTATGAGTGGTGAGCGCTTTTCGTTCCTAATAAATTGTCTTAGGTTTGATGACAAAGAAACCAGATCGGAAAGAAGAAATGTGGATTCGTTCGCACCGATCCGTGAAATATGGGATATTTTTATTGCGATATGTAGAGACTCCTACACACCTTCTTCTTACTTGACTATTGACGAACAGCTGGTTGGATTTCGCGGACGTTGTCCCTTTCGTATGTATATACCGAGTAAGCCGTCCAAATATGGAATAAAAATAATCATGGTTTGCGATTCGTCTTCGAAATACATGTTAGATGCCAGCCCCTATTTAGGAAAAAACACAAAAACAAATGGATTGCCATTGGCAACGTATTTTGTACAAGAGCTTACTAAATCTGTCCATGGTAGTAATAGAAATATTACCATGGATAACTGGTTTACATCAGTAAGTTTGGCTGATGATTTAATGAAAGATCCCTATAAACTTACTCTGATAGGGACCGTCCGTAAAAACAAAAAGGAAATTCCCAAGGAACTGTTAGATGTTAAAGGTAGAAATCCTAATACGTCTATGTTTTGTCACGATCAGATGAAAACCATGGTATCGTACATGCCAAAAAAGAACAAAATTGTGTTACTTTTATCTACTCTTCACGAAGGGGCTGAAATATTAGCCACAGGAAAACCTGCAATTATAAAGAATTATAATGAAACAAAGGGAGGAGTAGACACTTTCGACCAGATGTGTTCTAATATGAATTCTGGTCGAAAAACTCGAAGGTGGCCGATGGTCATATTTTATGACATGGTAAATATTGCAAGCATAAATTCTTACGTACTTTATACTTCAAAATTACTGAAACTAAACAAAAAACCATTGAATAGGTATCAATATATGATTGAAGTAAGCCAATGTCTTGCGGAACCATGGTTGAAAGAGAGGCTCAACAATAAAACTTTGCGGCGTAATATTCGGCAAGATATTGGTAATATCCTAAATATTTCTTTGGAAAGTGTGACACCAGAGTATCAAAATAAAAAGCGAAAAATTTGTTTTTACTGCCCCAGTAATAAAAGACGCATGACCACCACATACTGTAACCAGTGCGAGCAAGCCATATGTGGTGAACACCGAGGAAATATATGTACTGTATGTGCAACTGTTTAAGACTTTACTTCTTAAAAATATTTTTTTACAAGCTCAATAGTATACTGTATTTTGTAAAATTTTTGTAGATTTTTCTGTAATAAAAGCTTTTTCTAAATTTGGTGTTTTATTAAACGTCGTAAATTTTACGATACTCCAGTATTAACGTATATTTCAAATAGTCCATTAATCTAGGGTTAACCACAATCTCCACAGATTAAGAGGTCAGATAGTTATTCAGCCTTCGGGAACATCGAATGCAACCTGCGACTTTCATTATTTATTTGTAAACAGTTGCAAGCTCAAACCAAGAAAAGGCATTCGAGTCCTCTTTGTTTGAAATATAGAAAGTAAGTATTATCGCTCTTTGTTTTTGCATCTGCGACCGACCTCCCTTGTGATTAGGTCAATATGTTTTCTTTTCTGGTGACATTTCAACAGCTGACAATATAGCACTTGTTGATATTGCAAAGTCACGTTTCTTAGAATATTAGAAAACTAAGATAATACAATATGAAAATATATCAAGTATCAATTGTCAAATGATAATATACTTAGCGAATTTTCATAGAAAACACATCACTAAAAGGAGATCGCGACGTTTTACTTTTAAAAAATGTCTTCTAATGACCGTGAATTATGTCCCCTAAAACCCATAACCGTGGGTTTCAAATTTCAAAAGAATTATATCTATCCCAATTCTCTAACTTTTGAGCGTTACCTTGATGTTCTGCGGAACGATCTAGAAAATGCATTAGACAGTTTACCCGTGGATGCTGTGCATACATCAGCAAGATGATGTTCCAGCCCATAACTTCAGCGATGTTCGTCAATATTTATCTTATCCATTTTCTAGGAAGTTTATTGGTACATATAGTGAAACAACCTAGCCTGCAACATCACTGGACTTAACGATTTTAGCCTTTTTTGGGATCATATTAAAAATGGGGTGGGTATGTGTCTCATATACCTCTGCCCCCTCAGCGCTGCGATCCCAATGGGTCTTAAGTGGATGATTATTTTCTTATAATAGTAGCCCACAAAGTTCAGACAGACTTTTTATGTAATCTACTATCTTTTTGTGGGCCATTTTACCCCTTCCCTCGGGTGCTAAAGTCACTCCTTTAAGGTATTTGAGCCTTTTGCAGACCTGAGCTATGCAGTCGCATAGTAAATGTTCTGCTGTTTCTGCTGCTTCAGTGTAGTATCTGCAGTTTTCACTGTACACCTTACCCATCTTCATAAAGTGATATCTTACTGGTTAGTGCCCTGTGCAAGGTACAGTGATTCTTCTCAAGTCGTTCCTGTTTAATTCAAGAAAGAACTCAGCGCTGTTGATGTGGAGATGAACCGTTTTGCCTGCCTTGAGCGTTTTCCTCCAGTTATGTTAACCCACGATAGGACCCTGAGCCATCGAATGATATTGGTTGTTTTTTTTTTCAACAACACACCACGAGGGCTTACAGCCTAAATACTATCGTACCGTGGGTGTCGACAAGGGGGAAAGAGGCAACTTGTTAATTCTGGACTTGAAGGTTTGGAGGTTCGGGGGAGAAGGAAAAACATGTGCCGGCAAGGAGTTCCACAACCTGGAAGTCCTCGGGACAAAAGAGCGGGCATAACAAGATGTTCTATGTCTGGTGACCTGGACAGTAAAAGGGTGCATTCGTTCTGTTCCCCTGGTAGATCTGTTGGGGGCAGCAGGTGGAGGAACTATGGAAGAAAGCTCCTCTGAGCATTGCCCATGCAGATTACTATAAAAGAGAGAGAGGTCACCAACGGCACGTCGGTGGGCAAGGGATGGCAGCCTTTGGGTAAGGGTAGGGTCACCGATGAGACGTATAGCTCTCTTTTGAATGGAGTCCATGATAGCGACTGTAGAAGCGGCAACAGCACCCCAGATGTGGGAGCAGTATTCGAGGTTTGGTCTTATTTGTGAAGTATATAAAGTATAGAGATTAGCTGGTGAAAAATATTTACAAGCCCGGAAGAGGAAACCTAATTTCTTAGCAGCCGCTTCTGCAATTGATGTGACATGTTGGTGCCAATTGAGATTTCGATCCACAGAGATGCCAACAAGTGAAAATGACTCATTACTTTGAATAACTTGGTTGTTTATTGTGATGGGTCTAGGGCTGGTGTATCTCTTATGAGAAAGAAAGCAAGACTGTGATTTGGTCGGGTTGAATTGTACAAGATTTCTACTTCCCCAGTCTAATATTTTTTTTAGATCCGCGGAGATATAACCATCCATGAGTCTGCGATCCTCATCTAGTTGGGCTAAAGAGACATGCTTAGAATATTGTATATTGGAGTGGAGGGTGCTGTCGTCCGCGTAACTGTGAACTGGGTTGGATGTGCTAGAGAGGAGGTCATTGATGTGGAGAAGAAACAAAGTAGGGGCTAAAGCTGAACCTTGAGGAACTCCTGTATTAATTGGATACAGTTTAGAGGAATGGCCATCCACGACAACAGAAATGCTCCGGTTGGAGAGGAAATTTGCTGTCCACGTACAGAGTTTTGGTGGTAGGCCATAGACCGGTAGTTTATTAAGCAGCGCTGCGTGCCAGACCTGGTCTAATGCTTTGGATATGTCTAGAGCGACAATCTGGGATTCACCGTGTAGTTCCATAGACTTGTTCCAAGAATGGGTGACAAAGGAAAGGAGGTCGGCAGTTGATCTGCGCTGACGGAATCCATACTGCCTGTCGTGGATTAGACTGTGTTTTTCAAGAAATTTTAGTAATTCGGTGTTTATATACTTTTCCATTACTTTAGAGATGACTGAAAAGAGAGAAATAGGCCTGTAGTTGCTAGGAAACGCTTTCGATCCTTTCTTGGGGACGGGTTGTACTCGAGCAGTTTTCCAGTTACTAGGGAATATGCCTCTATTGTAAGATGTCTGAAACAGACGAGTCAAGACAGGAGCAAGTTCTGGTGAGCATTTTTTGAGAACAATTGCTGGGATCTCGTCAAGGCCAGAGGCTTTCCTGGTATTAAGAGAAGAGAGCATCTTGCGTACCTTTCTAGTTTTGAAAATGATATCCGTCATTTTATGCGCGACATTGGGGACTGTTGGTGGTTGAATATTCCGAGGTGGGTTGAGAGTAGAATTGCCGGCGAACAACGAGGCAAAAAGTTCAGCCTTGCCCAGGGCGGTAGAAAAAATTTCATCCCCTGAGACAAGAGGTGGGAACGTGCTCTTGCAGAAATTATTCCCAATAGATTTAGCAAGAGTCCAGAAGGGTTTGCTGCCGCTGGAGCTTGAGAGGACTTTGTTTTTGATGTGGTTATTAAACGAGTTTTTTGCCTCAGAAAGAATGCAGACATAGCGGTTTCTTGCGTCGTTAAATGCTTGACGGTTTTCTTGACTGGGATTGTGTAGAAGCTTTTTGTGCGCTTTGACCTTTTCAAGTCTGGCCTAGTCACAGGATTTAGAGAACCAGGGCTTTTAAGTGGCTGCAGAGGTTTTCTTGTTGCTGCGCTTTTTGCAAGGCTTTGTGCTTCCTCATTTCCTTTAATGCCTTGAGGCCCTGGTACCCACATCAAAGTTACCTTGTTGCTCGTAACCAGTTGCTTCAAGGATTTTTGCAGTCCCAGATTAGTATAGACTCGGTTTTGAAATATTTTAGAGTCTTTAGTGCTGCCTGACTGTCTGAAAGAATATAGATCTCTCTATTTTTGAGTCTATAGGAAACACTTAATTTAATCAGTATGAGCAGCATTTGATAAAATTACTCCTGAAATGCTACTTAGTGTTTCAGATTCTACAAAGGGACGGGTATAGCACTGTCTATACAATAGAGGTAATTGGCTTAATTATTTATTGTAGGAATGTTTTTTAATTGTTTAACTTTTCCTAATAGCGTGTTATATTCAATATAATTAAATGAACAAAGTATATATCATACTACGGTAGAAACAAAATAACGGTTGTCCTAAATAATTATCATTTTTCAATGTTTAACATAATTTCTTGATAAATTATTCTTCTTAATTGTTTTTTAAGTATCTTATCTGGGCTAAAACTTAGGTCATAAATAACTAATAATTGTAACAGTCTTGTATTAAACACGCTGGCCTGTAAATTTAAATTCTGCAAGTTAGCATACATTGTATTGGAAAAAATCTACATCGAATGATAGTTGAGAGCTCTGTCTCTTCGACAATGCTGTAGGTAATGAGGCAGGTAGTTTTTTTATAATTTCAGAGTCGTTGATAACAGATATTTCATCAGTTTCAAAAAATTTATTACCAGGAATTCTTTTTAAATATTCAACTTCATGTTCTTTCGCTGTTGTTCTCATAATTTCGGCCACAAAATTCCTGACGATTTTCTTCTCTCTTATAAATACAAGAATAGAGCTTCCCGCTTTAACTGGTGCCAACATCTCGTCCACATTTGCTTTATTTTTTCCTTTTCTTCTCTTATTGTAATTAAAAAGTCTTCATCGTCACTTGAGGCGACACCTCATTATTTCTGTATTTTCTCCTTCATCGCTGCTTTCATTTATTTTTTGCTTTACAAGTTTTACTTTTAAAGTATCTCTAATTTGTTTTCTTCTATTTCATTTTTTTCCACTGAATCTGTTAAAATAGGTGTTCGTATTTTCGTCCCTTTAACATTTCCCTTTCTTTCTAGGTGGTGCCTTTGGAACAGGTCATATCATTTCTGAGGAAATGATTTTACTATATGCGGTTTAGATTCCTAAGGTCAGATTGTCTTTATTTTCCATGGCTTTGTCGTAAGCAGGTGGATAATCTGTGAAATATGAGGACAGATACTTATCTTCCTCAAAAATATATTCATTCAATGGCCAAATACTAATTACTTGATACTCTTTTGCAATATTTTAAATATTGAAGACTCTGGGATACGCTTACCCAATAATTTCAGCCACATCATATAGACTTATTTGTTTTACAGGATAAGCAGTCATCCATTCATTGGCAGCTTGATTATGAAACGCCTTGGATGACCCAAAAACCGTCCGGTCAAGTGACTGTAATTTATGAGAAGTATGAAGTGGCATTGTCAAAAGTACAACCACACATTTCCTTGCTGGGTTATTGGCTGGTGTAATATTTCGTAATTGTCAAGAATCATCAGAACCTTATTTTCGTTTGATGGTTACACATATTTAATGAAATGTTCAAGGTACTTGACAAAAAGATATTTATTATACGGATACAAACAATAAATAATAAATCATGATCCCGATTTGTTTACGGCACCTATTGATCCAACTGCTCCATTCGGTTTATGGTCCTTGAAATATCAGCATTGGCGGAACGTGATTCCCGACAGCGCTTATGGCTGCTGTCATAGTACCATTCAACCCCCTTTCCCCAGAAGTCATTGTTCCAATTTGCTTCAGTCCTCTGGGTTCTAATAGTTTAGGTGGTAGTAGTAGTAGTAGCAGTGGTGGGGAGGCCAACGCCAAGCAAGTAGGCTACCATGGGCCCTTTTTGCCAACCCCAGCAACCCAGCAACCATGCTCTACTCCTCCTCGGTTCCGTCGCCAAACAGCCTCGACCTCGAGATGAAGGCCGTGACGGTCTTCAATTGGACGGTACTTACCTGATTCCTCTGCAGAGTCCTCGATCCGAACAATTCTGCTCGAAGACTCCTAAAAGCCTCGCATTCGCACAGATAGTGGTAGGACGTTTCCTCATCCTCGCCGCATTCCTGGTAAATGGGATCCCTCTCTACGCCTATCAATGTGAGGTGTCTTCTAAGGGCGCAGTGGCCTGTAACCACACCAAGGATACGGCGAAGCGTAGGTCGACTCCTTCCGAGTAGCCAGACAGCTTTATCTCTGTCTGGCCCCTCCACGAAGTCTCTCGCCTGCCTGCAGCCACCAACCGATCCCCAGTGCATCTTCATTGCTTCCTCGGTCCACCTATCTAAGGCGACAGAGACCGTCTTCCTACTTATACCTATCGCCGGCTCCGGGCCACACAACGGCCGCCGGGTACCAATCCTTGCGAGATTATTCGCGACCTCATTCCCCGCCACTCCACAGTGTCCCGGAACCCACACTAGTTGTACCTCCTTTGTCCTGTCTCCAGCCTTTGGAGTTTGGCCAGCCTTTGGAGTTTGGCCAGCTTCCTGCTGGTAGTTTGGTTCACACCGCACCACCAGACAAACGGCCCATAGAGGATTCTCGGCCTGACGATCGCAGAGTAGATCCAGTGAAGAATCTGAGGATTAAGTCCCCAGGTCCTCCCTATCACTCGACGCAGCTGCCAGAGCGTCGCTACTCCCTTCCTCACTACTCGTTCTATTTGCGACCCCCATGTTAGTTTGGAGTCCAGGATCACCCCGAGATATTTGACCTCCCGCCCTAAAGCTAAAGGTTTTCCAAACATCACGTGCGCCCTAAATCCCTCTACCTTCCTCTTCTTGGTAAATAGGATCATCTCCGTCTTCGCCGGGTTTACGGAGAGTCCCAGTAGTTTAGGTGGTACATGAACTGTCGAATTTCCAGTTTCATCTAGGTTATAGATTTACTCTGGGTTGAAAGAATACCTTTCATAACACTTGTTTATATCAGAGAAAAAATCAGTAACAGTATTTTTTATTAAATCTTGTTGATCAAGCTAGACTAGTCGCCTCGGGCTTTTGACGAGAAACGGATGGATGACGCTTAAGAAAATATGATAGCCATTTTCTTGCAGTCCGTTTTTCGTTTTCCCAACCAACAGGTATAGCTTTCCTATTTTCTTTGTAGTACTGGTAAGCCAACACTCTTACTTAATTTCTCAAAAGACCATAATGCAGTCTAGCTGAAGTCTTTATGTACTGCACAATAATATCTTCATCATTGCCATCTAGAATTTTCTTTACATCAACGCGGCTCTCATATTTAAACTCCTCATTATTTGATAATCGATGATTTTTTTAAGGTGTAATTAAAGTGGTTTTTGAAATATTGTTTCTTCTTGCAGCTACTTGCAGACTTATTTTGCGGCGTAACACATCATCCACTGCTAATTTGGGGTTTTTTGTGTTAGCCGGTGCTCGAGTTTCCCCAATTTTACTCGTCGGCATTATTATCTTAAAAACAATAAAACAAATAAGGGATCCATTCATTAAAAACTAAACATGTGTTGTACCTTGCACGAGGTACAAGCAGTCTTGGTAGTCCAAAGTACAACAAACATGAAATGTGAAAAAAAAATTATGGTAAAATTGCGGTTAGGCTATTCTAACTTTTGTTACAAGAATTACAAAACAGAGACACTAGATAATACACCTTTTCGAAAGCAGCTTTAGACGCCCTACACACGTAACGATTTATCGAACTGCACGTGAAACTGCAGGTCGTAGAGAAAATCGTATGGGTTGCAGTACAACCATTTTCTGTACACACGATTCAACACATCGTACTGCAGCAGTTCAGATTATTGCAGTTATTACGGTATAATAATAATAGAAGCGCTAGAGTGAACACGTCTTTAAGAACTTCAAAAAGGAAAGCTGTTTCGCTTTTAGCTGCAGTGTTGTTGATTGATGAAGATTGTTACGTGTATATACTCTAAGGACCGTATATAAATTGTGCTTTGAGTTATAATAGGTTATTTGATGGATAGTTGCGTTATTTGGGTTAATTAAATAGCATCACTGTAGTTAAAGTTAGGTGACTTATTGAATGATACTCTTGGTGTATCAACACTATATATACACTTATATTAACTGTACAATATACATGTATCTCGACTGAGATATTTAACACAACATCTTTGAATTACAAACTTAAAACTAGAATGGTTTTCTAATGTAACAGAATGAGCGTATATTCTTAGGGGTGGTGGCTTACAGGGATCACATTGAGCAATACAGAACAAAGATGGAACAAAAATAAGTGAAAAAGAGAAAATGGTGTAAAATGTAGTTGTTGAACAGAAACAAATACTCGCTTTTATGTGGCTGTTAAAAGAACTTGAACATGAAGAGCCTCTTGATTTTAAAAATTACTTAAGAATGGATTCTGATGCATATGCGTTTGTGTTGGCTTTAATTTGTAATAAAATTACAAACAGATGTTCTTATGAAGATCTTAAATTTAGAACACGTATGTCACCTCAAGCGCTAAGTGAAATTACAGCTTCGTTTTTATATTGTTTTTGTTTCTCATTATTTCTTTCGTCCCTTCTGAAACAATTCCTTTAATTTGCTAAATAAAATATCATAACTGTCATTTCTCTGTATTCTATTTGCGTAATCTTTTGATTTCACCTCCCATAGGCAGCTGTTTTCTCTATACATTTCAAAAAAACTATTCCCAGAATGTCTTTTTTTAAATATACATGATTAATAAAATGAAAAGAATAACGGGCTAACAATAAAATAACAATACACCCGTACAATGGAAAAATAGTAAGTGCGCAGTCGTGGTAACTTTTTTTTTATGTCAACAACACACCACGAGGGCTTACAGCCTAAATACTATCGTACCGTGGGTGTTGACAAGAAGGAAAGAGGCAGCTTGTTAATTCTGGACTTGAAAGTTTGGAGGTTCGGAGGAGAAGGAAAAACATGTGCCGGCAAGGAATTCCACAACTTGGAAGTCCTCGGGACAAAAGAGCGGGCATAACAAGATGTTCTATGTCTGGTGACCTGGACATTAAAAGGGTGCATTCGCTCTGTTCCCCTGGTAGATCTGCTGGGGGCAGCAGGTGGGGGAATTATGGAGGAAAGCTCCTCTGAGCAGTGCCCGTGCAGATATCTATAAAAGAGAGAGAGGTCACCAACGGCACGTCGGTGGGCAAGGGATGGAAGCCTTTGGGTGAGGGTAGGGTCACCGATGAGACGTATAGCTCTCTTTTGAATGGAGTCCAGGATAGCGAGTGTAGAAGCGGCAGCTGCACCCCAGATGTGGGAGCAGTATTCGAGGTTTGGCCTTATTTGTGAAGTGTATAAGGTATAGAGATTAGTTGGTGAAAAGTATTTGCGAGCCCGGAAGAGGAAACCCAATTTCTTAGCAGCCGCTTCTGCAATTGATGTAACATGTTGGTGCCAATTAAGATTTCGATCCACAGAAATGCCAACAAGAGAAAAGGACTCATTACTTTGAATAACTTGGTTGTTCATTGTGATGGGTCTAGGGCTGCTGTATCTCTTGTGAGAAACAAAGCAAGACTTAGTTTTGGTGGGGTTGAATTGTACAAGATTTCTACTTCCCCAGTCTAATATTTTTTGGAGGTCTACGGAGACAGAACCCTCCATGAGTCTGCGATCCTCATCTAATTGGGCTAAAGAGACAGGCTTAGAATATTGTATGTTTGAGTGGAGGGTGCTGTCGTCCGCGTAACTGTGAACTGGGTTGGATGTGCTAGAGAGGAGGTCATTGATGTGGAGAAGAAACAAAGTAGGGGCTAAAGCTGAACCTTGAGGAACTCCTGCATTAATTGGATACAGTTTAGAGGAATGGCCATCCACAACAACAGATATGCTCCTGTTGGAGAGGAAATTTGCTGTCCAGGTACAAAGTTTTGGTGGTAGGCCATAGGCCGGAAGTTTATTAAGCAGCGCTGCGTGCCAGACCTGGTCGAATGCTTTGGATATGTCTAGAGCAACAATCTGGGATTCACCGTGTTGTTCCATAGACTTGTTCCAAGAATGGGTGACAAAGGAAAGGAGGTCGGCAGTCGATCTGCGCTGACGGAATCCATACTGCCTGTCGTGGATTAGACTGTGTTTTTCAAGGAATTTTAGTAGTTCGGTGTTTATATACTTTTCCATCACTTTAGAGATGACTGAAAGGAGAGAAATAGGCCTGTAGTTGCTAGGAAGCGCTTTGGATCCTTTCTTGGGGATGGGTTGTACTCGAGCAGTTTTCCAGTTACTAGGGAATATGCCTTTATTGTAAGATATCTGAAACAGACGAGTCAGGACAGGAGCAAGTTCTGGTGCGCATTTTTTGAGAACAATTGCTGGGATCTCGTCAAGGCCAGAGGCTTTCCTGGTATTAAGAGAAGAGAGCATCTTTCGTACCTTTTTAGTTTTGAAAATGATATCAGTCATTTTATGCGCGACATTGGGGACTGTTGGTGGTTGAACATTTGGAGGTGCGTTGAGAGTAGAAATTCCGGCGAACAACGAAGCAAAAAGTTCAGCCTTGCCCAGGGCGGTAGAAACAATTTCATCACCTGAGACGAGAGGTGGGAACGTGCTCTTGCAGAAATTATTCCCAATAGACTTAGCAAGAGTCCAGAAGGGTTTGCCGCCGTTGGAGCTTGAGAGGACTTTGTTTTTGATGTGGTTATTAAACGAGTTTTTTGCCTCAGAAAGAATGCGGACATAGCGGTTTCTTGCGTCGTTGAATGCTTGACGATTTTCTTGACTGGGATTGTGTAGAAGCGTTTTGTGAGCTTTGACCTTTTCAAGTCTGGCCTTGTCACAGGATTTGGAGAACCAGGGCTTTTGAGTGGCTGAAGAGGTTTTCTGTGTACGTGGAATAAATAATTCCATGCCAGCTTGGATAATATCGGTGACGTTTTGTGAGATATCAGAGGGGTCAGGATGAGAGAAGCAGACAGACGCCCATGGAAATGAGGAAAAGTAATCCCGCATTTCGTCCCAGTTTGCGGAGTTGTAGTGCCAAACGATACGTGGGTGTGATGACTGTGTGACCTCGGGTTGCATTGCACAGGAAGCAGTGACCATACCGTGGTCTGAGCGACCAAGGGGGGCGGTGACTGATATCTTATAGCATTCAGGATTTGTAGTAAGAAGGAGATCCAAGGGATTTGAGCTGTGTGTTGGGATACGAGGAAAGTAAGTAGGTTGCTGAACCATATTGGCCAAAGAATTGCTGACTGCAAAGGCCTCCGCTGCTCTCCCTTGTGGATCGGTTTTTGAAGATCCTAGCCATTCCTTATTATGGACATTGAAGTCGCCAAGAATAGTGACCTCGGAGGAAGGATATTCAGAAATCAGATAGTCGGTTTTTTCAGAAAGGTAGTCAAAGAGCTGGACAGAGTTGTTGTCAGAAGGTGATCGGTAAATGCAACAGATGAATTTAGTTGCAGCCCTGAGAGAGAGTTTTATCCATAGTATGTCTTTTCTTCCAGCTTCTAAATTGGGAAGTCTGGTGCAGGGTAGATTGCTACGGACGTATGCGCACACGCCTCCATGCAATCTAAAGGCAGTAAGGAGCTCATACCCCGGGAAATTAAGGTGATTAGTGGCTGTTTTGGCACTGATTTGGGTTTCGGTGAGGAAGAGGAGTTGGGGCCTGTTAGCCTGGAGGAAATGGTGGACGGAGTTCAGGTTAGAATTTAGGCCACATATATTCGAAAAGGATATGTTAAATCTTGATGTTGGCGCCCCCTGTACACCCCTCTCCCGGAGATCCGAATGGAGGGGTATTTTGCCTCCGGAATATTTCATACAAGGAGGAGCCATCATCATTTTTGCTTATAAGGGAAA
This sequence comes from Tillus elongatus, assembly GCA_964006375.1. NCBI lineage: Eukaryota > Metazoa > Arthropoda > Insecta > Coleoptera > Cleridae > Tillus > Tillus elongatus. The sequence continues at coordinate 313,640,646 of OZ023262.1, read as the reverse complement.
CCGACTCATACACCAGAACCGGAAACGTCCGTTGGGACTTCACCGGCCCCTTGATGTATGGGGTGGTACCTCCTCGGGCGTGAAAAGATCCTTTACTATTACATAAAGGAAAATTCCACTACCACCTGCTGAACTCTACACACGTTCCAACTTGCGATCAAACACGACCGCTGATACGATATTTTATGGAAGCTCCATACTGCGAGCTATTCGGCAACTGCGTACTGCGTACAGCGTACTGCGAGGCATCCAATTTTCCTACTCACGTTACTGCTTATCGTTACTGCAGCAGTTCTGGCCGATGTTGTACTGCATGCAGTACGTAAATCGCTACGTGTGTAGGGCCTTATGAGCTTCTGTTATTTTAGCAGCTGTATAATGTAAACTGGCTTGAAAAATATTTCAACATACAGAAAACAAGAGAATGTTTAATAAACACTGTAAATGAACTCGCATGTAATTCGGATCACAGAACTAAATAAATTGGTAGAACAAGCATGTTTTGCGCACCATAGATGACATATTCGTCTGCTAGGTAGTGCCTGATACTAATCGGTCTAAGGTACAAACGGCCCAAGGAACAACACTACCCCCTACATATAAAAAAAAATTGATGATTGTTTCTTCGAAACGAAACGTTGTCTTAAAAATTTGTAAGCGTTAGCTTGTAGAGCAGAACAAGTGGCAATGAGAAAGTGCCTTCTGTTTTCTTACCTTTTCAAATGACTGCGACTTATTTTCTTTTAAATTTTTATCTTTGCAAGCGTCCCAAATCAAGATTCGGGTAATTTTTTGTGAATTATCTTTAAAAAAAAGTCACTAATAAGGCGATGCCGACTTTTAAATTTTGAAAGAATTTCTTTAAATGAGCGCAAACTAGGATCGCTAAAACCCATATCCGGAGTCATTTTCAATTTAAATATATATATATATATATATATATATATATATATATATATATATATATATATATATATATATATATATATATATATATATATATATATATATATATATATATATATATATATATATATATATCTGTGTGTGTATGTGTGTTTGTGTGTGTATGTATCACACCGATAACTCAAAAAATTATGAGCCAATTTTGATCAAATTTGGTCAGTACCTTCCTTTTGCAAGTAGCTTGGATAAGTTCGTTAGTCAGGAAAATCGGCCCATCTGGAAAATTTTCTGTTTTCTTTCGAAAAAAATGTATACCTCCACAACTAACAAAGTAAGGGTAACCAAACCTGGTACGCGGGTTTATATCATTTTAGGTAAATTATGTACCTAAATTATGCTTTATAAGTTAAAAGGCAAAAAAGTTAATAAGTTATATGGGGTTTTTCTCAAAACGTCAATTCTCGGTTTAAAACGTCAAAATTGGCAACATTTAGGCAAATAACCTGAAACTAATAAGGGCTATGGAAAGAGAACGTCTCAAGAAGAATGTTTTACGAACCCTGAGGTCTTAGCTTCAACCGTCACTGTCCTTCATTTTACTAAAATAACTACAGAAAATTCATATCAAATATACCCTTTCCCTGATGCTTTGGCAGTAGTCTTAGCTATAGAGTTTATCGTATGATGGTATATAATTTTTGTCGAATATTCGTAAAAAATCAAAAAAGCTCAATATATTTGTCATTATACAAGATACGAAAAAAAATTGTATACATTAATTATAGGGTGTCTTGAGCTACACCTTAAAAAATTATTTTTACGATCACTGGGTGGCTCATAAGTCGTTGGTGACAAAAATTTTCTTTTTTTTTAATCGAACACGTCTTATGTTATTGCATTTTTGCATTTTCCATCGAAATATAATGCATGTTTGTAAGAAAATAAATTAAGGACGCAGCAGATGCGTTATCATAGCGAATTTTCATTAAATGCTTCAAATTTGAATAGCTCAAATTGCTATTAACCTATAAGGTTGACCAAGAAACCGTTTTTTTCGGGAACACTAAGTTTACTTTCCGCAATTTTTGTACATTTTCAAACAATAAAGTTATTTTTATGAAACATAGCACATTGTTTCTGTTATGTAGGTTATACTGGTAACAAAATTTCATGCCTGCTTTCTTTAAAAAAAAAACACACACACAAATTGCATCACCAACGACTTATGGACCACCTGTAATTGCCAAAATGATTTTATAAGATGCAGCTCAAGGTACCCTACAACTAACGTATACAATTTTTTCTTGTATCTTGTATAATTAACGAAGATATTGAGCTTTACCGTAGAAATGCGTCACCTGTATATATGTAGACAGATAAAACTGAAACTAAACCCGGACATGGATTCTAGGGGGCCTACTTTGCGCATATTTGAAGAAATATTTTCAAAATTAAAAAGTTGCGGCTCCTCGTTAACGATTTTTTTTACGAAAATTAGCTAAAATTATAGACCGTTAAACGAGAAACTCTATAACTAAAACTACTGTCACAGCATCAGAGAAAGGGTCTATTTGAAATAAATTTTCTGGAAATATTTTAGTAAAATAAACAACAATTGCGGTTGAAGTTGAAACTAAGGGTTAGCGGATAGCACCGCTATACCCACTACTGCCAAAGCATAAGAAACGGGTCTACTTGAAATGAATTTTCTGAAAATATTTTAGTAAAATGAAAGGAAAATGACAGTAGAAGCTTAAACTTAAGGGTTTGTAGAACACCCTTCTTGCCACATCTTCTTTACATAATCCGTATTTGTTTCAGGTTTTGTGCCTAAATGTTGCCAATTATGATGTTTCAAATCGCGGCTTTGACGTTTCGAGGAAAACCCCATTTTTTTCCTCAAATGCCCATAACTTTTCTGTCTTTAAACTTACAGACCTAAATTTTAGTACATGATTCACCAAATTTAGTGGCCCTTACTTTGTTATGTCCGGAGATATAATTTTTTTCCGAAAGAAAATTTTCTGGGAAAACCGGAGCTGCTTTTCCTGGCTAACCAACTTATACAAGCTACTTGCAAAAGGAAGGCACGTACCAAACTTGATCAAAATCCGCCTTTTATTTTTTGAGTTATCGGTGTTATATATATATATATATATATATATATATATATATATATATATATATATATATATATATATATATATATATATATATATAACACATAAAAATTGAAACAGACACTGGATATGGTTTTAGGGGGCCTAGTTCGCTCTCATTTGAAGAATTTTTTCAAAATTCAAAAGTCGGGATCTCCTCATTAGTGAATTTTTTTAAGAAAATTCACTATAGCATGTAATTCACACGCAGGCTATTATTGTAGGTTTTAACTTTGTGCTTTGACTCAAGGACTGTCACTGACAATTTTTTTTACTTCCTAATCACACAGAGGACTTTGGTTAACCGCATGATCCAGTTGTCCTAAAAATTATATCTTTAGTTTGCCGACTCTGTTCAAAGAGCATCTAACAACTATTTTATCAATTCCTTGTACATGCAATACATTTATCATAACCTCGTCGATAGGCTGGAATGTGTAAATACTTTTGATCTAAGTCAACATCTGCGTACACACAATCTATATATTTATGTTTATTTCTAATCTCAACATTTCTTTCACAAAGCTTACATTTCACGAAGATGAGAAAGCGTGTTGCTAATTTTAATACGAGGGAACTTTGATAAAGTTTTAGTATATATATATATATATATATATATATATATATATATATATATATATATATATATATATATATATATATATATATATATAGCACCGACAGACGACAGATTATCACATAACCTAAATATTCCCCAAATTTTGACCGTTAATATTTTCCCATCCCGTAATTAGATTAGATTTTTTAAGGAAATCGTAGTAGGCCTATTAACGGAGCATTTCTAATAGTCGAGAAATGCCGAAAAAAGAAAAAATTACATAGGGTGTTTAAATGGCATGTTTTCTTCATCAAAGTTTAACACTTTCTGCGTGCAATTTAAGGTTACACAGGCAAATGAAACTTATACAGTGTTATAGCCTCGTGTCTTCTGAGTATCTTGTCTTTTTAGTCGTCTATCTATCTTGAACCGTTTCAGAGATATTCAATTTTTTAGACATCTTACATTTTTCTCTGAATTTAAAAAAATGTTGTACAAATGAATGACATGACAAGTTGACAACTCTGTTTATTATGTTAGTTCGATTAAAGTTCTTTTTTATTATGATTGATTAAAGCCAACTGGCCAGAAAACGTACTTGAGACGACAAATATTTCACCAGAGAAATGTGCTGCTGCCACAACACTTGTGAAAGGAAGATTTTTTAAAATTTAAACAGGAGTGGAGAATGTCAAGCCTACCAGTCTCACAATACCGCGCCAGTACTCTGGAGATCGCAGATTGTGACACTTCAAATCGTATATCACCTGAGCTTGTGACAATCCTCCTGGACTCTGGAGATCGCAGATTGTGACACTTCAAATCGTATATCACCTGAGCTTGTGACAATCCTCCTGGAAGGAATTGTCACAAGCTTAGGTGATATACGATTTGAAGTGTCACAATCTGCGATCTTCAGAGTACTGGCGCGGTATTGTGAGACTGGTAGAAACCATAGGACTATTGGTGAAGGACGACGAAGAGTGACAACGAATAATTAAGATCGATTTTTATGCTTATAAGCGTTGCGAAGTCGCCTCACCACAAGTACGGCACTTCAACAGAACTTTTCTCGTCTGTATAATTTCCGTATTAGTCAAGATACAGTGCGGAGGATACTGGTAGAAAACAATATTAGTCTACATAGGGTGGGAACTAAAACCTTACTTACCGTAGTCCATCGAAGGCAACGACATGAGTTTGCCCAGGAACATCAAAATTGATAAGAATGGCGTAATGTACTGTTTTACAACGAGCCTAGTGCCTTTTTGGTGATGATCACAGAAGGAGAGTGTATGGCCGTCCTGGCGAGCGTTACACTCAATGTAATATGACGGAAACTGTCTGCTATGGGGATGGGTCTGTTATGGCATAGGGTGACGTCAGTATGGATGCTCGTACGGAGTCAGTTGTGGTTAAGGGCGGTCGTTTGACAGCGGGCCGATACATAAGAGACATTTTAGAAGCTCATGTGGTACCATGTGTCCTATTTATTCGGAAAGAAATGTTACTTATGCACGATAATGCACGCCGAAACGTAGTACAAAATTACCTCCAGCAAATGGGAATCACGACTTTAATATGTCCAGCAAGAAGTTCTGATCACAACCCCGTCCAACACTTATGACACAACATGGATCGACAGGTCAGAGCCTTACAGCAACCACCTGGTGACCTAAATGAACACTCATTCAGACTTAGGGAGATATGGAATCGCATTTATCAAGACGAAATCAAAAACTTGATTCCAAGTATGCCAAGGAGATCAGAAGCAGTAATCAGGGTAAGGGGAGACAATACACTTTTTTTTTCTCAATAAATTGATCGATACTAAGATGCTAAAGTCTTGTAATGTTTGTAGCGAATTTTTCGTAGAACGAAAAATTCACTAATCAGGAGATCCGTGTTTATATATATATATATATACATATATATATATATATATATATATATATATATATATATATATATATATATATATATATATATATATATATATATCACACCGATAACTCAAAAAAGAATGGGCCGATTTTGATCAAATTTGGTAGTTTTTCCAGGAAAATTTTGGATTTTCTTTCGGAAAATTTTTGTATCTCCGAAAATAACAGAGCTGTCACAACCAAATTTGGAACATACGTTTCTACTATCAAACATACCCTACCTGCCGAAATTTAGATATCTACGTTAAAAGGAAAAGAAGTTATAGAAAAAAGAAAAAAATTGGCACTGGTGATAAGAGGAAAGCACAAGAACAAAATATGTTGGGTGGTTAACAAAACCAATTTAATATTACATACAACGGATAAGTTTTCCTGACGCAAGAAGGTCAGGAAGTAGCAGAAAAAATATTTAGAAAATTTTATAATTTTTCTTCTTAAAACGTCTAAGTCGCGATTTGAAACGTAAAAATTTGCAATTTTCAGACAAATAATCTGAAACAAATACGGATTGTGAAGAATAACTGCCTTAATAAGTGTGCTTTACAAAGCCTTAAGTTTCAGTTTCATCATTGTCCTTCATTTTACTCAAATATTTTCGGAAAATCCATTTCACATAGATCCTCTTTCTGCTGCTTGGCAATAGTTTCAGCTATAGAGTTTATGGTTTAATGGTCTATATTTTTGCAAATTTTCGTAGAAAAAATTCGTTATTGAGAAGACAGCGACTTAGGAATTTTGGAAATATTTCTTCAAATGAGCGCGAGCTAGAACCCCTAAACCCCATATACGGGGTGAGTTTCAGTTTTTCCAGTGTTTTTAGCAAAAAGGACATGAGACTTATTGGCCTCAGTGACTTTGCTTGGTCTGTTGGACGCCCAGGTTTAGGAATGAATACAACCCTGGCCAGTATCCATGCCCTCGGAATGTACCCCAGAGCAAGGCTGGCCCTCATAATGTGGGTAAGCGCCGGCGCCAGTATGTCTATACCCTGTTGGAGCATGATGGGCATTATTCCATCAAATCCCGTGGATTTGAATGGCTTGAAGCTGTTAATGACCCATCTAATTTTGCTCCAAGTAGCCACCTTTTAGCGACTGTCTAGTCTACGCTAGATGCCCGCCTGTAAGGCGCCTCTATTCCTGAGTGTTCCCAGTCCGGATGTGATTCGTTTATTATGTTACAGCCGGACAAGTGCGTCTGGAGTCAAACTTCCATAGTTTCCTCCCCCGAGCTTGTAAAGCCTTCCGTGGATGTTCGAAGGGAGCCTATGTTGGTCTGAGTGCCCTTGGACAGGAACTTGTGTAGTCGAGCACTCTCCGATATGTTCTCGGCTTCCTCGCAGTGCCTCCTCCACGACTCCTTCCTGGCTTCCCTCAGTCTTTTATTATAGCTCATTAGGGCATGCCTATATTCATCCCATGACCCCGACCTATTACTCACGGTGAACAGCTTACGAATCTGCGTCCTCCTTTGCCTGAGGTCCTCGTTCCACCAAGAAACATTCCTGGTGGACACCCTCATTTTCAGGGGACAGTTGGCGTTATAGGCCGAGGTGATTGGGTCTCGCACCTGGGCTGCCACGATCTCGAGATCTATCGAATTACCTATGGTACTCTTAACCCCCCGCCGTCACGTCTGCCCTGCAGGCTTCCCAGTCCACCTTGCGGGAGTCCCGGTACCATACCGTTTGTCTTTCGACTTTGTCAATTTCAAACCAGATGTATCTGTGCTCTGAGCTACTCACTTACCAAGACACAGCCCAGTTCTTAACAAAATCACCCAGAAACTGGGTGGAAACTGTTAGATCTAAAATCTCCTCACGCCGCGTTGTGACAAAGGTCGGCTTATTACCTTTATTCCATATGTGTAAATTAAATTTCATAAAGAATGGTAAAAGTGACTCACCTCTAGAGTTTGTGTCCGTACTTCCCCACAACTCATGGTGCGCATTCGCATCCATGCCGATGATGGTCTGCTATCCAATTGCTTTGCTACCCACCATCAGCTGCTCCAATTCTTTGGGTGGAGGAGGATCCGTGCTGTCCCCTGGTAGATAGGCCGATCCGACAGTAATGTCCCTCGACCCATCCGCTTTTTCACATCGAATTGATGGTTACCAGGTCCCTGGAACAGAAATTCACCAAGGGCAGAAACTCTATCACCTCCCTGACAAAAATGCAGGCCCACGGGTTATCACTGGATCTGCTGTGAATGAGCTTTCTAGCAGCTCCGCCGAGTCCTTTGATCTTTCCTTTAGAAGGTTCCTGGATGAGGGCCACATCCGTGTTCCTCAGAGCCATTAGTAGTCTGGCCGTGGCTGCCCTACTGTGTTGGAGGTTGACCTGAAGAAACCTTAGTCCCGTCAATCGCCGGTTGCTTGCTCAGTGGGCGGAGACGTGAGACCTCCAGAGTCCGCGGATGCTGCCACCCCCTGGCTCGTCTCCGTTTCTGGAATAGACCTGAGGCACGAGTCTGTAGCCGGATCCACTCCTCGAGCCTCATTTGTTTAGATCTTATTTTCGTCCTTCGCCATGTTGTTCCCACGAGAATGGGGGAAATACTGTCCACAACATCAGAACCCCCTGTATGGTGCAAGGCGGGTTACTCTGGAGGGTTTCCCGGTACTCCAGAGGTTCCGTTCACGATACTATCCCTAGGCACGGGTCACGTGACACCGTGGATTGGGGGAGTTTTATCGACCTCCACGTCTAGATCCGTCATGTTTAGTTATAAACAGGGTCACCTTATGCAGGATGCGTCTCTTCACCGGGAATGGCGGTCTTGGAGAAGTAGGGGTTAATCATGTAGAGGTGAAATACTAATTGTTTTGTAATTAAGCAATCAAAATGAAATTTGGTGCACAAGTAGCTGTTCATTACCTGATTGTCTGGATTATTTGTGAGTAAGGTTGCTTCAGAAAAAAGGGAAGAAATAGTGGGTTGATTGGGGAGACTGGCACTTTGCAATATTAAAAATCGAGGAATATATCCTTTCAGAAGTTTATGGGAACAGGAATGCGCATATCTTCTTTATAGTCAAGTCATGGACCATAAATTCATTTAATGAGAATGTCTTTCTGAGGAAAGTAAATGATCACAGTTATGTGTAAATTATGATTCAATTTGCAGCAGTATTTACTTACATGATAAAGGATTAGCAGAACAATCAATCAATCAAAAATAGGCTTACTCTTGTCTCTTGAGTTGTGTGTAAATTATTATTGTTTTTATTTATTTTTTACTTTAACGTCGGCCTATTTCCGCGGCTATGGCCAATCACTGACGCCAATGAGCAGTTTCACCCCACTATCCTGGAAATTTTGCCGAACCCCTGCCTTTCTGTAAAGAGGGTAGGGATATTTAACGCGCCTAACATTGCATGGACACGGGACCGACGCCTTTACGCCCCTTCCGAAGGGTGGAAGGTGCAAACATTCAACTTGCTCAAATACAATGCCAGAACCTCGGTTCATGTTAATTTATTACAGTTGGTACTGAAAAAGTGAAAGGGATACCCTGAGAATCGAACCCAGTACCCTTCGGTTCAGAGGCACACGTTCTTACCCCTGGTCCACAGGGGCTATGGTGTAAATTATATCTACTTTACAAATGGTTTGGCTATTAATTAAAGTAATTAACAATTAATCTGTTAGGTTTAGTGTAAATATAGAATGTTAGCAATTATTTTGTGGTAAAAATAGTCCGAAAAGGTTTAAAAACCAACGACTTAATGATAGTGTCTTATAATTTCCCGAACCCCGAACCCCCTTTACATTCCATACTCCAAGACTTCAGGTGCGCCTTGTCACCCCAGTTAAAAAGCTGAAATTACGCCTATGTGGGACGCCCCCTCGTAGGAAGTTTACGTTCACTAAGTGCGTATGTACTTTACAACATAACCTAGTTAAAAACAATAATTTGATATAGTTACGCAGAACTATTTTCTATTTAAGTAATATTATCTTCAAAATAAACAAAGTCAAAAGCATTTTGTGTAATATATTTTTGTAGTTTAGCAATTAGAAGCACATAAATAAATATTTATAAGTGTTTTAATAAACGTGACCTCATCTTTTCTACAGTTCTTTTATTATTACTCAGCGTATTCAACGGATTTTTTTTCACACAATTATTACTTTTACTAATATCTTTCGCACCAATGTCATAAAGGGGCAGACAAACCATTGCACTTATTATGGTTGCTACCAATATTTCTTCATCCGCTTCTATTTTGACGTTTGACATACTATTTCCACTTCTTCTACATCCTTGAATCTTCTCAAGACCCCTTTCTATTACATAAAGTCCTGACATATTTTATTTTAATATTTATTTATTTATTTAGTCTCAGTTCCAAACAGGCTGTAGCCGAACGACTGGAAAAAAATACAATGTAACATATGATTTAGCCTTAACCCCAAGTCTACTGTTAACATCAAAATTCACGAGAACACTACTGCCATACAACAGTAAAATCCAATAACTCTAAATTTGAAGACTATATGCATTCTCGCAACAATTAGAACCGAAGCTTTAGCCCCTACTTTGTTTCTTCTCCACATCAATGACCTCCTCTCTAGCACATCCAACCCAATTCACAGTTACGCGGACGACAGCACCCTTCACTCAAATATACAATATACTAAGCCTGTTTCTTTAGCCCAACTAGATGAGGATCGCAGACTCATGGAGGATTCTGTCTCCGTGGATCTCCAAAGAATATTAGACTGGGGAAGTAGAAATCTTGTACAATTCAACCCCACCAAAACTCAGTCTTGCTGTCTTACTCATAAGAGATACACCAGCCCTAGACCCATCACAATGAACAACCAAGTTATCCAAAGTAATGAGTCCTTTTCACTTGTTGGCATTTCTGTGGATCGAGGTCTCAATTGGCACCAACATGTCACTTCAATTGCAGAATCGGCTGCTAAGAAACTAGGCTTCCTCTTCCGGGCTCGCAAATACTTTTCACCGGCTAATCTCTATACCTTATATACTTCACAAATAAGGCCAAACCTCGAATACTGCTCCCACATCTGGGGTGCCGCTGCCGCTTCTACACTCGCTATCCTGGACTTCATTCAGAAGAGAGCTATACGTCTCATCGGTGACCCTACACTCACCCAAAGGCTGCCATCCCTTGCCCACCGACGTGCCGTTGGTGACCTGTCTCTCTCTTTTATAGATATCTGCACGGGCAGTGCTAAGAGGAGCTTTCTTCCATAGTTCCTCCACCTGCTGTCCCCAACAGATCTACCAGGGGAATAGAGCGAATGCATCCTTTTACTGTCCAGGTCTCCAGACATAGAACATCTTGTTATGCCCGCTCTTTTGTCCCGAGGACTTCCAAGTTATGGAATTCTTTGCCGGCACATGTTTTTCCTTCTCCTCCGCACCTCCAAACCTTCAAGTCCAGAATTAACAAGTTGCCCCTTTCCCCCTTGTCGACACCCACGGTACGATAGTATTTAGGCAGTAAGCCCTCGTGGTGTGTTGTCGAAATTTAAAAAAAAAAGACCGGTTTCGCTCTCATTAAAGCTCTTCAGTACGGCATACTAATTGTAGCAAAAATGCACCAAAAGTAATACGGCTATAGTATAGCCAGCCTTAAAATACTCAGTTAGTGGTGGACGTGCCGCCACCTAGTTGCGGAACCAAGTAGCGGTCTACGGTTCTAATTGTTGCGATAATCCATCTAATCTTACATACTTTGTCCCTATATTAGGGTAGAAATGGGCCAGGGCTAACAATTTACTAAATTATTAGTTAGTTGTATACAGTCTCTATTTTTTAACACTTTGTGTTATTTGGAGCTGGCGTGACAACATACTACTTGGTTCCGCAACTAGGTGGCGGCACGTCCACCACTCACTGAGTATTCTAAATTTGAAACTTTTCAATACGGAAGTCCAAAGTTTTTATATTTTGACTGAAAATAGTTTTTTCATTAACCATAATTAATTTTTCTGATCCCACAGAGCAAATAAAGTTTTCACTGTTCTTTATGAGTATTGGGTACTCATGAAATTGTTTCAGTTGAAATGTTTATTAACAAATTTTGCGTTACTTGGTCAATCAAACTTACAATATTACAATAGTAAAAAGTCTGGACGCAGCATGGTAGTGAATTTTTATTAAACGCTTCAAATTTGAATAACTCAATTTTCTATAAACTTAAAAAGTTGAATTTGGTTTGTAGTAAGGTCTTTCCTAAGACAACGTATCCACCAAATTTCATTGAAATAAGTTTGTAATTTTCGGAGAAAAATTTTTTTTTCGAAAGAAAACTCAAAATTTGAATAACTCAATTTTTTATAAACTTAGAAAGTTGAGTTTTGGTGAGTAGTAAGGCCTGTCGCAAGGCAACATATACATCAAATTTTATTAAAATAACTTTGTAATTTTCGCAAAAAAAAAAAATTTTTCGAAAGTAAACTCAATATTTTCCTGGAAAACCTTGTTGGATTTTCCTGGCTAACGAACTCATCCAAGCCATTAATAAAGGAAAGGTACTTGCCGAGTTTCATCGAAATCGGTTAATTATTTTTTGAGTTATCGGTTGGACATATATATATATATATATATATATATATATATATATATATATATATATATATATATATATATATATATATATATATATATATATATATATATATATATAAACATATACAAATTGAAACTGACCCCGGATATGGGTTCTAGGGGTCCTAGTTCGCGCTCACTTGAAAGAATTTTAGCAAAGTCTCACCATCGATACCTCTCTATTAGTGAATTTTTTTCAATAAAAATTCACTAAAACCAGTAAGTCCACTTGCAGATTTTTCTCTTTCGCTAGCCATCTATTTTCCAAGTGAAAAAGCACCCAAGTCGACTTACACTTTTTTAAATCAATATAATCTAATTTTCATTTAAGTATGTAGGGCTTGTAGTAATTGAAAACATATTTTTTCATAGGTAAATTCACTTAAGTTGAGTTGCTTTATATAACTTTACAATAATTTTTTTTAATGACGCAATGTTCATTTTCTATTAGTAACATATGTGGTTATATTATCAAATTGACTTATTAAAACACGGGGCTTAAACATCGCCCACTTTACATAAATTGGTATTAGTACCTTTTCAATATTAACAATTACAAAATATAAATAATAATAAAAGGCCAACCTGTATATGTTCAATGTTCATAATTGTCTGTAAAGATCTGTTTTAACAGTGCAATGATAATGGCTTAAGATATGAGAACGTCTATCTTTAAAAAGTATAGTTTGCGGGTTGAATATTTAGACAGACGCCATTCAATTGATTAAAAAGTTATAATAATACATTTATTCAAAATCTTTCCAGCAAGTGCTCGTGGGTGGTTTTATTAAGAAATGGCAACTATTCAGTTGCTTGTTATTTTGTTATAATTTTTAAGTGAAGTATTACACAGGTAGTTGCAAAAACATATACTTACTAAAAAACATAGATGGTAAGTATTAAAAAAATTAACATACGATATAAAAATATTTATATATTTTGCTATTATTCAGTAGTAGCTGACAATTTCCTAAATCTTCTATGTCTTCTGCAGAAGCCAGGTTTTTCCAATAAAGCTGCTTTCTCAGTGGAATTTAAAGAACTAACTAGTTTATTATGGTACCCTTTTTTAGAGTTTATTCCTCTATTGCATTGCATGTTTTCAGGAAAATTTTGATTTTTCAAGGCGGACATCACACAGCATTCATTTTCAAAATCACACCTATAATGTCTCCTATTCGATCTCTTTCTAAACTTTTCCTAAATCCTCTATGTCTTCTGCAGAAGCCAGGTTTTTCCAATAAAGCTGTTTTCTCGGTGGAATTTAAGGAACTAACTAGTTTATTATCGTACCTTTTTTAGAGTTTTTCCCTCTATTGCATTGCGTGTTTTCAGGAAAATTTTCATTTTTCAAGGCGGATATCACACAACATTCATTTTCAAAATCACACCTATAATGTCTCCTATTCGACCTCTTTCTAAATTGGACGCATTTCATCTCATTGAGTTTATGAGAAGCGTACTCTTTTTAGTGAATTTTCTTTTAAAAATCAACTAATGAGAAGATCGCGACTTTTGAATTTAAAAAAAAAATTCTTCAAATGATTGCTATTTAGAACCCCTGGAACCCAAATCCGAGGTCAGTTTCAGACTTTATATGTTTATATATATATATATATATATATATATATATATATATATATATATATATATATATATATATATATATATATATATATATATATATATATATATATATATATGAGTCACACCAACAACTCAAAAAATAATAGACCGATTGTGATAAAATTTGGTAAATACATTCCTTTCGCGAGTCGCTTGGATATAAGTTCGTTAGCCAGGGAAATCGGACTAGTTTTTCATGGAAAATTATGTGTTTTCTTTTTTATATCACCGGAAATAACAAAGCTATGGTAACTAAATTTGGCAAGCTGGTTTATGTCATAAAAATAAAGCTAAGTACCAAAATTTGAATCCCTACGTTAAAAGCAAAAGAAGTTATAAGCATTATAGCTTTTCTTCTTAAAACGTCAAAAAGTCGCAATTCAAAACGTCAAAATTGACATGTTCTAAATAAATAACTTGAAACTAACATAACGGGTGATGTAGCAGAAATTTTGTAAGAAGTGTGTTCTATAAAGCCTTAAATTTTAGCTTCAGCCACCATTATTCTTCATTTTATTTAAATATTTGCAGAAAATAAATTTCAAATAGACCCTTTTTCTCATGCTTTAGCTGTGGTTTCAACTATAGGGTTATAATACATTAAGAAAAACTTTGTACCTACCCCTTCTTAAGCACATTGCGCGCACGAATGCAGCAGTGTGATATACACAAGGAGAGCAGAAAGATAAAATGTATGTATAATATGTGATTAATAAATTAAACATTGCTTTCTTCTAATTAGACGAGCGTCTCGCGACAGTAAAAACTTTGATGAGTTTTTTGTCGTTTTAACGAAATAAAAGACCTCCCTGACTTTGCACGCAATCTTCCCAACTGACCTTCCTGACCTGCCCTGACATCAGTTTGCCTAATCAAAAGCTAAAAGAAGTTGAAAGAGAAAGGAAAAGTTCATTATGCTTACATAACCTTGATATATGGCAGGGTTGATTTTCCTTCTCTTTTTAGCTTTTAATTAGGCAAACTGATGTCAGGGCAGGTCATAAAAGTCAATTTGTAGGATTTTTTGTAAAACCACGTTAGGGAGGTCTTTTATTTCGTTAAAACAACAAAAAACTCATCCAAGTTTTTTACTGTCGCGAGACGCTCGTGTAATTAGACAGCAGGATTGATTCCCAGTGTGACGGGTAATATATTAATGTCAATGTAAAACACATATTAATCTACGGTCGAACATATGTATGTATACGGATGGGTACATACGTTCATACTGAATATTAAACTTCGGTTTTAGGGAATTATCTTAAAAATTTCTTCAAATGAGCGCTAATTAGGCCCCCTAGAACACATACCCGGGGTCAGTTTGAATTTATATATATATATATATATATATATATATATATATATATATATATATATATATATATATATATATACTTGTATCACACCGATAACTCAAAAATTAATGTGCTGGCTTTGATCAAATTTGGTGCGTACCGTATTTCTGCAAGTAGCTTGGATAAGTTCGTTAGGATAATCGGCCCGGTTTTTCCCCGAAAATTTTGTGTTCCTTTGGGAATATTTTTATATCTCCGGAAATAACCAAGTTACGGCAACCAAATTTGGTGCGCGGGCTTAGGTCGCAAAAGCTAAACCACGTTGCCCCTGTGGGTCCGGGGACTAACTAAAAGAATAGGCCCATCGTAACTCCTGCCTGTCGTACGAGGCGACTAATCGGAGTCACGCAGGTGGTAGTGGAATTTTCCTTTACGTGATAGTAAAGGATGTTTTTACGCCCGAGGAGGTACCACCCCATATATCAAGGGGCCGATGAAGTCCCAACGGACGTTTCCGGTTCTGGTGTATGAGTCGGTTTCCCTTATAAGCAAAAATGAAGATAGCTCCTCCTTGTACAAAAGATTCCGGAGGTAAAATACCCCTCCATTCGGATATCCGGAAGAGGGGTGTATAAAGGGCGCCAGTATCGAGATTTAACATATCCTTCTCGAATATATGTGGCTTAAATTCTAACCTGAACTCCTTCCACAATTTCATCCAGGATAATAGGCCCCAACTCATCTTCCTCACCGAAACCCAAATCAATGCCAAAACAGCCACTAATCACCTTAATTTCCTGGGGTATGAGCTCCTTACTTCCTTTAGGTTGCATGGAGGCGTGTGCGCATACGTCCGTAGCAATCTACCCTGCACCAGACTCCCCAATTTAGAAGCTGGAAGAAAAGACATAATATGGATAAAACTCTCTCTCTCTCAGGGCTGCAACTAAATTCATCTGTTGCATTTACCGGTCACCTTCTGACAACAACTTTGTCCAGCTCTTTCTGAATATCCTTCCCCCGAGGTCACTATTCTTGGTGACTTCAATGTCCATAATAATGAATGGCTAGGATCTTCAAAGACCGATCCACAAGGGAGAGCAGCGGAGGTCTTTGGAGTCAGCAATTCTTTAGATATGGTTCAGCAACCTACTTACTTTCCTCGCTTCCCAACACAGAGCTCAAATCCTTTAGATCTCCTTCTTACTACAAATCCTGACTGCATAAGATATCAGTCACCGCCCCCCTTGGTCGCTCAGACCACGGCATGGTCACTGCTTCCTGTGTAATGCAACCCGAGGTCACACAGTCATCACACCCACGTATCGTTTGGCACTACAACTCCGCGAAGTGGGACGAAATGCGATATTACTTTTCCTCATTTCCATAGGCGTCTGTCTGCTTCCCTCATCCTTACTCCACTGATATCTCGCAAAACATCACCGAAATGATCCAAGCTGGCATGGAATTATTTATTCCACGTACACAGAAAACCTCTTCAGCCACTCAAAAGCCCTGGCTCTCTAAATCCTGTGACAAGGCCAGACTTGAAAAGGTCAAAGTTCACAAAAGCCTTCTACACAACCCCAGCCAAGAAAACCGTTAAGCATTTAACGATGCAAGAAATACGGATTATGTAGAGAAAATGCTGCAAGAAGAGTCTTTTACAAACCCTTGCGTTTTAGCTTTCACCATCATTGTCCTTCATTTTAGTAAAATATTTCCATAACATTCGTTTGCAATATACCCTTTTTCTGGTGCTTTGGCAGTAGTTCTAGTTATATAGCTTAACGTTCAATGGTCTATAATTTTTAGCGAATTTTCATAGAAGTAATTCTCTATATTGGAGACCGCTTCTTTTGAATTTTATATTATTGCATTTTAGAATTTTTTATTAAATTATAATCCATGTTTGTAGGAAAAAAATTTGTTAGCGTTCATCGTTTTCAAGTTATTTCAATTGTTTTGCAACTTTTCACATTTTTGGCACATATCAAAAATTATGATACGGCGGTTTCATGCCATCTGCTTCAAATTTTGTATAACACCCCCTATAACTACTGACACCAGTTTTGCGAATATTTACTTTTAGAATCGCATACCATGATTCGATCAGATTATGTCATCATTTAGCGAATTTTCAAAGAACAATATTAAAATAGTTAAATTAACTTTGGTACAAAAGGTTTAACAGTCTGTAATTCTTAGCCAATTTTCGTAGAAAAAAATCATTAATGAGGAAACCGCGACTTTTGAATTTTAAGAAGATTTCTTCAAATGAGCGCAAACTAGGCTATCTAGAATCCATATCCGGGTATAGTTTCAGTTTTTATCTGTTTACATATATACAGGGTGACGATTATATTATACAAGATACGAGAAAAAGTTATATACCTACGTTAATTATAAGGTGTCTTGAGCTGCATCTTATAAAATTATTTTGACAATCACAGGGTGGTCCATAATAAGTCGTTGGTGATACTTACAAATTTTTTTTAGAAAACCCTTCTATTATTGCATTTTTGCATTTTTTATCGAAATATAATGCATGTTTGTAAGAAAAAATCGAGACGCAGTAAGTGAGTTTTGGTAGCGAATTTTGATTAAATGCTTCAAATTTTAATAACTCAATTTGCTATTAACCCAGGGGTGTTGGCTAAGAAACCAGTTTTCTCGAAAAAATTTTAAGTTTATTTTCGGAAAATTTTTGCACATTTTCAAACAATAAGCTATTTTGATAAAATATAGTACATTGTTTCTACTATATAGGTTATTCATTAGAGAGACATATCTGCTATTAAAAACATTTTTATGAAAATTCACTTCCATAACGCACTTGCTGCGTGCAGACATATATATATATATATATATATATATATATATATATATATATATATATATATATATATATATATATATATATATATATATATATATATATATATATATATATATATATATATATATAACAAACGAGCCAAATACTTTTTTCAGTGCATTTAATTTTATTGGTTAAAAAAAAGAGAAGAACTATTTTTTCTGGATGTTTTACCTTTCTAAAAGTACGGAAATAAAACTATTAATCACAATTTCTATATATAGGTGCACAAAAGTGCTGTCACACATAAATTAAGGTGGATTCTCAGAAGGTTCGTCCCTAATACACGGCTTAAGAAACTATTTTTACATTGTAAAAGTCAAGACAAGCTATCTCTCTCGTGTCGGCATCTACAGAGACGAGAATCTGTAGGGGATGCAACGGCAATATCCGTAGTGGAATTTTCCACTGAAACCTCTATAAATGCAAGGTTGAAACAAAATGACGCTCTATTATGACCCCCGTGATACACTGCTCCAAAAAAATATAGCACCACTTTCGGAGATTTTTCTTATTTGTCCATAGTCCACAACGTGTAAATAGCGAACGTCAATGATTTTCAATTTAAATATACGGATGATTATAATAGGGAAAAGCCTTAAAAGTCTTTGACGCAGCAAGTGCGTTATGGTAGTAGATTTTCATAGAATCTTTTTCAAATTGAAATGCGTATAACTTTTTTGTCTTGTAACATAGAATTATAATTTTACGTAAACATATGTACCAAATTCGATTATCATAGCTTTGTTATTTTGGAAGATAAAAATTTTTTTCGAAAGAAAACCCAAAATTTTTCCGGAAAACCTGGTCAGATTTTGCTGGCTAACGAACGTATCTAAGCCGCTTAGAAAAGAAAGGTACCTGCCAATTTTTATCAAAATCGATCTATTATTTTTTGAGTTATCGGCATATATATATATATATATATATATATATATATATATATATATATATATATATATATATATATATATATATATATATATATATATATATATAATTAGGTATCCAACCGATAACTCAAAAAATACTACCACTGATTTGGACCAAATTTGGGAATTACCCTTATTTTGGTAATGGCTTGGATGATTTCGTTCATCAAATCTTAACGGCCAATTTTTCTTAAGAAAAAAAAATAGAACATATTTTTTAAAACGCAATCTCTCAAATTTTCTAAGTGATTGAAACTGAAATCCACAACTTAAAAGAACATAGACAGACATGGTTGTGTACCAATTTTCAAGTCGTTTGATTAAACGGAAATAAAGTTATTCGAAATTAATAATAAACTTATCCTCGACATCACTTCAGATTCTGTAATGCAATATCTACAATGTTGGACAAAGACATAGGACGTTATCTTTTTTTATTTTTTTTATTACAACACATCACGAGGGCTTCCAGCCTTAATACTATCGTACCGTGGGTGTCGACAAGGAGGAAAGAGGCAACTTGTTAATTCTGGACTTGAAGGTTTGGAGGTTCGGGGGAGAAGGAAAAACATGTGCCGGCAAGGAATTCCACAACTTGGAAGTCCTCGGGACAAAAGAGCGGGCATAACAAGATGTTCTATGCCTGGTGACCTGGACAGTAAAAGGGTGCATTCGCTCTGTTCCCCTGGTAGATCTGTTGGGGGCAGCAGGTGGAGGAACTATGGAAGAAAGCTTCTCTGAGCAGTGCCCGTGCAGATATCTATAAAAGAGAGAGAGAGAGAGAGAGAGAGAGAGAGAGAGAGAGAGAGAGAGAGATGTCACCAACGGCACGTCGGTGGGCAAGCGATGGCAGCCTTTGGGTGAGGGTAGGGTCACCGATCAGACGTGTAGCTCTCTGAATGGAGTCCAGGATAGCGACTGTAGAAGCGGCAGCAGCACCCCAGATGTGGGAGCAGTTTTCGAGGTTTGGTCTTATTTGCGAAGTGTATAATGTATAGAGATTAGCTGGTGAAAGTATTTGCGAGCCCGGAAGAGGAGACCTAATTTCTTAGCAGCCGCTTCTGCAATTGATGTGACATGTTGGTGCCAATTGAGATTTCGATCCACAGAGATGCCAACAAGTGAAAAGGACTCATTACTTTGAATAACTTGGTTGTTTATTGTGATGGGTCTAGGGCTGGTGTATCTCTTATGAGAAAGAAAGCAAGACTGTGATTTGGTGGGGTTGAATTGTACAAGATTTTTACTTCCCCAGTCTAATATTTTTTGGAGATCCACGGAGATAGAACCCTCCATGAGTCTGCGATCCTCATCTAGTTGGGCTAAAGAGACAGGCTTAGAATATTGTATATGTGAGTGGAAAGTGATGTCGTCCGCGTAACTGTGAACTGGGTTGGATGTGCTAGAGAGGAGGTCATTGATGTGGAGAAGAAACAAAGTAGGGGCTAAAGCTGAACCTTGAGGAACTCCTGCATTAATTGGATACTGTTTAGAGGAATGGCCATCCACGACAACAGAAATGCTCCGGTTGGAGAGGAAATTTGCTGTCCACGTAGAGTTTTGGTGGTAGGCCATAGGCCGGTAGTTTATTAAGCATCGCTGCGTGCCAGACCTGGTCGAATGCTTTGGATATGTCTAGAGCGACAATATGGGATTCGCCGTGTAGTTCCATAGACTTGTTCCAAGAATGGGTGACAAAGGAAAGGAGGTCGGCAGTTGATCTGCGCTGACGAAATCCATACTGCCTGTCGTGGATTAGACTGTGTTTTTCAAGAAATTTTAGTAATTCGGTGTTTATATACTTTTCCATCACTTTAGAGAGGACTGAAAGGAGAGAAATAGGCCTGTAGTTACTAGGAAGCGCTTTCGATCCTTTCTTGGGGACGGGTTGTACTCGAGCAGTTTTCCAGTTACTAGGGAATATGCCTCTATTGTAAGATGTCTGTGCTGCCATGCTATTTAAATCAATCGTAGATAAAAATCTAAACACTGGAAGTTATTGCAACATGTCAGACTGGAGAGCATTGTGAAACATACGACAGAGCCGCAATCTCGGTGTAGGACCAGGTAGTATGTTGTCACGACTCACGAGCTCCAGTTTACACAATATTTTATAAATAGAGCTGTATACAAAGTTTGCGTCGAAAAGCGCTAAATTTTAGCATGCGAATGTATACTAATAAATGTAAAATTTAATAACAGTGATTAAATGTGTTTAAAATCAATCTAGAACGATGTTTTATTATGTATAAATATTAAGCTTCCCATTCTTCACGTTCACGGTATTTAAAATTAAAAGCCATATCTGTTTCTCTCCTAGTTTAATCTGAACACGCGTAGCTATTTGTTCGCTGATGCTAATTGCTAATACCTTATTAGGATCTTATAACATAAAACAACTAGGTATCTATATTCTAGGGTTAATATAAATAGTAGGTAAATAATAACCCAACTTTTAATTTTAACTCAACTTGAAGAAAATTACTGTAGTAGTATATTATGATTGTAACATCCACTAAAACAAATATGAAAGTGATAGGTAAACTGCATGTAGATTGTAGATATTGTATGTATTACCTGGTGAACTCTATACAGAATTCACTGGTAGGTATTGCAAGAAATATACCTACCTTAAACTAATACAGTAAGTACTCATAATATCTAAGTAGGTAAGGCTAGATTTATTCTCACAACAATTAGAACCGTAGACTGGTTTCACTCTCATTTGAGCTCGTCAGTACGGCATACTAATTGCAGCGAAAATACACCTATAAAGTAATACGGCTAAAGTAGCCAGCCTTCCAACACTAAGTGAGTGGTGAGCGTGTCGCCACCTAGTTGCGGAACCAAGTAGTATGTTGTCACGCCAGCTCCAAATAACACAAAGTGTAAAAAAATAGAGGCTGTATACAACTAACTAACAATTTAATAAATTGTCAGCCCTGGCCCATTTCCACCCTAATATAGGGACAAAGTATGTAAGGCTAGATGTATTCTCACAACAATTAGAAGCGTAGACCGGTTTCGCTCTCATTAGAGCTCGTCAGTACGGCATACTAATTGCAGCGAAAATACACCTTTTTTGGATGGAGGAGGGGAAAATGCTCATGCAGATCCCATTCACGGCCTCGTAGGTTCCGTGGGATATCGAGGTACTGTGAGACTTTACTCACTAAAACCCCCTCCCTGGGAGTACCGGACCTTAGTCCATACCTCCGTCGGAAAGAACTACACACAATGACTTTTTGGGTATGAATGTTTCCATTCTGTTTTTGCCGCGGGGGCGTTTCGCGGGTAAGTATAAGCTTTGGACGCTTATCCTTATGTGGAAGTTGCTCGTCGTAGTCGGTGGCACTACGGAGAAGAGCATTTGGGTGAGAAGCGGCTTTTGCGAACTGGGTGGTGGATAATTGAGTTATAAACTCAAGTATCGAAGGCATTTCCAGATCAGAGTGAATCTGACTGTTTCGGACAAACCATGGCGCTCCGGTAACCATTCTCAGAATTTTGTTCTGGATGATTTGAAGAGTCTTGATGTGTGTAGCGGCCGCGGTGGCCCATGCAGGTGATGCATAGGTCAAGGCTGGCCGGATGATGACTTTGTACCTGACCAACTTGTTGTTCATGGACAGTTTGGAATTTCTATTTAGAAGTGGGAACAGCTTCGAGATGAACATCGAGGCATTTTTTCGGGAGTGATCGACATGGGGGCGCCATGTTAAGTGTTTGTCGAGGAAAACCCCGAGGTATTTGGCGGAATCTTGCCAGGGGATTAGACGGTTGTCTAATGAAACGTGATCGTGAGGTGTGTGTCTCTTCTTGGAAAATAGGACAGCTGAACATTTATCGGGGTTTATGGCTAGAAGGGATTTCCTATACCATGATTGCAGCTCGACTACGGCGGTCTCAAGTCGTTCGGTTATTATCCACGGCTGAGTGGAGCTGCTGAGGATGGTAGGGTCGTCTTCGTACAGTGCGTATATCACGTTTGGGGGGGCTGTCGGAATGTCTGCGACAAATATATTGTACAGCAGAGGAAAATACACCTATAAAGTAATACGGCTAAAGTAGCCAGCCTTCCAACACTAAGTGAGTAGTGAGCGTGTCGCCACCTAATTGCGGAACCAAGTAGTATGTTGTCACGCCAGCAAAGTACATACATTCCTAGTTAAAATTATATAAACAGATGTGTAGGTTAAATTATTACAATTTTAATTTTAAAATTTTGTTAGTTTATATTTATTTCATTTTCTAAAATATGGATAATTACCGCAATAGTAAATAAGTGTTGAAAAGAGTTTAAGTGCGTTATGGTAGCAAATAAAAATATTTCAAATGGTGATAACGCAATTTCCCATTAAACTAGAATCTTCAATTTTGATTCATAGCAAAACCTATATAAAAGCAGCGTGGATACTAAATTTAAAAAATAACACAATGAGCTTCACAGATAATTACAAATTTGTTTTAAAAAACCTTTTTTGTTAGTTTGTTTGCAGAAACTGGTTCGATGGAGTTTATTAAAACCGTTCATTCACGCGATTAATAAGGAAAAATACTTACCTGTCACCTATAATTTCATAGATGCATTCCGTTTGTAAATAAAAATTAAATTTCGGTACATTTGCAGATTAGCACATTGAGCGTGTTTAGAAAAATCTTTTAGGAAATATGCTTAGAACCCCTTCGGGATGCCCAAGCCACAAGAATAATTTTTTGCAAACAGCCCACAAGAAATTACGGGACCACGAGTGAATAGGGGTGCTGGACGGAGAAGAATATAAAAAGGAAAGGTGAGCAGAAAGTGCGAAGGAAATAGCTTAGTTGGACGTCTTTATCCTATTTTGCAGCTATACCTCCTTAAAATCATGTTTACCGCACGCAGAATCTCTATATTCACCGCAGGTCCGGTAACTTTCTCAGAGGTTGCTTCAAAGGATTTTTTCTTGTTTACATTGTTATTGTTTATGTATCGAGAGTGATTGTAGGCATGCAGAAGAGAAAGCAGAACCTCCGCGACGAAGCAGCGAACCAAGTTGTTCAATATATGTTTAAATTGTTATGTCATTTCATTTATTTTTTTAAATATTTTTCCGAAAATGATTTTGAGGTTGCCTTGTTTGTCAGTCTTACATAGTAAGCTGCAATATTTTACCATTTTCAAGAAGTATGGATACAGCAACCGTAAATAAATGTTGGAAAGGGTCTGGGTGCAGCAAGTATGTTATGGTAGAAAATTTTAGTTAAAATATTTCAAATCCGATAGCTCAATAAACTTCCCATTAGCCTAGAATCTTCAATCTTGAACCATAGTAACACCTATGTAAACGCACCGTGGGTACTAAATTAATGAAAAATAACATAATGAGCTTCGCGGATAACTACAAATTTGTTTTAAGAAACCTTTTTTGTTGTTTATTGTTTGCAAAAACTGGATGGGTTGACTAAAACAAAACCATCCAAGCAATGAATAAGGAAAAATACCTGCCATATTTATAATTTGACAGGTACATTCCCTTGGTAAATAATTTTTTTCTGAAAAACTTTTGTAACTTTAATGAAATTTGTAACAATTTTTTTTAAAAGACACTTGCAGTACTTACATCCACCACAGACCAAGTCCTTCGTGTGGTGGAAAACATCACCGAAGGATTTAATAAAAACAAGTCAACTGGTGCAATATTTCTTGACATAGCTCAAGCCTTCGATAGGGTTTGGCATGCGGGCCTCCTAAACAAACTTCTATCATTTAATTATCCTCTCCCTTTGATTCTGCTAATCAGGTCATACCTGCCACAGAGGAAGTATGAGGTCAAACTATTATCGTCAAAATATTATCTGGGAGCCAGATCTAGAACGTACCCAGCCACGGCTGGTCTCCCGCAGGGTTCTGCTATCTCCCCTCTGCTATACAATATATTTGTCGCAGACATTCCGACAGCCGCCCTAAACGTGACATACGCACTGTACGCAGACGACACTACCATCCTCAGCAGCTCCACTCAGCCGAGGATAATAACCGAACGACTTCAGATCGCCGTAGTCGAGCTTCAAGCATGGTATAAGAAATCTTTTCTAGCCATAAACCCCGATAAATGTTCAGCTGTCCTATTTTCCAAGGGGAGACACACACCTCACGAACACGTTTCATTAGACAACCGTCTAATTCCCTGGCAAGATTCCGCCAAATACCTCGGGGTTTTTCTCGACAAATACTTAACATGGCGCCCCCATGTCGCTCACGCCCGAAAAAAGCCTCGATGTTCATCTCGCAGCAGTTCCCACTTCTAAATAGAATTTCCAAATTGTCCATGAACAATAAGTTGCTCATGTACCAAGTCATCATCCGGCCAGTCTTGACCTATGCATCACCTGCATGGGCCACCGCGGCCGCAACACACATCAAGACCCTTCAAATCATCCAGAACAAAATTCTGAGAATGGTTACCGGAGCGCCATGGTTTGTCCCAAACAGTCAGATTCACTCTGATCTGGAAATGCCTTCGATACTTGAGTTCATCACTCAACTATCCACAACTCAGTTCGCAAAAGCCGCTTCTCACCCAAATGCTCTTCTCCGTAGTGCCACCGACTACGATGAGCAACTTCCACATAAGCATAAGCGTCCAAAGATTATACTTACCCGATAACGCCCCCGCGGCAGAATGGAAACATTCATACCCAAAAGTCATTATGTGAAATCTTTCCGACGGAGGTATGGACTAAGCAGTGGCGTCTCCTGACCAAAATGTTCGGGTGTGCGGTAACGAGTTGCTGTTAGTGGTGGTTTTAAAAATTATTAACACTAAATGTACATATATATATATATATATATATATATATATATATATATATATATATATATATATATATATATATATATATATTCGACCTATATGGGAATGATACGTAGATAAATAAATTAATTTCCCACTGCAACACTAACAAATTAAAAAGTCACTTAAAACTTTAAAACACGAAAAGAACATGGAATTATTATCAAGCTCTTTTCTACACACAAATTTGTGTTAGCGTTATCACTTTTCGGAACGGGGTGAAAACTGTAAACAATAAAAGTAGTTCAATGTTAATATGGTACTAAATAATAAAATGTGTAAAAATCCTGGATGCAGCAAGTGCGTTATGGGTGAATTTTCATAGAAATGATCTGGCACAAAATATTTTATTATAACTTTTTTATCTTGCAACATAGAAATCTAAATTTTGGTGTATAGTTTAATTTTTATATCGTAAACCTACCTACCAAATTTGGTTATCTTATCTTTTTTATTTTTTGAGATACAAATTTTTTTCGAATAAAAACTCAAAATTTTCCCGGAAAACCTCGTCCGATTTTCCTGACTAACGAAATTATCCAATACATTTACAGAAGGAACGTACATGCCAAATTTTATCAAAATCGGCCGATTATATTTTGAGTTATCGGTGTGATACCTATATATATATATATATATATATATATATATATATATATATATATATATATATATATATATATATATATATATATATAGAGTTTATAGTTTATTGTTATATAAATAGTACAAAGCATCTTACAAATAAGTCTAAACTTGTGACTGCAAATGATGCAATTTTGACTAAATTTTAATCTAAATGTCAATTGTTCTAAAGTTCTGTCATCTGATTTCTAATCTCCAAAATTACCTCACCTCATTATTTACCATTACAATTTCTAGAAATATGGATGGTACTTGAAATCAGTTTCTTCATTCTAATCAAAAATTTCTATATTTTAAAACTTGACTCTAATTAAATTCTTATATATAAAAATTGAAACTGACTCCGGATATGAGTTCTAGGGGTCCTAGTTCGCGCTCATATGTAAACAATTTTTCAAAATTCAAAAGTCGAGATCTCCCCATTAGTGAATTTTTTCTACGAAAATTTACTAAAATGTATTATAGTCTTTGATTCTAGAATACTGTGGTCCAGGCAAGCGCAGTTGTAATGTTTGTAAATAATGCTATCACAACGTTTGTTAAACCGGCGTTCCATTCATTTGTCTTGAGCGGTATTTTTACCGCTCACTGCAGTGTTAAAACGAATGGTATTTCCTTAATATTTTAAACACATGGGTGGGGAACTGTATTGTATACCAATACAGCTCTGTCGAGTGAAGTTGTTCGGAAATAACAACGCACACCTAACCCGAATTCATTCCCAGTTGCTATTGACCTACTCATATTTTCTGAATGAAGACGTGGTGCCGACTTCATTCCAAGTCACTATTAACCGACTATTTATGAAATCAAATACGTATATTAAATCGATTGTCATAACATATGTAGTGTATTAAGACTAATGGAAAAAGAAATAAAACATATTTAACTGTGCACATTTTAATTATATTTTAGGGTGTGCGGCGCACACCTAGCTCACTAGGAGAAACCGCCACTGGGACTAAGGTCCGGTACTCCCAGGGAGGAGGTTTTAGTGAGTACAGTCTCACAGTACCTCGTTATCCCACGGCACCTACGGGGCCGTAAATGGGGTCTGCATGAGCATTTCCCCCTCCTGTATCAACAAAAAAGTACTTACATATATCTAAGACCAAATTTTAATTTTTTAGCTCCGTATAATTTATTTATTTTCAAATAATCGCTAACTGGGACTCTAAAACCGATCTCCAAGGTCCATTTAAATTTAAATAATTAGTTTTAATAATATATCGTACTATTTGTGTACAACTCTTGTGAAAATTCACTACTATAACCCCCTTGCTGCGCCCTGAAATATTTTTAAAGAATTTTTTGATCAAAAATCGTAACGTAGCAACAGATTTTTATATGCAATTGCCATTAAGTCATATAAATTAATAAACTTTTCTTCTCTCTCAGGATGCACTCAACCAGCGAAACCGGTACAGAAAAGAAAACCAATATATGTGAAGCCAAAGAAACAGTCCCCACGTCTGTATTTCATAATATCCTGTTAAAACAGAAGAGAGAAAATAAGAAAAAAGCACTTTATGAAATGATGAAACTGGTTTTTTATAGTTTATAAAAACATTTGAATTATAAAATCAGCTGATCGTAAGTGACGTTGAATCTCGCCTGGTTTGTCAGACAGGCATATGTTTATTTTAAATTCAGATTTTATTGATTCGCGATGATTTGCAAATTTTGTATGAAAAAATTTATTGAAATATAAAAGTTTCCGGTGACCCTGAAACGCAACTATTACATAAAAGATACCAACTTATCAAGCATTTACAATATTATTGATATGAAAAAACATTATATATTAGTCCCATTTTGACCTATTGAAATTAAGATGATAACTGAATCATAATTTTATTGCAGTTTTATCTATTTGATATTGTGATGTAAACTTTTCCGTTTGTTTTTAGCTAATGTGTATCATCATCACAGTCTTAAGACGTTATTTCAACCATGACCCTCTACCTCCAACAGTTTTTTCACTTCTTTATGAATATAGAAAACATCGTACAATAAATTTTTTGTGGTGCGCTAACACCACTGGAAATGAATTAGTGGACAAAATAGCTAAAAGGGCAAGAATAAAAACACCATTCCAAAAAGTAGTGTCTCAACCAAAGCTCTCTACCACTAACAGTTCCATTTACTTCTTCATAAACATAGAAAACATTGTACCTTAAAAATTATTGTGTTGCAAAGGACACGCTAACATTACTGGAAATGAATTCATGGACAAAATAGCTAAAAGGCAACAACAAAAACACCGTCACAAGAAATAGTGTCTCAACTATAACCTCCCACCTCCAATAATTTTTTTCCTCTTCACAAACAGTAAACATTGTACAATAAAAAAAAATCTTGTGTAAACGGCGCGCTAACATAAGTGGAAATGAATTCGTGGACAAAATAGCTAAAAAGGCAACAATAAAAACACCATCACAAGAAGCAGTGTCTCTACTAGAGCTCTCTACCTTCACAAACACCTCATTCGGATCGGTAGTGGCAGCTGCCATGGAGCGTTAAATAGAGGAGATCTGCTGCAGGTGGATCGGTTCCATGCTCAGGGACAGGGCAGTGTTCACCTCACTCGCGGGAGGGACTCTGCTGGTGGGAGTCGCGGCGGGGTGTCCGCAGGGGAGCGTTCTGTCTCCCCTGCTCTGGTGCCTAGTGGTGGATGGCCTGATAGGGAGGCTCTCGCGAAGGTGGTACGAGGTACAGGGCTATACGGACGACATTGTTATCATAATCCGAGGAAATGTTACACAGTCAGTGTGGGAGCGCATGCAGACAGCACTGAAAGTGATGGAAAGGTGGACGGTTGGCCAAGGGCTCGGGGTGAGCCTCCAGAAAGCAACCGCGATACCGTTTACGAGGAGGAGGAAGTGGAAGAGCCAGAGAACTCTCACTCTATACGGTAGAAACATCCCAATGGCCAGGAAGGTAAAATGTCTCAGAGTCGTACTGGACTCTAAGCTAACCTGGAACGGTCATGTTGAAAAAATACTGCGTAAGGCAGTTATGAACCTAGCCGTCACTAGGCGGCTATATGGAAAAACGTGGGGACTAAGACCTAGTATGGCTCACGGGCTGTACACATGGGTGGTCAGACCATCGTTAACATATGCGGCACTGGTCTGGTGGCCTAAGGTGACACAATCCAGTGCCAAACAAAAACTAGGCAAGATCCAAAGGATGGCTTGCCTGGGCATCACAGGGACCATGACTTCAACCCCAACAGCCGCCATGGAGATGTTGTTGGATCTGCCCCCCCATACACTTAGTTATCATGGTGGAGGCCAGGCTAGGGCTATATAGACTAGCCTGCAATGGTAGACTGAAGATCAACCCATGCTTCAGGGATCACTGCAAAATTCAGGAGATCGTGAAGGAGCCCATGCTTGAAATAGGATCAGACCTCGCGAGCTTGCGAATCTGCAGGGAAAACTATTTTACAGTGGAAATCCCCGACTGCGAGGCATGGCGGGAGCAGACGCCGGGCTTACCTCGGGACACGCTCGTCTGGTTCACGGACGGATCCGGCCGGGAGCGTGAGACGGGGCAGGTGTTTATTCGAAAGGACCAAGTGTAAGTCATAGTATTTCCCTCGGAGCCCATGCAACGGTCTTTCAGGCCGAAATGTACGCGATCCTGCACTGTGTGCGGGAGAACAAGACGAGGGGCTACACCAACAAGCGGATCCTCATAGCCACAGACAGCCAGGCAGCCCTTAAGGCCCTAAATAGCCCACGGGTAAATTCCAGGCTGGTAAGTGAGTGCCGAGAAGAGACGATCGACCTGGCTGGGCCGAATGAGGTCACCCTCATCTGGGCGCCGGGTCACTCGGGAGTCAAGGGCAATGAAGAGGCTGACCGTTTTGCGAAGACAGGGTCAGCAGAACCATTTATGCGGCGAGAACCGGTTCTGGGCGTGACAAAGAGCACGGCTAGGGGAGCCATTAAGTCCTGGGTCAAAAACGAACACTAGGTGTACTGGGCAGACTGTCCAGGGCTCAGACATGGGAAGTCAGTAATTGACGAACCCAGTTGAAAGAGAGCTGTGGAGCTGATAAATCTTAGCAGATTACAGCTCAGAAATATAACAGGTCTCTTGACGGGACACACGGCCGACGGTTGCTGCATAAAATGAGGCGGTTCGAGGGGGACCTCGCATGGAGACTCTGCGGCGAGGGAGAGGAATCAGCACAGCACATCTTGTGCGAGTGTAAAGCTCTGGACCGTAAAAGACAAGTGATCTACGATCAGTCTAGACCGGAGATAGAGCATTATAAAACTTCACCCTACCAATCGCTGTGCAGACTAGTTCAAGGCACAGTGATTTTGGAATGGGTGGAATAGAAAAGACTAAGGGCATGCACAATAAGCCAAAGGCTGCAGTGCTATCGGGGCGGCAAAGACGCGGACGAGCCCTGAGGAAGAAAAAAAAGGTCTCTACCTCCAATAGTTTTTTCACCTCTTCATAAACATAGAAAACATTGTACAATAAAAAATTTCTGTTGCAAAGGACACGCTAACATAATTGGTAATCCATTCGTGGACAAAATAGCTAAAAAGACAACAATAAAAACACCATCCCAAGAAGTAATGTCTCAACCATAACCCCCGAACCATAACCCCCCACCTTCAACAGTTTTTTCACGTCTTCATAAACATAGAACATAGTCCCGAAGAAAGTGTACGGAGAATGTTCATACAATTTAATGTACCAAATACATCAGTTCACGAAATATTAAAAGAGCAATTACTACGCCCGTTCCATTTGATGCCGGTGAATTAGCTTCAAGGTGCTGACACCAACGCGAGCCTGGTTTTCTGTTAGTAGTTGCTGAATAGCCTTATAGCTGACGTAAGATTAGGTAAGATATTTTTTACAGATGAAGCATGTTTCACAAGAAATTGTGTGTTTAATGATCATAATTTACATGTTTGGAGTGATGAAAATCCAAAAGCTATTCGTCCGTCTTTTTTTTAACGGCAATTTTAACTTAAACGTGTGGGCAGGTATTGTTGGTGACAATTTAACCGGTCCAGTGGTTATACCTTCTCCATAAACTGGACCTGATTACTTGGACTTTATAAATAACAAATTTCTTCCATTTCTTAAAGACCTTTGTTAGCAAATTCGACAAGACTTAATTTTTATGCACGACGAGGCTCCACCCCATTTCACGCTTCCTGCAATGAACTATCTCAACTAAACTACCCTAGAAGATATATTGGTAAGGGAGAAAATACACCTACAAAGTGGCCACCTAGATCTCCTGACATCACGCCATTAGAATGTTTCTTATGGGGCAGCTTGAAAGAAAAAGTATACTGTACGCCTGTTGAAACCCAGACGGAATTATAAGAAAGAATAGTTTTGCTATTGTTATGTTGTTATATGTGACTTTGTTTCTTATTTGTTTGATCATTTTTTCATGTGTATGGTTTTGTGATTTAGTTTTGTCAATAATTCTGTTTATTTCTGTTGCTAATTGGTTTTTCAGTGGTTCTAAGTTTGGGCTATTTATTGAGTTTATTGCGTGTTGTGTGTCTACTATTATGTTCTCTATTGTAGTGAAAAGTTGGTTTTTATGTTGTTTTCTATGAATTCTTTTTCTTCTTTTGTGAATTTTGTGTCTGTTATGTTTATGAATCTATCCTGAAATATGTGGTGTGTTATGGTTGTTATGTTTACGTTATCTAGTTTGTTCTTCTTAAGGTTGTGTAGTTTTTTGTTTATTTTCTCTAATTTGTGTTTATAATCGGTTTTTATGTTGTTCATTATATTGTTATATGTTTGTGTCCATGTGTCATATTTCATCTGGTTTGCTAATAAGAGATGTAGTCTATATAATTTTCTTGTGAGTGTGGTTATGCTGCTGACATAAACAAAAACACAAGACTCGCCTCATTCGACATGATAAATATGTACACCAATTTACGAAACCACAAATATAATCGAAAATAAAATGCAAAATAACAACAAAAATAACAAATCGACGAAATATTAAACATCATATTAAAACAAAATTACTTTAAGTTCAACGGAGAATACTACATCCAAAAAGACGGACTACCAATGGGATCTCCACTATTAAGCATCATGGCACAAATATTACAACAGTTAGAAGATAAAATCAACACCATCATAAAAGAAACAGACCCAAACATCAAATGGATAAGATACGTCGATGATATATTAATAATATACGACAATAATAAAACCAACATAGACAATATCCTCTAAAAAATAAACCAAATCGACAACATAAAATTTACAATAGAAAAAGAATCAAACAACACCATAAACTTCCTAGATTTAACACTAATCAGAAAAGAAAACCAGATTGAATACAAAATATGCAGAAAACCTACACAAACAGACATCACTCTACCTAAACACTCAATACATCCATACACACACAAAATGGCCGCATACAGATATTTAATAAACAGAATGCTAATTGTACCACTCCATAATGACGAACGAAAAAAGGAGTACAACATCATAATACAAATAGCACACAGAAATAGATACAACAATAAAACAATAGAAAAGCTAGTAAAACAAATCAAAAACAAACAAATCAACAAAACCGAAAACAAAACACCAGAAACAAACACAAAATACACAACATTCACTTATAACCACTACATCAAAAAAATAACACAAACACTCAAACGATATGACATAAAAATGAGCTACAAAACCAATAACAAAATAATAAACAAAATAAATAAAAAACAAGAAAACAACTCACATGAATTAAACGGAATATATCAAATAGAATGTAACACATGCAATAAAAAATATATAAGAATGACAAAAAAATCAATAGAAACAATATTCAAGAAACATATAACAGCATTAGATAAAATCCACATACCTAGCTACAAATCAAACGTAGCTACACACATTCACAACAGAAAACACCAAAAATCAGATATCACCCAATTACAACTAATGAAACATACTAAAGACCACAAAAATGCAAATCTGGGAACAATACTACATTCAACAAACAAACAATAAGAAACAGTTAATGCCAGAACAAATCCAAGTACAAACATTCAAACAAAACTTAATAAAGGCCATACAGATATACAAATTATCAAACCACAAGTGATCAAGACAGGAGACCAATACACACGACACAGTCCGAAGGCACAACCAATCAGAGAACAGTAAACCGCCCAATAGAAGCTCAACGCCCAGGCGCCACGTACAATCTCAGACGTTGGTCACACAGGAGCGATCACAGTCAGTAGCGTGCTGATGATGAACCGGTACGGTTCAAAACTGCAGTCCACGTAAACCAATACAAAATCAGCAAACAAATTATATATATATATATATATATATATATATATATATATATATATATATATATATATATATATATATATATATATATATATATATATATATATATATATATATATCACACCGATAACTCAAAAATAATAGTCCAATTTTGATAAAATTTAGCATGTACCTTCCTTTTGGATAAGTTCTTTAGCAAGGAAAGTCGAACCAGGTTTTCCGGGAAAATTTTGGTCTTTTTTCGGAAAAAAAAATTATCTCAAAAAATAGAAAAGCTATGGTAACCAAATTTCGTAAGTTTACGATACTAAAAGGAAGCTATATAGCAAAATCCATATTTCTGTGTTAAAAGAAAAAAAGTTATAAAAAAATATTTGGTGATAGATCATTTCTATGAAAATTCATTACCATAACGCACTTGCTGCGTCCAGACTTTTTTAACGATACAGAGAATACTCCATCATTTGAGCCAGGGTAAGAAAGAAGCCTGTGGTGAATTTTTCAACCTGTAATTTTTTCCATAAACCAGAGAGATCGCGTATTGTTTAGACATAATATTTGTTGATGCTAATATCGCGATCTTTTAAATGACGACTTTTTTCTACGAAATATGGCTAAAACACAATTATAGAAGTGTTAATATTATTAACTGAACTGAAATGGGGGATTTTCGGGTAATTTTCAATTAAATCTGAACTTTGTAGGTGACGCATTCGATATAGGATGTAGTTATGGCTATTTTCTTTGTTAATATTTTATTACAATAATCATAAATTCCGTCAAGAAATGCATGATCGTGTTATTGATTGCCATTCACTTTTCATAATACTTTATCACTATTTTTAATTACTAATCTACATAGCAAACATAAAGAGAAGTTGCATAGAACTTTCAATAATTTTATTGACGTTAATATTAACATTGAAAAAACAAACAAGTCACTTATCAAATATTAAACTGTTTTACAACCAAGTCATGTTACGTATCTATCTTTAATCAGTCTATTTGAATGTTTAATTTCATTATTCAAATCTTAATTATAGGTCAAAAGTCTATCAGACTATTAAGGAAAAGTTTGTCACACAATTATCTATTCACATTTTAAATTTAGACGATTTATCTCCAAAAGATTTTTCTCTGGGTAACGAGCAGCAATAACAGCCGAAACGCTACAAGTGTGTTACAGCAGCGAATTTTCATAAGTTTTGTAATGAATAACGTTACTTTTTTATATTTCAACAACACACCACGACGGCTTACAGCCTAAATACTATCGTACCGTGGGTGTCGACAAGGAGGAAAGAGGCAACTTGTTAATTCTGAACTTACAGGGTTTGGAGGTTCGGAGGAGCAGGAAAAACATGTGCCGGCAAGGAATTCCACAACTTGGAAGTCCTCGGGTCAAAAGAGTGGGCATAACAAGATGTTCTATGTCTGGTGACCTAGACAATAAAAGGGTGCATTCGCTCTGTTCCCCTGGTGGATCTGTTTGGGGCAGCAGGTGGAGGAACTATGGAAGAAAGCTCCTCTGAACAGTGCCCGTGCAGTTATCTATAAAAGAGAGAGAGAGGTCACCAACGGAATGTCGCTGGGCAAGGGATGGCAGCCTTTGGATGAGGGTAGGGTCACCGATGAGACGTATAGCTCTCTTCTTGCATTTTTCATTTTCCATCGAAATATAATACATATTTGTAAGAAAAGAAATTCGGGACACAGCAAGTGCGTTATGGTAGCGAATTTTCATTAAATGCTTCAAATTTGAATAGCTCAATTTGCTATTAACCTATAAGGTTGACCAGGAAACCAGTTTTTTCGGGAACAATTTAAGTTTACTTGCGGAAATTTTTGTACATTTTCAAACAGTAAAGTTGTTTTGATGAAACATGGCATATTGTTTCTACTATATAGATTGATGGCTGCTTTCTTAAAAAAACATGTTTGCTATTAAAAACATTTTTATGAAAATTTACTACCATAACGCTCTTGCTGCGTCCAGAAGTTTTTTAGTTTTGAAAATGATATCCGTCATTTTATGCGCGACATTAAGGACTGTTGGTGGTTGAACATTTGGAGGTGGCTTGAGAGTAGAATTGCCGGCGAACAATGAGGCAAAAAGTTCAGCCTTGCCCAGGGCGGTAGAAACAATTGCAACCCTGAAACAAGAGGTGGGAACGTGCTCTTGCAGAAATTATTCCTAATAGATTTAGCAAGGGTCCAGAGGAGTTTGCTGCCGTTGGAGCATGAGAGGACTTTGTTTTTGATGTGGTTATTAAACGAGTTTTTTGCCTCAGAAAGAATGCGGACATAGCGGTTTCTTGCGTCGTTAAATGCTTGACGGTATTCTTGACTGGGATTGTGTAGAACCGTTTTGTGAGCTTTAACCTTTTCAAGTCTCAAGTCACGGTGAATTCCAGATTATCGCTCTAGACATATCCAAAGCATTCGACCAGGTCTGACACGCAGCGCTGCCTAATAAACTTCCGGCCTATGGCCTACCACCAAAACTCTGTACCTGAACAGCAAATTTCCTCTCCAACCAGAGCATTTCTGTTGTCGTGGATGGCCATTCCTCTCAACTGTATCCAATTAATGCAAGAGTTCATCAAGGTTCAGCTTTAGCCCCTACGTTGTTTCTTCTCCAGATCAATGACCTCCTCTCTAGCACATCCAACCCAGTTCACAGTTACGCGAACGACAGCACCCTCCACTCAAATATACAATATTCTAAACCTGTCTTTTTAGCACAATTAGATGAGGATCGCAGACTCATGGAGGGTTCTGTCTCCGTGGATCTCCAAAAAATATTAGACTGGGGAAGTAGAAATCTTGTACAATTCAACCCCACCAAATCTCAGTCTTTCTTTCTTTCTCATAAGCGATACACCAGCCCTAGACCCATCACAATGAACAACCAACTTATTCAAAGTAATGAGTCCTTTTTACTCGTCGGCATTTCTGTGGATAGAAATCTCAATTAGCACCAACATGTCACATCAATTGCAGAAGCGGCTGCTAAAAAATTAGGTTTCCTCTTCTGGGCTCGCAAATACTTTTCACCAGCTAATCTATATACCTTATACATACTACCTATATACATACTTCACAAATAAGGCTACACCTCGAATACTGCTCCCACATCTGGGGTGCCGCTGCCGCTTCCACACTCGCTATCCTGGACTCCATGGAGCTTTCCTCCATAGTTCCCCCACCTGCTTTTTTTTGTTCCCTCAGGGCTCGTCCGCGGCCTTGCCGCCCCGATAGCACCGCAACCCTTGGTTGATTGTGCATACCCTTAGTCTTACTCCACCCATTCCAAGATCACTGTGCCTTGAACTAGTCTGCACAGCGATTGGTAGGGTGAAGTTTTATATTGCTCTGTCTCCGGTCTAGAGTGACCGTAGATCAGTTGTCTTTTCCGGTCCAGAGCTATACACTCACACAAGATGTGCTGGGCTGATTCCTCCCCCTCGCCGCAGAGTCTGCATGCGAGGTCCCCTTCGAACCGCCCCATTTTGTGCAGGTGTTTCTTGACGGCCATGTGTCCCGTCAAGAGACCTGTTGTGTTTCTGAGCTGTCCTCTGCTAAGGTTTAGCAGCTCCACAGCTCTCTTTGAACTGGGTCCGTCAATTATTGACTTCCCATGTCTGAGCCCTGGACAGTCCGCCCAGTACACCTTGTGTTGGTTTCTGACCCAGGACTTAATGGCTCCCCTGGCAGTGCTCTTTGACACGCCCAGAGCCGGTTCTGGTCCCATAAATGGTTCTGCTGACCCTCTATTTGCGAGACTGTCAGCTTCTTCATTGCCTTTAACCCCCGAGTGACCCGGCACCCAGATGAGGGTCACCTCATTCTGCCCAGCCAGGTCGCTCGTCTCGTCTCGGCACTCACTCACCAGCCAGGAATTTACCCGTGGGCTACTTAGTGCCTTAAGGGCTGCCTGGCTGTCTGTGGCTATGAGGATCCGCTTGTTGGTGTAGCCCCTCCTCTTGTTCTCCCGCACACAGTGCAGGATGGCGTACATCTCGGCCTGAAACACCGTTGCATGGGCTCCGAGGGAAATACTATGACTTACCCTCGGTCCTTCCGAGTAAACACCTGCCCCCGTCCCACGCTCCCCGCCAGGCCCCCACCTGCTGCCCCCAACAGATCTACCAGGGGAACAGAGCGAATGCACCCTTTTACTGTCCAGGTCACCAGACTTAGAACATCTTGTTATGCCCGCTCTTTTGTCCCGAGGACTTCCAAGTTGTGGAATTCCTTGCCGGCACATGTTTTTCCTTCTCCTCCGAACCTCCAAACCTTCAAGTCCAGAATTAACAAGCTGCCTCTTTCCTCCTTGTCAACACCCACGGTACGATAGTATTTAGGCTGTAAGCCCTCGTGGTGTGTTGTTGAAATTAAAAAAAAAAGATAAAAAAGAAGAGAGCTATACATCTCATCGGTGACCCTACCCTCACCCAAAGGCTGACATCCCTTGCCCACCGACGTGCCGTTGGTGACATCTCTCTCTTTTTTAGTTATCTGCACGGGCACTGCTCAGAGGAGCTTCCTTCCATAGTTCCTCCACCTGCTGTCCGCAACAGATCTACCAGGGGAACAGAGCGAATGCACCCTTTTACTGTCCAGGTCACCAGACATAGAACATCTTGTTATGCCCGCTCTTTTGTCCCGAGGACTTCCAAGTTTTGGAATTCCTTGCCGGCACATGTTTTTCCTTCTCCTCCGAACCTCCAAACCTTGAGTCCAGAATTAACAAGTTGCCTCTTTCCTCCTTGTCGACACCCACGGTACGATAGTATTTAGGCTGTAAGCCCCCGTGGTGCGTTGTTGAAATATTTTTAAAAAAGCGTTCTCTCTCATAAATTGATTCTTCGCCGAAAATTGGAGTCTACTCTATCCAACAACTATTAATTGTTTCTAGTGAGTTGGCATTTATGTGTAATTCGATTCCACAGCTCGGCTCGAGACGCAATTGGCGAGGAATACATAAATTCTTTAACATATCCCAAAGAAAGAAGTCACATTTGTTGACGTCTGGCGATCGTGGAAGCCAAACTTGTGGGCAATTATTTCCCCTTTCAATCCATTTACTTGGATACTAGTGGTTTAAGTAGTATCTAACAGTAATACTGAAATGAGGCGGTGCTCCATCGTGCATAAACCAATATTCCAGTCTAAGTTGTAGTGGCACCTCGTCGAGTAGATCCGGGAGATTCTTTTGGAGAAATTCTAAATAAGTTTCGCCATTTAGTTGATTCGGTAAAATAACTGGACTAACTAAATACCGATCACTAATACCGAACCAAACATTTATTTTAAACTTGCGTTGGGAATGTCGAGGAGTTACTGAATGAGGGTTTACATCAGAATATTCATGATGGTTATGTAAATTTGTAAGACCTCTGCGGGTGAAACAAGCTTCGCTAGTAAAAATAATTTTCTTTTGAAAATTAATTTCTTGATGCAAAATAAACTGACAGAAATTCACTCGTTTAACCAAACCTTCCGGTAACAATTATTGCACTTTTGGGAGATGATATGGTTGCAGTAGATTACGTCTTATTAATCGGTGAACAGAAGTTTGCGATATACCAGTTTGTCGAGATAGATTTCTAGTACTAATATGTGGGTCATCTTCAATTGTACTCAAAATAAGTTATTCGTCTTGTGCCCTGATTGCAGTAGCACGTTCTCGAGTGTTACTGAAAAACTTGCTGTTTCTCGAGCCCCTCTTTCAACATTGGCAAATGTTTCTCTATGAGGGATTACACAATTAGGAAATCTTCTCCGATATTCTTCAATACTTCTTCTGTAGTTTCCTTCACAGAAACCTAACACTAATAGCATGTCAATTGTTTGCTAAATGAAAACTTTCCTGCCATTTTTACAACACTTAGCAAATATTACTAAAATAAAATGACCTATTTTCCTGATTGCCAAGTCTGGCGTTAAATTTCATACCCAACGTTTGAATTTCCGATGATTTCAAATAACACAACTCTAATACGTGTATTTAGTTATTCGAAATTTTGTTGAAAACGACAAAGTTTTTTGAAAATTAAATAGAGTAATAAAAGTTTTAGAATTAAATTCCCGATTAAATGAAATAACAATTTTTCAAATCCGCCAGGAGGTTAAAAAATTATGACACATTTCAAGGGTGAATCATCTCTTATCATCCCTTTAGAATGCTTCAATTGAATTCTTATTACTGTCGATTATTGATCTTGGTGCACTCAAATGTGTACCAAATTTAGTTCTTCTAAGCAAAAGAGATATTGATTTTTTTTTAGAAATTAGAAACCCTACTTTGAAAGCCTATAATTTCTCAGCGGCGCAACTCAGTATAGGGGTGAGTTGCGTTAAATCACAATATTTTTGATTCCCCTATATGCCCCTGCTCTGTGTCGGTCCTTATGCGAATCACCCTGTATATATATATATATATATATATATATATATATATATATATATATATATATATATATATATATATATATATATATATATATATTTACATACATACATACATACATACATACATATATGTACAGGGTGTAAAGAAATCTGGAATATTTTCAATATTTCGAAAATTACTAAACCTATTTTTTGACACTTGGTATATTGATGTACTTAAATTTAGTACTCTGTTGACAACTAAAATAGAAGTATGTGTAACTCTACAGGGTGGCTCAGAAATAAAACCAGCATTTTTATTTCAAATGAACATTCTGTATGTTTTTGCGATTTCTGAATTTACAGCTAATTTACGGTCTAATTGTGTTTGAAGTTTTTTTCCTATCCTCATTCACTACTGAAAAAATTGTTAAAAGCAATTTTCAAAATTTGTTAATATTTCAAAAACTACGTAACATATTTTTTTGTACTTGGTGTATTGACGTATTTAACTTCAATACACTTCTGGCAAGTCAAAAATATGTGTAACTATACAGGGTGTATAATAAATAATACGACCTTTGTTATATTTACTGGAACACCCTGTATATGTTGCAGATTCTAATAAGCATTTAAGAGATAAATTCAATGATGTAAGTTTTAAGTTGTTTATTTGTCACAATGAGATATTCTTGTACTCAAACTGAATTCAGTCACCTGAATACACTGAAATTATGAAGATAAGTCGTCTCATTTTTAATGTTGGTATTGCTAGGTGCCTTATCTACAATGATAAATTTGATAGTTCTGGTCAAATGTTCTTAAGCATTCAGATAAATATACGTCTCAGAAATTCACATGGTAGCTCGAACTAACAAAGAAAAAATTTAAGGGTTAATGATGGTTGGATATGGTGGCCACGAGAGAACACAAGCGGAAGTTGTCGATTTATTTATTCAAACCTACCCTAGTCTGCCTGCGATTACCCAATCGTGTATAAGCAAAGTTACTAAGTAAAAAATCAATGTAACAGGAAGTTTACGAGACAGACCAAAAACAGTCAGACCGAAAAGCACTACTAGTGGTGATGTGGTTATACATGTTTTAGTTGATTGATATGACAATCCCTATCAATCGCTTCGACAGATATGCCAACAGCACAATATATCTCACATGCCAGTTAAAAACTTTTCAAAAGCAAAAAGATACGTCCCTTCAAGATACATCTAGTTCAAGAACGTATAGAGAATGATTTTGATATAAGAACGGAGTTTTGTGAAATTATGATGGAGAGGTGCAATGTTGACCCCAATTTTGTAAATAATATCCACTTTTCCGATAAGGCTACATATATGCTTAATGGCACCGTCAACAGGCACAATTATAGATATGGGTCAGCAGACAATCCGCGGTGGGTGGCTGAAGCACACACGCAAAGACCACAAGAAGTCAACGTTTGGACAGGTGTAATAGCCCATAATATAATTGGAACTTTTTTTGTTAACGAAAACCTTACGTCAGAACTTTTTTTGCAGGTGTTACGTGGACATATTATGCCACAAATATAAACTCTGTCCCCTAACCGAAGAGACATTTGGTTTCAGCAGGACGGTGCTTCTGCACATTTTGGTTTGCAAATTCGTCAATTCAACCAGAGATTTCCAAATCGATGGATAGGAAGTTTACAGGTTTTTAAAAAGATGAGTTGTGGTGGTATGGGTTATCCAAGTGTACTTATCACTGTTTTAGAATTGAAGAGTGTGTCAAACAGGAATATGTGATGTCTTCATGCTTATTCAATGTATTTATAGAGAAATGCACAAAAGAACTTCCCTCGGACCCAGAGGGCATAAAAATAAATGCTTCTAAGGCAAAAGTGTTACTGTGTGCTGATGATGCAGTAATACTTGGTGAATCTGACGGGGAATACAGGGAGTGTTAGAGATAGTAATGACAGTAAGAAATAAAATAAATCCACGTGTAAACGGCCACAAGACTAAAGTTATGGTATTTTCTAAATAGGATGTAACAATATATTGCAGTCTCCTGGTCAATGGTAGTCGAGTAGAGGAAGTAAAGGAATTTAGATGTTTAGGAAGAAGAGATGACAAGATACAAAATAGAATAAATGTAGGTAGGAAGGCGCTAGGAGCTATAATCACTGTAGCTACGAATGAATACATGTCTAAAGAGGCCAAAGTGGCTGTAAATAAAAGGGGACTAGTCTCGCCTGTGTTATATGGGTGCGAAAGTTGGGTGGATAGGCAAAGCATCTAAGAAAATTAAATGTTGTTGGAGTAGACTACCTACGACGAGTGACGAGTAAAAGAAGGAGTGATACAATAGTAGCTAAGGCTAGACATATTCTCACCATAACTAGAAACGCAGTCCGGTTTCGCTCTAATTAGAGCTCGTCAGTGCGCTATACTAATTACAGTGAGAACACACCTATAAAGTAATACAGCTAAGGCAGCCAGTCTACTAGAACACTGTGAGATGTACGACAGGGTCGCCATCTTGGTGCGAAATCAGGTAGTATGTTGTCACGGCGGCTCCAGTTAACACAAAATGTTATAAATAGAGACTGTGTCGTACATCTCACATTGTTCTACCATAGTAGCTTATAATTCACGGTGGATTAGGTTTAAGATACGCTCTGTGACGGTGGGAAGTTTTAGAAGCTTAGAAATACGTTTGTTGTGAAAATTTGATTTTTAACAATCAGTTGCATATTTTCCCAGATATGTTATTTGTTTAAATATAGGTTTTTTAACCATACAGCATCACCTTACGTTATTATAAGGTGATTTATGTGTTAATTATTGTGAGCTTACAGGTAAGCGTTGATTTAACGGCAAGCTCTAACCGAACGTTAGACAAGTAATTGCATGCCTCGTCAGTAGATATCATGCATAAAATATAGCTTTGTGAAGACATAACCATCAATTTTCACATTACCAACAGCAGTTTTTTTCTAAAATAAATTACGATGTGCAAAATGAATTTGGCTGATGCAATATTTTCCATCGTTACAGTAGTTGATTTTTTGAGATAACCGATAATTACACAGCCAATTGTTCTTAATTTTTATGCAAGGTCGAACACATTATTGCATTTGAATCGTTAACTGCAAGTTGCTAATTATTTCCTATGTGAATTATGCATTTTTGTTGCATGTTTTGTGTTTGATTGGTCAATGTTACAGTTATGAGTGTCTGAGAGTTTATTGAGTGGAATAAAAAATAAGTGTGACTAGATATATGTACAAGATACAACTGCAAAAGATGAAGGGCTGGTCACCTTAAGATTAATAAGTGTCATGGATCAAGAATACCCATTTACCTCCTCGCGTTATACGTATTAACTCTGATGTAATTTTGTGCTGTTTTTCCAACAATGCCGGCATTATTTATCTTTAATGTAAGCTAAATTTAGGAACCTATTTTATCTAAAAAAAAGTTTTTTATTTGGAAAATCAATGACTTACGGGCTAAATGAGATACATCATCACATCACATTATAAAGGCATTGATACTTTGTTATGGCAGCAATGAATCCCTGTCGCTGTTCAGGTATTAGTTTTAGTGGAACCCTAAGAACACCTTATTTGTAACAACAACAGTTTAACCCATTAGTGCATAAGGTCCGTTTAAACGGACGTTGCAATTTTAACGGTTCTGTTGTACCAATGTATCTGACGAAGAATATGATATTCCATTAGCAGTTTTGCGAACTAGAATGCAGTCTTCTATGCCAAGTTCCACAAGCGTATCTAAAAAAAACGTCGCAAGCATCAGTGGAGAGAGCAAGCTCCAGACTTTTTTTCAATGAATTTGGATTGTGTTGAAAGGTGTCCTTCAACGAAAGCACAGAATGCTGAAACGCCAGTAGATTTCTTCAAATTATTTTTTGACGAGAACCAAATTGAAGAGATTGTTGTTCAAACAAACAATTATGCACAGCAGAAAAATGTTCTTCTGAATATTACACAAAGTGAGATTTATGGAATGTTAGGGGCATTCTTGTTCTCTGGTTATGCAAAATATCCAAACAAGCGAATGT
This sequence comes from Tillus elongatus, assembly GCA_964006375.1. Lineage (NCBI taxonomy): Eukaryota > Metazoa > Arthropoda > Insecta > Coleoptera > Cleridae > Tillus > Tillus elongatus. The sequence goes on along the minus strand of OZ023262.1, from coordinate 313,596,496 downwards.
ATTGGCACAAAAGTGATGACATTCCACATAGTCTGCAGAACAGCACGCGCTTGAATAAGTTCGAGCTCATACTTAAATGTATCCATTTCATCAATAACCTCGGTCGTGATAATGATAGATTGTATAAGCTCCGACCCCTGGTAGAGAAAGTCAACAATAATTTCCGGGAGCATGGTGGTTTAGAAGAACATTTGTCTATAGACGAGAGCATGATTGCATATTACGGAAAACACTACGCCAAGCAATACATAAAAGGCAACCCAATAAGATTTGGTTTTAAGAATTGGGCCTTGTGTACGAGTAATGGATACCTAGTAGCACTTGATATATACACTGGCAAATCAGATATCGCAAGAACATATGGCTTAGGAGGTGGTGTGGTTACTGAGTTGGTGAAAAAAGCTAGAATTGAATCAAATAAAGGATACAAACTTTATTTTGATAATTACTTTACTAGCATTCCTTTGTTAGAACATCTTTCCAAAGAGAATTTTTGCGCTACAGGTACCGTTAGACAGAATAGGTTAGAAGGTTGTCCATTTCCTGATAAAAAATATTGGTCAAAAGAAAAAAGGGGAGCCTATAGATTCATGTTAAATGAGCATATATCACTGGCACAATGGAAAGATAATAACAATTTTGAAACTAATTTGGTAACGAACACAAGTAGATGGTGCAGAGAGGAGAAGGGGGAAAAGAGTGTACCTCAGCCAAAAATGATATCTAATTATAACAAAGGAATGGGAGGGGTAGATAAGCTATATATGCTTATTGCTGGTTATAGAACACGAATGAGACAAAGAAAATGGTATTGGCCTATTTTTTGTTATTTACTTGATGCGTCAGTAATAAATGGATGGCTTCTTATGAGAAAGATCAAATCAGATGATGCAAACTGTACTAGCCTATTGAAATTTAGAAGGTATTTAGCATTGTCATTTCTGACAACATATGGGACAAGGCCGTTATGCACCAGACCATCCACCGTAATCGATGATATGAGGTATGATAATGTTGGACATCTGATTGAATATGTAGGAACTGATAGGAGATGCAAACAATGTACTAAAAAACTAAATTCATTTGTATTAAGTGTAAGGTAGGGCTTCACCCAAAAGAATGCTTTGTTAGATACCATTTTTTTTTTTGTTACCTCGGGGCTCGTCCGCGGCCTTGCCGCCCCGATAGCACCGCAACCCTTGGTTGATTGTGCATAAAGTGTTAGATACCATACAAAATAGTTTTCAATAATATGTACATAACTGGCTTATTTGAATAAATCTTTATTTCATAAAATTGAAACTTACCTTTGAGTCCCTATTGCATAGCGTCCGATAAAACGGACGCCCACTATAGAAAAAACTAAACAAAAATTATTCGATATACTCATTGAAGCATGACATACTTGACTAATGAAACTGAAAAAAACAAAGAAATCAAATTTTTATGATTATTAAGTTAATAAGTAAATAAAGAAAACTTACATTTTTCAATTATCGTTATTATTTTTACTCTATTATACACATTCAACTGTTTTTAGGCCACTTCTCTTTTATTATTTCATCGGTCATTGGATCTACTATTACATTAATTATGTCTACTACTACCAATACTACTAACACCATTGATGGATAAAACAAAAACAATATATTTTCATTGCAATTATTAATTTCTCTCAACAGTCTCCAACAGTTACTTAGCTACATATTCTTGTAGCTTGCGCACTTCTTTAAGTCGTCCAGATTTGCCAAAAGCTTGTCTCTTGATTTTCCTCTTCCTATTTGTCATTTTTCCAACTATGTGACTCTCAAATAGTGCTGAAAGTTATTTTGCTTCAGAAGATGTCTAACAAGTTCTGCCTTCCTCATTCCAATTTATCCTAGCATTTTTTTCACGCATCTCTCCTAACACATTTTTTTCGTCTTTCTAATATTTCTAAAGGTGTTCCTTGTCATTGTTGTTTTTCCCCATCCCAGACAGCACATACACATTCTGAAAATATACCAGGAATGTCTCGAAAGAATATTGAAACATCCCCAGAACATTCTCACAGGACACAAATATATTCATAGAACATTCTATGAACATGACAATTGGACAGATTATGTCATACCAATAAGGTTTTTAGAATGTTATTTATAATATTCTTAGGGGCTCCCAGTATGTTCTGAAAATGTGCCACGAACAATTCAATGAATCTTCCCAAAATGTCCATACATATACTCATGGAAACATTGTTTTTTAAATACATATATGTAAAATATGTTGATTTAACGCAACTTACCCCTATACTATAAGTTTTACCCCTGAGACGCTATAGGCATTTAAAGTGTGAATCAACCTATTCAACCCTTTCTAATGCCCCAAATGAACTTTACTTACCATCGATTAATGCTCTTGGAATACTTAGAATATGTACCCAATTTGATTTTTTTAAGTTAAAGTATTACGCAGATATTGATTTTTTTCGAAATTTGAAACCTCAGTTTGAAGGCAGCTGGCGAACCAGTATTATATAAAATCCGACCAGTAATCGGCAGTCTCAAAAAATAATTTTTATCAATACCCATGGAAGAGAGTTAGTTAGAGACTTAATTAATAGGCGACAATCCAATATCTGTAAGGCAATTCGTGTTTTGATTTCAAAATTTTTCATTGCAAATTCGCTAAGAAATTTTATTACGTGACACCCGTACTGAATTCCTTATAATATACGTCGAAATCCAAATATTGAAAGACGTTGCATTTCTGTTGGGGAAAATGAATATCTCTATTGTCCTGGAATTCTAGATAAATAACAGAAGCTGACGTAATTATGATGAAATCTAGAAAAACGGTTACAGAACGGTGGACCAAGTCCATTATTGTTTGAGGTGTGTATAGAAGACGTCGTGGTTTCTCCACCTATTAGAGGTCTCGTTTTATCTCATTCGAAGAGAGGAAGCTAGAAAGAGCTCGCGTACAGCCACTAAGAGGCCATGGTGAGAATTTTTCGTGCAGCTCTGACAGGAGGAAGATTGATTTGCCAGCGTGAAGAGTGAGATAGGCGGTTGACACGTTAACATCGTTCTAATTAGCGTGGCTCATAATTATCTTAAAATAGGTGATAAAATTCCTTTTCTTTGTCTATACTATCTAACAACAGTTGTCAGTGATTGTTTAATATCATTTGATCGGTTTTTGAATTTAAATTAACAACGTGTTTAGCAGAAAAATGCGAATTAAGCAGTGATCCTTTGTTCACCGACCTGGTGAATCCCTCAAGTTAATCACACAAAAGTTTCTGATTATTACCGAGCTCTGAACCAGTTGGCATTATAAATTTTACTTGAGCCAATTTACATTTTTAATTGCTGTAGAGAGATTTCAGTCAAATTGATTCCGAACATCGACATAAGACAGTTGTTCATTTGATGTTAGGGGCCAAATTATCTCCCCCAGTATTGGAGCAACAAGATCCACCTTCCCAATAAACGCTCATGGAAAGTACCACTTCTTCTCACCAACCTTCCCTCTCGTATTGGAATTGGTGAGCCTATATAGGCCCTGATGGGTGACTACTTGGAGAGCATCTTCAAAGGTTCAACAGGTAACCCCAGGTGTCAGGACTTGGTGAGTCGATGAAACTATATTTTTTTGTGTGGAACAATCAAAACCTTTCATGCAGCAGTTCATTATTTGAACCTTTACAATTTGAATTTTCAAAGTAACATGATCAAATTTGAACTTCAATAGTGTCAGTGAGGTGTCTGTAAAGGGCAACTGTAAATTTCCTGTTTATTCTTTAGAATTCTGTCAATATTGTGAATTTAAATACATAGTACTTGAAATTGTAATTAACAGATTTTTGTTTGTCAAATATTTAACCGGTACATTCCTTAATACTTTTCATTGACAATCATTAAAGTAGAAATTTCACATAATAATATTTTTCTTTAATGGAGCCTCACTCAAAGGACTGGCGAGTTATTTCATTGAAATTCAACCGAACTGATTGACGAACGTCAAGCAATTTAGATGACAATTTGTATTTGCGTTTGAGCTGTAAAATACAGCATTGGATCCTTAATATGCCTCAACTATGTAATGTTAATATTTTTGTAAACTAACACCATTTTATTGTATTATTTTGTCATATGCTATATGAAATGATAATTTCTTTTTCTTGAAACTCTTGCTGTTTATCTGATATTTATTTGTGTATGAGTTATTATTTATTTGAAATTTGCCAACCATGTTAATTTGATTACTATCCTGTTTGTCAGCAACACAATTAATAAATTCTGATTATCGTTTATCTAGATACCTTAAATGTAATTGTTGACGATAGTCAACACACATGTATACTACGTAGTTCATGTTTCCTTTGTCTATAGAGGTCAGAATCGCTCGGGCATCACCCCTCCCTTAGGGGTGCACGGCGCGGGCGATTCATTAGGCATTTAAGCATTAAGTCAGAAGAACTAAATCAGTTAAGACGTCTTTAGTCTTTATACGTTATACAATAATTCATTATACAAATATACATATACATACGCATAATATCCTTTATGCAAAATACAAGACAAGCAACTGTAATTCAGTCTCATATCAAATAGTTATAGTGTTAAGTGTAAATAGTGTTCCATAGGTTCCGTGGGATATCGAGGTACTGTGAGACTGTACTCACTAAAACCCCCTCCCAGGGAGTACCGGACCTTAGTCCATACCTCCGTCGGAAAGAATTACACACAATGACTTTTTAGGGAATGAATGTTTCCATTCTGTTTTTGCCGCGGGGGCGTTTAGCGGGTAAGTATAAGCTTTGGACGCTTATGCTGATCTGATTTTTTTCTTTGGAGGGTCCAGTAGGCTTATAAACGACTGGTACTGGTGGTCAGATTCACCCTGTATATACAGGTCATGAGGTTATAACATGCCATGTAGTAAATATAATGGTAAATATATATTATTGTTATTATTATATTGTGTCGGATTTTCTTCTACTTAACTTGATGCAAAACTGTTAGAAAATAAATAAGTTACATAGTAGAATACAATATTGGCAACCAACTACAGTACCTAACTTATGCATTAGAGAAGTGACATCATGTGTGAATACAATCAGGACGGGTTCAACGTAACTTTAAAGGTGCAACAGGTCTGTAAACGTAGACGTAGTTCAGCGAAATGTGTAACTCTAGTATTCAAGACCTTGGCATGATTCAGTATTTTTATCAATACTTTCTCTAATTACTTCCCGTTGTGATTTTCTGACCACGTATGACCTATCGTGTCGTATATATGAACGCAATTAACGGTATATGTGCTACTAAACTTACCATATAGACAGGCTAAAGCAACATATCCAATCATCTCAGTTTGTTTGCTCGTTACACCAGACCCTCTCTAGTCTCGAGTGTTATAAATGAAAAGTATTTTGGCAAAAAAATCGATGATACAAGGTGTTTCAGCTTGTATCCGAGATCTTCGGCGGTTCAGTTCAGTAGCTATAACGTGTGCTTCTGGACCCAACCCACAAACATTAGAACATGACAATAAAACGTTCTATAGAGGCCAAGAAAAAGATAACGTAATAGCAGACGTGTTAGAAAGTACCCACCAAACAGACCCAGTCTGCGATGAACAATAAAGCAATTTAATAAAATAAACAAAAGACAATCAATGGACACACAAGCTAGTTCAAAACTAATCACTTCACCCCAAGAAATCAAACAAATTAGCAAAACCCTACCCCATAATAAGCCCCAGGGCCCGAAGGAATAGATAACAAATTAAATAAAAATCTCTCACAAAAAGCCGTAGGCCAATTGACATATATAGTAAATGCAATACTGATCTTACAACGTTACCCAACCCAATGGAAAAAAATTCGGGACGCAGCAAGTGCGTTATAGTAGCGAATTTTCATAAGAATTGTACACTATTATTATACGGCCTATTAGTAAAGTTAATACTTTAAACTTACACAGACCTTGAAGATGGATTTTAGAGGTCCTAGTGCGCTCACATTTTAAGAATTATTTTGAAAGTGTTACCATAGATATATCTCTATTATCAAAAAATCTTGTGTTCTAACTCCTTTTGAGAAAGATGCCCAAAACTCAATTTTTTATGAAGCTAAAGAATTCAATTTTGCTATATCTGTAGATAGTGTAAGTATCTTTAAAAGAAACTTGTATTACAAATTTCATTAAAGTTATACAAAAGATTTCCAGAAGGAAATTTAATTCATATTTAGAAGAGTAAAGTATCTGCCAAATTATAAACGTAGCAGTTATGTTCCCTTATTAATCGCCAGTATGATTTCGTTCTAGTCAACATAAGCAAACCGGTTTTTTCAATATGAACAATAACAAAATTATAATTTCAGACTCAAAGGTGACAAACTTATTCAGGCGTTTTAAACAAAAATGAGATCTCCTTCAAAATGTATGACATCTGTGCACTATTGTTTCTCCATATGTCAAAATAAAACATAAAAAAACATACATTCATCAAACTGGATTTGATCGCGAGATAAATGGAGCCCAAACAATATATTATATTATATTATTCATTTTTCTTGTAACTAAATAATTAAGTATTGATTGTTCAAAGTATTAAATAAATTGTTTTAAAAATTCAAACGTCTTAACCGTGAAGTTAAGTCGCGTAACCTTCTGCTGAGGAGGCCAGGGCGATGTCCCCGGCGCCATCTAAATATACTTCACCCAACGTTTTATTTGCGTGATGCTTTAGACGGGCTTCATGCCCAGATATTATATTCAAAGTACACGTAATTAATTACAGAATTAGTAAAATTACCATTGAAACACATCCCACGACTGTTTCGGTGACGTCTTATGTTTAAGTTTGGAGATAAAATAAACTATTTTATAAGTATTTTTATAGAGACTTGGCTTGATTTTGTTTACATTTCTAGTAGATTATACGACAGCATAATATATCTATGCTGCGCTCAGACTGTATTTGAGGCTGTTCATAAAGCTGCAAAGATAGTGTCTTTTAATAATTGATTGAATCCCCCAGTTAAATAGCAATCACTTGGCAAATTTTGTAATTGCATGTCGTCTGTCATTTTCCTTAATTGCGGCAGATATTTTACGATTGTTGGTTTGGGTAGTATGTTTTACGCCTAGTACATATTTAGTTTGGTTACCGTTGATGTATGTTTTATACCTGTTGTATGAATTAATCTACGCGTGGCAGTTAACTACTCTGTCTGTCAGGCATTGCATTTTAACCACTAAGTCGTCTCAACGCATGTCTTTGGGATTTTATTTTTAATTTAGAAAAAACTCTAAATATTGTGTACCAAATTACTTAAAATTCACAACATATAAAACGGACCTTGGTTTTAGGTTCTAGGGACTCAAATTCGCGCTCATCTGAGGACATTTTTCCGTAAGCTTTTCATCGTGACCTCTCTATTAGCGAATTTTTCTTAATGAAAATTCGCTATTAGCCCACGTTGTTCCTGTCCCCAAGCCCAATAAAGATCAAAAAGATCCGCACAACTATCGCCCTATAAGCTTATTAAACAACCTATCTAAAATAGTAGAAAAAATAATTCTTATAGATTTAAATCCATATAAAGAATAAATAAGTAGACTGTCTGTCAGTTTGGTTTTAGGGAAAAACAAAGCACCGTGCGTCAAGTAACACGAATAGTAAACGACATAACACAAAATTTTAACAAAGACAAAGTAACGACAATGGTTTTACTAGACATACAGAAGGCCTTTGATATAGTATGGATAGTCTGATTACTGGCCAAACTAATAAAACTCAAAGTTTCCGACCATCTTATTAGATTAGATTGGTACACTCATACTTATCAGACGGGAGCTTTAACGTCAAAATTCACAATAGCACATCAAATGAAAAACAAATCCGAGCAGGAGTGCCGCAAGGCTCCATACTTAAATACTTAAATAAGTGTGTGTGTGTTTTTTTTGTTTCTTTAACGTCGGCCTATTTCCGCGACTATGGCCAATCACCGACGCCAGGGAGCAGTTTCACCTCACTATCCTGGAAATTTTGCCGAACCCCTGCCTTTCTGTAAGGAGGGTAGGGATCTTTTACGTGCCCAACATCGCATGGATACGGGACCGACGGCTTAACGCCCCCTCCGAAGGGCGGAACGTGAAGACATTCAACTTGCTCAAATACAATGCCAGAACCTCGGTTGATGTTAATATCACAGTTTGTACTGAAAAAGTGAAAGGAGTACCCTGGGATCGAACCCAGTACCCTTCGGTTCAGATGCACACGTTCTTGCCCCTGAACCACCGAGGCTCTTCACAAAAAAATAAGGAAAACGATTCATTTCTCGAGAACGGCTGAAGATAGGTATAGAGAATTATCAAAAAAAAAATCGGAAATAGTGAAGTGAAAAATTCAATAATATACAGGATGTTTCATTTAAAATATCAAAGTTGTCGCTACTTTTCGATATAAGCGGCGACGCGGCAGCACTGAAAATATTTTAGATAGATAGAGCAGAACCAATTACCCAAGATATCAAATTTTCAAGATAATCATACGTCCAATTCTCCATAAACGTCTAACCTATCATGTGTTTCACTTTAACTGGCGACAAATTCATTATTAGAGAATTTTTCGTAAAACGTACCTTCCTTTTGTAAGTGGCTTGGATAAGTTCGTTAGCCAGAAAAATCGGACCAGTTTTTCTGGGAAAATTTTGGGTTTTCCTCCGGACATTTTTCATATCTCCAAAAATAACAGAGCTATGACAAATGAAAATTTGGCATATGCGTTTCTACTGTGCAACTTACCCTACATGCTAAAATTCAGATCCCTAAGTTGAAAGAAAAAAAAGTTATAGACATTTTAAGAAAAAAAATTGGGTGCCACTGGTGATCACAGGAAAGCACAAGAACAAAATATTTTGTGTGATTAACAAAACCAATTGAATATTAGATCCAACGGTTAAGTTTTCTTGACGCAAAAACGTCAAGAAGTAGCAGAAAAAATATTTTGAAAATTTGATAATTTTTCTTCTTCAAACGTCAAAGTCGCGATTTGAATCGTCAAAATTTGCAATTTTCAGACAACGAATTTGGAACAAATACGGATTATGTAGACGATAAGACGTGTGTTTTACAAAGCCTTAACATTCAGCTTCAACCATTATTGTCCTTCATTTTACTAAAATATTTTCAGAAAATCCATTTCAAATAGACCTGATTTCCGATGCTTCGGCAATAGTTTCAGCTATAGAGTTTATGGTTTAATAATCTATATTTTAGCAAATTTTCGTCGAAAAAATTCGTTATTGAGAAGACCGCGACTTATGAATTTTAAAAAGATTTCTTCAAATGAGAACGAATTAGAACCCCAAAAACCCATATACGGGGTCAGTTTCAGTGTTTATCTGTTTACACATATACATGATGGCGCTTTTCTACGGCAACGCTCAATATATCCGTTATTATACAAGATCTGACAAAAAAGTATATACGTTAATTATAGGGTTTCTCGAGCCGCATCTTATAAACTAATTTTGACAATCACAGAGTGGCTCATAAGTCGTTGGTGATACTAACTTTCTTTTTTTAATAGAACACCCCCTTATTTTATTGCATTTTTGTGTTTTTCAGCCAACTATAATGCATGTTTGTGAGAAAAAAATTATATCGTTAATCGTTTTTGAGTTATTTCAATTGTTTTGCAACCTTTCACGTTTTTTGCACATATTTCAAACACATATCACAAATTTTGAAACGGCGTTTTTATCAATAGATAGCAGAGGCCCATGGAATTGACGCATTCAAAGAGCCTTTTGTTTGTATTACTCATCGAAAAAAATCGAGCTGCCGTATATGGGCACGCTCAAATAGTGGCAAAATTTTAAAAGTTTTCGCAGAAATGTTTTTAGTGTTTCTGTGGAATTTATTTTTGTAAGATTTTTGTGATATGTTGGTAATTAATAATAAATGTTTAGTAAGTTATTGTAAAAGAAAAATTGTCGAATTTTTGTGAAAAATATAATTTAGTTAACATTACTGAAGGCAATTTCTGTAAAAAAAAATGGTGATTTTCTGTAAAAGAAATTTTTGCAAATTTTCAGATTTTTTTTAAAATTTTGGTCCTAAAGCTGTTTGTGAAAAATTATATCCTGGCAGGTGTGTAAACAGCTTAAAGAGGTTCGTTGGCCAGGAAAATCGGACCATTTTTTTTCTGGAACTTTTACGGTTTATTTTCGGAAAATTTTTGTACTTTTTGAAACAACAAAGCTATTTTAATGAAATACCGTAGATTGTTACTAATATATAGGTTATACTGCCAACCAAATGTCCTTCTTTTAAAAACAAGACATATTTGTTAAAAAAGCATTTTTACGAAAATTTCCTACCATAACGCACTTGCTGCGTCCAGACTTTTTTCATAATGGGTCGACCGATTGTCAAAAAATTTTTTTTTAAATAAAGTTCTCCCAAAGCTCCACATCCTGGTAGGCATTATTTCAAGATTTAATTTTTCCATAGCCTACTACGATAACACATAAGACCCCAAAAATGACTAAAGCATATCAGGCATTTTTTACGAAAAACACAAATATCGATCGATTTAGGTACATCTGTAAGCCACAAATCGCAAGTTTCAATATCGTAACTTATACAGGGTGTTGGAACCTGCGATGAGCACTGATACATAAGATGAAAAATATAATTTTTAATCCTCTGATGACGCTAATTTGTTAGTGAAACGATCGTCAGGTCTTTGAAAAGATGTTCTGGTGATTTAGGTTCTCCAAGTGTACTTATCAGTGCTCATAGGAGGTTCCAATGTTCACTTAGCTACTTTCAGAAATAATGGAGTGGTGTATTTCCAAAATTTAAGATGCTGGTCCGATCAAAGTCCAAATTGGGTAATACATTGCAAATGGGTATGTTTCCGTATGTATTATGAACACTCTGTATAAGATATGGGGATGATATTGTGTGAACTGATACACTAGGTGACTATTAATCCATTGGAAAACTAATATTTGCAAGACCCTTAGTAGCGGTGACACAGGGAAGACCAAAAAGTCGATATTTTTATTTTTTGCACTTAAGTTGTAAACACTCTGTATAAGTTACGATATTGAAACTTGGGATTTGTGGCTTACAGATGTGCCTACATTGATAGAGATATTTGTTTGTTTGTTTTTTTTTTGTAAAAAATGCCTAATATGCTTTAGGCTTTTTTGGGGTCTTATTTGTTAGCGTAGTGGGCTATGGAAAGAGTGAGTCTTAAAATATTGCATACCAGGATGTGGAGCTTTTGAAGTATGTTATTTGAAACTTTTTTTTTAATCGGCGGACCCGTTATGAAATAAATAATTCCCGCCACTTAAAGTGAAACACACTGTATATATATATATATATATATATATATATATATATATATATATATATATATATATATATATATATATATATATAGATATATATATATATATATATATATATATATATATATATATATATATATATATATATATATATATATATACAGTGTGTCCACGGATTGAGTGTGGGTAAGGTATAAGTGACAAAAAAAAATTCGAATTAGATTATGATATTTTGGGAATCGCTCCTTCTTTGTCTTAAACTGAGATGTTGAGAAAATGAATAAAATCAATTAATATACAGAGTGGTTTATAACTGATGTAATGAAAGGTATTAAGAGTAAACTAAATACTTAATGAAAGGCTTCTTCCAGACAGTAAAATTTATTAATAACACCCTACGCGTTTCGGCCACCTAGTAGCCATCTTCATAGGAAAATTTTCTAATTATCGAAAAATTAGATTCAGAACTATACACAGGTTGCCAGAGTTGGGATTTTTATCTATTGTACCAGAGGTCCAACAACATCGCACCCGAATGTGCCGTAAAATCGATTCATGGTGTAATCCTTTCAAAATAAAACGGTAATTTGACCACAAGACGAGAGCGAACGTCGGCCATTTATGAATGATGATTTTTTCATAAATGGCCGACGTTCGCTCTCGTCTTGTGGTCAAATTATCGTTTTATATTGATTAGATTACACAATGAATCGATTTTCCAGCACATTCGGGTGCGATGTTGTTGGACCTCTGGTACAATAGATAAAGATCCTAACTCTGGCAACCTGTGGATAGTTCTGAATCTATTTTTTCGAGAATTAGAAAATTTGCCTCTGAATATGGCTACTAGATGGCTGAAACGCGTAGGGTGTTATCAATAAATTTTACTGCCTTTCATTAAGTATTTAATTATGTCTATCCCAGACCATGTGACGTTTAGGAATAAGAGTAAACTACCTTCGTTTATGAAGATACCGCAAAAAGTTATTAACATACATTATTTAGAATTAAAATTTATGACAGGCTATCAATTTTCAAACAGATCAGCCTACTATGATTTTTTTTAGCTGCGACTTTATTTAAATGACGTTCGACGGCTTCTGTGATTAGGTGTACTTTAAAAATACTTGAAACTGTATTAAAAAAAGTCTTTACCATAACTAAACTTGGGGTAGGTTTGTTTTCATCTCAACCAATAAAAAAAAAGTAAAGTAAACGCACAATTGAACCTTCGAAGCAATAATTGGCGAGTTGCATGGCTACTTGAGCTCTGCCTTGTTGTTCATTTCCCGGGATACTACTTATTTAAAAAATGAAACGTCAATTTTATTTTGTCACGAACGGCAAGCTTCTGTATTTAAAAATGTTAACAACAGAACAAAAAGTGTTTATTGTGCAGTGCTATGGTTTGGGTGAAGAACATTCTTATCAGGGAGTGATAAGAAAATTCCTTGAACGCTGGCCAAATTATTCGGTTTCCGCTACTGGTGTAAAAAAAGTAGTTACACAATTTATGCGTACTGGGAGTGTTTTAAATGTTAAGAAGACAAAATCCAACCTAAATGAAGAAGACAATACTGCAGCTGCATTAGCTATGGATTCTGTTAGGCGTTTTCCGAAATGATCATTAAGAAGAAGGGCATTAGAAATTGGCAATATTAGCAAATCGCATTTGCAACAAATTTATCGTACCAACAAGGTGAAACCTTTCAAAGCAAAACTTATACACACTTTGGAAGAAAATGACGAGTCAAAACGATTAGATTTTTGTTTATGGTACGGCGAGCAATATCTACAAAATCACAATTTTCGCAGAAGTATTATTTTTTCGGACGAATCCACTTTCACCACTAATGGGGTGGTAAATTCCCAAAATGCACGGCATTGGTCTATGGAGAATCCAAATTATGGAGTTAATTGCAGAAGACAATGCCATAAAAAAGTAAATGTGTGGTGTGCTGTTTCTTACACTGGGATAATTGGGCCATATTTTTTTGAGCGGAATATGAACCAGTACAGTTATCTGGAAATGCTGGAAAATATTCTTTAAGATCATTTGCATAACATGTCACTAGAAGATAGACAAACAGCATACTTTCAGCATGACGGCCACCCAGTACATGCAACAGGAATCGTTCGAGAATGGTTAGATCGCGAATTTCCTGGGTGGTGGATTGGACAATATGGGCCAATACCTTGGCCTCCCAGAAGTCCCGATCTTACCTTAATGGGCTTTTATTTATGGGGCTATCTCAAACAGAAAGTCTACGCGGCTCCATTAAACAACGATCTTGATTTGTTGAAACTGAGGTTGAGAGAGGCAACTGACGGTATTCCAATTCAACATATTCAAAATGCCTACAAAGCATTTACTAAACAGGCTGAGTTATGTGTATCGGTTGGTGGCAGCAGATTTGAATAATTTCTTTATTTTTCGTTGTTCGTTTTGATTTTTGTTAGCAATAAGCGTTTTGTATTTTACTAATAAATTATTATTTAACATTGCATGGTTACTTACTTTGCGCACCTGCGTTCAGAAAACCACAAGTAAAAAGCTCCATGTTGATAGGGAAAAATGTTAATAATTTACTTGAAAATTCAAAGTAGGCTGATCTGGCTGAAAATTGAAAGCCCGTCATAAATTTTAATTCTAAACAAGATTTGTTAATAGCTTTTTGTGGTATCTTTATAAACGAAGGTAGTTTACTCTTAATACATTTCATTACATCAGTTATAAACCACCCTATATATTAATTGATTTTGTTAATTTCCTGAACATCTTAGTTTAAGACAAAGCAGGAGCGATTCCAAGAATATCATAATCTAATTCAAAAAATTTTTGTCACTTATACCTTACCCACACTCAATCCGTGGACACACATATATATATATATATATATATATATATATATATATATATATATATATATATATATATATATATATATATATATAAACACATTAATCCTAAAACGTACCTCAGATATGGGTTTCAAGCAGCCATGCCGCGGTCATCTGAAGAAATTTATGCGAAATTCAAAAGTCGCGATATAATCACTAACGAACTTTTTTACGAAAATCCGCTAAAAATACAATTAGATGAGCACAATTTACATATCCAACACGACTAAACACTATCGCACTATGCTCTGCCTCTTGGAAAATGGTACTCTCGTACCGTCAAAGATTGAATGACCAGCGAAATCGCCGCCACACCTGACGCTGCTTGGCTTTTTCAGGGGCAATTTTAAAGCCTTCGTATACATATTGTTAAACAAGAGTACCAACAAACGTAGGATAATACAAGAAGGTAGACGTATTTCTCCAGATGCGCATTGTGTCATCCAAGCATCCTTACAGATTATCATTATCATAACATGTTACTGACCTTTAATGTGTAATTTATGTTGTGTACTGACTTTATTCTATTTTTGCGAACATCTTCAATTGAATTAAATTCTTCTGTATTTAACCTGTCTATTATTAATTGGCAAGTCAAACGAAAATCAATTTGTTCTTTGCTTATTGATGTCAAGTGACAATTGAGATCATCTAATTAACCATGACTTGCCTGATGCAACATTCCAAATTTAGCCATCATCTACAAACTTCTTCTTTTACTTTCTTCTTGTTAGGTGAATTCACGAACGGGCAATAAATTAGGAGCTGGGTTTGGATGATGCAATAACGTTCAATGTTTCACGTGGCGGCGTTTGTTTCATGTTTTATAACAAACGGGAAGGCAAAGTAGACACGGTTTATTTAGAAAATCATGTTTTAATTGTACATGATGTTTCCGACCCATTGTTATGGATAATAACAATAATGTGATAGAAGTGCAGTTTTTGTTTAGCCTTGACGGCTAACTTTAAGTATATTACTCGTGCCGAATATAGTTTCCTTGATATTGCTACACTGCATTGATTTTTATTTGCATGGGATATATAGAATGCAAGGCAAAACAAACTGGAAACGACTAAAAAACAATTAAACAAATAAGTGTGTAATATAGTTAATATAATTTGTCCACATGTATTATATTGAGTAAAAGATATTGTTACGTTAGTCATGAAATACATCTCTACAGGAATATAACGAAATTGTATGTAAACAATAACAGTAATATATATATATATATATATATATATATATATATATATATATATATATATATATATATATATATATATATATATATAAATTATTATTATTGTTTATTGGCAAGAATTGGCAAGAATTATACATTATGTTAATACAATAAGTCTTATGCGACTTGTGGTGTATCATATAACATAATTTAGAAGGTTGAATCCTAAACAGTTTGACAGTCCGACACAAAATTCAATAAACTTCAGATTTTGACGTATATATATATATATATATATATATATATATATATATATATATATATATATATATATATATATATATATATTGTGACGAGGCCTTGGCTTGCAGACCGTTTTTCGGTGACCAGGATTGACGGTTGCTATCGGATGATTTCGGGCGCCAGATTTTAAAGGGTTTACTCCCTGTTGAGGATGTCTGCGACCTCTTCACTGAACTCTGACCGATATACCGATCAAAGTACCTGGGTAACTCTGTGGAGAAGGGTTCGGTAGCCTTTAGGTAATATAGGCTAAATTTAGTGACCCCCGAGTGAGCGGGCTTTAATCGCTGACTCGGCGTGATCCGACCACTTCTGTTATAGCGAAAAGTGTAGCAGATTTCGTACGTTAAGGGGTTAGATAATAATTAATCAAGGTCTTTAATTTACCCAACCCTATATTACGGATTTGAAACTATTTACAAAATATATACACAGAACAATATTTACAAAATATGTACAAATAAAATATGCGGATACTAACATCAACAAAATATATACACAGAACAATATTTACAAAATATGTACAAATAAAATATGCGGATACTAACATCAATCGGAACGTGGACCTCGCTAAACCGGTAAAGGTTAGTGCGTGACGAAGCGTACGGATTCGGTCAGGTATATATGACACGGACGGTATTTCACTCAAGCGAGGATACGGCAGGCGGGCAACACACAACGATAGACAACATCAGACTACTAGCTATAACTTCTACGTCGAAGCAGGGGAGAGCGGAGACCAAAAAGTGCAGACGGGAGAGACAGGATGACAGTTCCCGGAGGCCTATGCGGACTGTGAATTCTCAGCATCTCCGCTAGGGTCAAATCGGGATGAAAACATCTTGATAACTTTAGTGAGCTGTGAATCCTCAGCGTCCTCACTAAAATAACACAAGAGCTTATACTGTATGGGGCGGAAAGCCGGGAGCCAGATGAAGTGTACAGGGCTAATTGGAAAGAAAAGTATCGCTTGGAGTGACCTAGATAGGATGTGAATCCTCAGCGTCCCTATCGGGATCATAGATGAATATATCTCGATTATTTATGTGAGCTGTGAATCCTCAGCATCCTCACAAAAATAATGCAAGACAATCTAACATATGGGAATTGTCTATAGGGACGGCGGCAGGTCAGGAAAAGCACAAATAATTTACTTGAGGAGATTTGGACTGAGAAGCGTGATGATTTAAAAGTATGAAAATTCGCTACAAAATATGAATTACTTAAAACGGATAATTCTCACCTATAACAATATTTTCGGATACGGAAATCGACCAACCAGGTGCGCTCGGACAGCAAACGGAATCGGTGCGGACTCGTGGCGACTTAATAACTTAGTAGCTGAATTAACAATACTGCATGTGCCCCGTGTTGCTTCTCCTTTTATATGAATTTCACAGCCGGCCCCAAAAACTCTGCCATGCTTGGAATTTTATCACCTTATCACATCCGAATAAGATAATAAGTATGAAATACCTGTTTAATTAAATATAAATCGCTTTAAAATATTTCATGGTGAAAATATTTTAGCAAATATTTATATAGTTTGTATTAAATTATTTTCTATTTAATTAATTACTTACTTAGTAGTTAGGTGTTTTGTACCACAGACCGATAGAAAATAATACTTCATCACAATATATATATATATATATATATATATATATATATATATATATATATATATATATATATGAGACATACTTGGTTCTCGGGTTGAACCGCGTCCAGAATTTATGAAAACCCGACGTTTCGGCTCCTGTGTTCCCATTAGTAGAAAACACTACATCCTATGTCAAAAACTCCACCCATTTCATTGACCTTCTTCAAAACAACACCATTTCTCAAAACGACATCCTAGTTAGCTTTGATATAGTTTCCTCATTCACCAATATACCTCTATCTGAAACCCTTGACATTCTCAAAAATAAACACCATATTTCCCACGATACCTTAGCTCTTCTAGAACATTGCACATCTAACACTTATTTCCTTTTTCAAAACAAATTTTACAAACAAGTTCGAGGTGCTCCAATGGGTTTACCACTCTCTCCTGCATTGGCTAACATTTTCATGGAACACTTCGAGACACAAGCCCTCAATTCATCCCAACTTAAACCAAACTGTTGGTTAAGATACGTTGACGACATTTTCGCTGTCTGGCCACACGGTAAAGAATCTCTAGACGAATTCCTTTTTTACCTAAATAACATCAACCCCCAAATCCAGTTCACCATGGAAATTGAAAATAATTTTTCTTTGCCTTTCTTAGATGTAAGCATTACTAAAAACCCAGTCAGAAGATTTTCTTACACTGTCTACCGAAAACCAACCCACACCAATCTCACCATCACCCATCGCAACTAAATTCCGTGGTTCGAACACTAGTAACACGATCCCTTAGACTAACGGACAACAACAACAAACAGACAGAATTAAACTTTTTAAGACAGACATTGCTAGACAACGGATACGACAACAATCACATACTACGAAACATTAGAAACGCACAACAACAAACCACTACACCACGACAAGAAAGACCGCACAACAACACACAGCGTTTTTACCATACATTAAAGGTGTCACCGACAAAATCAGCCGAATTTTTAGAACCCATAATATCAAAACCGTATCCACAACAGAGCAAAAACTGTCCAATCTTATAAAAACTCCCAAGGATACGATTCCAAACGAATCCCACGGGGTTTACGAAATTTCTTGTTCCGACTGTTGCCGAACTTATGTAGGACAAACAAATAGACGCATCCACAATAGAATATATGAACATATCCTCGCAGTTAGACAATCCGACCCCTCATCGGCGCTGGCCATGCATCATATTCATACAGGACACAAAATAAACTTCGATAATGTCAAAACGATAGCACCGGTTTACAACTTCAAAACGAGAATTATCCGCGAAGCAATCGAGATTGAAAAACGTCCTGATTATTTAAATAAGAGAGATGATGGTCTTCGCCTTCCGACTACTTGGACACCTATTATATCTCCATTACAAACACACAAACAGAAAATAAATTCCACAGACAATTTTATTTTCCCATTATCTGTCTCAACAAATGCCGGTGACCCTCGTAATCCTCCTCATCATCTAAGTACCGTGACCAAAGCCCCCCACTTAATTGACCTTGACCCTACTACTTTCACTGACAACGAAGCAGGTAGACGGAACGATATATATATAAGACAAGACTTGCAACGAACTGCCAGATCTCTCTGAGGCCTAGGGTTGAACACACTGAGACCTCACAGACGATCTCCGGCGAGATTTGGGGAGTAGGCAGATTGAGGCCCCGTAATCGAGCTACAACAACCCAACTCACCTTTGTCCACCGCTCTAAGGAGTAGGCAGATTGAGGCCTTAGAGTGTCCTTTACCTCTTGAAAATGGCTCCAAAACAGGAGCCGAAACGTCGAGTTTTCATAAATTCTGGACGCGGTTCAACCCGAGAACCAAGTATGTCTCACATTAAAGACCGCGGAAATCTTTCTGAACATATATATATATATATATATATATATATATATATATATATATATATATATATATATATATATATATATATATATATATATATATATATATATATATATATATATATATATATATATATATATATATATATAGGGTGATTGCTGAGAAGTGCTCATTAGAAGTTTATGACCTTCTCATCCGATTTGAGAGCTGAAAATTTGTATTAGGTAATTATATGATATTCCCATTCAGATTAAAATAGTTGCAATACTCTAGCACTTCCGGTTGTACCGGAAGTCGCCACCAACTTCGTTATTTTAAATGAAACATATTTTTGCATTTTCAGAATAGCGATCAAATTTGGGATAGATTTTATGGAGTATTCTCTACACCTAGCGTTATTGGTTTTTGAAATATTGGCGATTTTTGAAAAATATTCGTAATCGCAGCTCTTTTCAGAATTTGATGTACCTTTGTAAAGTGTAAATCTAGAAAATATATATTTTAGACAACAGATTGCTGGTAACTATGTCTTGAAAAATCATTGCAATGAAAACATATTTTTTTATACAGGGTGTGCGTTTATAGGCTGACAAAATATGGAAATTCAAGCGGGTATAACTTGATTTTTTCAAATGGAACACCCTATATATTTATATTTCAAAGCGTTCTACATACATAGCTCTGCAACTTCTATTAACTATGTCCTATACCTAAATAGCATAATTTCTGAGATATCCACCACTCCAACGGGGAAGCTATATTGGAATTTATACATGAGTTCGTTTATGGAAAGAGTAGGGTTTTGTTGGAATGCCAGGCGGGAAAACTGAAATTTGACACATATTTCAATTTAGTGACAGCAGTAAAATTAGTAGCTTGCTTTTTGTATAAGTCGCGATGGGAAGTAGAAATCGCTACGGTAATGAAGATATCATGAATATATTTATTATTCACGGTAACTGCAATAGAGTTATTGAAAGAACATGTCGTACATTCAATGAAAAGTTTCCTCATTCGGCAGCTTTGGACAGACACCGGTTCAAGAGGCTTCAATCAAAGTTTTCAAGGTATGGAAGTATAACATCAACACGAGTAATTTTTGTCAAAAATGTTAGTTGCAAGTTGTCTTTTTTTTAAATGTTACCTACACCCCTTGTGATTCGAAGTTCAAATGCTAAGCAAACAATTTTTTTTCCGCTTTCTCTCTTCTAAGATTAGTTGATTCCGCTAACATTTTCTTTGTTTTCTATTTTGTTAATTAATTTCTCCACTAGGTAAGCAGTGTATATCTGTTATATTCGGCCACGTTCTTGATATACTTTAGTTCTTTGGTGTATCGACTTTTTTACTGAAAGGAAAGGAATTACCCTGTTTACTAAAAAATTCAGACCGGCGATTTTTTGTACGTACGTATGATGTGAGTCATTCGGAATGTAGCTTAGAGTGGTGGTTTCCTTTTTATGGGCATTGAATTGTAAAGTGTCTTTATTTTTGATAACTAGTACATCTAGAAAAGGTAATTTATTATCAATTTCCAACTCGTGGGTAAATTTTATAGAATCAAATATATTGTTTAATTTGGCAATAAAATCTTCTATTCTTCAATTTTTGCGAAAATATCATCCTCGTGGCGAAATCACACTCAAGGAAAATACTCACTTTCACTTTCAAGATCTGTTTCAAATCTACTCATGAAATGCCAATTTGCAACTAACATTTTCGACAAAAAACTACTTTAAAAAAACTTGCTAGGTAAGCCCAAAGACAAGGATAGTACGGCCAAGATATCGGGATTTTATGAAATAAGTTGTAAAGATTGTGATCTTAAATACGTCGGACAAACAAAAAGATCTATTAGAATTAGATTCAAGGAACATTTAGCACAATTAAGATAGGATACTATAGATAGATCTTCTGTCGCCCCACATATTTGGGATAATCATCACCAAGTTTTAATGACGAGAATCTAAAATTAATAAAAAATGTTAAACAACCAGGACAGCTAAACGCCGTCGAAAGTTATATATGTATATATTGCTAAATATAGTAATAATAAAAAGGGCATGAATCTCGCTCCACCGCGTATGTGTAGTCTTCTGATAGATCACTTTACAAAATAAATACCGGCAGAAGCACGTCCAATAGATAATAAAAGAATACAGATATTTCCGCCAAACGAAGTATGTTAATTTTTGGTATCGTTGAACCTCCCTAAATCGTTAGTGACCTGCAGAAGAATATAAATAGAGTTGTGGATATAAGACTTTGAATTATTCATCTTATGATGATGCTAACTTGGTTAGTGAAATGAGTGTCACGTTTTTAAAATGTGTTGTGGTGATTTGGGTTCTCCAAGTGTGCTTATCAGTGCTCATCACAGGTTTAAATCTTCACTTAGAGCATTCTTGAGGTAACACTAAACCCCTTCCATGGACACAAACACACACGCATGCATCTACGCGTGCACGCATATACACATACGCACACACACAAACTTTAACAACTAATGCATATTTTTAAGGGGTTAACAAATAATAAAACAATAAAAAAAATTGTAGCAGGTTTTTTTATTATAATTATGTGTATAAAAATTACAAATTAATACATAATACATAGTAAAAAAGTATTAATCTTCTTTCTGGCCCTGCTGAATTAGTAAGTAGGTACTTCCATGCCTCAGACTTGCCTAAAAAAATGTTTTAAATTACTAAATATTATAATCACTTAGTAATTAAAAACAAACATAAGCTTAGGCAATCCAAAATACAATAGCATAAGTTTCTGTTGTTTAATACCATTGGATATCCATAATAATAAGTTGTCCTCAATTTAATTGTTTATTTATTGATACTTTAGATCGTTGAATTTAGAAATTATCCTTTCAACTTATATATATATATATATATATATATATATATATATATATATATATATACATATATATATATATATATATATATATACATATATATATATATATATATATATATATATATATATATATATATATATATATATATATATATATATATATTGTGGTCGAGCTTTTCTCAGCCCCACGTTTTAGGCGATATTTTACTATGTTATTCTCTGCGAATGTTTATGCTGTTATGTATAACAAATGTATGTATGTATATTGGGTTCTGTGATATTTAATTATTATTATTACTATGTTAAAATAGACTGTATTTGGTTCTCAGGGTGGATTCAGCTCACATTTATATCTAGATTAATAATTTTAAAAAACTTTCTGGACGCAGCAAGTGCGTTATGGTAGTGAATTTTCATAAAAATGTTTTTTATAACAAACATGTTTTTTTAAGAAAGCAGGCATCAATCTATATAGTAGAAACAATGTGCCATGTTTCATCAAAATAACTCAGAGCAGTGAAACCAGCTCTCATGTACGGCGCCGAAATCTGGGGTGAACGAGCGAGGGATTCTAGGGTTACTAGAAAACTTCAGTCGGCCCAAAGAGCATTTCTATTGGGCATAACGAAGGCCTACAGAAAGACTTCCAACTCAGCACTGGCGGGGTGCCCACCTTTGTAGCTGGAAGCAGTGGAGCGGCATATATAAGATGGGAAACACGAAGGCGGCAAATTTTGAGGGAGAACCGGCGTACGGAGAAGGATGGCACCCGGCGGAGCAGAGGAAAACGTGGGCGATAATAGAAGGAGCGGAAAAGACAACAGGGCGGTAGATATGCACAGACGCGTCCAGAGCCGGAGTCGCGGTTAGAATAGGCCTGGTGGACTATGAAAACAATGCAGTGGTCGAAAGCAAAGGGCTAAAGCTCCGGGACGGGTACCCGGTGCACATGGCGGAATTGTTCGCGGTGGGTACGGCAGTGGAAAAGGCCGCCACTCTACTGGGTGGAACCGTCAACATCGTTTCCGATTGCAGAGTTGCCCTGGACATGCTCACCATGAGGAAAGGGGGAACGGCCGACAGAATCAACAGAAAGATGCCAGAGGTGGAGCGCGCGGGACAAAAATAAATCTGTGGTGGGGTAGCGACCAGTTAGAAGGCATCGCAAAGTCCGATGCGAGAGCAAAAGCTACCAAAAGTGACCCTCTAGGTCACGAGAGGGTAGAGGCTCCGGTAACGAGTAGAATGCTCAAAAGAAGTGCCAAGGAGAACACTGAAGTAGAGTGGCAGAAGCACTAGGACGATGAGACAAAGGGTAGGACTACTTATCGATATATAGAGAGCGTGGGTGTGGGCCTCAAGTGCTGGAGTCACAGGGCGGTGAGCTTGCTGACTGGCCTCGGGCCCTTCAAGGGCTACTTTAATAGGTTTAACCTAAGCCTGGAACGGAAGAATGTGCGTGCGGAAACGGAGAGCAGGAGACAGCAAGACATGTGCTGTAAGACTGCCAGATGGAAAATCGTAGGGCGGCAAGAGAACACTTTGCGAGAAAGCAGAACAGGGTTGAGGGTTCCTACCCGTTCAAGTTAACTAGGTTCAGCAAGAACGAGGAAATCAGGGATTTCATTGAATAGGCCGCAGAAATAGAGATGGAAGAGGAAACGCGATGTGCCATTAAGACAAACCGCAGAGAAAGAGAGGGCGCCGGATAGAGAGATGGGTGAGATTTCGGGAAAAGCGAGCGTGGTGTGAATGGTCGTATGAATGTGAGAGGTTGTAGGGGTTCCTTTGAGGGTGGCTTCGACCTGACAGTGTAGGAGGATACCATAGCCTAAAGTCTTCGGCCGGGAAGGCAGGGGCTTCGGCCCCAAAATCGTAAACTGTCCAAAATCGTAAGCTGTCTGGTTGTGGTAGGTAATGCTTAAGTTGTTTTTTAACAAGAACTGCAGTACCCCCTCCTGCTCTGCCGGGGCGGTCAGTCTTGTAAGTCGGTTAGTTAGGTACTTTTATTTTGTGAGCTGGTCTGGTATGAGTCTCGTTAATTAGCATTATGTCTATGTTATGTCTGTCGATGAAATCTCTTGTTTCGTGGATTTTGTTACTCATGCCTGCTGCGTTACAGCAGGCAATCTGTAGGAAACGGGATTTTGTTTGGGCACTGGTCATTTATTGTGTGGCTAAGGTCAAAAGTTGGGGTGCGTCTGTAACGATTCAATTCTTATCTGGAATCATTACTAGTTCAAAATACACTTAGAAAGCCCCCAAGTATCTAAATAATACCAAACACCCTATCTATATTAAATATTTCAATCTTTAATTTCAAAATTATTTTCATGAAAAGTCGCTAAATCTTCAAGTACCGTATACCCCTTTACTGCATTTCTAATTTGTACGTTAAAATTCAATATATGTTTGCCATGGGAAACTACCTCGCATTATTACTGAACAAATATTTCCAGGAACAAAATAAGCATTGAAAATATACGTTAGGAATATTCGAGAACAAAATATTGTTTATCTGTAATTTTCCGATCGGTGATGTCACCCAAGAAAGACCGTTGAAAACGTTGCAGACAATTGCCGGCAAAACCTTCAACTGTGGACACGGGAGGTGAGACGTCGCGACTTCGCCACCGACTGGAGGTCTTGTTTTATCTCATTTGAAGAATGGAGGCTAGAAAGAGCTCACGCACAGCCACCAACTTTCACGGTAAGAATTTTTGCGTGCACCGATTAGCAATTGCAGAACCCGACATATTAGCAGGGACTCTCTGCTGAGCGTTCATAGAGTGAACACCCGTCAGTTTCGGTGGCTATTAGATTATCTTAAAACGGAGTTTCAATGTCCTTTCTGTTATCTGTACTACCTAATAATTATTGTCAGTGACTGTACGGAGTAATTCAAGTGATTTTCGAGTTTAATTAAACATCGTAATCAGCATAAAGCGAGCTAACTCGTGGCTCTTTGTTCCGAACTGTTGATTTCTTGTCGTAATCAGAAAGAATTCTTGGTAGTGAAGCAAATTCACGTTTTAATTGCGATTCGCAATGTTTCCATCAAGCGAATTCAGAACATCGACATAGGTGTCAAATGTATGTAAATTAATAATTTCTTGTTTTTGAAATTCTTGGTTTATTTGATTTCTATTTGTGTGCAATCAATGTTTATTTGAGATTTATCAATTATTTTATTTCATTGTATTCGCTATTCCAAATTTAATTTATATGAATAAATTCAATATTTTGTTACATTAGCATATCTGTTTAATTGAAGAGAAATGTCTCCCTAGTATCTACTTTCCTTCTGACGTCAGCACAAACAATTTATTCTTACTAACTATTATCTAGATATCTAAACTTCAATGTAACCTGGCACTAGTCTGGAAAGCCCACAAATATAGGACTCTGGGCAGTGCGAAGCAAACAAAGGAAGAGAACGTGAGTATCAATCTACATGCAGATCTGTCAACCTCCTAAAAGGTGCTGCTAATCTTAATAAATTTGATAATCCGATAGATAGCTACTTTAGGGTAGGGTGTTATAGGCAATTGTGACCTCACCATTGAGCAGATCTATATCCACCTGAGGTCAATCACAATATACCACGGTTCTTGTACTTAAAGCTTTTCTTTGAAGGGGGTAACAATTGACAACTTTTATTTTATTTTTAGGGGTCTTTATTAGGTTCGGCGAATTGAAACATCAGACTGGTTAGTATCGTCGGTATTTGTTCTTTCTTCGTGTTTGTTTCTTTACTTGTGTGTATGTAAGTCTGGGCTCTTGAGTTTTTGGGTTTTGTTTTAGCGGAAGAAGTTTGTCAGGTCTATTTTTGGTACTTGTGTCGTGATTTTAGTGATTCAGGCATTAGTAGTAGATGTTGTGGTTATGTTCATAGGATGGAATTTGCAGCCTCTGAAATTAGAGGAATGTGCGCCGCTGCATTTTGCGCATGTTGCTGTTTTGTTGCTGGCTTTTGGACATTCGTAAGGGAGGGCTGCTTGGTGATTAGAGAAACTTTTATGTTTTAAAATTTTCTAGCATAAGTGAGAAAAGTAATAAATAAATATTGAAATATAACTAGAACAGAAAAATTTAAAAGTATAATCATACTTTAATTAGATACTGTATGACACAGATTTTTTAAATCTAAAAATTGATTTTTCTAAAAAGTAAAACTGAACAGGTCTATTTTGCTAAATAAAAATGATTCCCCTTCAAACTAGAAAAACATATGATGTTGAAATGAGAGATAAACCTATTCAGATATGTAAACTTAGATTGATACTTTATTTATATATATATATATATATATATATATATATATATATATATATATATATATATATATATATATATATATATATATATACTTACGAAACGTGAATAGTATTAGTATTTCCAGAGCCTTCCCTCCAACCTGTAATGGTAATGATGTTGTCTCCATGTTTCAAAAATCCTCGCGATATACCAAACTTGATACCGACGTTAATATGGTCTACCAAATCATTCAGAAAATTGTCTGAGGTTAGCTTAACTGCAAAAAAAGTTTATTAAACAACACACCATCAAAGTGACACACAATATTAGCAAACAAATAGCAAATACAACAAAAAATGCAATGTACCTAAGTTAAACGATGTGGAGGAACATAAACAAAGAATAAATCAATAAGGTAAATCTCAACGGTGGCAACTAGATCGCATAGGATATCGCATTGGATGTCCATAATAGATTCAAAACATGTGCAGCATGTCCATTTTTTGGGCGTTCAGGGGATGTCCATTTTCAGACGTTCAGTGGATGTCCATTTTTGGATGTTCAGTGAATGTCTATTTTCTAAGTTCAGTGGATGTCCATTTTTGGACGTTCAGTGGGTACTCATTTTTGGATGTTCAGTGAATGTCCATCTATGGAGGGTCAGTGGATGTCCATTTTTTAACGTTGACATACCATGGATATCCGTTTTTGTACATTTTACAATTAGTTTAAGTTATGGACGTTTACAAAGTGACCATTTGGTGACGTCCAAAATAGTGCAGGTTGTTGATCTACAGTGGATGTCTATTTTTGGACGTTCAATTGATGTCCATTCTTACACGTTCAGTTGATGTCCATTTTTGGACGTTCAGTGGATGTTCATTTTTGGACGTTCCAAAATAATGTCCGTTAATGACATACCATGGATATCCGTACGTTTTACACTTAGTTTTAGTTATGGACATTTACAAAGTGACCATCCAAAATTGTGCAGGTTTTGGATGTACAGTAGATGTCCATTTTTGGACGTTAAGGGGATGTCCATTTTTGGACGCTCCAAAATAATATTCGTTAAGGACATACCATGAATGTCCGTTTCTGTACGTTTAACAATTAGTTTTAATTATGGACGTTTACAAAGTGACCATTTGATGACATCCAAAATAGTGCAGGTTGTGGATGTACAGTGAATGTCTATTTTTGGACGTTCAGTGGATGTCCATTTTTGAACGTTCTGTGGATGTTCATTTTTGGACGTTCCAAAATAATGCCCGCTAAGGACATACCATGTACATCTGCTTCTATATGTTTTACAATTAGTTTTAGTTGTGTACGTTTATAAAGGGACCATTTGGTGGCATCCAAAATAGTGCAGGTTGTGGATGTACAGTGGATGTCCATTTTTGGATGGTCAGTGGATGTCTATTTTTGGACGTACAGTGTATGTCTATTTTTGGAGGTTCAGTGGATGTCAATTTTTTGACGTTTTGACATACCATACACTGAATATTAATTTTTGGGACGTTCAGGGGATGTCCATTTTTGGACGTTCAGTGTATGTCTATTTTTTTACGTTCCAAATTCATGCTTGTAAAGGACATATCATGGATATCCGTTTCTGTATGTTTTACAATTAGTTTTAGTTATCGACGTTTACAAAGTGACCATTTCGTAACATCCAAAATAGTGCAGGTTGTGGATCTACAGTGGATGTCCACTTTTGGACGTTCAGTGGATGTCCATACTTGGACGTTCGGTGGATGTCCATTTTTGGACGTTCAGTGTATGTCTATTTTTTTACGTTCCAAATTCATGCTTGTAAAGGACATATCATGGATATCCGTTTCTGTATGTTTTACAATTAGTTTTAGTTATCGAGGTTTACAAAGTGACCATTTGGTGACATCCAAAATAGTGCAGGTTGTGGATCTACAGTGAATGTCCATTTTTGGACGTTTAGTGGATGTCCATTCTTGGACGTTCGGTGGATGTTCATTTTTGGACCTTCCAAAATAATGCCCGTTAAGGACATACCATGGAAATTTGTTTCTGTACGTTTTACAATTGGTTTTAGTTATGAACGTTTACAAAGTGACAATTTAGTAACGTCCAAAATAGCGCAGGCTGTGGATATACAGTGGATGTCCATTTTTGGACGTTCAATGGATGTCCATTCTTGGACGTTCGGTGGATGTCCATTTTTGGACGTTCAGTGGATGTTCATTTTTGGACGTTCCAAAATAATGCTTGTTAAGGACATACCATGGATATCCGTTTCTGTACCTTTTACAATTGGTTTTCGTTATGGACGTTTACAAAGTGACGATCTGGTGACGTCCAAAATAGTGCAGGTTATGGATCTACAGTGGATGTCATTTTTGGATTTATTTCTGATACAGAATATATATACATCAAACAAAGTTTTATTATCCGTGACACATCAGTTTACACAAAGAAAAGTGGTCTGTAATTATAGTGCCCCCTAATTCAATACTTTTAAGGTGTGCTTTAAAATGAGTGTTTTTGTTGGGTTTCAAATAAACAATTTGTATAAAGGTGACAATAAATGGCGCCCCTACCTTAAATTCCAAGTAAAAATTATCGTAGTTAATTAATTATTACCTGGATAATAAATAGGAAGTAAACCTCTGTACAGGTGACATTGTCTAGCCACTTTCATGTTGGTTGTAATTGCAATTATCGGACACTTTGGTCGATATTTAGCAATAAGCTTGGCCGATTTTCCTGACAATGTTAAAACGATGATTGCCTTAGCTTCACATTTTGAAGAGGCCTCTACAGCAGCTATGGCAGTGGCGTGAGTCGCTTGGATTGGCGCTACTATCTGCAATATTGGAAAATTTAACATTATGTAAAGCAACACAACTTAGGTTAATTATCTAACAATAGATTACAATACTAAGTAAAGATGGGAACAAGTTATGAGCACTGATAAGTACACTTGAAGAACCCAAACCACAACACATCTTATAAAGACCTAAAATTCGTTTCGCTGACCAAGTTAGCGTCATCAGAGGACGAAAACTTCTAAACTACTTAACCACTACACATTATATTTATACTAGGTGTTAGGTAAAAGATCGATAACCTAGAGAGGGAGGAATCACAGAAAGACTTTCTGTGTCTATATTTTAGTTGCCGGAAGTTCCTTTTAAAATACCGTTATAACTGTACCTACCGATTTTTCGAATATCTTTTACATCAAGCCAGTGTGAACAGCGAACTATTAATCAGTGGCCGGGCACGGTTTATGCAAATTTTGCTGTTTATGGCTTTAGAGATATAAATACCCTGATAGGCGTCTATCTCGGTGACGTTGGCCAGCCTCGCCGAGATGATATCATAATTCTTGTTCCTTTTAATCATGTCTAATTTCACCGATTGTCTAACATGTTTGATAAGCCTCAGGTTTTCTTCATCTATGTGGTGATTATTATCGCAAATATGTTGAGCCACTTGTCTATACTACCGTATTCTAACTGTGCCAGATGGCGTTAGCGGATTGCCCATTGGCGTGCCTTGGGTACGTTTTTGAACAAACCCAAGGCACGGCAATGGGCAATCCGTTAACGCCATTTATTGCGGACCTTTCCATGAGTAAATTTGAAACAGGTCCTGAAGATGAAAATGAATATTTTCCTAGAGTGTGGCTCCGTTACGTAAATGATATTTTCGCAAACATTTGCAAAATAGAAGATTTTATCGCCAAGTTGAAATTGAAGTTGAAATTTGATTCCATAAAATTCACCCACGAACTAGAAAATAATAATAAATTACCCTTTTTTGATGTACTAGTTATCAAGAATAAAGGCACCTTAGAATTCGATGTCCATAGAAAAGGAACCACCACTCTAAGCTACATCCCGAATGACTGACATCTTACGTACGCACAAACAGTGGACAGCCTTCATTTTTTAGTAAACAGGTTAATTAATTTTTCTTTAAGTAAAATGTCTGGACGCAGCAAGTGCGTGATGGTAGTGAATTTTCATAGAAATGATCTGGCACCAAATATTTTTTTGTAACTTTTTTCGTTTAGCATAGAAATATAAATTTTGGTATATAGTTTCCTTTTAATATCGTAAACTTGCGTACGAAATTTGGTTACCACAGCTTTTCTATTTTTTGAGATAATTTTTTTTTCTCGAAAGAGTGTTCAGAAAGATTTCCGTGGTCTTTAATGTAAGACATAGAGACATACTTGGTTCTCGGGTTGAACCGCGTCCAGAATTTATGAAAACTGGGGAGTAGGCAGATTGAGGCCCCGTAATCGAGCTACAATAACCCAATCCACCTTTGTCCACCGCTCTAAGGAGTAGGCAAATTGAGGCCTTAGAGTGTCCTTACATATTTCCTTTGCCTCTTGAAGCCAACCCAACCCACCTTTTTCCACCGCTCTAAGGAGTAGGCAGACTAAGGCCTTAGAGTGTCCTTATATATTTCCTTTATCTCTTGAAAATGGCTCCAAAACAGGAGCCGAAAGATCCAGTTTTCAAGACCATAATCTCTCTTATTTAAACAATCGGGACGTTTTTCGATCTCGATTGCTTCGCGGATAATTATCGTCTTGAAGTTGTAAACTGGTGCTATTGTTTTGGCATTATCGAGGTCTATTTTGTGTCCTGTATGAATATGATGCATGGCCAGCGCCGATGAGGTATCTGATTTTTTAACTGCGAAGGTCTGTTCATACATTCTATTGTGGATGCGTCTATTAGTTTGTCCTACATAAGTTCGAGAACAGTCGGAACAAGGAATTTCGTAAACTCCGTGGAATTCGTTTGGAATCGTATTATTGATCAGATTTGACAGTTTTTGCTCAGGTGTGAATACGGTTTTGATATTATGGGTTCTAAAAATTCGGCTGATTTTGTCGGTGACAGCTTTGATGAATGGTAAAAACGCTTGTGTTGTTGTGTGGACTCTGTCTGTTCTTGTTGTGGTTTGTTGTTGTGCTTTTCTAATGTTTCGTAGTATGTGATTGTTATTTGCCTTTCTTAGATGAACGCATCACTAAAAGCCCAGTCAGGACAACAACAATAAACAGACATAATTAAACTTTTTAAGACAGACATTGCTAGAAAACGGATACGACAACAATCACATACTACGAAACATTAGAAAAGCACAACAAACTATTATACACCACACCAAGAACAGACGCATCCACGATAGAATATATGAATACACCCTCACCCCTTATCGGCGCTGGCCATGCATCATATTTATACAGGACACAAAATAGACTTCGATCATGCCAAAACAATAGCACCGGTTTACAACTTCACAAGGAGAATTATCCGCGAAGCAATCGAGATCGAAAAACGTCTCGATTGTTTAAATAAGAGAGATGATGGTGTTCGCCTTCCGATTACTTGGAAACCTATTATATCTTCATTACAAACACACAAAAAGAAAAAAATAGATAATTTCATTTCCCCATTATCTGTCTCAACAAATACCGGTAATCCTCGTAATCCTTTAAGAACCGTGACCAAAGCTCCTGACTTAATTGACCGTGGCCCGACTACTTTCACTGATAACGAATCAGGTAGACGGAACGATACATACAATACAAGACTTTCAACGAACTGTCAGATCTCTCCGAGGGCTCTGAACACACTGAGACTTTAGAGACGATCTCCAGCGAGATTTGGGAAGTAGGCAGATTGAGGCCTCGTAATCGAACTACAACAAGTGGTCTATAAATATTAACCCTTTAAAATAATAACTGGGTCAATAAACTTTACATTTTAATTAAAACATTGGTAAATTGCTTTACCACCGCATCCGAATTATTTCTGACCCGCACATCATGTGTAATACTAACCCCTTTTTCAAGTGATGGGTACAGCAGTGTGACATTCACGCTTTGTCTCCCACGAGTTACATAAGTATATTAAAAACTTTTAAAACGACCTGGTCAGATCAGGTGTGTGATGAGGATCAATCAAACGAGGTTTTGATATGAAATAACAAAAATTTACCTAAGCTGAAACTACTTACATCATAAGTCAAATCGTTTAGCAAGGCAGTTTGCCATATAGCCGCTTCGGCTTCCCGACAAATAGCAGCCATGGTAGCAACACACTCCACAGGGTATTCCCCCTTGGCTGTCTCTCCTGACAACATAACACAATCGGCTCCATCCAAGACAGCATTGGCTACGTCGGCACTTTCCGCCCTAGTAGGCCTCGGCTTCTCCGTCATCGATTCCAACATCTGGGTGGCGCAAATCACAGGTTTTCCTGCTTTATTGCACTTGGCAATAACAGATTTTTGTGCCAAAAACACTTTCTGTGTGGGTATCTCGCTACCCAAATCACCCCTTTCAACCATTATCCCATCTGCTTCCGCTATTATCTCAGAAAGATTATCGACTGCTTGGCGGTTTTCTATTTTAGCTACCACTAGAATATCACTTCCTTTGCCTAGAACCCTTCTAATTGCTTTGACTGCTTGAGCATTTGGTATAAAGGAAGCGAATATAATATCCAGATCATTTTGGACTGCAAACTGCAAGTCCTTTTTGTCGCGTTCCGTTGGTTCAGAAGAACGTTCTATTTCAACGCCTGGGAAACTAACTCCTTTATAACTGCCTAATTTAGCAGTATTCGCGATCTTACATACAATTTCTGTACTTTTAACTTCGCTACAGGTTAAACTTATCGAACCATCATCGATTAGAATCGTGTTTCCAACTTTACATATGTTAGAAAGGTTTCTGCTATCAATGTGGATTATATTTGAGTCACATTTCTCTTTGTATGCCTCATTGTTTGTCAGCTTCACTATGTTCCCTTTGACCAACTCAACTTCGTCCTGGAAATAAAAACAAAGCATTAATTCTATTTACATATATATATATATATATATATATATATATATATATATATATATATATATATATATATATATATATATATATATATATATATATATATATATATATATATTTGAACAACACACCACGAGGGCTTACAGCCTAAATACTATCGTACCGTGGGTGTCGATAAGGAGGAAAGAGGCAACTTGGTAATTCTGAACTTAAAGGTTTGGAGGCTCGGAGGAGGAGAGAAAACGTGCCGGCAAGGAATTCCACAACTTGGATGTCCTCGATACAAAATAGCGGGCATAACAAGATTTTCTATGTCTGGTGACCTGGACAGTAAAACGGTGCATTCGCTCTGTTCCCCTGGTAGATCTGTTGGGGGCAGCAGGTGGCGGAACTATGGAAGAAAGCTCCTCTGAGCAGTTCCCGTGCAGATATCTATAAAAGAGAAAGAGAGAGGTCACCAACGGCACGCCAGTGGGCAAGGGATGGCAGCCTTTGGGTGAGGGTGGGGTCACCGATGAGATGTATATGTCTCTTCTGAATGGAGACCAGGATAGCGAATGTAGAAGCGGCAACAGTACCCCTGGTGTGGGAGCAGTATTCGAGGTTTGGCCTTATTTGTGAAGTATATAAGGTATAGAGATTAGCTGGTGAAAAGTATTTACGAGCCCGGAAAAGGAAACCTAATTTCTTAGCAGCTGCTTCTGCAATTGATGTGACATGTTGGTGCCAACTGAGATTTCAATCCACAGAAATGCCAACAAGTGAAAAGAACTCATTACTTTGAATAACTTAGTTGTTCATTGTGATGGGTTTAGGGCTGGTGTATCTCTTATGAGATAGAAAGCAAGACTGAGATTTGGTGAAGTTGATTGTACAAGATTTCTACTTCCCCAGTCTAATATTTTTCGAGATCCAAAGAGACAGAACCCTCCATGACTCTGCGATCGTAATCTAATTGGGCTAAAGAGACAGGCTTAGAATATTGTATATTTGAGTGCATGGTGCTGTCGTCCGCGTAACTGTGAACTGGGTTGGATGTGCTAGAGAGGAGGTCATTGTTGTGGAGAGGAAACAAAGTAGGAGTTAAAGCTGAACCTTGAAGAACTCCTGCATGAATTGGATACAGTTTAGAGGAATGGCCTTCCACGACAACAGAAATGCTCCGGTGGAAAGGAAATTTGCTGCCCAGGTACAGAGTTTTGGTAGTACGCCAGAGGCCGGAAGTTTATTAAGCAGCGCTGCGTGCCAGACCTGGTCGAATGCTTTGGATATGTCTAGAGTGACAATCTGGGATTCACCGTGTAGTTGCATAGACTTGTTCCAAAAATGGGTGACAAAGGAAAGGAGGTCCGCAGTTGATCTGCGCTGACGGAATCCATACTGCGTGTCGTGGATTAGACTGTGTTTTTCAAGAAATTTTAGTAATTCGGTGTTTATATACTTTTCCATCACTTTAGAGACGACTGAAAGGAGAGAAATAGGCCTGTAGTTGCTAGGAAGCGCTTTGGATCCTTTCTTTGGGACGGGTTGTACTCGAGCAGTTTTTCAGTTACTAGTGAATATGCCTCTATTGTAAGATTTCTGAAGTAGACGAGTCAGGACAGGAGCAAGTTCTGGTGCGCATTTTTTAAGAACAATTGCTGAGATATCGTCAAGGCCAGAGGCTTTCCTGGTATTAGGAGAAGAGAGCATCTTTCGTACCTTTTTAGTTTTGAAAATGATATGCGTCATTTTATGCCCGACATTGGGGACTGTTGGTGGTTGAGCATTTAGAGGTGGGTTGAGAGTGGAATTTCCGGCGAACAACGAGGCAAAAAGTTCAGCCTTGCCCAGGGCGGTAGAAACAATTTCAGCCCCTGAAACAAGAGGTGGGAACGTGCTCTTGCAGAAATTGTTCCCAATGGATTTAGCAAGAGTCCATTAGGGTTGGCTGCCGTTACAGCTTGAGAGGACTTTGTTTTTTATGTGGTTATTAAACGAGTTTTTTGCCTCAGAAAGAATGCGGACATAGTGGTTTCTTGCGTTGTTAAATGCTTGGCGGTTTTCTTGACTGGGATTGTGTAGAAGCGTTTTGTGAGCTTTAATCTTTTCAAGTCTGGCCTTGTCACAGGATTTAGAGAACCAGGGCTTTTGAGTGGCTGAAGAGGTTTTTTGTGTACGTGGAATAAATAATTCCATGCCAGCTTAGATAATTTCGGTGGTATTACTATTATTATTATTATTATTATTATTATTATTATTATTATTATTATTATTATTATTATTATTATTATTATTATTATTATTATTATTATTATTATTATTATTATTATTATTATTATTATTATTATTATTATTATTATTATTATTATTATTATTATTATTATTATTATTATGTTATAATATGAAACGAAATGTTATATTCGACACGCTGTATATATTTCAAATGGCTAACAATCATTCAGAATATGTATCTACGCAGAAAAATATATTTTTTTTAATATTACTTACGCCAATAACTTTCCCTGATCGAATTTCCGAACCTCTTGTATCTAGTGCTATTGCCACAGGCCAAGGGGTACCAATTTTTTTGCTGTAATTTTCGACGGCTTTACGAATATTGTCAATAGTTTGTTTGTGGTATTCGTGTGTTCCATGTGAAAAATTTAAACGAGCGACATTCATTCCTGCTTCAAGCATTTGCTCCAAAACTGGTACTTCTCGGCTTGCTGGACCTATAAAAATAATTATAATTTAGGATACAGGCAGGAACCAAACATATTTTTGATTATTACCAAGAATTGTCACAGAGATTTGTTAAAATTTTGGTATTGAAGACCAACGACCATCTAAGTACGGATCTGTCTATTATAATTACTGCGTGGCAAAAATGATAAAGAAAATAAAACTGAAATTGGTTAGAACCTGTAGTGTAGTAATATGTATGTAGAAGCAGACTAAACTGCCACATATTGCTTATTCTGCTGTGATGAATTCCTAGTATCTCCGAACGTGTCACTACTATAGGAACGCCGAGGAGGATCCATATTCGGGAATGTTTATATTAAGGTCATAAATGTTAATTGCCCCTATGTTTCACTCTTGATCTCATTCGAGATTACATGGGCGGCACATCACAAAGGAACGAGATAAACATTTCCTGAGAAAGACACAGGGGTTAAACATTATATATATATATATATATATATATATATATATATATATATATATATATATATATATATATATATATATATATATATATATGTAGAATCCGGATTTTTAAAAATATATTTCAACAACATACCACGAGGGTTTACAGCCTAAATACTATCGTACCGTGGGTGTCGACTAGGACGAAAGAGGCAACTTGTTAATTCTGCACTTGAGGGTTTGGAGGTTCGAATGAGAAGGAAAAACATGTGCCGGCAAGGAATTCCACAACTTGGAAGTCCTCGGGACAAAAGAGCGGGCATCACAAGATGTTTTATGTCTGGTGACCTGGACAGTAAAAGGGTGCATTAGCTCTGTTCCCCTGGTAGATCTGTTGGGGCAGCAGGTGAAGGAACTATGGAAGAAAGCTCCTCTGAGCAGTGCCCGTGCAGATATCTATAAAAGAGAGAGAGAGGTCACCAACGGCACGTCGGTGGGCAGGGGAAGGCAGCCTTTGGGTGTGGGTAGGGTAACCGATGAGACGTATATCTCTCTTCTGAATGTAGTCCAGGATAGCGAGTGTAGAAGCGGCAACGGCACCCCAGATGTGGAAGCAGTATTCGAGGTTTGGCCTTATTTGTGAAGTATATAAGGCATAGAGATTAGCTGGTGAAAAGTATTTGCGAGCCCGGAAGAGGAAACCCAATTTCTTAGCAGTTGCTTCTGCAATTGATGTGACATGTTGGTGCCAATTGAGATTTCGATCCACAGAAATGCCAACAAGTGAAAAGGACTCATTACTTTGAATAACTTGGTTGTTTATTGTCATGGGTCTAGAGCTGGTGTATCTCTTATGAGATAGAAAGCAAGACTGACATTTGGTGGAGTTGAATTGTACAAGATTTCTACTTCCCCAATCTAATATTTTTTGAAGATCCACAGAGACAGAACCCTCCATGAGTCTGCGATCCTCATCCAATTGGGCTAAAGAGACAGGCTTAGAATATTGTATATTTGAGTGGAGGGTGCTGTCATCCGCGTAACTGTGAACTGGGTTGGATGTCATAGAGAGGAGGTCATTGATGTGGAGAAGAAACAAAGTAGGGGCTAAAGCTGAACCTTGAGGGACTCCTGCATTAATTGGATACAGTTTAGAGGAATGGCCATCCACGACAACAGAAATGCTCCGGTTGGAGAGGAAATTTGCTGTCCAGGTGCAGAGTTTTGGTGGTAGGCCATAGGCCGGAATTTTATTAAGCAGAGCTGCGTGCCAGACCTGTTCGAATGCTTTGGATATGTCTAGAGCGACAATCTGGGATTCACCGTGTAGTTCCATAGACTTGCTCCAAGAATGGTTGACAAAGGAAAGGAGGTAGGCAGTTGATCTGCGCTGACGGAATCCATACTGCCTGTCGTGGATTAGACTGTGTTTTTCAAGAAATTTTAGTAATTCGGTGTTTATATACTTTTCCATCATTTTAGAGACGACTGAAAGGAGAGAAATATACCTGTAGTTGCTAGGAAGCGCTTTGGATCCTTTCTTGGGGACGGGTTGTACTCGAGCAGTTTTCCAGTTATTAGGGAATATGCCTCTATTGTAAGATGTTTGAAACAGGAGAGTCAGGACAGGAGCATGTTCTGGTGCGCATTTTTTGAGAACAATTGCTGGGATCTCGTCAAGGCCAGAGGCTTTCCTGGTATTAAGAGAAGAAGCATATCTCGTACCTTTTTAGTTTTGAAAATGATTTCCGTCATTTTATGCGCGATATTGGTGACTGTTGGTGGTTGAACATTTCGAGGTGGGTTGAGAGTATAATTGCCGGCGAGCAACGAGGCAAAAAGCTCAACCTGCCCAGGACGGTAGAAACAATTTCATCCCCTGAAACAAGAGGTGGGAACGTGGTCTTGCAGAAATTATTTCCAATAGATTTAAAAAGAGTCCAGAACGGTTTGCTGCCGTTGGAGCTTGAGAGGATTTTGATTTTGATGTGGCTATTAAACGAGTTTTTTGCCTCAAAAAGAATGCGGACATAGCGGTATCTTGCGTCGTTAAATGCTTGACGGTTTTCTTGACTAAGATTGTGTAGAATCGTTTTGTGAGCTTTAACCTTTTCAAGTCTGGCCTTGTCACAGGATTTAGTGAACCAGGGCTTTTGAGTGGCTGCAGACGTTTTCTGTGTACGTGAAATAAATAATTCCATGCCAGCTTGGATGATTTCGGTGACGTTTTGTGAGACAGACGCTCATGGAAATGAGGAAAAGTAATCCCGCATTTCGTCCCAGTTAGCGGAGTTATAGTGCCAAACGATACGCGGGTGTAATGACTGTGTTACCTCGGGTTGCATTGCGCAGGAAGCAGTGACCATGTCGTGCTCTGAGCGACCAAGGGGGGCGGTGACTGATGTCTTATTGCATTCAGGTTTTGTAGTAAGAAGGAGATCCAAGGGATTTGAGCTATGTGTTGGGATGTTAAGGAAGTAAGGTTGCTGAACCATATTGGCTAGAGAATTGCTGACTGCAAAGGCCTCGGCTGCTCTCATTTGTGGATCGGTTTTTGAAGATCCTAGCCATTCCTTATTATGGACATTGAAGTCACCAAGAATAGTGACCTCGGAGGAAGGATATTCAGAAATCAGATGGTCGGTTTTTTCAGAAAGGTGGTCATAGAGCTGGACAAAGTTGTTGTCAGAAGGTGACCGGTAAATGCAACAGCTGAATTGAGTTGCAGCCCTGAGAGAGAGTTTCATCCAAAGTATGTAGTTTCTTCAGACTTCTAAATTGGGGAGTCTGGTGCAGGGTAGATTGCTACGGACGTATGCGCACACGCCTCCATGCAATCGGTTACCGGGCATATCTGCGCCACCAGGAACGCCTGAAGTATACACCTCACTGAAGTTATTGGGTAAGATGTTGGCAGACTGCCAATTATTCTCCACCACAGATCCATCCGGACCTCTAACCAACGGTACAGAGACTCTGGACGCCAAGCCCCTTCTAATGTGGCAGTAAAACGCTTTGCTGTTTGTAACAATGTATCTTCATATTTCACCCTAGCCGCCCTTATATGCTTTCTTAGAGCAAATTATTCTTATGTGATTGACTTAATAAACAAATAAATGCCACAATGAGTTTTAAATGTATACTTACTAATTGTTCGCTCAAAATGTTAGAAATACTTACCAATAGTACAGATGATACCAGACAATCTAACAAATATGTTTTCTTTTTCTATGTTAAGGTTGCTTATATGTTCCAAGCGACTGTTAAGTTGTGGAATCGGACTATTCTCTAATTGAGGATTCATCTAAAATGGAAAACAAATACATATACAGTGTATTTTGTAAATGAACAATGCAAATTTTATGATAGATTCCTTTTATAAAAATTAAACGAAACCGCATTGACACAATTTGCCTTACTGTGATCCATTCTACTTATAGTATTATTGGAAATAAAAAGTCTGGACGCAGCAAGTGCGTTATGGAAGCGAATTTTCATTAAAATGTTTTAATAGCAAATATGCCTCTCTAATGCAAGTAGGCATCAATCTGGTTACCGGTATAACCTATATAGTAGAAAC
The DNA here is from genome assembly GCA_964006375.1 of Tillus elongatus. Lineage (NCBI taxonomy): Eukaryota > Metazoa > Arthropoda > Insecta > Coleoptera > Cleridae > Tillus > Tillus elongatus. Next base: position 313,556,541 of record OZ023262.1, on the reverse strand, counting down.
AATGTACCATATTTTTTCAAAATTACTTATTGTTTGAAAATGTACAAAATTTTCCGAAAATAAATTTAAAATGTTTCCGAGATTGGATTATTTAAATTTGAAGCATTTAATGAAAATTCGCTACCAAAACGCACTTACTGCTTTTCGATTTTTTTTCTTACAAACACGCGTCATATTTCGACAAAAAATGCAAAAATGCAGTAATATAAGGGTCTTCGACAAAACAAAATGGTAGGAATCACCAACGACTTATGGGTCAGCCTGTGATTGTCAAAAAAACTTTATAAGATGCAGCTCAAGACACCCTATAATTAGCGTATACAATTTTTACTCGTATCTTATATAATAAGAATTATATTGAGTTTGACCGTAAAATGGGTCACCCAGTATATATGTAAACAGATAAAAACTGAATGTAAACCCGGATACGGATTTTAGTGGGCCTAGTTTGCGCTCATTTGAAGAAATATTTTTGAAATTTAAAAGTCACGGTCTCCACATTAACGAATTATGTCTAGGAAAATTAGCTGAAAATTATAGACCGTTAAACCATAAACTTCACTAAGACTACAGCCAAAGCATCAGAGAAAGGGTCTATTTAAAATGAAATTTCTGGAAACATTTTAGTATTGTGTCTATTTGAAATGAATTTTCTGTAAATATTTTAGTAAAATGAACGACAGTGGCGGTTGAAACTGAAACTTAAGGGTTTGCAGAACACTCTTCTTGCGACATTTACTTTACATAAACCGTATTTTCTTAGGTCCTTTGCCCAAATGTTGCCAAGTTTGACGTTTCAAATCACACGGATAACTAAAAAAATAATGGGCCGATTTTGATCAAATTTGGTGAGTACCTTCCTTTTGCAAGTGGCTTGGATAAGTTCGTTAACCAAGAAAATCTGATCAGTTGAAATAGATTAAACAATGTTTTCTTTTAATTACACAGACGGATTCCCCTATCAGTGTCAGTTCTGAGCCAGCCTTAAATGTATGGAATTTAGACCACGAAATTATAATGCATGTTTGTAAGAAAATAAATTCGGGACTCAGCAAGTGCGTTATGGTAGCGAGTTTTTATTGAATGCCACAAATTTGAATGGCTCAATTTGCTATTAACCTATAAGGTTCGTTAGCCAGGAAACTAGTTTTTTCGGGAACATTTTAAGTTTATCTTCGAAAAATTTTTTACATTTTCAAACAATAAAGTTATTTTGATGAAATATGGTACATTATTTTAGTGAATTTTCGTTGAAAAAATTCACTAATGGGGAGATCCCGACTTTTGAATTTTGAAAAAATTTTTGCAAATGAGCGCGAACTAGGACCCCTAGAACCCATATCCGGGGTCAGTTTCAATTTTTATATGTTTATATATATATATATATATATATATATATATATATATATATATATATATATATATATATATATATATATATATATATATATATATATATATATATATATATATATATATATATATATATATATATATATATATATATATATATATATATATGTATCACACCGATAACTCAAAAAATAATAGGCCGATTTTGATAAAATTTGGCATGTACCTCTCTTTTGTTAATAGCTTGGATAAGTTCGTTATTCAGGAAAATCGGACGAGGTTTTCCGGGAAAATTTTGAGTTTTCATTCGAAAAAAATTCATATCTCAAAAAGTAATAAGCCGATTTTAATACAATTTGGCACGTACCTTCCTTTTGTAAATGGCTTTGACATGTTTGTTAGTCAGGAAAATGGGACGAGGTTTTCCGGGAAAATTTTGAGTTTTCATTCTAAAAAAATTCATATCTCAAAAAGTAATAAGCCGATTTTAATAAAATTTGGCACATACCTTACTTTTGTAAATGGCTTTGACATGTTTGTTAGTCAAGAAAATCGGACGAGATTTTCCGGGAAAATTTTGAGTTTTCATTTGAAAAAAATTCATATCTCAAAAAGTGATGAGCCGATTTTAATAAAATTTGGCATGTACCTTCCTTTTGTAAATGGCTTTGACAAGTTCGTTATTTATAAAAATTGGACGAGGTTTTCCGGGAAAATTTTGAGTTTTCATTTGAAAAATTTTTTTATCTTAAAAAATATAAAATCTATGATAACCAAATTTGGTAGGTAGGTTTACGATATAAAAAGTAAACTATACACCAAAATTTAGATTTCTATGTTACAAGAAAAAAACGTTATAATGAAATATTTTGTGCCAGATCATTTCTATGAAAATTCACTACCATAACGCACTTGCTGCGTCCAGACTTTTTACTATATATGTTATACTAGTAACTAAATTTGATGTCTGTTTTCTTAAAAAAAAACACATATTTGCTATTTAAAACATTTTTATGAAAATTCACTATCATAACGCACTTGCTGCGTCCAGGCTTTTTTTTTCTTTAAATGCCCATAACTTTTTGTCTTTAAAGTAACAGACCTAAGTTTTGGTACATGGTGCATCCTTTATAATACAAACACGCGTACCAAATTTGGTTGCCCTTATTAGTGAATTTTCTTTAAAAAATTCACTAATGAGGAGATCCCGGTTTTGGAATTTTAAAAAAATTTCTTCAAATGAGCGCTAATTAGGCCCCCCAGAACACATATCCGGGGTCAGTTTAAATTTATATATATATATATATATATATATATATATATATATATATATATATATATATATATATATATATATATATATATATAGTCCGGTCAATCTAGACCAAAAAATGAGAGTGAAGGTGCATAAAGTCCCAACAAGTTGAAAATCAGTAAAATTGTTCAAAACATAATTATAAATATAATTTAAAAGTTCCCCATCATTCCCGTGTATGGAAAATGTTTTATTCAAGGTCAAAGGTCAAAAAAATGAGTTTTTCGCGATTTTCAGCAAAACGGTAAGTTTTATGATAAAAGTACCTTCGACATAAAATTATCTATAAAAAATGTATCAGTACTTTTTTTCCTACAAGCCACCGTTTCTGAGATAAAACGATTCAAAAAGTTGTAAAAGTTGTTATCGTTATAATATGCACGCCACGTATATACATATATCTAGAGTTGTTATATATGTTGAAATATTTTTCTATTGGTCATTGTAACTTATACTTAAAATATAAAATATACATAAGCTATGCATGTTTCGTTAAAAATACTAAAAATAAAAAACAAGTTCAATTAGCTTGTCTTCCTCCAACCTCAGTTGCTGCTCATCAACATCTTTTTCAGATATATTACCAAGTTCAAGTGTGGCTTGGTTATCAGCTAGACCCTACAGACTGGGGTTGGAAGTTGGTCAACAATATATTAGAGCCAGTTCAAACTTTACTCCCACCTGCGCCGGAAAAACTGCTGAACACAATTTTTTGCAACTGCAAAAAGGGATGCAGTGCTAAATGTGGTTGCAAAAAAGTCGGACTGTTTTGTTCTCTGGCATGCACAAATTGTCAAGGCCGGTCGTGCTCTAATGTTGAATCACCAACAGTGGAGGATTCGTTTGATTCCAACGAAATGTCATGCGATACATCGCTATTGACGCAGTTTACTTACATCCAAAATGAAGATGAAGAAGAAGCAGAGAAGAAGAAGAAGAAGAACAAGAATAAGAAGAAGATCAAGAAGAAGAACAAGAATTTGAAAGTTACGAATCAGGCGAATGAACTTCACCACTTTTTTTTAAATTTACATCGCTTTTATCTTTTCCAATCTTTGAAAATTTCCGTTATTTTGCAATAGTTTCAAATTAAACAGGATCACAACTGACCCGTGGAGTAGGCCTACTGGGGAAACCACGTTAAAAAAAAACGCGCTAAGTACACTACCTCATAGGTGGCGTGGAAACGTGTGCATATTATGACGATAACAACTTTTACAACTTTTTGAATCGTTTTATCTCAGAAACGGTGGCTCGTAGGAAAAAAAGTATCGATACATTTTTTATAGATAATTTTATGATCTAATTAGGCCCCCCAGAACACATATCCGGGGTCAGTTTAAATTTATATATATATATATATATATATATATATATATATATATATATATATATATATATATATATATATATAGTCCGGTCAATCTAGACCAAAAAATGAGAGTGAAGGTGCATAAAGTCCCAACAAGCTGAAAATCAGTAAAATTGTTCAAAACATAATTATAAATATAATTTAAAAGTTCCCCATCATTCCCGTGTATGGAAAATGTTTTATTCAAGGTCAAAGGTCAAAAAAATGAGTTTTTCGCGATTTTCAGCAAAACGGTAAGTTTTATGATAAAAGTACCTTCGACATAAAATTATCTATAAAAAATGTATCAATACTTTTTTTCCTACAAGCCACCGTTTCTGAGATAAAACGATTCAAAAAGTTGTAAAAGTTGTTATCGTTATAATATGCACGCCACGTATATACATATCTAGAGTTGTTATATATGTTGAAATATTTTTCTATTGGTCATTGTAACTTATACTTAAAATATAAAATATACATAAGCTATGCATAAGCTATGCATGTTTCGTTAAAAATACTAAAAATAAAAAACAAGTTCAATTAGCTTGTCTTCCTCCAACCTCAGTTGCTGCTCATCAACATCTTTTTCGGATATATTACCAAGTTCAAGTGTGGCTTGGTTATCAGCTAGACCCTACAGACTGGGGTTGGAAGTTGGTCAACAATATATTAGAGCCAGTTCAAACTTTACTCCCACCTGCGCCGGAAAAACTGCTGAACACAATTTTTTGCAACTGCAAAAAGGGATGCAGTGCTAAATGTGGTTGCAAAAAAGTCGGACTGTTTTGTTCTCTGGCATGCACAAATTGTCAAGGCCGGTCGTGCTCTAATGTTGAATCACCAACAGTGGAGGATTCGTTTGATTCCAACGAAATGTCATGCGATACATCGCTATTGACGCAGTTTACTTACATCCAAAATGAAGATGAAGAAGAAGCAGAGAAGAAGAAGAAGAACAAGAATAAGAAGAAGATCAAGAAGAAGAACAAGAATTTGAAAGTTACGAATCAGGCGAATGAACTTCACCACTTTTTTTTTAATTTACATCGCTTTTATCTTTTCCAATCTTTGAAAATTTCCGTTATTTTGCAATAGTTTCAAATTAAACAGGATCACAACTGACCCGTGGAGTAGGCCTACTGGGGAAACCACGTTAAAAAAAAACGCGCTAAGTACACTACCTCATAGGTGGCGTGGAAACGTGTGCATATTATGACGATAACAACTTTTACAACTTTTTGAATCGTCTTATCTCAGAAACGGTGGCTCGTAGGAAAAAAAGTATCGATACATTTTTTATAGATAATTTTATGATCTAAAATTTTTATCTGAGGTACTTTTATGATAAAACTTACCGTTTTGCTGAAAATCGCGAAAAACTCATTTTTTTTGACCTTTGACCTTGAATAAAAAAAATTCCATACACGGGAATGATGGGGAACTTTTAAATTATATTTATAATTATATTTTGAACAATTTTACTGATTTTCAGCTTGTTGGGATTTTATGCACCTTCGAATGTCTAAATTGACCGGACTATAGTCTTAGCTATAGAGTTTATCGTTTAATGGTATATAATTTTTGTAGGATTTTCGTAAAAAAAGCAATAAAGCTCAGTATATCTGTTATTATACAAGATATGAAAAAAAATTGTATATATTAATTATAGGGTGTCTTGAGCTACATCTTAAAAAATATTTCCACAATCACAGGATGGCCCATAAGTCGTTGGTGTTACAAATGTTCTTTTTTTTTTAATCAAACACGCCTTATGTTATTGCATTTTTGCATTTTCCATCGAAATATAATGCATGTTTTTTAGAAAAAAAAATCTGGACGCAGTAAGTGCGTTATGGTAGCGAATTTTTATCAAATGCTTAATATTTGAATAGCTCAATTTGCTATTAACCTATAAGGCTGACCAAGAAACCAGTTTTTTCGGGAACACTTTAAGTTTACTTTCGGAAATGTTTGTACATTTTCAAACAATAAAGTTATTTTGATGAAACATGGCACATTATTTTTACTATATAGATTATACTGGTAACCAAATTTGATGCCTGCTTTCTTAAAAAAACACACATTATTGCTATTAAAAAATAGTTTTATGAAAATTCACTACCATAACGCACTTGCTGCGTCCAAAGTTTTTTGTTATTTCCGGAGATATATTTTTTCCGTAAGAAAACAGAGCATTTTCCGGGAAGACCTGGGCCGACTTTCCAGGAAGACCTGGACCGAGTTTCCTGGCTAACGAACTTATCCAAGCCACCTGCAAAAGGAAGTTACTCCGAAAATTTTATCAAAGTCCGGCGCATTATTTTCTGAGTTATCAGTGTGATATATATATATATATATATATATATATATATATATATATATATATATATATATATATATATATATACATTTTATTTGTTGGCTGTACTTTCTGTGATTTTTATTTGTTTACGTGAACTGCAGTTTCGAACTTTTCTGCATCATCAGCACGCTACTGACTCTGATAGTTCCCGTTTGTTCTATGTCTAAAATTGTACGTGACGCCTGCGTGTTCACCTCCTATTGGTCGGTTTACAGTTGTTTGATTGGTTGTGTTTTGGGTCTGTGTCGATTGTATGGGTCTCCTGTTTTCGTTATTGTGGTATGATAATGTGTCTATTTGTATGGTTTTATATTAAAACTCGACGTTTCGGCTCCTGTTTTGGAGCCATTTTCAAGAGGTCAAGGAAATATGTAAGGACATGATCTCTAAGGCGTCAATCTGTCTACTACCCAGGTCTCAGTGTGTTCAACCTTAGGCCTAAGAGAGATCTGGTAATTCGTTGCAAGTCTTGTATTGTATGTATTGTTTCGTCTACCTGCTTCGTTATCAGTGTAATGAGCCGTGTCACAGTCGATTAGGTCAGAGGCTTTCGTCACGGTACTTAAATGATTAAGAGGATGGCAGGTATTTGTTGAGGCAGGGGCTTTCGTCACAGTACTTAAAGGATTAATAGGATTGCAGGTATTTGTTAAGTTAGGTAATAGGGCAACAAAATTGTCTATTGAATTTATTGTCTTTTTGTGTGTTTGTAATGAAGATATAATAGGTTTCCAAGTAATCGGAACACGAAGACCATCATCTCTCTTATTTAAACAATGGCAGATTGAGGCCTCAGAGTTCATGTCCTTACATATTTCCTTCATCTCTTGACAATGGCTCCAAAACAAGAACCGAAACGTGGAGTTTCAATAAATTCTGGACGCGGTTCAACCCGAGAACCAAGTATGTCTCACATTAAAGACTGCGGAAATCTTTCCGCATATATATATATATATATATATATATATATATATATATATATATATATATATATATATATATATATATATATATATAAAAACACGGATCTCCCCATTAGTGAATTTTTCGTTCTACGAAAATTCGCCAATAAAAATAGAGACAGTTTACAATTTGGCCTCCACAAAAAGGAAACCACTACTGTGAGTTACATTTCGATTAACTCACAACATAGTTTTCCACAAAAAACAGCTAGTTTGATTTTTCTGGTTCATAGGTTAAATACAGTCTCCCTTAAATGAAGAAAGATACAACAGATAACTTCAGAGTATGATGGTTACTCTGTCTGCTTAGTGGAAAAATTAGTCAATAAGAAAATGCTAGCGGAGTCTACGACTTTCAGAACAGATAAACCAGACAAAGCCATTGTCTGTTTACCATTTCAACCGCAAATCACGAGAGGTTTTAATAGCATTTTAAAAAAAGCCAATTTCCAGCTAACAACACAGCTGAAATTTCCACCAATAATTTTTCCGCTTAGTGGAAAAATTAGTCAATAACCATAATACAAAGAAAATATTATCCGAATCTACGACTTTCAGAAAAGAGAAAACAGACAAAACCGTTGTCTGTTTACCATTTGAACCGCGAACTACAAGAGGTTTTAATAGTATTTTTACGAAAGCCAATTTACAGCTAACATTTTCTACAAAAAAAATACATTAAAAAATTTGCTATGTAACCCCAAGGATAAAGGCAAAAAGTCTGGACGCAGCAAGTGCGTTATGGTAGTGAATTTTCATAGAAATGATCTGACACAAATATTTTTTATAACTTTTTTCTTGTAACATATAAATATAATTTGTGGTATATAGTTTTCCTTTAATATCGTAAACTGACGTACCAAATTTGGTTACCATTGCTTTTCTATTTTTTGAGATTATTTTTTTCCGAAAGAAAACCCAAAATTTTCCCGGAAAACCTAGTTCGATTTTCCTGGCTAACGAACTTGTCCAAGCTACTTGCAAAACGAAGGTACATGCCAAATGGTTGCCTGTTGTGACTCCGTGTTGTGACTCCGTGTATTTTTGCATCGTCATCCAGAGTGTTCCCATCTGGCTATACCGTACTGATGATGGCTAATAAGCTTGAAACACGTGTATGCGGTTGTCTCCTTGCGGCTTTGCTCTTAACCCTTCTCCTTATATAATACAGAAATGCCGTGATATAAATCCTTTTATAGTTAGTATAACTTCCTGGGCTCCGGATGCTCACGCAGGTGATTTCTTTGCCTCCGTGACTTTTTTGGTTGTTTCCCTCGAATTTAGGATCTTCCAAATGTTGCTGAAAATGTGCACTGGTTGCCTGTTGTGACTCCGTGTATTCTTGCATCTTCATCCAGAGTGTTCCCATCTTCACCTGGCTATACCGTACTGATGATGCTAATAAGCTTGAAACACGTGTATGCGGTTGTCTCCTTGCGGCTTTGCCCTTAACCCTCCTCCTTTTATATATATATATATATATATATATATATATATATATATATATATATATATATATATAGGGTGGCGCAATGAAAATGAAACAGACCGATTTGCGTCCAGAGAATTTTTTTTTAAGAAACGCTGAAACACGTCAATTTTAATATTGAGGGGGACATGTTTTCTTATCGGAATGAGAGAAATGCGGTTTATTATTTCAGTTTATCGGTCGGTTTGATACTTGATAGTACTACCGAAAATTAATTTCACAATGGTGTATTCTGTAGAAGAAATAGTTGAAATAATTACTCTTTTTGTCAAAAACGATGACTGTGACAACCGTACCGCAATTTTGTTAAATGAACGACATCCGAACAGACATGTTAACAGAAAATACATTTTGGAGTTAGTTACAAAGTTTCGACAAAGTGGTTCCGTAGCCAACAAAAAACGGGATCCTGAACGTGAATTTCCGGTTCGAAATGACACTACTGAGATTGAAGATTTAGGACAAATTGCTGCAGACCCAACTTTGAGCACGAGAAAATTGGCCACTGTTTCAAACATCAAAAGAAGAACTATTCAGCGAATATTGAAGCATCATAAATTTCACCCGTATAAAATTCATCTTGTACAACAACTGAATGAAGATCATTTTGATCGGCGGCTGAAGTTTCGTAAAGTTATGATTTTACGAATAGCTGATAACAGGAACTTTCTGTTCAATATCTGTTTTTCAGACGAGTGTACGTTTTTATTAAACTCTACAGTCAATCGTCATAATTGTCGTTATTGGGCAGATAATAATCCAAGATATTTTCACGAAGTCCACACTCAAACTCCACAGAAATTGAATCTCTGGACTGGCATTTTTGGAGACCGTTTAATTGGACCAATTTTTCTTGATGGCAATTTTAGTGGCGAAACGTATTTGAAGTTACTAGAAGATATCGTTTACCCTCTACTAATTGACATTGTTGAAAATGATGATCGCTATCAAGAAAATCAATTAGTGTTTCAACAAGATGGAGCTCCTCCGCATTTTTCACAACGTGTTAGGGAGGCTTTGAACAGAGAGTTTCCAGAGCAATGGATTGGGCGTAGACGTGCTATTGAGTGCCCCCCTAGATCACCGGATTTAACTCCTTTAGACTTCTTTCTATGGGGCCATTTAAAGAGTAGAATTTTCGCAACAGAACCGGAGTCTCTGGAAGAATTACGACGACGCATTGTTGAAGAATGCCGTCTAATAACTCCACAAATGCTTCAGAATGTCAGAGCTCGTTTTGAACAAAATTTGTATTTTTGTATGGAAGCTGGTGGTCAACAGTTTGAACACTTACTTAACTGAATAAACATTTTTGAACGTTTGGTTTTGTTTGTTTTTTAACGAAAAATTAACTAATTAGTGCATTTCTTATCAAAATGGATGAAATACGTTCTTGCAACGCCAACTGTGAATAATTTTTAAACGAGTTAATAAAACTTCCAAAAAAATTGTGGGTGCTGAATTCAAAAAAGAAAAAATCTTTCCAATGATGTAACACTCGACCCATGTTCCCTATTTAAAATATAAGGGTTGTTATCACCACCTTTAAGGGGTTGATGTTACAAAGCTGAGTTTTATGTCAAAACATGTCCCCCTCAATATTAAAATTGACCTGTTTCAGCGTTTCTTAAAAAAAATATATCTGGACGCAAATCGGTCTGTTTCGTTTTCAATGCGCCACCTGTATATATATATATATATATATATATATATATATATATATATATATATATATATATATATATATATATATAGTACAGTGGCTTCATCTGCCACATAAAAAACTATAGTATTCCTTTTAAGAAAAATTTAATTTTTGGTAATACTCTTTTTTGGTACAGCCTGTATCTTTGACAATAATTTTGGGTTGTAGCAAAGATGACACGGTATAACTTTCACTGAGAATTTTTTTTTAAGTACAACGATTTAGTAACTATGGACCGACGCGCGATTATTGGGCAACCTGTATATATATATATATATATATATATATATATATATATATATATATATATATATATATATATATATATATATAATTGAAACTGAACCCGGATATGTGTTCTTAGGGGTCTTAATTAGCGCTCATTTGAAGAACTTTTTTTTAAATTCAAAAGTCGGGATCTCATCAGTGAATTTTTTTAAAGAAAATTCACTAAAAAATGGTTTCGGATTTTCTTGAAAGGATTTTTTGCAAATTTTCATTATTTTTTAAAGTTTCATCGAAAAGGTTTTTGTGGACAATTATTTTGGTAGGTGAGTAAATAACTTGAAGAGGTTCGTTGGCCAGGAGAATCGGACCAGTTTTTTCGGAACATTTTAGATTCATTTTCGGAAAAATGTTGTATTTTTTCAAACAAATAAACTTATTTTGGTGAAATATAGTATTGTTTCTAATATATGGGTAAGCAAATTTGATGGTTGCTTTAATTAAAAAAGACATATTAGCTATTAATTTTCACTACCGGAACACATTTGCTGCGTTCAGATTTTTAAAATATCTTTGTGACTTGTTCTAGGTCAAATTATAACTATCTGATTTATATTATTTAATAACAGATAAAATTAGAAGTAAAAACTTGGCACAAATGTAAGATATTGTTATAAAACAGTGTATAATTAATATTGTAGTAAATTGCACAAATTTTTTTCAATTTGTGCTTTAGAAAAATACATACTTAAATAATTAAAAAAATTACTTATTAGTTAATTGTAAAAGGAAAACGATACGATGCCCTTCACTAAGGTCATATAACTTTTTACGGAAATGACAAAAACACTTCACTTTTTGTTGTGCTTGTCTATCGTCTACGTACCAGACAACTTTTTATTTATTATTAAACAAAACATATAGAGCACAATACGATAAAACAATGTGGCAAAGTTAAACATTATCAGTTATAAATGTAAATCAGATAGAGTTCAAATAATGCATACCAACCTTGATTATTATAGGTCTAAATAACCGATCGACGTTTCTTTTCAATATCGAGAAACAGGAACAGATTAATCATGCACAGGTTAACTTTTTAAATTCTGCAACCTATGGAAGTGTTTAGCACGTGGACCAACTAACAGACGATTACTTATGTAAGCAAAAACCAACACATAATACACCTCTGACTTTAATAAATGACGTCATGTGCAAGATTAACTTTGCAAATAAATGCTGTAATAAAATATTTATTCACTTGGTTTACTATGATAACAAGGATATAATATGGTTATCAGTTATCAGTGGTGGTCTAAACAATCTATATTGATTTGAATAAAAGGCAACTTAAGGATTTTAGTGAATTTTCTTTTTTAAAAAGTCACTTACTGAGCAGATCGCGTATTTTGAATTTTGAAAAAATTTCTTCAAATGACCGCGAACTGGGACCCCTGGAACCCAAATCCGAGGTCTGTTTCAGAGTTTATATGTTTTAAATGTGCAATAAGATTAAGTAGAAAAATACAGAATGTTCCGTTTGCAATAATTAAGTTTTTTTTTAATATTTCAACAACACCACGAGGGCTTACAGCCTGAATACTATCGTACCGTGGGTGTCGACAAGGAGGAAAGAGGCAACTTGTTAATTCGGTACTTGAAGGTTTGGAGGTTCGGAGAAGAAGGAAAAACATGTGCCGGCAAGGAATTCCACAACTTGGAAGTCCTCGGGACAAAATAGCGGGCATAACAAGATGTTCTATATCTGGTGACCTGGACAGTAAAAGGGTGCATTCGCTCTGTTCCCCTGGTAGATCTGTTGGGGGCAGCAGGTGGAGGAACTATGGAAGAAAGCTCATCTGAGCAGTGCCCGTGCAGATATCTATAAAAAAGAGAGAGAGAGAGAGAGAGAGGTCACTAACGGCACGTCGGTGGGCAAGGGATGTCAGCCTTTGGGTGAGGGTAGGGTCACCGATGAGACGTCTAGCTCTCTTCTGAATGGATTCCCGGATAGCGAGTGTAGAAACGGCAGCGGCTGAAAAGTATTTACGAGCCCGGAAGAGGAAGCCTAATTTCTTAGCAGCCGCTTCTGCAATTGGTGTGACATGTTGGTGCAAATTGAGATTTCGATCCACAGAAATGCCAACAAGTGAAAAGGGCTCATTAATTGGAATAACTTGGTTGTTCATTGCGATGGGTCTAGGGCTGGTGTATCTCTTATAAAATAGAAAGCAAGACTGAGATTTGGTGGGGTTGAATTATACAAGCTTTCTACTTCCCCAGTCTAATTTTTTTTGGAGATCCACAGAGACAGAACCCTCTACGAGTCTGCGATCCTCGTCTAATTGGGCTAAAGAGACAGGCTTAGAATATTGTATATTTGAGTGGAGGGTGCTGTCGTCCGCGTAACTGTAAACTGGGTTGGATATGCTAGAAAGGAGGTCATTGTTTTGGAGAAGAAACAAAGTAGGGGCTAAAGCTGAACCTTGAAATGATGTATGAAATAAGTTGTTCTAGTTGGGCGCTTAGTATTGAACGCTGTTAAGTTACTGGAAACATCAACTGCGCTTTACTTGGAACCAAGCTTGCTTAGTCTCCTCACCAAGGCGGAATCTACGACCTTGATCAGAAGCGCAGATATGCCTTGTCAAACACAGTAGTTGTTGGAGAAACACAACTGGTACGCCCCTGCCTTATTTTACAATCTATTGCACATATTGTTAATCTGCTACGTGGAGTTACCTCCCTCTAGATTTCTCATTGCTTTTAAATTGCCAGTTTCTTTTTATCCTCTAAATCTTAGTAAATTATTGGAACCCTTTTTGCTCGAATCGCCTCTACAGTGTGTCCCAAACTGGATGGAAATGTATTTCTATCTCCTTTTTCGAACATGCATCAAGGACGTACCCCGCCCCGAGCAATCTGCCACCATTTCCGTCCAGTATCAGAAAAATGATACTCGAAAAAACCGCGTGTTTAGACTAGCTCAACGCACCGGAAACCCCACCGACAAACGAGACGCAAACAGACTCATCAAACAAGTACGATCCGCCCTACAAGAACTCCGCAACAATCGTTGGGAGGAGCGCCTGCAAACCCTGTCTACCCAAGACAATTCCATCTGGCAAATGGCTAAACCCCTCCGCTCCCAAAAACTTCCGATATCCCCACTTCACGGTCGTAACGGTGTCGTATACACGGATGCGGAGAAAGCTACTGCATTCGCAGATCATCTGGAGTTGCAATTCAGCCCGAATTATAACAACGTTGATCTGTCGCATGTAGCAAGAACGCACCGCTACGTCAGGAGTGCGCTTCGCGCCACCCCAGACGCAACTATCGAGCCCACAACTTTCGAAGAAGTTTCCCAAATAGTCAAATCATTAAAAAATAGGAAAGCTCCGGAACACGATGGAATATCCAACGTAGCCCTAAAAAACCTCCCCCGCAAAGCCGTGGTATTCCTAGTTACGATTATGAATGCCATGCTGCGATTTCAACATTTTCCTTCCATGTGGAATCCTGCCGATATTATCAACATTCCGAAACCCAGCAAAGATCCGCTGTTCCCTTAGAACTACAGGCCCATTAGCCTACTACCAGTCATCGGCAAAATCGCCGAAAAACTGATTCAGAAAAGGCTAGCTTCATTCACCTTAGAAAATCATATCCTCCAGAATGAGCAATTCGGTTTCAGACACCAGCACTCCACCACAGACCAAGTCCTTCGTGTGGTGGAAAACATCACCCAAGGATTTAATAAAAACAAATCAACTGGTGCAATGTTTCTTGACATTGCTCAAGCCTTCGATAGGGTTTGGCATGCGGGCCTCCTAAACAAACTTCTATCATTTAATTATCCTCTCCCTCTGATTCTGCTAATCAGGCCATACCTGCAACAGAGGAAGTACCAGGTCAAACATCTGAGAGCCAGATCTAGAACGTACCCAGCCACGGCTGGTCTCCCGCAGGGTTCTACTATGTCCCCTCTGCTGTACAATATATTTGTCGCAGACATTCCGACAGCAACAACAAATTGCTCATGTACAAAGTCATCGTCCGGCCAGCCTTGACCTATGCATCACCTGCATGGGCCACCGCGGCCGCAACACACATCAAGACCCTTCAAATCATCCAGAACAAAATTCTGAGAATGGTTACCGGAGCGCCATGGTTTGTCCGAAACAGTCAGATTCACTCTGATCTGGTAATGCCTTCGATACTTGAGTTCATAACCCAACTATCCACAACTCAGTTCGCAAAAGCCGCTTCTCACCCAAATGCTCTTCTCCGTAGTGCCACCGACTACGATGAGCAACTTCCACATAAGCATAAGCGTCCAAAGATTATACTTACCCGATAACGCCCCCACGGCAAAAACATAATGGAAACATTCATACCCAAAAAGTCATTGTGTGAAATCTTTCCGACGGAGGTATGGACTAAGGTCCGGTACTCCCAGGGAGGGGGTTTTAGTGAGCATGAGCATTTCCCCCCCTGTATCCAAAAAAAACATGTATTTTCGCTGCAATTAGTATGCCGTACTGACGAGCTTTAATGAGAGCAAAACCGGTCTACGGTTCTAATTGTTGTGAAAATGCATCTGGCCTTACATTATCGTTCAGATATACAAACAACGGGGGCGTTGAGGTGGGTTCTAAAAGTCGCTAATTCAGGATCAATTTTTAAAAAAATTCAAAATTCAAAAGACTTGACATTTATTAGTCTGCAAATATAAGCTTCCTCTATTGTTGTGTTACTGTCCAAAAAAAAGTAGTAATGGTTTTCCTTAACATCAACGTACACCGAGAAGATGGAGAAATATGACAACAGCGCCTTGCTCCTCGTGGATTAACGGGGGTACAGTAATTCATACAGAAGAAAGGTGTACGGTTTTTGGCTATTGTATTATTGTATCTATAGGTATAAAGCAGGGAAGCTTCATGTTGCCGCATGGTATAAGGTTTCTATAGGTTATCCTACATACAAGTTTAAATTTATCTAAATGTAATTAATATGGATATGTTTCTAAAATCTTTACATGTTGTTCACTGAAACACTTAACACAACTTAAAATGATTTTCTCTCACCTTAAAAGCAATGTAAAAAGCACTCGAAATTATTAGTGTCACTGAGGTTGTGGAACCACTTCTGAAGGGGCGCTAATACCACATTTTAGGTAGCTAACAAGGTTGCCAACTTGTGAAAAAATTACAAATCTTAGGGGATGTAGTAAATAAGTAATAAAAGACGGGTCCGCAGCAAGTTCGTTATAATAGCGAATTTTCATAAGTTTTGCAACTTGTCTTATCTAAGCATATGAGTGGACCTGTTTACACTTATTATTTATGTTAAATTTAAGTAGCTGAATTTTATAACTAGTCACTCCAAAACTGAAATTTTTTATCAATTCAATAGGTATGTAAAAGTCTCTCAAATTGTATGACAACGCGTAGGTTAGAAAGCATTGGCAGCGACTAAAACATTAAATATATCAATCTTTGTTTATTCCATTTAACTTTCCAGGTACTGCACCGTTGGAATACAGCACAACATATTCTCAGAACATTCTCACAATGTAAAAATGTTCTCTTTTCAGAATATTTGTTTAGGGATGTTTTAATAACATTTATGGAAGTTCAAAGTGCCGTCTTGAATATTCTGAGTACATCCGTTCAATCACATCCTAAGAATTATCAATTCACTAAGAATATACGCATATATCATTATTCAGAATATTCGCTCAGAATGTGCTTGAGATGTGCCTATAACATTATAAATAACTTTATGGTTTAATAAAAAAGATTGATAATAATAATGATTATGGTAGGTATAGCGGTAAGAATTCTAATACCTAGTACGTATAATAAAAGGAAATTATTTCACATGTTTGAGTCATTACGTTAAATTAGCTCGTTACATTATTAGTATACTACAATGAGGAATTTGCACATTTTTTTATTCTCCTCTTATTCAATTCCCCACATTGTATAAAATCAATTGCCATATAAAATTTAAATGTTTAACTAATAGTTTTCCTGTAAAAAAATATAGAAAATCAAAATAATTGTCTCCGCGCCAAAACGCCGCCGTAAACAAAGACGGCCTACTGTGACGTCACGATCCGGTATTGGCCAAACGAGTCTCGCTTACTAACACAGATCCTCATATCATTAGTGTTTATGCGACTTACGTGTGACGGATAGTTATTGTTATCAACTTATATTATTGTTAATATCTATATACTCGTATTCATTATTTTAAAAACTGTACAGTCTTATAGTATAGCTACAGAAATTGGATTTGTCCAAGGACAATCTTATAATTTACCATAATATTATGTACTAGCAATGTTTGCGTTTTTAGGAATTTCATGGGTGCTAAGCTAAACGGGGTAAAAGCTGGGAGGTATGTATCTGATATGAACCTTATTTTGTCCTGTAAATATCTTTGTTGGATTTTTCGTAGTAATTTCTTATAAAATATAATGTAAATATAAGCATAAGCTCAAAATGTTCTCCATTCAAATAATCTACAAGAAGAATATACACCATTTCTTCCTGATTTTCGCATCCTGTGGTACATTAAAGAATAATTTGTTGGGGGTAGTTATTGTTGTGGAAGTACATTTGGGCACTAAACAGCACTTATAATATTTATGTCCAGGCACTTTTATGTCTTTCGCATTCTCGTATTGTGATTCTGAATCTGCTGAAGCCATCACACAGTCACGAACTAAACTAGATTAAACACAACTTACTACCTTTGAACCTATATTATACACTAAACACCAAAACTACTTAAAATGATGATAAAACTGCTCAGAATTCGATGCAAACACAACGGTATCACGCAGATGTACCGGATCGTGACGCCACAAACCTCGTCACCAATCAAATCGCGTTTTCGCCCACCCTGTCTTTTTTAATTATATTCAATATTTCAATAATTAATTACTAATTAGTAGCTCACTTTAAGCGGGGTTTACTTGTAGACATATATTTTTAGAGTATTTTGCTGTACTTTAAATACGTTTTTCATCAAAAGTAAATTATATGCAACTTCCTCCTCACCTTTTGAAAATTTAATAAATTATTTTTCTTAATTAGAAATATAATATATTATTTATTTCACATACAGGTAATCAAATAAAAAATTTCAAGCCAGCCTCCTGCAGAGGTCGATAATCTTTGTGGGCGAAAGTTGATCCAGATCTTCCGGAGCAAGCTTTGTCTTGCCAAAGAGCAGGTATCTAGTCCTGTCCGCCGCCGGACAGGAACACAGTACGTGCTCTGCTGTCTCATCACTCTCCATACACAGCTGGCACTCAGTTTCGTGACCGACTCCAATTAGGTGCATGTGGTGACGTAAGCGGCAGTGTCCTGTATACAGGCCGACTAGAGTACTCAGTTGTTGTCTGTTTAGCTCTAGAAGTTTATAGCCCTTGACTCAGACAGGCCATTTATGAAGGCCTTAGAGTGAGCTAATCCTGGAGAATTTTGTCATTGCTGAATTGTCATTCTTTCTGTCCAGGTCTTTAAGGTACGTTTTTATGTGCATGATGTTATCCCCAGCACCGGTTCTGGTTCGATAAAGTCCCTCTGGACACTACTCCTGGCAAGCGCGTTGGCAGCAACAATGCCATCATGGTCCGAGTGACCCGGTATCCAGACCAGTGACACCTCATTACAGCTGCCCAGTTCGTTGAGGGCAGATTTACAACTCCATACCGTTTTTGAATTGCAACGGTAGGAACCAAGAGCCTTAATTGCAGCTTGGCTATCTGTATATATCTGTATCGATTTGTGTGTGCACTGGTTTATACTTTCCCTTGCACACATCTCGATGGCATACACGTCTGCCTGGTGTATGGTTGCGTACTTGCCGAGGCTAGTTGATAGTCTAGCACCGGTGTTGCCCCCATATGCGCCAGCTCCTACTCCCATATTGGTTTTGGAGCCTTCAGCATACCAGCAGAGGTCGGCTCTCAATAGGGTCGTTTGATTTCGTTCCCAGTCCTCCCTTTCCGGGAGGACGGTATTGAAAGACAGATCTCTACTGATAAACATATAACATCTCTCTTAATGATAACAATTCTACTTTGGCTTTCGGGCTTCCGCATGCGCAGTGAGTGCCAGGATAATTCGAAATGAGTGTGCCAATGACATATAGAGAGTAGACGAATAACCGGCTGAATGAAAGTGTTACCACTTTTCGCGGTCCGTCCCAAGCGAGGTTACGCCATTGGCGTATCGTAGGGGCTTGCTAAAGGTATGGAAGCGACCAGGATTAGTAATGGTAAATCTAAAAAAAATTAATTAACTAATATATAAATGAGCAAATAAACATGCAATAGAGCATTTTAGTGAATTTTCGAAGAAAAATTCACCCATGAGACAGCGACTTTTGAAAAATTCATCAAATGAGCCCCAACTAGGCTCCATAGAACACATATTCGGGGTCAGTTTCAATTTTTATATGTTAATACACACACACACACACACCCACACAGATATATATATATATATATATATATATATATATATATATATATATATATATATATATATATATATATATATATATGTCACACCGATCTCAAAAATAATGTGCCGATTTTAAACAAATTTGGTGAGTGCGTTCCTTTTGCAAGTGGCTTGGATAAGTTCATTCATTATCCAGCAAAATCGGACCACCTTTTCTGGGAAAATTTTGGATTTTCTTTCGGAATTTTTTTTAATCTCCGGAAATAAGAAAGCTATGGCAACGAAATTTGGTACCCAGATTTATGTTATAAAAAGTATACTCCGTACTAAAATTTAGATCTCTTGGTGAAAAGAAAAAAAGTATTAGGGATTTAAAGGAAGAAAATTTGTGGCCCACTAATGACCGGAGGAATGCACAAAACCAAAAATATTATGTATCGATAACAAAATTTAGTGTATATTACAGACAAGGATTAAGTTTTGTGGCGCAAAAAGGTCAACAACTACCAGAAAAAATATTTTGAAAATTTTACAGTTTTTCTTCTAAAAACGTCAAAGTTACGATTTGAAACGTCAAAATTGGCAAGTTTTAGGCAAAGGATCTCAAACGAATATGGATTATGTAAATAAGATGTAGCAAAACATGTTTTTTAAAGAACATCCAACCCCGTTCACAGTTACGCGGACGACAGCACCCTCCACAAAAATATACAATATTCTAAGCCTGTCTCTTTAGCCCAATTAGATGAGGTAAAGAAATAACAGAAAAATTCATTGATTGTTGTTGCCCTTACTTGGTGAAACTTGTCCATACTAAATACAGGCTTGGAGACTACTTCTCTGGCTTCACTGTTGATTTTTGTAGGTGAAGGACGTAGCCAGCGCGTGAGCTAACTGGAGCAAGTGGCCCTTCGAATTCTGGAAGTTAGAGAATGTTCTTCAATGCTTCTGTGACTATAGTTTCGCTGCTTGACAGCATTTTCAGACAGATTAAAATTGAATTAGTACGAAATCATGACAACTACAAATAAATTTCTGTTGCTATGTTATATGATGTTTTGATCAAAAAAAATTTATCAAATTGAAAATAAAATGAAACACAGATGACAGATGAGGTTTTCAAAATGTCTATGTGATGTATGTCAATATTTAACATAAAAACTAGAACTAGCCTATAATAACTATGATAACAGTTACAATAATAAAAGAACTAAACAATAACAGTATAAAAGTAGTCTCTATACAACGAAAATATCAACATACATCAACTCATTATTTTATTACAACTTTTTTGAAATAATAGTTAAGAAAGGGGAATTCATTAAATCAGTTTGCTCGTTTAAAACAAGGTAGTTATTGTCGTGTGTGTGCCTTTTTACTTCTAAAGCTTCAAAAAAGTCTAGTTTACGTTTGTCATTATAAAAATGTAGTGGTTGTATGCGGTTATTTATTGTAGGTCTACGTTGGGTATCAATAATATGTTTTGCAAATGTAGATTTGTCAGCGTGGTTATTTTTAAATGCAGAAATATGTTCTTTGTATCGGGTGTTAAAATTTCTAGAAGTTTGACCTATGTAGATTGCGTTACAATGTGTACAAGCTAATTTATAAACTCCAGCTTTTGTCAGGAAACAAGATTTTTCTTTCGCGTTAAATAACAAATCACGCGTCGTGTTGTAAGATTTAAAAGCTACCTTTGTATTTGTACAGGTGTTTAAAATTTTTGAAATGTTTTCTGAAATGGTTCCAAAATAAGTTATCGAAACGTATCTGTTGTCTTCTTTGTCTCTAATATTTGGATAAATTAAATTAATCGCTAATTTGTATTCTTTTCTCTCTATCATTTTATCTATTATTTTAACAGAGTAGCCATTATTAAATGCTGTTTGCTTAATTATTGAAATTTATTTTTCAAAATTGTTTTGTGACATAGGTATTGAAAATGCACGATGTATCATAGAATGGTAGGCTGACAGCTTTTGTGAAAAAGGGTGACATGAATCGTATGGTATGGTTGTGTCAGTGTAAGTTGGTTTCCTATATATTGAAAAGTCAAATGAATTATTTTCTAACTTTCTAATTGTTAAGTCTAAAAAATTTATACAACTGTTAGCTTCTTCTTCTAAAGTAAACTTAATATTTGTGTGAAAGTTATTAATAAAATTTAAAAATTCATTTAATTCTGTATGACTACCTTGAAAACATGCTAAAATATCATCTATGTATCTGTACCAAAAGACAATATTATGTGAAAGTTCTGATGTTAAAATTTGGTTTTCTAAGTTTTCCATAAATATGTTGGCTAATAAAGGTGACAACGGACTACCCATAGGCAGACCTTCATTTTGCATATAAATTTTATTATTAAATTTAAAATAGTTTTGTTTTATACATTCCTTAAAAAGATTCATTATTTCTTGTCTTTTTATGACATTTGCGTTCTTTTCTATTAAAACGTTTTCTAATAGAGGTAAACATTCTTTAGGGAGTATTTTAGAATACATGCTACAAACATCAAACGAGACTAATTTACTATTTGTGGGAATAATTAAGTTATTTAATTTTTGTGTAAGTTCATGAGAATTCTTAACTGAATATTTTGGAAAGTAATTGTATTCTTTAATAAGTGAAACCAGTTTGCGCGCTATCTTATGATTAGGTGTATTAACATAGCTAACTACTGGTCTCACCAGTATATTTGGCTTATGAATTTTCAGGTGGCTATATAATTTTGGTGGTTGCGGGCTTTTATATAAAAGATATTTTTTTTCTTGTTGACTAAACAGAGACACATTTTTAAGTTCATTTTTTAGTTTTGTCTGAAATGCGTTTGTTGGGTCTCTCCTAATTACTGTTAAATTTTCTGTAGTAATAAAATCATTAATTTTAATGTTATATGCGTCCCTACTTATAGCTACAGTTGTATTTCCTTTATCAGCTTTAGTAAAAACTAGATCATCGTCTAATATTTTATGCTGAACAGATTTTAAAATTTGAGTTTCGTTAATTTGACGTTTGTCATATTTTGAAGTTAAATGTCTTAAAAATTCAGCTTTAGGAGTCAAAAGGCACACACGCGACAACAACAGGGTGACGCATTTCTACAGTAAAAGTGAACATATCCCTTATTATACAAGATACAAGAAAAAAAAATGTATATGTCAATTATGGGGTGTCTTGAGCTGCATCTTATAAAATTATTTTTACAATCTCAGAGTGTGCAATAAATCGTTGGTGATATACATTCTCGTTTCTTTTTTAATCGAACACGCCTTATATTATTTTCCATCGAAATATCAGGGATGTCCGTAAGAAAAAAATCGGGAGACAGCAAGTGCGTTTGGGTAGCGATTCTTCTGTAAAATGCTTCAAATTTCAATAACTTAATTAACCCAGGGTTGGTTGGCTAGGAAACCAGTTTTCTGTAACCTGTTTCGCTGCTCTTGACAGCATCCTCAGACAGATAAAAATTGAATTAACATGAAATCATGACAACTACATATAAAGATATGTTGCTATGTTATGATGTTTTGATCAAAAAATTCTTTAAAATTTAAAAGAAACACAAATGACGGATTAGGTCTTCAAAATGTAACTGCTATTATAGTTATTACTATTATAGGTTGGTTCTATCTTTATGTTAAATATTGACATACATCACGTAGATATTTTGAAGACCTAATCCGTCATTTGTGTTTCATTTTAATTTTAAATTTTAAAGAATTTTTTGATCAAAACAACAGACCTGTATTTGTAATGGTCGTGATTTCGTGTTAATTCAATTTTATCTGTTTGATGATGCTATTAAGAGCAGCGAAACCGGTTACAAAAACGTTAAAGAACGTCCTAGAACATCTAGAGTTCAGACACACGATTAGGAACGTTTCTTTGATATTCTTCAACACTTTTCTGCAGTTTCCTCCACAGAAACACTAATAGCATGTTAACTTGTTCTCTAAATGAAACCTTTCCGGCAATTTTCAAAACAATCAGCACACAATTGCTAAAATTAATTAACTTCATTTCCTGATTGTCAAGTTTTCACAGGCCAGTATTGAATTTTCGATGATTTTAAGTAACATACATCAAATACGTGTCTTTAGTTATTAGGGTTTTTCTTCAAAACGACAAAGTTTTTTTGAAAAAATAGCAAAAGCTTTAAAATGAAATTACTCATAAAATTAAATAATATTTTTTGACTCCGCAGACAGGTAAAAAAATTCTGTCACATTTTAAGGGTGCGTCACCCATATTCAACTCTTTGAAATACTTCAAATGAACTCGTTAAATGCTCTTGATACACTCAGGACGTGTACCAAAAACTGGCTTTTCTTATTTGAAGTATTACTGAGATAATGAATTTTTTGAAAATTTGAAACCCCACTTTGAAAGTCTATAACTTCTCAGGGGTGCCACTTAGTATAGGAGTAACTCGCGTTAAATCACCATATTTAAAGTTCCCCTGCTCTGTGTGGGTTCTTATGCGAAACATACCCTCTGTATAGTACTATGCTAATAAGCAAACACATTTGTGACAAGCACTTCTTTCTATTATGACATCATGAAAAGCACTGAACAAAGTTTAAAATGGAAGTTACCTTCATCAGTCTGATTGGCTGTAAATATCTTGGCAGCTCTGGAAATATTGTGGTAATACTTTATCTAGTAAACCCATTTATCCACCAATCTGGTAGAAATGGTCCACTGTAAAATGTTTCGGACAGGGTCTACTGTTTTCTGAAGGTTTCCAATATTCTGTAAGTTTCATGTTGCTTGTGGCGGTGGTTCCGACCGCAGTGTTTCCGTCAACACTACTCTATGTTTCTGCATAAATACTCTTGATAGTTAAACGTTGCGTTACGTTATGCGACAGCCAGCTGTCAAGAACTACGGCATATAAGAGACACCAGGCGATCTCTCGTTTAATCGATACAAAGACAAACCTCTCTAAGACCGGTGCTAACCCACCACCAGGAATTAATTCTAAAATTAATCTTGTAGACCCGACACACCAGTACTTCAAATTGCTACAACAATTTCCTGACCTTTTTAAGGAAACTTCTTCTAGCAACCTTCCAGAGGTTGAGTTCTTCCATACTATAAGTACGGAAGGACCACCTGTCACTGCAAAAGCTAGAAGATTGCCCCCGGAAAAGCTAGCTCAAGCAAAGCTAGAATTCCAGCACATGATAAACTTGGGAATTTGTAGACCCTCCAAAAGTCCATGGTCAAGCCCCCTCCACATGGTGCAAAAAAAGGATGGCTCATGGAGACCATGTGGGGATTACCGAGCACTAAACGCTAAAACAATCCCAGACAAATATCCCATTCCAAATTTGCAGGATTTTAATGCCCAGTTAGAAGGTAAACGTATTTTTTCAAAATTAGATATCATTCGCGCTTTCCATGACATCCCAGTAGCACCTCAAGATATTCCCAAAACAGCAGTCATAACTCCATTTGGGTTATTCGAATTTGTTAAAACCCCATTTGGCCTTCGTAATTCAGCACAAACATTTCAAAGATATTTACATTCAATTTTAAGACATCTTGACTTTGCCTACTCCTATCTTGACGATATTCTCGTTGCATCAGCCTCTGAAAAAGAACATCAAGAGCATCTAGCAAAACTTTTTCAGACACTTCAAGACAACGGCATCCGTATCGATTCATCTAAATGTGAATTCGGAGTGGCCGAAATTTCATTTTTAGGTTTTCGTGTAAATAAATCTGGATTATTTCCACTTCCTGAACGCATCAAAGCTATTACCGACCTACCTCTTCCCGATACCATTGAAAACCTCAAAAGATTTCTAGGTCTCATAAATTTCTACCGTCGTTCTCTTCCACGTGCTGCGGAAATTCAGCAACCACTATTCGACCTCTGCCAGAATCTCAAAAAACGCGACAAACGTAAAATCGAGTGGACTCCTCAGACTCGAGAAGCATTCGAACGTTTGAAAGAGGTACTAAAAAACGCTACACTAATAGCTCATCCGTCTTCTTCGCTACCACTGATTCTCCATGTCGATGCTTCTGATTATGCCGTAGGCGCTTCCCTCCAACAACTACGTGATCAAACACTAGAACCCCTAGGTTTCTACTCTGAAAAGCTTACTTCAGCCCAAAAATCTTACAGCACCTACAATCGCGAACTTCTAGCTGCTTATCAGGCAGTTAAATACTTTAGATATACCCTAGAAGGTCGCCATTTCACCATTTATACGGACCACAAACCTTTGACATACGCTTTTGAACAACGCGTCGATAAAGCATCTCCAAGGCAACTACGACATTTAGACTTCCTAGGTCAATTTACCACAGACATTCGCTACATACCAGGTCCTAAGAACATTCCCGCAGACTATTGTTCTCGCATTGAAACAATTTCACTTTCTTCCACTGTGTCACTCCAAGAAATTGCGCAAGCTCAGTCATCTTGTGAGGAACTGAAACACCTTCTGCAGTCTAAATCTTCCTTATACAAATTTCTAAACATGCCTCTTGACAACGGATTGAACCTTATTTGCGCCCATCCATTCCGCTCAAATTTCGCCGAAAGATTTTCGATTCTATCCACAATTTATCTCACCCAGGCATGTCAGCTTCAGTCGATCTGGTCCAGGATAGATTTTGTTAGCCCAAATTGAAACGTGATGTATCTCTTTGGTCTAAAACTTGCATTCCCTGCCAGAAAGTCAAGATATGGAGACACACTTCCAGTGCCATTGGACAATGCACCACAGCCATGAGAAGATTCTCGCATATAAATGTTGACATTGTGGGACCATTACCACCATCACAAGGTCAACGCTATCTGTTAACAATAATAGACAGATTTTCTCGATGGCCCGAAGCAATTCCATTGTCAAATATTACAGCAGAAACAGTAGCGAACACTATTTTATCATGCTGGATCTCTCGTTTCGGTGTTCCGCAATACATCATCACAGACAGAGGTAAACAATTTGATTGCCACCTTTTCACACACCTCACTAAAACACTAGGTGCAGACCACATCAAGACCACAGCTTACCACCCAGCAGCAAATGGTGTAATCGAGAGATGGCATAGAGTTCTGAAACAGGCCTTGACAGCTCATATGGACGAAAACTGGGTCGCTAAATTGCCAATGGTGTTACTAGGACTCAGATCGTACATAATTCCAGAATATCGCTCAACACCCGCTGAAATAGTCTACGGAGAATCAATCAAACTTCCCACCGACTTTTTCAACAGCACACAAGCTCATGATGTTCCACCACTTATATCTCAGCTGAAAGAAGACATAAGGAAAGTTCGACCAGTACCTTTTAAACATCATACTGCAAAAAAGGTATTTGTCCATCCTAAGCTTATGGAAGCTCGTTTTGTTTTTGTTCGCATTGATATTCCGCGAAAAACCCTCGAACCAGTTTATGACGGCCCCTTTGAAGTGTTATCCCGAACTGACAAAGTCTTCAAAATCAAGAAATCACACGGAGAAGAGACAATTTCTGTTGACCCTCTTAAACCCGCATTCATTCTTTGTGATAACGAACAGACAACTTTCCAGCCTCAGAGACATCCTAGTGAAACTGAAAGTGACAGTGAAAGTCCAACACCTAGTGAAACTGAAAGTGACAGTGAAAGTCCAACACCTAGTGAAACTGAAAGTGACAGTGAAGTTCCCGTTCCCGTTCAAACTACACGCCATGGACGTAGAGTTCGATTTCCACGAAGATACTTGAACTAATAGCGTTGCCACTGAGAGGGGAGTATGTGGCGGTGGTTCCGACCGCAGTGTTTCCGTCAACACTACTCTATGTTTCTCCATAAATACTCTTGACAGTTAAACGTTACGTTACGTTATGCGACAGCCAGCTGTCAAGAACTACGGCAACTATAAGAGACACCAGGCGATCTCTCTCTCTCTCTCCTCTCTACCAACCGCGACAGTGAACACACGTCCTCCACGCTCGGTCAGTTATCTGCTATGTACTCGTGTACTGTTGTAATTGTTACTATATCATAAAGTGTATTATAGTTAAACGTATCATATCGTTTATTCAGTTAGTGAAGTAATAAAGTTGTATTAAATGTTTACGTATGGATTTAATATCAACAAGTGCAATTAACATCCATAATGGCAACTATATACTGAGAAGACACAGTCATTACTTGCCTAAATCGAGAAATATGCGGTAAATAATTCAACGGATCCCAAGTGGCAATGAATGAACTTACCTGTGAAGTGCAATTCCCGGATCTTTCTTGTCACTTCGATTCTTACAACCATAAGCCACACACACAACCATTTTAGTTTGATTTGAATATTGGAAGGTTTAATTCACTTTTCACTCAAAAAACACAAATAATTCAAAACTGTTTACAAACCAAAAAATGGCCGACGTTCGATTTTGCGTAACACCAAATACTATATAATGACAATACGGGACACTCCTATGCTTTAGCATTGGTGAAATTTGTGACAAGTACACTAGCGTTACCTCGCGTGAAGTACTGACAACTGTGCGATTAATTTGAATTGTATATTTACCTGCATATTCTTAATTTAGACAATTGGTTTATTATAGATGAATATAAAAACTTGTACATGACAAAACAGTGAAAATTTTCTGATTATATAGTTATAAATAGAATTTGTATCAACAATCAGCTTGAAACCTAAATGAATTCAGCATGAATAATTCTGCAAATTTCTCTTACCCATAATCATAATTTAAAATACTACATTAAAACCGTCGTTAAACTACTATTTCAAGGGTAGATATAGGAATATACTGAAAGCTGTTTCTGAGGATATTAAGTTACAATCTGTACTTACCTATAAATAATTGTTCTAGGTATAAATGGTAGCACAGATTGATATATCTCTACAGGAAAACTGTCTTATTAATCTAATATTTTAAAATATGTAACTGATATACTTAGTACATAATTAAGAAATTGTGCAGAGGAAAGGTGATTTTAACTCTTACTTCCGTGAATAAATCTATTATAGGACTGAATCTGCAATTACTACTTCTCTTTGAAAACTTGTCTTGGGAAGATAATTAAAAGCCTTTACCAAGTAAAATAAATGTAAATGTGAAAAAATGTGACAATTTATGCCATACTGAAATAAAAAAGGACACAGAAGAAAATAGAAAAACAGTTTTCTTATATCATTTATTATTAATGCAAAACTTTTTATGCCTTCATTTTTTTATGCACTAGAAGACAAGTTATGATTGAAGCATTTCAACCATCCGTTTACGAAGTTTATCTATAAATAGGTACATGATGGTAAAGATTACACAATAAATTATCTTCTGCGAACTGTACATATTGGCATAAAAGTGATTCTGAATTTGTCTTCTGCTTCAAATCATATTCACGTTTCGCCATCCTTTGGAAACCTATGAAATGTCTTTGATAGATTTAGCACGTTATAATTTGAACAATTATAGATTGCACACACCCAACCACTAACATTCATTGTAAAAAACACAGCTCAAACTTAATTATACGCAGTTACACACGAGCAATTGCTAGTGTTAAAGTTCTCAAACGACGTAACATCAGTACTATCCGCTAGGGGCGCTGATGAGTGTCCTGTATTGTCAGTATATAGTATTTGGTAACGCTTTTCTGTCCACTATATAAATGGACCAGCGTTGCTCCTGTCATTACAATTGTAATAGATCTATTACAATTTACATACTTTCATTACATCATTACTACAATTTGAAAAATTCCCAAATCTATTACAATTTTACAATTACAGTAGTACTTTCAAAATCTAGTTGAAAAAAACTAAAATCTAGTGTATCTATTTATTGTAACGTAACTTTATGTTCTGTCATGTAAGCGCTACGTTCTGTCTTCTGCCCATTCTGTTACTTAGGTTGTCTGTATTATGTGCCTCTGTTGCCAGTCTCCTCTGTGTCACACTCACACTACTGACCCAAGTCAACTGTCCAGTCCATCCATATCAATTGTCAATGTCAATATTGTCATTTGTTATTTTCCATTCTCATTTCTCATGTCATTTTTATTTCTAATTTCTAGTCGTTGTTTGATTTGATAATTTGATGTTTTTTTGCATTTAGTTAAGGATTTATGTATGTAACGAAACTGCAATTCTGTCTTTTGCCTTAGACTGTCGGACTGCAATTCTGTCTTTTGCCTTAGACTGTCGGTTCCTGCATTTTAAAATTTAATAAGCCAAAATGTCTTTACGAAAAAAAGTTAGGTAAATGCAATTGAACTTACCCTATACGTCAATTTTAGTATATTATAGATATTTTACGCCCAGTGGGGCTGAGAAAGAACACTGAACAAGAGACTCGCTACTTTAATACCGACCAAACAAGCAGCATATACACCTTGGAATCTGACCATAAACCAAACAAAAAATGATAGTCATAGTATCGAGGCTGTGCAGGCAAAACGTAAAAAACGGAATAAAACTTACAAACAAAAATTTAAAGCTGAGTGAAGATAACAAGGATTGGATTCATAAAAATAAAGACAATGAAGCAGCATGTAGAGTATGTAAAAATACAAGTTTAATAGGTGGAATATCCCATCTCACTAGACATGCAATGAGTAAATCACATCACAGAAATCTGAAGGCTTTAAAAATATCACAAAAAATTGAAAATATTTTAGGGGATGAAGCTACAGAACATGAGAGGTTAAAGTTGAAGACTGGAGTAAAAAAGGGGGAGTTAAAAATGCTGTTTGTTTCTGAACACAATTTAGCTTCAAGTGTATTAAACTATCTACCACAACTAATCTCTTCAATATGTTTTGGTATTCTTTAACCCCCTGATATTGTTTTAATTTATTTATTATTATGCGAATCAAAGTTTTGTTCATTGTTAATTTGCTTTTGTATAACAATATATCTAACCTATATTATTATTATTAGAAGTTATTTTTTGTTATGATGTCTATATTTTAGCTAATAAAATATAATAATTTACTGTGTTTTAAATTTAGCGCCGTTTTCCCCATCCCCTCCACTTTCATTACAATCTATTACAATTTGACAGGAATTTCTAGTACAGTTTTTTAACGCCAGGAACAACCTTGAAATGGACGTTGCTCGTCCCCTCTCTATATGTCATTGGAGTGTGCACGACTTTTCGCTTATTGTAAATTATATTACATGTTTCAAAGGCTCGTTAAATCTTATTAAGGAACATTCTGTATTAAAATACAGTGTGTCCCAAACTGGATGGGAATGTATTGCTATCTCCGTTATTATTAGAGATAGGGAGACAGTTAAATTAGCAATGTTTTGTAGAATTTCATGATCGTTTCAAATATGACATGGATTTTGCTCTGCCTCTTTTCGTTTTCGAGTTATTTTGGAAAAAAAAACAAAATTGGTCGATTTCTTTTTTCTTCAATATCTAAGTAGGCGTTGATCTGACATGTCTAAGACTTGCATATTATCAGGACACTTTTTACAGAGTGATCTTTATGTGCTATTCTCAACTTTGGATTGTCATTTGTTTTTGAGCTACAGGTAACAACATTTGTTTTTATTATGGCAGCCATATTAGATTTTTTGCTCATGTCATAGCCTGTGAAAAGAGCTTTTCAATGATGTACAATATGCTTGAGAATCTTGTAAAATAGTGGAAAGAGTTATACGTACCTTAAAAGAGAAGATCTACAAAAATTTCAACTTGTTTGGTTCCTACAAGTGGTTAAATACACTACCTGATGTCACTGCTAACTATAACTCAACCATTCATCGAACAACTGGTGTAAAACCTAAAGATGTTAATAAAAAAAATGAAGAAGCTATTCACAAACAAGTCTACACAAATATTAAAGTGTTTGATCAGAATAAATTTAAAGTGGGTGATGTTGTACATCTAAGTAAAGCAAAAGCTCAATTCGAAAGGGGGTATACACCTCGCTGGTCAACAGAGTTATTCAAGATTGTTAGTGTTCATTTCACAAATCCAGTAACATGCTTTCTTGAAGACATGCAAGGCAAGCCTATCAGTGGAGGGTTTTACGGGGAAGAACTACAAAAGACTAAACAAACAGACATCTATCTGGTTGAACGCATCTTGAGGAAGAAAGGCAAGAAACTCTATGTAAAATGGTTGGGTTTTGATAAACCTCATAATTCTTGGATAAATTCAGATGATGTTAAATAAGCTTACTTATATATTTAATGTATTAATATACTTAGAATAAAATAAAAGTCGTTATTAAAATTAGTGTTTTATTTATCCATATTGTTACATAACAATTAAGTTAAGTGAAAAGTTAAAAATTATGACGTAATCCAATAATACCCTGAATAAACTTCTCCTGTGGCACATCAACTATCTGTAGATCGTTTCTATTCGTCTTGAGGTATTTTACTTCGGCCTTTATTCTATTAAAGAGATTTATAGAATTTGTATCATACAACATGTTTAGAGCCACTTCGGAATCGGGATGTTTATTTTTAAAGTTCCTGACGGCTCTTCTAAAAGTCTTCTTCTGGGTTCGTATAACATGATACGGGTACTTAGCGTCTTTCTCATTTCTTGAAAGTAAACCAAACATACTTATTTTTCCGGGAATGCTTGGTTTTGGAGATATATCTTCAAGATGTTCTGTGACTTTAGCATCTGTTTCTCGCATACGTTGCACTTCACCCTCTATCTCCATTAATTTCACTTCAATTTCTTTAAGGTTTTTCTTGTATATTTGACTAAATTCGTTTACGAAAAAATCAAAAATAATTTGGTTGCACTTTTCATAGAAACGATTGGATATCCAAGAGGCTAAATTTAATATTAAATCTTTGCAGACATATGTACCAGATACAAAGTTGTTTTCAGCTTGTCTTCCACCAAAGTTCACCAAGTATGTAGCGGTTGTTGGTGTTAATTGAGATGTTGCTTCCGCCACTGCTAGGGTATCGGTATTCCGAGCCCTTGGAGATGATTCTAAGTGGGCTCTTTTGGTTGGAACATTTGGGGTATCGGAATACCGATACCCCAAATGTTCATTTAGCTGATTGTTGTAATAGGCAATCAACTCTTTAGTTTTCTTATTTTCCAGCCAATGATACATTTTTTCTCACCACTCTTGCACAATTTTGTTGCATTGAAATAACCAGTGTTCTTATCGATATATAATTGAAAGTCTCCAAATAGACCATACCAGAAAGTGTCTTTAATTTGCTGGTAACACACATCACTTAATGTAGCCATTTTAAACACACTACTAAACACTTAGATACTCAAGAGCAGAGTGAAGCACGTCTTACTTCTAAGAAAACTAAATTTTGAATGAGCTTAAGAGTGTATGTACGACAATTTATAGATGTTGACCCGACTCTACGGCTTAAAAGTGTGTTTATTAACGTTTATTTCCAACCACATTAGTCGCTCCAACATCCATCCGCTTTCGGCTTCTGCAAACTCCAAAGCTTTTGTGTAAATCTCATCGACGAATTCCCTAAATATATTTTCAAAGTTAGTTGAAACTGTAACATTTTTATTTTTAGTATTGAATGACTTAATTTCTTTTCTCTGTCGGCTTTGGAGCATATACAAACCAAACAATTCCAAGTTCATTTTAATTTGGTTATGTTTAGCTAAAGCAGTTGCAATTAGATGAAACAATGTATGTTTCACAGCATCCAAGGCAAGTCTTATGTCATTACCATCTATGCTAATACGATAGGTGGCTACTCTATTTTTAAAAGCTTCAGCTAGCATATGCACTTGTTCAACTTGCCATGGTTCACATACTTTTGATTTGTGAGCTTCACTGCATAAATGTCCAGAAAATTCATTCTTTTTCACTTGTATCGAGCATGACTCACAGTATCTCATCTTAACTATGAGTGCTTAACTAATGAATAAAACACATGTGTTTAGTTTATATATATTTCTTAACAAACATGTTTACGATACATATCCTTAAGTTTTGTACTATATTTAAAACAAAAGTACATTAGCATAAATATGGTAAGATATATAAGAAAACCAGTTGCTATAAACATAGAAATATAATTTGAGGTAAACAGGTAAGAATCATTTAATACAAGAGTTCTCCAATCAGATGTCTCACCACGTGTACCACTAGCAAACAGAAACATAAGTTTGTAATACACCACTTCAGACTTGCTTTTGGACATGTTGTACATTGAAAGTTGGATACGTTCATCATTGTGCAGATGTGTTGTTGGAAGACCAGACCGTTTCGAACACTTATCGAAACAGATTCTTACTTCTTTCACATTTGGCGGTTTGTATATATAAAACACATTTTGACATAGTGCTGTTAGGATGATGAAGCTTGCTTTAAGATGAGTCATTGTATATCGTGTGTATTTCTTTGAAACGATCAAGTACTTGCTTCTTTGTAAAGTGTAAGCACTCTAACATACTAACTCGGAATGAGGATTCATAGTCTTTTAACATGGCTTTTATAAGCTTTATCACCTCCTCGTCGCGTGGTAGCTCCTTCTTATTAACACATTTGAGAACATCAGCAACACAATAGAGGAAATCACTAAAACGAATATCAAAGTTCAAATCGGTTAGAAACTTCAGCTTTTCATTGATGATTTCAACCAGATCTAGTAGCCGTTAAACTGCGTCTTCGGTTAAATAAAAAGTAATAGAATTATCTGAGATTGATATACCTTTACTGTCTAATATTTTAATAGGTTTGATGGTACATATTCCAATATTTTCAGGTTCGATCTTATTAGCTTTCGTAAAGTACTCTTCAGCTGTGTTTTTCAATGTTGAAATGAAATACTCCCATTCCCATGAACCAGATGAGATTGTTATATTTGTGTTTGGTGGATATAGGCTTGTATTTATAATTTTAATTATTGGAAACAATCCGGCCGCTTTTAATATACCAATTGCAACACTTAGAGCTGGAGTAATGGCATACCTTGTTTCCAGTAGCATTCTACTTTCTTGCTTAATATCACTAATATTCTGACATAGAGCTGCATCAATCTGGCCCCAATAACAATCACAAACATCGTTATTAATAGGTTCGTCGTTAACATCCATACCATACATGTTGAACAGAACAAATACACTAATATATAACTACTGTGAGTAGACTACAGACAACGACTGATGTACTTGCTTGCCACCTAATGTTTATATATACTTATACCTCCCACTTTTGACTTGTTATTAAAACTCATTTAACCGTCATCGTTGTTGTTCGCATTTTGTAGAAGTTCACATACATTTGTAGGAGGTCACGAACATTTGTAGAAGGCCACGTACATTTGTATTTGAAAACACATTATTCATTTCCTGTTACATGACTCATTTTCTGTTACATGTTGTAGTCGAGATCATAGTTTGCAGTTGTTGCTATGTCGCATGCTTGGTCTTAACATGCTTAGGATTTTTATCTGTTGCTATGTTGCCATGTCTGGTCTTAACATTCTTAGGATTTTTGTTTGTTGCTGTCTGGCATGCCTGGCATTTGCATTTTTAAAATCTGGTCCCCCAAGCCTAATATCAAACACCTAAGGCTTAGGCCAAAAACTCCAAAAGTTGGGTTTGCGCATGCGTATATGCCAAATTTGAATTCTGCTTGCCAAGCCGAGTAAAATGATACCCCACACATAGGACTTCAACCAACAACTAAAAAGTTGAGTTTGCGCTTGCGCCAACCGCCATATTTGTTACGTCACTTTTTGCAAAAATCAAAATGGCGGAGCTTCTTACTTTGATTGGTGGCGCTAACTACCGGCTAAAATTTTAAATTCCCCGGGTTTTTCTCTTCCGGTCGGGCATCTTGACCGCCATCTTGGATTACGTCATCTCAGCTTCAAGCTTACGTCATTCTTAATACAACCGCCATATTTGTTACGTCACACGCATGCTCAGTAGCGAGAGGTGGGAGCAGAACCGGCTATCTCTAGCTACTTCAAAGGCCTTCATAAATGGCCTGTCTGAGTCAAGGGCTAAAAAACATTCTAGAGCAAAACATACACCGAGTACTCTAGTCGGTCTATATACAGGACACTGCCGCTTGTGTCACCACATGCACCGAATTGGAGTCAGTCAGGCAACTGAGTGCCGGCTGTGCATGGGGAGTGATGAGACAGCAGAGTACGTACTGTGTTCCTATCCAGCGGCTGACAGGACTAGATACCTGCTCCTTGGCAAGACAAAGCTTGCTCCTAAAGATCTGGATCAACTTTCGCCCACAAAGATTATCGACCTCTGCAGGAGGCTGGCTTTGGTGGGCGAAATATAAACTATTAGGCGTGAGCCACAAGAGACCTTATGGTCGCGGTGGAGGGACCGGTATGTCGCACTCACATTCAAACCTAACCTAACCTAACCTCCCCTACGCTTGCATAATCACATAATGAACATTGATAAGGCTTTTTTCCTGTGTGTTTTGATTTAATATGATATAACAAGTTATATTTCTTTGCACTTGCATAATCACATAATAAACACTGATGTTGCTTCTCTCCTGTGTGTTTTGATTTAATATGATTTAACAAGCTAACTTTCTGCAAACTTGCATAATCACATGATGAACATTGATAAGGCTTTTCTCCTGTGTGTTTTGATTTAATATGATTTAACAATTGCTTTTTGTACACACTTGCATAATCACATGATGAACATTGATGAGGCTTTTCTCCTGTGTGTTTTGATTTAATATGAGATGACAAACTTTGTCTGTACACACTTGCAAAATCACATAATGCACAATGATAAGGTTTTTCTAAAGTGGGCCAGGGGTCGTGATTATTAACAGAACTTTCATTTTCATTCAAGTACTCTTCTTTTAAATCTTGATATAATACAGAACTATCCAAAGCATGCTCTTCTATTTCCAATTTTATTAAAGATTCATGTGGTTGCAGATCTGATTTTGTATCGTGATCAAATTCACAGGAAAGCATAAACTTTTGATCCGTAGATACATCATTATTGTGTTTTTCAATTTTAATACATTTACCGTAAACTCCATAGATCTCATGCTCTTGTTTTATATGTTCCATGGATATCTTTGAACAACTACTATCCTTTTCAGGTTCCCTTCTACTACTAGCCATGTCCTTTTCAGCCTTTATTATATCTGTAAACAGAAAAGTTTCAGTTAATAAAATTAATAAATAAATCACATGTTACAAAATTGTGCTTTTCCTACAATTCGATTCGCCAAATGGATATCTGCACTTAGTTAGAATTTTGGAATATTCTATTCAATAAATAAAACACTTTGGGCGCAGCAAGTGCATTATGGAAGTGAATTTTCATTAAAATGTTTTTAATTACAAATATATCGTTCTAATGGGAGCAGGCATCAATTTGGTTACCTGTATAACCTGTATAGTAGGAACAATGCAACGATTATAAACAGAGAAGGATTGCTTAATTCCTCAAATCTGTCAGCTTCAAGGTCGTCGCCGTGACGTCATAACTGGTGCTGAAGGAACAGATACTCATTTAAAATGCATTGTTGTAAATGACTGGTCTCTTTATTTTTGCTCACCACTCTTTTTATGAGCATCGGACAAAAAAAATGCATAGGACCCAAATGAAAGTAAACTTAATGACAAATGAAATTGCGCTAATGCGAACGCTCTACAACCAAAATAACGGTGAATCACCAGATACAAATTAAGAATTTTTGGAATGCAAGATTACCTGGATTAGCCACGATTATTAAATTTTGATAACAATTAAAGTTTGATGTGTGTCGTTTTCTTGCGTCGCGTCGTTGACCAAGATAATAAAAATAGGCCCACGTATTTTTTTTTTTATTGAAGAAGAAAAAAATATTAATCGTGCGTTAATTTTGTATGCCAGTATTTTGATACTTATTATTATTTTTGGCAAATTTCTCATTTAATTCAACTAATCAAAATATATGTAAATGAAGAAAACGTATAATATTTATTTAACGTATCTAATCTAATATCTTTGCCAATGGTCACCGCCAATTTATTAGATTCTTACTATTACATAATAATGAGCATAATAACATCGATTTAATTGTCAAAATTATACAACACCATGATAAGTCTTGTGCTTATACACATTATACAACGTCTAAAATTCACAAAATAGTACATTGTGGGACAAGTGCAGAAAATGGCAAATTTCTCACGAATTTGAAGTTGTCGCAAGAGCATTAGCAAGTTCCACAATTCAAACGAGTGAGAAATTGTATTTCTGCACATGTAACACGTTATACTTTTTCTACAATCACAGTTTTCTCTTTTTCTGTAATTCCACTTTTACTTGCCATAAATTGATAATATTTTTAATGTTTATAGAAGCAATCTAATTAACACGAATTATAGTCGGTTGCTTAGCAAGGGATGAGCAAGAGAGATATATAGAGATATATAGAGATAGAGTTTATTTATCGTATTAAGTTTTATTAATACAAGTAAAAAACTTCATCACCCTAGTCAAAATTCATCATCCGTAACATGTAATCTAGTAATAAAAACTCGGGACGCAGCAAGTGCGTTATGGTAGTGAATTTTTATTAAATGCTTCAAATTTAAATAACTCAATTTTCTATAAACTTAAGAGAGTTTAATTTCAATACGTAGTAAGGTTTTTCCTAAGGCAAGATATCCACAAAATTTCATTAAAATAACTTTGTAATTTTCAGAGAAAAAAATTTTTTTCGAAAGAAATTTAAAATTTGAATAACTCAATTTTCTCTAAACTTAGAAAGTTGAATTTTGGTACGTAGTAAGGTTGAGGCAACATATATAGTAAATTTCATTAAAACAGCCTTGTTACTTTCGGAGAAAAAAAAATTTTTCGAAAGAAAACTCAAAATTTTTCCGGAAAACCCCGTCTGATTTTTCTGGATAACGAACTCATCCAAGCCATTAATAAAAGACAGGCACTTGCCAAGTTTCATCGAAATCGGTTAATTCTTTTTTGAGTTATCATATATATATATATATATATATATATATATATATATATATATATATATATATATATATATATATATATATATATATATATATATATATATATATATATATATATATATATATATAAACATATAAAAATTAAACCTATTTACAAATGAACTTTAATAAGATATTATGCTGTGACAATACCTCTCTCAAGCACCCTACAATATAATCAAAATGTGCACAGTTATATATGTTTTATTTCTTTTTCCCTTGTCTTAATACACTACATATTTAATTTACTTATTTGATTTCATAAATAGTCGGTAAATAGTGACTTGGAATGAAGTAGACACCACATCTTCAAACATATTAAGAGAATATGAGTAAATCAACAGCAACTGGGAATGAATTCGGTCAGTCCACCAGCCACGTGGTTAAAAAACACTGTTTGTATGAGTGGTTACTACTCTACCTCTAAATAAAAGGACTGTAACAGCGGCAGAAGCAGAAGTCAATGGAAGGTGTGTGTATTCGCAAAGAAACTATTGACTATTAATAACAACAATTGACTAAAAACGCTGCGAGTTGTAAGGAGAAAATAATTATACTACAGAGGTGATAAATGATAATAAATTACAATAGGGTTATATATAATCGTAAATGCTTCCAATGATTAACAATCAGTGAATTCAGTATTATTGACATTTCTCTGAAAGTTAAAAATGAATTTCATGAGTCAATGACAATAACAGAAGCATTGACTAACCAACAGCAACCACATACTTATGATTTAAACATAAATGTTTCAAATTTGAATAGCTCAATTTTCTGTAACCCTAGAAAGCTGAATTTTGGCACATAGTTAGGTATTTCCCAAAGCAATATGTAGACCAAATTTTATCGAAATTTTCGCTAAAAAAAATTTTTTTTGAAAGAAAACTCAAAATTTTCCCGGAAAACCCCGTCCGATTTTCCTGGCCAACAAACTCATCCAAGCCATTAATAAAAGAAAGGCACTTGCCGAGTTTCATCTAAATCGGTTAATTATTTTTTGAGTTATCAGACGGATACGTACATATATATATAT
The DNA here is from genome assembly GCA_964006375.1 of Tillus elongatus. Classification (NCBI taxonomy): domain Eukaryota; kingdom Metazoa; phylum Arthropoda; class Insecta; order Coleoptera; family Cleridae; genus Tillus; species Tillus elongatus. The sequence continues at coordinate 313,517,296 of OZ023262.1, read as the reverse complement.
ATATATATATATATATATATATATATATATATATATATATATATATATATATATATAAACATATAAACATTCAAACTGACCCCGGATATGGGTTCTAGGGGCCCGTCTCACCATCGATACCTCTCTATTAGTGAATTTTTTAAATAAAAATTCACTAAAAAAAACATGCATTTACGCAATATGTTAACATACATGTGTGCGTGTTTTGTTTCTTTAACGTCGGGCTATTTACGCGACTATGGCCAATCACCGACGCCAGGGAGCAGTTTCTCCTCACTATCCTGGAAATTTTTCCGAGCCCCTGCCCTTCTGTAAGGAGGATAGGGATCTTTAACGTGCCCAACATCGCATGGACACGGGACCGACGGCTTTACGCCCCCTCCGAAGGGCGGAACGAGCAGACATTCAACTTGCTTCAATACAATGCCAGAACCTCGGTTGATGTTAATGTTACAGTTTGTGCTGAAAAAGTGAAAGGAGAACCCTGGGATCGAACCCAGTTCCCTTCGGTTCAGAAGCACACGTTCTTACCTCTGAACCACCGAGGCTCTTACATACATAAAAGTACACAGTTTCAGTTTACAGAGGTCAGATTGCATGGTTTCCTTTACAAGAATAAAAAACATACAGCGTACAAATATGATAAAAATTACAATGAACACAAATTAAAATTGGAAAAATAGTACAAGTAGAGTTACATATACAAATAGAAATGATTTAAAAGAATTAAAATCATTAGTGTTGTTTTATCTCATAGATACCTTCAATCATGAATTAGAATTTCTTCAATCAAATAAAAACATTTTTAATGAGAAAAGACTTGATTAAAACAATTATTTTTCATTCTTCGGTTACGAGAAACATTCAGTTTTTTGTTAATATAATATTTTATTAAATTTTCTAACCTTTGTTCTTTGGCTATCCTGTGTCGAAATTTTTCTTTTCAAATTTTTGATGCTTTGATCTTTAAAATTATTGAAATTAATTCTCATTGTAGTTCTCAGCTTGCAAAACTGATAAATAACTTTTAGTGGCATGTCATCTTTTTTTTAAATTTGCTCGTTTACTAACAACACTGGGACCTCGCCGAAAAGAATGAAATAGAATATTCATGCCTAGCTTCTTTAAAGTCAGCTGATTGTTTATACAAACAGCAACAGCGCAAATACGTCCTGGCATCGTAGTTTAAAAAACAATGAAATACTATCTGAGTATTTAAAATAAAAATTCTTAGTTGTGAAAATTATTTACCTACAGAAACAACCTAAAATGCTGAAACTACCACCAAAACACAAAAGTTAGGTTGGGAAGTCAGTCTGTTAAAGTTTAATAATACACAAAAATATAGTTTTTAAAGCCACAAAATTTTGATTTACAAATCACTGTATTAAAAATCCACAAAGACCATTCACAAAATGCAACAAACAATCACGAAAATTGACGAAAACTAGAGATAATACACGGTCTCTTATAGAGCAAATACGATTCTGCACCAGCTCTGACGTCACGTCCAATCGGTCCGACTCTAATACAGCAGCATAGGAATTAAGCTATCCTCTCTAGTTTATAATCGTTGGGAACAATGTACCTACCATATTTTATGAAAATAATTATTTCAAAATGTACAAAAATTTTCCGACAATAAACTTTCAATGTTTCTGAGAAAACTGGTCTCCTAGCCAATGAACCTTAGGTTAATAGCAAATTGAGTTATTGAAACATGTAATGAAAATTCGCAACCAAAACGCCCTTGCTGCGTTCATACAAAAATTTTCCGCAAATAAAGTTAAATGTTGGTTTCCTAATCAACAAAACTTACGTTAATAGCAAATTGAGTTGTTGAAATTTGGAGGATTTAATGAAAATTTGCTACCAAAACACACTTACTGCGTCCAGACTTTTTCTTACAAACATGCATCATATTTCGATAAAAAAATGCTAAAATGCAGTAACGAATTGGTTCTACGAAAATTAGCTAAAAATTATAGACTGTTAAACCATAAACTTCACTTAACCTACAGCGAAAGCATCAACTTAACTACACCGACAGCCAAAGCATCAGAGAAAGGGTCTATTTGAAATAAATTTTCTGTAAATATTTTAGTAAAATGAAGGGCAATGACAGTTGAATCTGAAACTTAAGGGTTCGCACAACACTCTTCTTGCAACATTTTCTTTTCACAATCCGTATTTATTTCACGTTCTTTGCTTAAACATTGCCAATTTTGACATTTTAAATTGCGAGTTTTACGTTTTAAATTGCGAGTTTGGCGTTTTGAGGATAACTCCAAAATTTATTGCTTTAGCTGCCGGTAACTTTTTTGTTCTTAAACTTAGAGACCTAAATTTTGGTACATGGTTCACTCTTTATAATACAAATACGCGTACCGAATTTGGTTGCCCCAACTTTGTTATTTCGGGAAATATGAATTTTTTTAGAAAGAAAACACAAAATTTTAGTAAAATGAAGGACAATGAGGATTGAGACTAAGACTTCAGGCTTTGTAAATCATTCTTCTTGAGACATTTTCCTTCCATAGCTCATATTAGTTTCAGGTTCATTGCCTAAATATTACCAATTCTCACGTTTAAAACCGCGACTTTTGACGTTTTGAGGAAAACCCAAATTAATGTTTCTTTAAATGCCTGTAACTTTTTTGTCCTTTAAGCTACAGAGCTAAATTTTGGTAGGCAACTTACCTATAATGATATAAACCCGCGTATGAGATTTGGTTGCCTTTACTTTGTTAATTCCGGAGATATAATTTTTTTTCGAAAGAAAACTCAAAATTTTCCGGGAAAACCTCGGCGGATTTTCCTGGCTAACGAACTTATCCAAGCCACTTGTGAAAGGAAGGTACTCACCCAGTTTTATCAAAATCGGTCCATTATTTTTTTAGTTATAGGTGTGACACATATATATATATATATATATATATATATATATATATATATATATATATATATATATATATATATATATATATATATATATATAAACATATAAAGTCTGAAACCGACCTCGGATTTGGGTTCCAGGGGTCCTAAATAGCGCTCATTTGAAGAAATTTTTTCAAAATTCAAAAGTTGGGATCTCCCCATTAGTGAATTTTTTTTAAGAAAATTCACTAAAAGGTTAGAATATTTCATCCACTGATGACGCTAATCTTGTTAGTGAAACGATCTTCAGGTGTTTAAAAATGTAATAAAAGTTGAATTGGTTTCTGCAAAAATGTACTTATGAATATTGCAGATTTTTCCCAGAAATATACTTAGAACCACCCCTTGTATGAATGAACCATAATAGAAATGTTGTGATTTTAACTTTGAAAAAAGTTACAGGACCTTGTGTGAAGAGTGCTGGCGAGGCAAACTCCACACTCCCAGCCGACCCCTCAAACCACCAGTGTCTCCCCGAAAGATCACTGGTTCTCCAATTAAAAACCACAAAAGAATGTACCTCCGCCAGAGGCTCAGGAGGAAGGCTGACGACCACCAGCAACCCCCCCTTTTCACCAAAAAACATAGTTCGCTCATTTACAGAGTTAGGGCAACAGAGGAGTATGTCACATTGCACCCACGCAGAAGTCCAGGAGAAGGAGAAACCCACTGACAAGAAAGGTGAATTAAAAAAAGTCTGAACGCATCAAGTACTTTATGGTAGTGAATTTTCATTTAAAAAAATTGAATAGCAAATCTGTTTCTTTGAAAAAAAGCATGGATCAAATTTGGTTACCAGTATTAGGTACCTATATAGTAGAAACAATGTTCTCTTCTCTTAATACCAGGAAAGCATCTGGCCTTGACGAGATCCCAACAATTGTTCCCAAAAATGCGCACCAGAACTTACTCCTGTCCTGACTCGTCTGTTTCAGAGATCTTACAATAGAGGCATATTCCCTAGTAACTGGAAAAATGCTCGAGTACAACCTGTCCCCAAAAAAGGAGACAAAGCGCTTCCTAGCAAATACAGGCCTATTTCTCTCCTTTCAGTCGTCTCTAAAGTGATGGAAAAGTATATAAACACCGAATTACTAAAATTTCTTGAAAAACACAGTCTAATCCACAACAGACAGTATAGATTCTGTCAGCGCAGATCAACTGCCGACCTCCTTTCCTTTGTCACCCATTCTTGGAACAAGTATATGGAACTACACGGTGAATCCCAGATTGTCGCTCTAGACATATCCAAAGCATTCGGCCAGGTCTGGCACGCAGCGCTGCTTAATAAATTATCGGCCTATGGCCTACTACAAAAACTCTGTACGTGGACAGCAAATTTCCTCTCCAAGCGGAGCATTTCTGTCGTCGTGGATGGCCATTCCTCTAAACTGTATCCAATTAATGCAGGAGTTCCTCAAGGTTCAGCTTTAGCCCCTACTTTGTTTCTTCTCCACATCAATGACCTCCTCTCTAGCACATCCAACCCAGATCACAGTTACGCAGACGACAGCACCCTCCACTTAAATATACAATATTCTAAGCGTGTCTCTTTAGCCCAATTAGATGAGGATCACAGACTCATGGATGGTTATGTTTCCGTGGATCTCCAAAAAATATTAGACTGGGAAAGTAGAAATCTTGTACAATTCAACCCCACCAAATCACAGTCTTGCTTTCTTTCTCATAAGAGATACACCATCCCCAGACCCATCACAATAAACAACCATGTTATTCAAAGTAATGAGTACTTTTCACTTGCTGGCATTTCTGTGGATAGAAATTTCAATTGGCACCAAAATGTCACATCAATCGCAGCAGCGACTGCTAAGAAATGAGGTTTCCTCTTCCGGGCTCGCAAATGCTTTTCACCAGCTAATCTATATACCTTATATACTTCACAAATAAGACCAAACCTCGAATACTGCTCCCACATCTGGGGTGCTACTGCCGCTTCTACACTCGCTATCCTGGACTCAATTCAAAAGAGAGCTATACGTCTCATCGGTGACCCTACCCTCACCCAAAGGCTGCCATCCCTTGCCCACCGACGTGCCGTTGGTGACCTCTCTCTCTCTCTCTTTTATAGATATCTGCACGGGTACTGCTCAGAGGAGCTTTCTTCCATAGCTCATCCACCTGCTGCCCCCAACAGATCTACCAGGGGAACAGAGCGAATGCACTTTTTTACTGTCCAGGTCACCAGACATAGAACATCTTGTTATGCCCGCTCTTTTGTCCCGAGGACTTCCAAGTTGTGGAATTCCTTGCCAGCACATGTTTTTCCTTCTCCCCCGTACCTCCAAGTCCAGAATTAACAAGTTGCCTCTTTCCTCCTTGTCGACACCCACAGTACGATAGTATTTAGGCTATAAGACCCTTGTGGTGTGTTGTTGAAATTAAAAAAACCCTACCGCCTGGATTTGAATCCACTTGAGGTCAATCGAGAGATATCACTCACAATAACAACCAAATAAATACTTTTGGTCTTTTATAGATCCTTTACCTTAAAATCTCTTGAACGGTTACACTAGGTCACACCAGGTGTGGACCTTCAATGTTCTTAGGACGGTTACAGGTTTACGTGTTCGGCATGTTTAGAACTTAAATACGAGGAATATGATGTAATTGAACTCGAGTTTGTAACCATATCGATCATAATGGCTAATAAAATGCTAAGGGAGTGTGTAGACGATTAAACACAAACATTTGGAATTTGTTATTGCCCTGTTTTATTATTTGATGATCTTAACTGAGAGTTACATTCTATGGAGTTTCCCTAAAATATAAATCCATGTCGAAGCATTGACCTTAGATATGTGTAACATGCTTCAAGACCAGCACTGTCACTACTGGATCGGGCAGGACACACAAAGCATAATTAAATGTCAACAGTTTACTTGCTAGACAACTAAAATGGGCCTCCTGGTTTAGCCAAGATAGTCAATCTCCAGGCCTAACAACTTAACATTATCTTGTGCACTAAGCAATTCTGCGTTAAATGATACTGATCACTTGTTACCTGTAAAATAGTTGAAAAAGAGCAAATTGGTTTTAAGGACATTTAATTTTAAACTCACTTGTTTATACCACCCTTCCAAGGTTCTTGGTGATTCTGATGCTTAAAAAATTAGAGCATTATTTGAAAAAGCTTGTAAAATCAACGATGTACTGTCAGCAAACAGAATTGTCTTATGGGGCAGTACCCAAAAAATGCATTAATTTAAAGATAAGAACCGACCAATCCAAGAATGTTTCCTGTTAATGTTATTTTTGAAAATACAAACATTTCACAAAACCTTTCAGTAGAGATCTTCAAATTTTTTTAATGAAAATTCGTTTAAAGAAAGTGTACTAAATAGGTACATCAATTCATGATTTTGCAATGAAAATCTGCTAAAAATTTATACTAACCCCTGATATGACTTATAGGAGCCCAAAGTTTATGCTTTTCTGAAGATATTTTTTCAATCATAAAGTAGAGATCTTCAGATTTATTTGAACGAAAATTTGTTAAAGATAGAAAAGTTTCATGCTTAGTGCAAACCTTCTTGATTAATTTGTTCTAAAATTTATTTCATACATTTTATACAAATTATCAAAATCGTCTTTGAATTATTACACTATCTTTTTACTTATTTCACTTACCAGGAAATACATGAAAAATAGGACTATAATTCAGGTGAAACTGTTATCTCAAACATTTCTTTTATACACATAAATTTGTAGGTCAATCAATAGTTCAATAGCAATACGTCAGTCAATAGCATGATATAATGACTTAGAGGAGATATGATATTGCGCATATGCCCCGCCCCCTCCCATGACGTCACGTGGTGAGTAACGTTATAGAAGTCCAACACTTAAGTCAAAGTCATTCGCAATCAAAAAGTTTCTATACGTCAGTTTAATGCGGTTGAAGTTACACCTATATTGTCTTTTTCAGATAATATAGATGTTTTGTTATTATTCAAACTATAACAATGTGAACTTTTAAAACGTTTATTGGGGTTCAAAAGTATACATCTACAATAATATGGCCTGCTGCCATGAGTGCCTAACAAGCTGTCAATCTCCTCTCCTTGAAAAGGTGCGTTCACAATATAATTCAAGTGGCCTGTTCACAACATATATAACATGTTTCCTCTTTTTTTTTTATATACAATCACAACTTAGCTTAATTAAATATATCAAATTATATAATAAAAAAAAAAGGAAAAGAAAAAAAACAAAATTAACTAATTATAACCCAAACTTAACCTAAATTCAATAATTATTTACAAAAAAATAATAATAATAAGTACCCCAACAACACACTGCTACATAACAATAATTTGTAGTATAGGTTAACACTAATCTACATCACTAGTGAAATCAGTAACATAATCATTTAGGTGTTTGGGAGGTTTACGCTGTCTTTTAGTTTTATTTAACCCATCACCAGCCAACTCTTCTTCCATTATACAACTGTCAGGAGTTACATTTCTTGCATTGCTTGGAGAGTCAGGTAAGTGGGTAGCACTATTAGGTAAGTCAGTATTTTCATTATCATGTTCTCTAAAAAGATTATCAAAGTCATAAATTAAAGGATCGTTCGCAGTGAATTTTAAATTAGTTTTATTAAGAAATTTTCGATTTCTACGGAATGTTTTACCTTCACTATCTTTTATTATGTAAGATCTATCATTATATGCACCAATCACTTTTCCCTTTTCCCAAAGATTCCTTTTTTGAATCATGACATCCTGATCGGGCATTAATTTTGGTAGTGTTTTAGAATTTTTATTATAATTATGATTTTGTTTTATAATTTTTTCTTTAAACTTATTTTGTAGTGCATTGCTGTCTAAAATTACGGGTTTCAGCAGTTCTGTTGATGTTGGAATTTTTGTTTTGAGCATACGATTAAACATTAACTGAGCTGGGGAGTAATTTACACCTGGCAGTGGTGTGTTGCGATATTCCATTAAGCAGAGGGAAAAACTATCAACATTATGAGTCTTTTTCAGCATGTCTTTTACAATTCCAACGTACCGTTCGGCCAATCCGTTTGATTGGTGATGGTGTGGGCTACTAAATTCTACTTTAAAATTCCAGTCACAACCAAAGTCTTTAAAAGCTTTACTGTTAAATGGGACATTATCGCTATAAAAGGTGTCTGGCATACCAAACCTGGAAAATACCTCTTTACAAAATTCTATCACATCATTCGCAGTTTTACCATGAACTGCTTTCACTTCAATCCAACTTGTATAAGAATCTACTATTAGAATGTAATTTTTTTTATTGAATTCAAAAAAATCAGAGTATAAGTACTGCCAAGGTCTAATTGGTATGTCATGATTGATTATACTTTGTTTCGGATTACTCCTTCTATGTGTCTGACAAATTTCACAGTTCGATACTAAAGAGTATATGTCTTTTGACATGTTTGGCCAGTACAGAGCTTGTCTTGCTCGCAGTGTACATTTTTCTATGCCAAAATGTGCTACATGGATCAAATCAAGCATTTTTCTTCTGAGAATACTGGGCACAATTACTTTTTTATCTAGGAACAATAATTCTCCTGCCAGGAAAATATTATCTCTGAGCTTAAAATAAAATTTGAGGTCTTTGTCTAGCAACTTGTTATTTGCTGGCCAATTAGTCAGACAAAAATTTTTAACTTGTGACAATACAGGATCATTATTAATTGCCTGAATAAATTCACTTTTTTTAGATTCTGACATTGAAATATTGTTTGAAAGTGCATGAACTATGTAATCCATTTCTGGGTCTTCTGGCACATCAACTCTTAAAAAAGAACGAGAGAGTGTGTCAGAGACATACTGTTTCTTTCCTGGCAAATATGTTAACGTTATTCTGTATTTGAGCAAGCGTAATAACATTCTCTGTAACCTACAGGTGACTTTTTCAATATCTTTTTCAAAAATTGGAATCAATGGTTTATGGTCAGTCTGACAAATAGTTTTTCTACCATAAACAAAATAATGGAACTTTTCATAAGCAAAGACTATGCTTAGTAACTCTTTTTCTATCTGTGCATATTTCCGTTCTGCACTATTTAAGCAACGAGAGGCAAATGCAACAGGATGATCATCTTGTAATAAAACACAGCCAATTCCTTCAGTACTAGCATCTGTTTGTATAACTATTGGTCTATCAGAATTAAAAATCTTTAAGGTGGGAGCATTTGAAGGGTACAGGCTAAGAAGGGGGAACGTCAATTTTTACTCATTTTGAGCTGTTCAGTCCGTTCGATTTTAAACACACAGAACTATCATCAGGTAACATCATACAGGCGAAAAAAGAGAAGAGTCACCAGATATCGATAATTTAAATTATGCTGTACTGGCTAAAAAGGAGGAGAGTCAGCGCGCCACATGCTAAGAAGGGGGAACGTCAGAAATGCGCCTTTATTCTTGCTGGACGCTCTTATGGCTGCAGTTGCTTCTTTCAGTTCTTCCTGATTGTTTACCGGTTCTCGTGTTTATTTATCAAATTTGTTGGATTAAAAAGTAAAAGTCGTGATTGTAGTGCTAATAAACAGTAAAATGAACCCAAGTGTCAGTGTAAGTGAAGACTTTGTTATTACCCACGTTCAGGGGAAAAAAAGAAAACGTTACGGGAGAATAACCGATGTTTCTAAAAAACTTAACCTGCAAAGTCACGAGACAGGAAGCGATTGCCGATGTAAACGTCTCAAGTGTTTTGATAAAGTTCCGGCTGACGCAAGACAAAAGATAGTAAGTGAGTTTAATTTATTAAAATCCGTGGACGAGCAGAATATCTATTTGTGTGGACTTATTAGTGTCTGTCCTATACAACAGCGACGCCCACGTAACGCTGAAGACGGCGCAATGCTACACGACAGTTCATTTGCTTATCGTGTCAGAGTATCTGTAGATGGTGAGACAAGAGAAGTGCCTGTTTGTTTCAAGGCTTTTCTTTCCTTACATGGTATAACCAAGAAAAAGCTTGAAATTCTCCAGAAATCTCTAAAAATGACTGGCAAAGCCCCAACTGACAAACGAGGAAGACACTTAAACAGGCCTCTCAAATTGAAACCGGAATCTCAAGATCTAGTAGTCAATCATATTCGCTCTTTCAAAGGACGTCAAAGCCATTACAGCCTAAAGGATTCGTCAAAAATCTACCTACCGGAAGATCTAAATATCAAAAAAATGTACAATATGTACCAAAACACCATTGAAGACCAACAATATTGTGTGTCATATGAAACTTATAGATCCATCTTCTCACGAGACTTCAACATATCATTTGGATACCCAAGGTCAGATACGTGCAGTATATGTGACGAATACTTGGCAAATATTAGGTCCCTAGAAGCCAAAATGAAAAACGTGTCAGGTAATGTCACAGAGAAGATCCAACTAGATGTCAAAATCAGTACACTCCGACAGGAAAATCTTTTGCACAAGCATAAAGCTGAACAGTTTTATTCAAGAAAAAAGGCTGCAAAATTATCTTGTCGGGTAAATCAAAACAAAGAAGCAATATGCATGGATTTTGCTAAAAATTTGCCAGTGCCCAACATAAGCACAAATGATGTTTATTATAAGAGACAGTTGTCTATATTCTCTTTTAATATTCATGTTTTGTCGACTAGCCAAAGTATTTTTTATACTTATCCTGAAACAAATGGACGAAAAGGCTGTGATGAAGTATGTTCGATGTTGCATCATTTCGTTTACAACTTTCTACCCAGCAGTGTTCGAGTCCTCGAGATATTTTGCGACTCATGTGGGGGTCAGAATAAGAACTATACTGTCATCCGTTACCTCTATCACTTAGTGCATGTGCAGAAAAGGTTTGACGAAGTCAAGATCAGCTTCCCCATTAGAGGGCATTCCTTTATGGAATGCGATAAGGATTTTGGACTTATACAGCAGAAGTCGCGTGTGGAACTTCCAAATGAATGGGCTGAAGTTTTTAGAGCTGCAAGAGTTAAACCAAATCCTTTTGATGTTATGGAGGTCACTTTTGATTTTTTTAAATGCTGGACTACACATTTTTCTACACTTCCTTACAAACATAAGTGTCCAATGAAAGTACGGCCCATACGTGAACTAAAAGTCGTGAAAGAACATCCTAGACTTGTCTACCATCGCTCAACTTGGAATGGCATTTGGGAAACTGCTGTTTTGATTGAACCGAAGAAAAAAAGGGGTATCAACACTTTGGCAAACAATGAGTTTAAATTACCAGGCCAGTTATACAAAGGTAACTATGCACATAATATTATTTTCCGATGTTAACGATGTTCTATCTATTTGCAGGACTACTGCCTATAACACTGGCCAAATTCACCGACCTGCAGTGCTTAATGAAATTCTGTCTCAACCCAACAGCTAGAAAATATTTTTCTACATTACCACATACCAAAAATGTCAAAGACAAGGCCACCTTTCCAAAACCTCAGCGTACAAGAGGCCCAAAAAAAAGTGTCTGAGCATATTCTGTATATTCAATAATTAATAAACAATCTGAAATTTAATAAAATTTAATTTCATAACCTTTGCTATTTTGCTTCTGGTTTTCGTAAAAAAAAATTGAAAATACTGCAAAACTTCAGTGGAAATCTATGACATTCCCCCTTCTTGTTCGTTACGATCCGTAGTGCCTTCATATTTTTTACGTTTAAAAAAAATTCTAAATGAAATGTCATTAATACTTTGTGCAGTCTAATCCCAAACACCTATAACAAATTAAATCCATTCAGAGATTCAGTGCTAATTAATAAATTAATAAGTTATACGGTTTTAAAATTAAAAATCGATTTCCTGAAAATGAACGATTTTTGACTTTCCCCCTTTTTAGCCTGGACCCTTCATTTGTTAAAAGCCTTTTCAAGTAATTAATTTCATTTTCATGTTCTACAGACCAATCAAATTTCACATTATTCTTTGTTAAATATCTCATATGTTTGGTAAGCTCGGATAACTGTGGAATAAATTTTGAAAAAAATTTAGCCATACCTAGAAACCTTAACACTTCTTGTTTGTTTTTTGGACTCTCCATTTTTACAATTGCTTCTATGTTATCTTCACTAGGTTTAACGCCTTCTTTTGATATCCTTTGACCCATGAATTTCACTTCACGTAATTTGAATTGAAATTTTTCGAAATTAAACTTATTAAATTTTTGAGCCCGCTCTAGGAGCTGCTTCAATGCCAAGTCATGTTCATTTTCATCAACACCTGAAATTATTATGTCGTCAAAATAAAAATCTATATTACTTATATCACCAAACATCTGAAAATTTTTCTTTTGAAAAATTTCTGGTGCTACTGAAATCCCAAAGGGTAATCGATTAAAACGATACCTTCCAAAAGGAGTGTTAAAAGTACATAAATCAGCACTAGCATTATCCAGTTGCAATTGCCAAAACCCATCCTTCATATCTAGTACACTAAAAACAGACTTGCCTGATAGCAGACTAACAATATCGTTACAGGTGGGTATTTGAAAAATTTCCTGACAAATGTATTTATTTAATGGCTTAGGATCAAGACATAAGCGAAGTTTTCTAGAATTTGGCTTTTCTACAATTGTGAGACTATTTACCCAGTGTGTTGGATAATCAACTTTAGCCAATTCCCTCAAAAACTTCCACATACTGATTATAAACATTAGTTTTACTCTGAAACAAGTTCACTCCAGCTAACATGTCTATACGCCTAATTAAGTTAAATTTAATACAGTCATTTAAACCCAACAGTGGCTCAGAATCTATGTCTACAACCAGAAATTGGACAGCCTTCACAATATTTTTGTACATACAATTTATTTCAATCTGTCCTACAGGTTTGAGTTTAAAATTTCCATAAGTTACTAATGTAACTCTACTAGTCATAATTTTATAGTTATCATAACAACATAAATTATCAAAGGTCTTTTTAGGTATAATGCTTGTCTCTGCTCCAGTATCCAATTTAAATTTTATATAATTTTGACCTACCTTTATATTTTCATACCAGCTTTTACCAGATATTTTACATTCATTAATAAAAAGTTCATATTCTAAGGCTTCCTCTTGCATTTCCAGTTCTTGCACTGTTCTTTCACGACTCTGATTTTCGACTCTTCGCTCTGTTGTTTGCTGAGATTGTTTTATACGAGCTTGTCTGCACATTCTTGCAAAATGACCCTGTTTCTGACAAACGGCACATGTTTTCTTGTATGCCGGACACTGGTTCTTGATATGTTCATACCCACAATTGCCACATTGCTTCTTTTCATTTCTTTTCATTGCATCCACTCTTTCTACTGGGTGAAGAATTTTCACACACTCCTTACTAAGCTCGAAACTTTTACAATATTCTAACACTTTATCAGTATCGATTTCGGCCTCTCTGATAATTCTCTGTTGAGCTTGTTTATCATATAACCCCAAAATTAGTCTGCATAACTTGTACCACAGCCTTCTTTTTTACACACAAAATCACACAGCTTCGCTTGTTTTTTAAGTTCAGTCAAATACTGATCCACTGTTTGGTCTTCACACTGTGCAAGACTATTAAATTTAAACATTTCCATCGGAATGAGTCGCTTAGGGACAAAATGAGAATCATATGCCGCCAAAAGTTTCTCCAGAGTGCTTTTTTCATCATCGTTAAATGTGTTAAATATATCCAAACCTTCATCACCTATGAAATTAAGAAGTATCGCTATTTTCGGTAATCCTATCCCCTATTGGTAATCCTGTGTTTAAAGTGCCTCTTTAGTAAACATACAATTCGGGCGAAATCGGAATGTGAACTGGATGCGGGACGATGTGCACTGTTGCCAGATGAGTATAAGCAAGGGTCATTTTAAATATAGAAGGCAATCAAGGCGTGAACAAATGTTTTCATAATGTAAATAAATGATAGTATTGCGTCATGTACATAGATCGATATTTGACATATTTTGCGGAAAGCAGTAGGAAAACGGAAATGTAAACAGTTAGTTTTCAGTAATTGTGGTCTATGGGAAAAACGTGATATAGAAGGAAATCAAGGGGTGAACAAATGTTTTTATAATTTTAATGAATTAAAATATGGCGTCATCTACATAAATCGATATTTGACATATTTTGCGGAAAGCAGTAGGAAAACGGATATGTAAACAGTTAATTTTCAGCCTCAGGGGGAAAAACGTGTGCCTCTCCTCCCTTTTTTGGTACATCAGTAACATCAACAGAGGTTGTGCCATTGTGATTGAGCAAGGTAATCTGCACGTTCCACCATTCCCAGGGGGCGTAAAGCCGTCGGTCCCGTGCCCATGCGATGTTGGGCACGTTAAAGACCCAAATTCCCCGGACAGTGAGGTGAATGAATGACACTTTAGTAAAGTCAATGAAGCAATTTCCGTTGCGAATTGCCGATGATAAATACAACTGTATATGCTAATAGCAAACGGTAACCAGTATATTATTTTGAAAAATCGCAATGTAATCGCATGGTAATGAAGCAATTTCTACCGACAACTGTCGATGATAAACATAACGGAGAAAATTGCTCAAAATGAGCTTACCTTCGAAGTGTCTGTTTATATTTTACTTTCCAACCTTAAATGAGTAAGAAAAGTCAATGAAGCAATTTCCGTTGCGAATTGCTGATGCTAAATACAACTGTATATGCTAATAGCAAACGGTAACCAGTATATTATTTCGAAAAATCGCAATGTAATCGCATGGTAATGAAGCAATTTCTACCGACAACTGTCGATGATAAACAAAACCGAGAAAATTGCTCAAAATGGGCTTACCTTCGAAATGTCTGTTTATATTTTACTTTCCAACCTTAAATGAGTAAGAAAAGTCAATGAAGCAATTTCCGTTGCGAATTGCCGATGATAAATACAACTGTATATGCTAATATCAAACGGTAACCAGTATATTATTTTGAAAAATCGCAATGTAATCGCATGGTAATGAAGCTATTTCTACCGACAACTGTCGATGATAAACAAAACCGAGAAAATGGCTCAAAATGGGCTTACCTTCGAAGTGTCTGTTTATATTTTACATGTGGATGCGGGCAAAAAGGAAACTGCGGAGGCAATTTGGAACATCCAGGGATCTTTTTGAATCCTACATGCATGAATTTATCTGGCGAAACACATTAACAAATTCGGACGTGTTTTCTGAATTTTAAATTTGCGTTCGCCAGCAATATAGTGTTTAGGATTCCGAATTATCTCCAGTCTTCTTTTGGTTTGCCAAGACAAAACAAAAATTCTTTTATTTCTATAATTAATTCGTGGATTAGGCCTCCTGGGGATACCACGCAAAAAAAAAAAACGCGCCGGCGACCCTACCTCCCCAGTCTATATGGCAATTATTGGGTCAAGGTGGTGTGGAAACGGGTCAATATAATACATTACATTTTTATTTCACATAAGCAATTTGCAACAAACATTGCTTCGTTGACTGTTGTTATATGCTATTCAAGGTTAAAATGTGTTTTTTAAAGTATTAAGGCAAGTTAATGTCTCAGAATGTGTGTATATGCCTGCATGCACACTGCTTTGTAACTCTTAAAATATCTTTCATATTTAGCCAGGCGAAAATGCAAAATGCGTCCCTCCATCTGAAACAAAATAAAACATTTCGAAGGTAAGCCCATTTTGAGCCATTTTCTCGGTTTTGTTTATCATCGACAGTTGTGAGTAGAAATTGCTTCATTACCATGCGATTACATTGTTTTTCGAAATAATATACAGGTTACCGTTTGATATTAGCATATACAGTTGTATTTATCATCGGCAATTCGCAACGGAAATTGCTTCATTGACTTTTCTTACTCATTTAAGGTTGAAAGTAAAATATAAACAAACAGTCCGAAGGGAAGCCCATTTTGAGCAATTTTCTCCGTTATGTTTATCATCGACAGTTGTCGGTAGAAATTGCTTCATTACCATGCGATTACATTGCGATTTTTCAAAATAATATACTGGTTACCGTTTGCTATTAGCATATACAGTTGTATTTATCATCGACAATTCGCAACGGAAATTGCTTCATTGACTTTTCTTACTCATTTAAGGTTGAAAGTAAAATATAAACAAACAGTCCGAAGGGAAGCCCATTTTGAGCAATTTTCTCCGTTATGTTTATCATCGACAGTTGTCGGTAGAAATTGCTTCATTACCATGCGATTACATTGCGATTTTTCAAAATAATATACTGGTTACCGTTTGCTATTAGCATATACAGTTGTATTTATCATCGGCAATTCGCAACGGAAATTGTTTCATTTACTTTACTAAAGTGTCATTCATTCACCTCACTGTCCGGGGAATTTGGGTCTTTAACGTGCCCAACATCGCATGTGCACGGGACCGACGGCTTTACGCCCCCTGGGAATGGTGGAACGTGCAGATTACCTTGCTCAATCACAATGGCACAACCTCTGTTGATGTTACTGATGTACCAAAAAAGGGAGGAGAGGCACACGTTTTTCCCCCTGAGGCTGAAACTTAACTGTTTACATTTCCGTTTTCCTACTGCTTTCCGCAAAATATGTCAAATATCGATTTATGTAGATGACGCCATATTTTAATTTATTAAAATTATAAAAACATTTGTTCACCCCTTAATTTCCTTCTATATCACGTTTTCCCCCTAGACCACAATTGCTGAAAATTAACTGTTTACATTTCCGTTTTCCTACTGCTTTCCGCAAACTATGTCAAATATCTATGTACATGACGCAATACTATCATTTATTTACATTATGAAAACATTTGTTCACCCCTTGATTGCCTTCTATATTTAAAATGACCCTTGCTTATATTCATCTGGCAACAGTGCACATCGTCCCGCGTCCAGTTCACATTCCGATTTCCCCCGAATTGTATGTTTACTAAAGAGGCACTTTAAACACAGGATTACCCTATTTTCACTTCCTCAGATTCCCTCTGTTTTCCTGACGCTTTCAGATATATCTGGAATTTCTGTCTGTAAAGTTCCCAATGTTTCATGTCGTATTGTGTCAAAGGACCTGGTGGTTTGAAAGAATCCATGTCTAATTCAGAAATCTAGAACAGTTACTTGGAAAACTGATGCGAACCAGGACATCCACTAAAATGTAAAAATTTCACGAATTCAATTCACACCTGACCATGTTTTGTTATTATTCAAACTATAACAATGTTAACTTTTAAAACGTTTATTGGGGTTCAAAAGTATACATCTACAATAATATGGCCTGCTGCCATGAGTGCCTAACAAGCTGTCAATCTCCTCTCCTTGAAAAGGTGCGTTCACAATATAATTCAAGTGGCCTGTTCACAACATATATAACAATAGAATGCAGCACTAAATTTAATCTTTTTCATTTTTATTACTTCCAACTATATGCATTTAAATATTAGTAAAATACGTAATTTGTTAAGAGGTTGTGATGAAACGTCAAACCCCACTGCACAACAGCATGTTATTGTTGCATTGGACTCACCACTTGACACCATGCGCGTGACAGGTCTAAAAATAGGTAGTCTGTATATCATATATCTCCTTATTTGTATCATGAGTCAATAGCATGATATAATGACTTAGAAGAGATATGATATTGCGCATATGCCCCGCCCCCTCCAATGACGTCACGTGGTGAGTAACATTATAGAAGTCCAACTACACACTTAAAACAAAGTCATTCGCAATCAAAAAGTTTCTGTACGTCAGTTTAATGCGGTTGAAGTTACATTCCACTTCGTCGCCTATACTGTCTTTTTTAGATAATATAGGTCGTAGCACTCAATTTAATCTTTTTCATTTTTCTGTTACACACACACACACACACACATATATATATATATATATATATATATATATATATATATATATATATATATATATATATATATATATACTATATACGCACAAGACAAGTATGATAATTAAGGGGAGCCCTTAATTAGCATTGGGGTTACACAAGGGGATACACAAATTTAAAAATGTAGGGAACACGTTCGCAGACATTTATAAACTTGATTTGATCATCATGTCACATAATCACAGTATAGTATTCTGATCTTAAAAAATTACTTCCAACTGTATGCACTTAAATATTAGTAAAATAACTAATTTGTTAATAGGTTGTGATGAAACGTCAAACCCCACTGTACGACAGCATATTATTTTTGCATTGGACTCACCACTTGACGCCATGCGCGAGTTATGGTTGCACCACCCGGTATACTACACACACCAAGACTACTGTCAGCACATATGGGTACGTTGCGCTACACCGGCTTTTCCGTCGACTCAGCGTCCGGTTGAAGTGCAGCGACATTACCGAGGGGAAATTGATCAGCAATTAATAGTCTATAAATATATGTCGAACATTAATATTCAACAGTTAGTCTTTGCCATCCAGCCTTAATGGTATTAGATTACTCATATGTATTTTATTGTAATTTTTATATTATTTAAATTTTAATATATATATATATCGTTGTACTGTAACTTCAAGTAAATAAATTTAACTTTATGAAGTTCAATTGAAGTACAACTCTAAGTGGCGCAGTCGTTAGTATGAGTTTAGTGCCCTTTTGACAAAAATCGCAAAAGTCCGCACTTCGATTTTTATCGTTAAAAACTCAGAACCAGCTTCAAAGTCAACAAAGAACAGCATCGTCCAAGTTGATAAAAATAATTTAAGTAACTTTCAATTAAAAATACAGTGAGTGCGCGAGCGATCATAAGAGAAAATAAGGTTTGATACGGAACTTCTGCCTACGAAGTTGTCTGCCTTATTCGCTGTATCTTATGATGCTGAAGCAAAGAAGAA
Source organism: Tillus elongatus (assembly GCA_964006375.1). NCBI lineage: Eukaryota > Metazoa > Arthropoda > Insecta > Coleoptera > Cleridae > Tillus > Tillus elongatus. Next base: position 313,498,556 of record OZ023262.1, on the reverse strand, counting down.
CAGAAATCGTCTTCATCTTCACATTGGCGTAAGTGCTTTCATTGTTCCTTTGAATTTCCTTGTCCTACCTTAATCTAAAATCGATTAAAGTTAGAAGCAAATATTACGGGAAATATTAATTAAAATTTTACCCAAATTTAAATTATTGATTAATAAATTAATGTCAGACTCTGAAACAGAGACAGTTGACAATTTTAATAATAAAGTAAAAATAAATTTAGCACCTCCCAAACTTATAGTAACAGAGAAAAATACAATAAGCTCAAATAACAATCAAATTATGGCAAATCAATTACAAAATTATCACATTAATGCTATTCCCGCATACGATGGGGACCAGCATACTTTAGCTTTATTTATTTCAGCATGTGAAAATTTTTTCACTTCATTTGTTGATAGAACAAATGATGACAATCCAAATAACCAATGGATGCTTAGAATAGTAATAAGTAAATTAGAAGGTAGAGCTAGAACATTGATAGGTAGTAGGGAAGATGCCACAAATTGGCCTCGTATTAAACAATTATTGCAACAATACTTCGGCGACCAGAGAGACGAAGACTGTTTAGCTAGGGACCTCTTGCTCTTAAAGCCAGACCCTAGAGAAACCCCATACCAATTCGGTATGAGAATACAAGACTCACGTAGTCTTTTAGCTTCAAAAGTAAGACTAACAACTGCAAACGAAGCATTTCGTTTAATTAAAAATGAATTTTACGATAAAGTGGCACTGAAAACCTATTTACATGGTTTGAGTGGTCAACTAGGGTTAGCAGTTAGGCTACAAAACCCGACTAATCTAGAACACGCTATGTCGCTTGTTCTAGAAGAAGAGAATTTTCAATATGGAGAAAAACAAATGAAATATCTCCACAATCAATCCACAAATTTTAAAAACTCAAATGTACCAAATAAACAACCTCAATACATACAGAATCAGCAAAATAATAGAAATAACGTTCCGCATTTTACGCACCCCCGACAATTCCATAACCAACCCACATACAGAAAGCCCTTAAATTTACGTAATCAGCCCCCACAACAGCTGACACAAAACGTATTCAGACCAAATCCAAATTTCAGACCAAACTATAGGCCAACACCTATGGAGGTATCTGCAAAAAATTCCTCGATACATACACGTCCCAATCCAAATTTTAGACAACATTTCCAGCCCGAACCTATGGAAACGTCATCTAGAAATTTCAATACTCATCCGAGAGGTCCTAACGGGCCTAACGCACAGTCATCACCTACCCAATTATACCATCAAGAGGTTCAACATGAATTTAAATCAGACAACTCTGTTTATGACGAATCTTATGAAAATTATCCTTCAGAAACACACTCTTATACAATTCCTGAAGATGACACTCGTTACTTTGACGAAACGAATCATGAAACGTACGAAGAAGAAACTAGACCTGAAGCAGCTTTTGAACAAACAGATAACATCGAACAAAATTTTATTCAGGTTATCGAACTAAACAAAAAAATATAGTACAGATAAATTCTGTAAACCACCCTAAATTGCCTTATATACTGGTCGAAATCAACCCCTCATTTCAAATGCGACTTATGCTTGACACCGGTTCGATGAAATCGCTGTTATGTGAAAATATTGCCCATAATTTTTATTCCAAATTTATAGAGCATGAAAAATTTCAAATTAAATCTGTTCACCAAACCAGTTTTCATAATGAAATTCTAAAAATTCCTCTACCAAGTATATTTAAAACAGGCAGAGCTAAATTTAAATTCTATGTATTTAACATTAATAATCAATATCATGGGTTAATTGGTACTGACCTTCTCAAACAACTGGGAGCTAAAATAGATTTTTATAATAGGAAATTGGTAACGAAGCATACATGCATTCCCTTGTATTTACCATGTGACGACGACATACATCGCGAATGTAACTCGAAACCACAAGAATTAAATAACATAATACTGCCTGCGAGATGTGAAACAATAGTCAAACTTCCTATAGACTGTAGTTCCAACATAGGCATAATAAATAATATAAAACTCGAGTCAGGTGTAATTATTCCTGCATCTATCGGGACAGTTTCAAATGGCCAGGCTATAACCTCTATAGTGAATAGTAATGAAAATCCCGTACAGCTGATTATACATAAAGCTATTTATGCAGAACCTGTTTCAACTAACGAATTAAATTCCATTCATCATAACCAAAGAGGTTGTATATCCCTTACAACCTCTTTGATCATAACAAAGATATCGACTTAGAAAACATAGATGGTACTGCTAATGAAATTGACAAATTACAAATTCAAAATTTAAACAGATTAAGACTTGATCACACTAATGACGAAGAACGAGACATGATAGAAAACTTATGTTACGAGTACAGAGACATATTTTATTGCGAAGGTGTCCCATTATCATTTTCTAATCAAGTTAAACATAGTATTAGGTTATCTAATCCTAACCCAGTATTTGTTAAGCCATATCGATTACCTGAAGCTCAAAAGCAAGAAGTCAAAAGACAAATTGACGACTTGTTAAGACAAAAAATTATTCAGCCATCTTCCAGCCCGTGGAATAGCCCTGTCCTGATTGTTAACAAAAAATCAGATGCCAGTGGCAAACAAAAATTTCGCATGGTCATAGACTATAGACGTCTTAATGAACAAACTATTGGTGATAAGTATCCCTTACCCAATATTTCGGAAATATTGGATAAATTAGGTCGTAGCCAGTATTATACCACTTTAGGCTTAGCCTCAGGATATCATCAAATTGAAATGAATCCTGAAGATATGGAAAAAACTGCCTTCAGCTCTGAAGGGGGGCACTATATGTACAGGCGTATGCCATTCGGGTTGAAGGGAGCGCCTAGTACCTTTCAAAGGGCTATGGATAATATCCTTAGGGGTATTCAAAATGAAAAATGTTTTACCTACCTTGATGACATCATAATTTTCAGTACTTCTTTGCAAGAACACATAGAAAGGTTGACAAATGTATTCGAAAGGTTAAGAAAGGCTAATTTAAAAATACAGCTTGACAAGAGTGAATTTTTAAAAAAGGAAGTAGCCTACCTCGGGCACATTATCACGTCCGAAGGCGTAAAACCAAATCCTGATAAAGTAAAGGCTGTAAGAGAATTCCCCATACCTAAAACAAGAAAAGAGATCAAAGGATTTCTAGGTCTTGTAGGGTACTACCGAAAATTTATTAAAGACTTCGGTAAATTAACAAAACCATTGACTCGATGCTTAAAAAAAAATGCAACTATAGTTCATGATAGTAGTTTTATAGAAGCTTTCGAAACATGCAAAAATATATTAATGAACGACCCCGTATTACAATACCCTGATTTCACAAAACCCTTTATACTCACTACGGATGCTTCCAATGTAGCCCTTGGAGCTGTCCTTTCTCAAGGGTCAGTAGGTAATGATAAACCTATTAGTTATGCTTCTCGTACCCTCAATGAAACAGAGCAGAGATACTCCACCATTGAACGGGAGCTTCTTTCTATTGTTTGGGCCACCAAATACTTCCGCCCCTATCTTTATGGTCGTAAGTTCTATATATATACTGACCACAGGCCTTTAGTATGGCTTATGCAACTAAAGGAACCCAATTCAAAATTAACACGTTGGCGTTTAAAACTCGAGGAATATGACTATGAAATAATTTATAAAAAAGGGTCTCTAAACTGCAACGCAGATTCCTTGTCCCGCATCCAAGTTCATGCTTTAGAGGATGCAGAAATTTCATCAATCGCTAATAATTTTGATGAGGACGAAAGACCTCTCCAAGATTTACAAAGGCAGCTCAACACCCCAAATTTTGATGACGTTGTGCAACCAACTGAACCCGAATATATTCCGCCAATGAGCCCTCCAGAACTCTCTTTTATTCCAGTAGAAATTCCTAGCACCTCAAGCAACACTATTCCACCTATAAGCCGAACAGTCAAAACAACACTTGAACAAAATAACGACTTACGAGACAGTGATCATTCACAAGTAAATGTAGAACCAAAAATAGGTATTCAGATATCAGATGTTCCTATAGAAAAACAACTAAACCAATATTATATATCTCCCGTACATAATAATCCAAGACCAGTAAAACAACTAAAGGTTAACAATCAAAATAAATATTTGGTGCAAATCCCGAGAAATGATAATCGACAAGCAATCATAAATTTTCTAAAGGAATATACTACAATAGGCAAAAGGTATTACTTTAATTTCGAAACAGAAAAATTATACCAAGATTTCTGTTCAGTGTATGTGGAAATATTTAACAACAATGCACCCATTATTATCAGTTGCCCCAAGCATCGTCTGCCCTTAGCCGACGATGAAGAGATTAACGAGGTAATTAGAAATTATCACGAGGGAAAAACTAACCATAGAGGTATAATAGAAACTATAAAACAAATATCCAACAAGTATTACTTTCAAAAAATGCGTGAAAAAATAACGGCTTATATTAATGAATGTGAAATTTGCAAGCGAGCCAAGTACGATAGAAATCCACCCAATATACCCTTAATGCTAACAGACACCCCTAGTAAACCCTTTCAGGTTATACATGCTGACACCTTTATAATAGAAAATCAAGTATTCTTAACAATCATTGATACTTTCTCAAAATTAGGGACAGCAATACCTATAAGTAGTAAGAATCCGGTAGAAACTGCTAATGCATTCATACAGTATTTTACGTACTATGGCACACCCGAACACATCATTATGGACAGTAGAACCGAATTTCGAACGGAAATCATCCAAAATCTTTTAGAGCTTCACAAAATTAAAATTCATTTTACTACACCTAAAAATCCAAATTCTAACGGTCCCATTGAAAGACTACACTCAACACTAATTGAACACGTTCGAATATTACGACAAACGTACACTAAAGACCCCATAAAATATTTAATGAACTACGCCCTTCTGGCATACAACTCAACTATACATACATCTACAAATCACACCCCCTTAGAAATAACCTTTGGACACACCTCTAATAGGGATATTTTCGATATAAATGATCATGAAAAGCTATTACAAGATTATCTAATATCGCACAAAAATAAATTAAAAATATTATATGAAAAGGTGAAAGAATTAATAGAGAAAAATAAGCTTCGCTCCATTTCTAACGCTAATAATAGAACCAATGATACCGACTTATTTAGAGATCAAACACATGTATATACAAAAGTAGACAAACGAAACAAGAATAACCCTAAATTTGACGGCCCCTACGAGGTTGTAAGCATATCTGACAAAAATATAATGACTTTAAGAAAAAACAAAAAATTGTCTAAACGTCATTTACGAAATCTAAAACGACCTAATGTTTCAGGTCCATCTTCCTTATCCAAACCCAAGGACAAAGAATAACATTAGACAAGATCAATGACAACCCCGGACTATTATCAATTAACATGGGCAAAATGCAAAATTCCATTGACAAATGGACCATTATTCGAGTAATCCCTTTAACACCACTTCTCAATGGGTTTCGTTCCATAGATAAACAGTCCCAAGATATCCATGACATTATTCACAATTCCACACATTCTAATCTTTATCAAAACGAGATACAAAATTACCAAAATATCCTTTCCCATCAAATTGTGGGGACACAAAAAATATTTAACCAAATTATACCCTCTAATAATAATCGTAATAAAAGAGGACTAGTTAATGCTGTAGGTACAATCATAAAGACCTTAACAGGCAACATGGACGCAGACGATGCAGAACGTTATGATACGGCAATTTCTCAATTAACATCAAATCAAGACAAAATTAAAACAATAGTTGATAATCAAATCATGTTAACAGAACAGGCCATAGAAAAATTTGATAAAACCATATCCTCGGTCATTTTAAACCAAAACAAAATTGAGGAACGTTTGCAGTTGATCACTTTAGGTTTCGAACAGGAAAAAATTAATAACGAACACATAATGCGTCTGCAGATGGTGTATATACAATTGATTACAGAAATCATTAATATTAAAAGCATTTTAAGCACATTCGTTAACGCAATAACTTTTGCAAGATTAGAAACAATGCATCCATCCATATTAGAACCTGAAGACTTACTAATAGAACTTAAAAGAATTGAGAGTTTTGTAACCAATCTCCCCTATAAGCTTGATGCAAATAATGTAGCTTTATACGAGGAGGTGTCAATAATTAAGTGTTACTACAAAAATTATACTTTAGTGTTTGCTATTGAAATTCCATTAGTAGAATCTAAACATTATAACTATTACCACCTTTATGCATTTCCTGTGAAACAAGGTCCTAGTCAAAATTATACCGTCATCATCCCTCAATCCAAATACCTAGCCCTTAACGATGAAAGCTATAACTTACAAAACACACTATGCCAAGAAGTCAGCCCTGGAGACTACTTATGCAGAAGTCAAACGATGAATCAGATCAGTAATAGCAGCCCTTGTGAAGTCCAATTGGTCAAGTTCACCACCAGATACGAAACTTGCGAACACCACCCAGTCAACATACAGCAGATGAAGAGCCAGAAGATAAGTGCAAACAAATGGATAATGGTATTCCCCCGTGAAAGTACAGCACACCAACGATGCCGTAGCCGACAAGAAACCACAAATCTAGAAGGAAGCTACTTGGTTCAAATCCCCGAAGGATGTCAAATGACAGTAAATAAGCAAATGTTCTCCCCATCTCACAATGAGATAGTATCTACCTACCACATCCAACTACCCAAGTTGAAGCTTACCAACTTTCAGCTACAAGAGGTAGTAAATACAGCCCCAATCAAATTAGAATCAATAGATCTGGATGAATTACAAAAAACAAAGCATCAACTACAACACCAACGGTCATTATTGAATGCAGTTCAACATCCGAAAGTAAGCCTGTCTACTAGCATCTGGACCATCCTGTTGTACGTGATTGTTGCCCTGATAGCAGTCTATGCCTTATGGAGACTAAGAAAACTAACCAAAGAACCAAGATCCAACACCAACCAACAACAACAAAGATGCCCCATGGAAGAAATCCCCCTGGAGAATATCACTTTGAAAATTTAGCTTCCCTAAATTTTCTATCTGGCCCCGGAGGAGTTATGGTTGCACCACCCGGTATACTACACACACCAAGACTACTGTCAGCACATATGGGTACGTTGCGCTACACCGGCTTTTCCGTCGACTCAGCGTCCGGTTGAAGTGCAGCGACATTACCGAGGGGAAATTGATCAGCAATTAATAGTCTATAAATATATGTCGAACATTAATATTCAACAGTTAGTCTTTGCCATCCAGCCTTAATGGTATTAGATTACTCATATGTATTTTATTGTAATTTTTATATTATTTAAATTTTAATATATATATCGTTGTACTGTAACTTCAAGTAAATAAATTTAACTTTATGAAGTTCAGTTGAAGTACAACTCTAAGTCGCGTGACAGTGCTAAAAACAGGTAGTCTCATTCAAGAGTCTCATTATCATATATCTAGTTATTTGTATCATGGATGGATCTATCATGGCTTTTGTAGTTTTGTCACAGCATAACTTGATGCTGTGGTTTTGTAGCCAGGATTCTCTATACTCCATAGATAATTAGATAATCTTCCTTTATCTATGGTACCCTCTACAGATAATAGATATAATATACCAAACAGTGTTGCCGGTTGGCGGGTAATTACCCGAATGCCGGGTAATCTTGAGCAACGGAGGCCCGAAGTATACAAACATTACCCTTTGGATGATTTCGGGTAATTTAAACATTTTTGATAGTCAATACTGTCTTTTTTAAAACAGGCCCTTCTATAAGATCAGTTTAGTTTGTCTATTTTTTCAAATTTGAACCGAACCCATCTTAGAAGCTGACTTATTAGTGATGTAGGAAGAAGGAAGATCAATGGGCGAGTTCACCAGGCGCCAAAAGCTGCCAGCAGCTGAATTGTTATGTCAAAAAATGTTGACATATTCATTCTCATTTGTCAACATTTTTTTGACAATTCAGCTGGTTCGGTGAACTCGTCCATTAAATAAAAGAAAACATGTGACACACGACACAATTGATTGGGCGATTTCACCACATGTTGACATTTGTCAACATTTTTTACAAAACAATGGAGCTACTGGCAGATACTGGCACCTGGTGAACTAGCCCATTCTTGACGTTTATATGATGGACCTGGCTCTATTAAATTTTATAAATATTGATATGTCTGACGCAGATAAATTTTGGATTTTTTCATTGGCAAAATGTGTCTGGCGTGGAAAGATTTTCTAATGTAAAAATAGTGAATTCATTACTTTCAATTCTTCCTTTTTCGAACGGTTCAGTAGAGCGTTCTATTTAACGTTAAGACTGCGATAAACAAAATGTGTGTTCTACACAACGCTACGTTTAATTTTATCATCAAAAGCTAATGTATTGAAAAGAAAGATGTCATTAATAAATTTATTCCGTCCAAAAAAATTTGTATGCTAAAGTTGGGAACCGGAGATTAAAAAATATTAAAATAATATTGAGTAAGGCTAGATGCATTCTCGCCACAATTAGAACCGTAGACCGGTTTCGCTCTAATTTAGAGCTCTTCAGTACGGCATACTAATTGTAGCGAAAATAGACCTATAAAATAAAACGGCTATGGTAGCCATTCCAACAGTACGTGAGTGGTAGACACGAAGCAACGTGTCGCCACCTAGTTGCGAAACCAAGTAGTATGTTGTTACGCTAGCTCCAAATAATACAAAGTGTTAAAAAATAGAGACTGTATACAACCAACTAACAATTTAATAAATTGTCAGCCCTGGCCCATTTCTACCCTAATATTAACAATTTATTAAATTGTTAGTTGGTTGTATACAGTCTCTATTTTTTTAACACTTTATGTTATTTGGAGCTGGCGTGATAACATACTACTTGGTTCCGCAACTAGGTGGCGACACGTTGCTTCGTGTCTACCACTCACTTAATATTGGGTATTAAGTATTGACACATTCTTCATAGTCATTTATTCCCCGCTCCCTGACCAGTTACCATACCAAATGAAGTGTTGCTGAAGGCTCCAAACGCCACCTCTCTGTTCTCCAGCGTATTCTCCAGTTTCAGCGCCAGTTGGTGCAGTGCTGTTTCTGTTGAGAATCCTGCTCTGTATGCATATTGTCCGCAGTGTAGGGGATATGCTTCCAGTACACTGCCCCTAATGTGCCGGTCGAGCAGTTTTTCCACTGTTTTTAGCAAGAAGGACATGAGACTTATTGGCCTCAGGGACTTTGCCTGGTCTGTTGGACGCCCAGGTTTAGGAAAGAATACAACCCTGGCCAGTCTCCAGGAATATACCTCTCGGAATATACCTCAGAGCCAGGGTTGCTCTCATAATGTGGCTAAGCACCGGCGCCAGTATGTCTATACCCTGTTGAAGCATGATGGGCATTATTCCATCGAACCCAGGGGATTTGAATGGCTTAAAGCTGTTAATGACTCATCTAATTTTGCTCCAGGTAACCACATCTTTAGCGACTTTCCAATCTACTCTAGATGCCCGCCTGTACGACGCACAGTGGGTCAGAATCCGCATTTTTCGGAAAAAATCCTGTATCACAAAATTTTCGAATATTTTATTTGTATGTTGTTTTTTGCAAATGGTAATGGTAGTACATATATTTTAATATAATATACAGGGTTTTTCACGATAGCCGTGCATTAGAAGTTTATGAAGTTCCCTAATATAAATTTTGAAATTTTGGCAGCAGTCACAATTCGTAATTGCCTTTTATTCTAAAAAAAATATTTTCAAGGTCACATCACTTCCGGTTAGACCGGAAATAGTCATCAACTTTGCTCATTTAAATAGCATGCCCTATTTTTTATTGCATATACGCATTCCCCATAAAATTTTGTGAAGATTTATATTAACGCAATCGTTACAAACTTTGTGGTCAGTATGTTCTTTGACCTCACCAAGGCTTTTGATACTGTGGATATCAACATATTGAGTGGCAAATTGTTTGCTTTGGAAATTCGTGGAACATTCTTGGAGTGGATTGAGTCATTTATGAGTGACAGATCACTAAAAGTAAACTTTAAAATAATATCTCTAATGACTATGACATAGGCTTAGGTGTTCCACAAGGTTCAGTGCTGGGCCCACTGCTATTCATCTATTTATTAATGATATGTCATTGCATGTACTAGGGGGGCTGGTGACTGTATTTGCTGATGACATTTGCTTACTGTCTGCGCTGATACTAGAGAGCAGTTTCTTCATGATGTTGGCACTGTTATAGACCAGCTCCAGGCTTGGTGTGATAAAAACAGACTTATCGTGAATACTGGAAAAACTGCATATGTAGAGTTCATAAACAGCAAGTCCTTGAATAATATCGGCATTACTCTGGTAGACACTGTAAATTATTTAGGTGTACATTTAGATGCCAGTCTGTCATGGCAAAATCAAATTGATATAGTTTGCAAGAACCTGAATAAAGCATATTTTGCAATACTACAGATGAAAAACACTATACCCTCACATAAGTTACAGTATTCTATTCTGGGGTAGGGCGGTGACTGTGAGCAGAGTTTTTGAATCTCAAAAGTGATTACTGAAATTAATGTTTAATCTAAGGCCAACAGAAACATGTAGAAATGTATTTCGAGATCACAGTCAACTTACGGTTCCATGTATTTACATCTTAAAATGTGTCTGTTTTGAAGGCATACTTTGGAGCTATTTAGCTGTAACTGGCATATTTGTATATTGACATGTTTGTACTGCTTGTACCCAAGGTGGCCAATAAAAATTATTATTATTATTATTAATAAACTATCATCACAAAGAATTATGAAAATTAGCTACTTGGTAAAACACCGTCTGCCTTCTGTTGGAAGTTCTTAAAAGGAATATTAACCAGCTGCCAACAAAGAGGATTTAACTGCGAACATATCAAATCCATAGAACCATTGATTGAAATACACTGAATTAAAAATATTTTAAAATATTATGCATAGGTTACGATGAAATACTCTTACGATTCCACATATGTAAACCACTCACCATCCTCTCTTTTACTTTTATCTAGTTGGGTACTTAACAAAGTACTACATTAAAGAAAGCTCAAAGTGGCAGTTATAATGACTTGCAGTTTTGTGTCCATAATGCTGTCTGCCCTGGTACTGCTTCACTGAACTGGAAACCACTTTATTTCAACGAGCTTGACGAGTCACAAATTTGGCACTATCCATGTGCCGTGTATTAGGAAATACAGGTTTGTAAATAAATCAAGCTAGAGGCTCATGGAATAGCAATCCATGCTCTGTCCAGCCTTAAGAACCTCTCACCAATAATTGCAAATTGTTACCTCCTTCAAATAAAATAACTTACTATCAATATGATGCAAAGTATTATGTAGTAAGCGGAAAAGCTGTTATCTAAAGATTGACCTCAGGTGGATCTAAATCCGGTTGGTAGTGAGGTCACCATTAGCTGTTGAACTCTAACCTAATGTATCTATCTATCAGATATTATTATTTGCAAGATGAGAAACACTGGTAGGGTCAGAAGATGTTAAGAAATAAAGCTTACTACTTACCTAGTTCTGTCAGAGGTCCCATATTTGTTGGATCCCCTGATCAGAACCTGGTTATTTTTAAAACTTTAGTAGATATCTCAGAAAAAGGTAGTCAGAATTATCTATTGAGTCACCGCCAAATATGAGAAATATTGGTTAGGAATTACTTTTCAATTAAACAGATATGTTGATGTAACAAAGTATTAAATTTATTCATATAAATTAAATTTGGAATAGCAAGCAAAATTAAATAAACATGGTTGGTAAATCTCAAATGAACATTAATTATACACAGATAAAAATCAATTAAACTTCAAGAAAAGAAATTATCATTTCACATACATATGACAAAATAATAAGATAAAGATGGTTGTTTGTCACTAAAATATTGACATTAGCTACTTGAGGTATATTAAAAATCAAATGCTGTATTTTACAGGTCAAAATCAAACACAAATTATTAGGTAAATTACTTGACGTTTGTCAATCAGTTCGGTTAGTTTTTCAATTAGTTAACTGGCCAGTTCCTTGAGTGAGGCTCCATAAAAAAATATTCCTACGTGAAATTTCTACATTAATTATTGAAAATGAATGTAAAGGTTGCATATTTTACAGACGAAATTTGCTAATTACAATTTCAAGAAATATGTATTTAAATTCACAAAATTGACAAAATTCTAAGATTAAACAGGAAATTTACAGTTATCCTTACAGCACCTCGCTGACACTATTTTGGTTCAAGTTGATTACGTTATTTTGAAAGTTCAAGTTGTCAGGGTTCAAATATTAGATTGCTGCTGGAGAAATTCTGCTGGTTTATAGAGATAGGATTTATTTCGACTCACCAAGTCCTCCTGCATTGAGTTACCTGATGACCCTAGGAAGATGCTTTCCAACTGGGATCAGCTATCAGTGCCTGACACAAGCTCACAAACTTCAATAAGAGAGGGAATGCTGGAGAGAATGATTGGTACTTCTCATTAGCGGTTATTGGGCCGGTAGATTTTGTTGCTCCAATACTAGGAGATAATTTGTTCCCTATGTCGATACGCTGAATTACTTCGACGAAAACTTTTCAAACAACAATTAAAACATAAATTGACTTAAGTGAAATTTACTGCCAATCGACTCAAAATTCGCTAATTCTCAGAAACTCTTTCTGATTAACGTAAGAAATACACCAGGTCGGAAACAAAGAATCACTGTTAACTCGCGTTTTTATGCTAAACACGGCGTTTATTTAAATTCAAAAACCGCTCAAATGACTTTAAACAATCACTGACAATTATTATTATTATAGTATAGAGAACAGAAAGGTTTCATCGCCCATTTTTAAGAGAATGTTTAACCACCGCAATTGAAAGGTGTTTACGCGGTAATGTGCCAGTGTTGACTCTTCTCGAGCTAAAGTCTGTTCTTCCCGAGATTCAAATTCTCTTCCCCTTAACACGTACGTCCCTCGCCTATAGTTCAGGGCTTCCAAGGTTAATTTCATGACAGAGTTGCAGATACATTCTCGACTCCCCCTTAACATTGAAAATGGACTCGTACCTTACCTAGCGATTTTTCAATAAGATGAAGTAATAATTTGTTCTAGAACATTCTCAACGGATATTTTGTTTACTTAAACGCCCTTCTAGGAAAATGCGACACATCATTTACTAACAAAGCGTCTTTAGATGTTTGAATTTTTAAGGTGTTTTCCTAGCCTGCAGCACAGAGTTTAGGGTAGTTAAATGTTGGCGACTTTTCATCAAATAACTTTTGAAATCCAAAACTTGAAGTACTTAATATAGACAGCGTTTTTGGTATTATTTAGATGTTTAGGGGCTTTCTAAGTGTTTTTAAACCAGTAATGATTCCAGGTAAAAGGTGAATCGTTACAAAATATACTTAGAAATCTAACCCATATAATAACGCTTGTATTCAATCTACATTGAAACTATATATTTACCTAAAAAACAAAACACTACGAACCTGAAAAAGTAATTTAAAATAAAACACAGAGGTGAAAAATTTTAAATTCTTTTATCCAAATATAAACAACATACAATATACGATACATAATTTCTTCATATATAATTATATAATTTGATATAACCAAAACAATGTTTTACAGCATTAAAGCTTAATGTAAACATTCCTCAATATAAAAATCTGATAAATCAGGAATGTATAACAAAAAGGACAAATATAAAAAAATATCACTTTACATTACAAAAGTTCTTTTAATCCTTGAAGGGATTTACGCAACAGATCCTGTTGTGTTCGCGCATGTTTTACTTCTAGTTCGGCCAGTTCAATTAGACTGAAAAATAAAACAAAAAAATCATTAAGCAGCATTCTAGATTGGATTAAATTATATAAAACAAGTAGTGGCGTGCAGTCCATGGAAGCATTGCTTCCCTTAAAATAACGACCACCTAGTTAAAAATAATTTGTATTAAACCGCATTATTTAAAATCCCTTTTGTATTTTAAATATTAAATTTCAAATTCTAAAACTAATTTAATTATTACAATTTTTAATTCGCAAGCTCACACATAATTATTTATTATGCATCATGCTGTACTTGTATATGCGCTTTTAGCAAGGACGTCGTCCCAGTAAATGTGACCGCCAACCAACAGCATGAACGTGATACTACGAGTGGATGCAATGACTTCAGTTAAATACACGTAGTCAGCAGGCCACATATGAGAAACCTTTGCTCGATGCTCGACACGATGTACGTGTATTTTTAGGACGTGTTGTACTAAGAAGGCCCATTGCACGTACAAACTGAATGTCGTTGATTATTTCGTAGATATAAGCAGTTGACTAAGTTAAATACATTGGCATTTTATAATTATTAATATGGCTGCAAGTATATCAGCTTTTAACAGCGGCGACGGTGGGGGGTGGGAATTTACAAACTCTACGAACAAGTGGTAATAATAACTGTGATTGTGTCCTGTGTTTTCTCATAACCAAAGGATTTTCAGCTTTATCGTTTGCTGAAAAACTTGCTATTATTAATAAAGGTATGCCGAAACCTACTCTAAAAAACTTAAATACAAGAATTAAAACATGTATTAGACATTTCAACACGGAAAAAACTTATAAACAATATGAATGGTTAACAGGAATAAACTCTTTTGTTGGCCTGATAGTCTATTTGTGACTGAAAAGGGGATGTGGAATAAAAGTGGGTTTTCCGACTTGAATAATCTACATAAAGTAGTAAAAAGACATGTTATGCCTAAAGCACATTTACAAACCATTTTAAAATTAAGCGTCTTTGAAAAAACGCGAATTGAACACGCCGTTGACAAGCAGATAGAAATTAGTCATCGCCAACACAATGAACTGGTTGATAAAAACAGAAACATTTTAAAAAGAGTTATTGATGTTGTGTGTTTTCTTGGTCAGCATAAATTGGGGTTCAGGGGTCATGACAAAACAACTACATCTGCAAATAGAGGAAACTTTCAGGACCTAGTTTCTTTAATAGCCAAATACAACATTTGTTTAAAAAATCACTTGGAACAGTCTAACATTTTTCGCGGGACATCAAATCGCATTCAGAATGATTTAATTTCGGCTGCTGCCACTATTATTTTGAACAGAATTAAATCTGAAATTAAACAGACTCGTTTCATTGCTATTGTTCTAGATGAAACAACTGACGTAACTAAGAACCTCGGTGGTTCAGGGGTAAGAACGTGTGCCTCTGAACCGAATGGTACTGGGTTCGATCCCAGGGTACTCCTTTCACTTTTTCAGTACAAAATGTAAAATTAACATCAACCGAGGTTCCGGCATTGTATTTGAGCAAGTTGAATGTCTTGCCGTTCCGTCCTTCGGAGGGGGCGTAAAGCTGTCGGTCCCGTGTCCATGCGATGTTGGGCACGTTAAAGATCCCTACCCTCCTTACAGAAAGGCAGGGGTTCGGCAAAATTTCCAGGATAGTGATGTAAAACTGCTCCCTGGCGTCGGTGATTGGACATAGTCGCGGAAATAGGCCGACGTTAAATAAACAAAAACACACAACACACACAACCGACGTAACTAATTTAAGTCAACTATCTGTAGTAATACGCTACGTAAAAATGGGTGGGAGCAAGAAAGATTTTTAGGCTTTAAAAATGTGACAGAAGATCGTACCGCAAATGCTCTGTATAAAATTGTGCCTAATATTATGAAAGATATTGAGGAGACTGATAATAAATTAATTGCCCAAAGCTATGATGGGGCTGCTGTTATGGCCGGACATTTAGGAGGTCTTCAAGCTAAAGTGCGGGAAACGTTCTCCAGTGCTGTATTTGTACACTGTTGTGCTCATAAATTAAATTTAATTTTATCCCAGTCTATAAATCATATTAAAGAATGTAAAGTGTTAAATGGCTGCTTTTTTTTCAAATCTACGAAGCGCACACAAGCCTTAGACTCAATTGTTAAAAAACATTCACCCAAAGTAGCTGCAACCCGATGGAACTACAACGGCAGGGTTGTGTTAACTATATTTGAACACTGTGAATCGTTAATTGAACTTTTTGAAAACATAATAGAAAATAGCAAAAATTGGGACGCAGAAACAATAAATAGTTCTAGAGGATTTTTGGATGGTTTGAAAAGAGACTTTAATTTTAATTATAAATTAATATATTTTCGGAAATATTTCCGTTTTCAGATAATGTATTTAACATATTGCAATGTAAAACAAATGACATTGGTTTTTGCCTGAAGAAAATTAGTGAATTTAAATCCATTATAATTCAAAAAAGGGATGAATTTGATAAGTTCTGGAAAAACAATGGAATTAGGAAAAGTGGAGCCACGAAGAAAGCGTCTGCGCACTGATAATGTGGGAGACCTTCAAACTTCTTATCGCCTCCTTTTCTACAAAATCATAGATCAAATTCAGCAGCAAATTAACTGCAGATTTGATCATCTCAGTGATCTGAAATTTCTTGAATTGTGTAATTTTGGAGGATTTGTAGGGAGACCTTTCCCCAGAAGATTCATTCTAATCATTATTCCACCACTATGGACATTATTTTGACAAAGCCTTATTACGATCAGAACTTACAGTTATTTATGAAACCGATGTTATTGACACAAAAACTAACGCGAGTGAACCTTTAACTTTCTTAAAAGAATCAAAATTGGAAAATGCATATTCTGAAGTGTTCAAATTATGTGAATTAGTATTAACAATTCCTGCTACTAGTGCCTCTCTAGAGCGAAATTTTTCTACATTGAAATGTATCAAGAGTTTTGTTAGGAATTCAACAGGACAGGAAAGGCTTTTCCAAATTTCAATTTTGTCAATTGAAAATAACCTCGTCGAGGAAATGTCCCGGAATCCACAGTTACATGACGACATTATTAACGAATTTGCCAAAAACGACAGAAGAATTGAGTTACACTACAAATAGGTAAGTTTCTGAGAATTGCTTCCCTTATTTAAAATGTCACCGCACGCCACTGAAAACAAGTGTCCTTTAAAGCTTATTTAAAATTGCAGTCAGCCATAAAACAAAGCGGCTATATTGATAATTTTGAGCCCCAGGATACTTTTGGCTTCTAGTTCAAAGAATAAGGTTATAACCGTTCAAAAAATGCCATTTGATAATAAACGTTCAAAATTGTATACAGGGTGCACCACCTCAGCATAATGGGTAACTTTGTTATTTCTGAAGATAAAGCTTTGGCTAAATTAGCAAAGTTGGGCAGAATTTCAAAAGCAGTTTGATGACATGAACAAACTTCTAATCCATCACCTACTTTTTGAGATAATTTGAAAAAAGTGAAAATGACTGATTTTTCATTCTTAAATATCTCCGTCAAGGTTAATCGTAAAAAAGAGATTAACACCTAATTTTTCAGGTATTTTTTTCATGAAATCGAATATTGTCAACAAAAATCCATGGCATGCTTGATTCAAAAGAGATAACATAAAGTTGCATTTTTTTAAACTGCAATCAAAGTTGTTTTTTTATTTATTTTTTTATTTCAACAACACACCACGAGGGCCTACAGCCTAAATACTATCGTAATGTGGGTGTCGACAAGGAGAAAAGAGGCAACTCGTTAATTCTGGACTTGAAGGTTTGGAGGTTCAGGGGAGAAGGAAAAACATGTACCGGCAAGGAATTCCACAACTTGGAAGTCCTCGGGACAAAAGAGCTGGCATAACAAGATGTTCAATGTCTGGTGACCTGGACAGTAAAAGGGTGCATTCGCTCTGTTCCCCTGGTAGATCTGTTGGGGGCAGCAGGTGGAGTAACTATCGAAGAAAGCTCCTATGAGCAGTGCCTGTGTAGATATCTATCAAAGAGAGAGAGAGGTCACCAACGGCACGTCGGTGGGCAAGGGATGGCAGCCTTTTTGGGTGAGGGTAGGGTCACCAATGAGACATATAGCTCTCTTCTGAATGGAGTCCAGGATAGCGAGTGTAGAAGCGGCAGCAGCACCCCAGATGTGGGAGCAGTATTCGAGGTTTGGTCTTATTTCTGAAGTATATAAAGTATAGAGATTAGCTGGTGAAAAGTATTTGCGAGCCCGGAAGAGGAAACCTAATTTCTTAGCAGCCGCTTCTGCAATCGATGTGACATGTTGGTGCCAATAGGGATTTCGATCCACAGAAATGCCAACAATTGAAAAGGACTCATTACTTTGAATAACTTGGTTGTTCATTGTGATGGGTCTAGGGCTGGTGTATCTCTTATGAGATAGAAAGCAAGACAGTTTTGGTGGAGTTGAATTGTACAAGATTTCTACTTCCCCAGTCTAATATTTTTTGGAGATCCACAGAGACAGAACCCTCCATGAGTCTGCGATCCTCATCTAATTGGGCTAAAGAGATAGGCTTAGAATATTGTATATATGAGTGGAGGGTGCTGTCGTCCACGTAACTGTGAATTGGGTTGGATGTGCTAGAGAGGAGGTCATTGATGTGGAGAAGAAACAAAGCAGGGGCTAAAGCTGAATCTTGAGGAACTCCTGCATTAATTGGATACATTTTAGAGGAATGGCCATCCACGACAACAGAAATGCTCCGGTTAGAGAGGAAGTTTGCTGTCCAGGTACAGAGTTTTGGTGGTAGGCCATAGGCAGGAAGTTTATTAAGCAGCGCTGTGTGCCAGACCTGGTCGAATGCTTTGGATATGTCTAGAGCGACAATCTGGGATTCACTGTGTAGTTCCATAGACTTGTTCCAAGAATGGATGACATAGGAAAGGAGATCGGCAGTTGATCTGCGCTGACGGAATCCATACTGCCTGTCGTGGATT
Source organism: Tillus elongatus (assembly GCA_964006375.1). Lineage (NCBI taxonomy): Eukaryota > Metazoa > Arthropoda > Insecta > Coleoptera > Cleridae > Tillus > Tillus elongatus. Next base: position 313,479,703 of record OZ023262.1, on the reverse strand, counting down.
AGACTGTTTTCAGGAAATTTTAGTCATCCGATGTTTATATACTTTTCCATCACTTTACAGACGACTGAAAGGAGAAAAATAAGATTGTAGTTGCTAGGAAGCGTTTTGGATCCTTTCTTAGGGACGGGTTGTACTCGAGCAGTTTTCCAGTCACTAGGGAATATGCCTCTATTGTAAGATGTCTGAAACAGACGAGTTCGGACAAAAGCAAGTTCTAGTGCGCATTTTTTGAGAACAATTGCTGGGATCTCGTCAAGGCCAGAAGTTTTCCTGGTATTAAGAAAAGAGAGCATCTTTCGTACCTTTTTAGTTTTGAAAATGATATCAGTCATTTTATGCGCGACATGGAGGACTGTTGGTGGTTGAACATTTGGAGGTGGGTTTTGGAGGTGGGATGAGAGTAGAATTGCTGGCGAACAAGGCAAAAAGTTCAGCCTTGGCCAGGGCGGTAGAAACAAATTCATCCCCTGAGACAAAAGGTGGGAACATGCTCTTGCAGAAATTATTCCCAATAGATTTAACAAGAGTCCAGAAGGGTTTACTGCCGCTGGAGCTTAAGAGGACTTTGTTTTTGTGGTTATTAAACGAGTTTTTTGCCTCAGAAAGCATGCGGACATAACGGTTTCTTGCGTCGTTAAATGCTTGGCGGTTTTCTTGACTGGGATTGTGTAGAAGCGTTTTGTGAGCTTTGATCTTTTCAAGTCTGGCCTTGTCACAGGATTTAGAGAACCAGGGCTTTTGAGTGGCTGCAGAGGTTTTCTGTGTACGCGGAATAAATAATTCCATGCCAGCTTGGATAATTTCGGTGACGTTTTGTCAGATGTCAGAGGGGTCAGGATGAGAGAAGCAGCCAGACGCCCATGTAAATGAGGAAAAGTAATCTCACATTTCGTCCCAGTTCGCGGAGTTGTAGTGCCAAACGATATGTGGGTGTGATGACTGTGTGACCTCGGGTTGCATTGCGCAGAAAGCAGTGACCATGCCGTGGTCTGAGCGACCAAGGGGAGCGGTGACTGATATCTTATAGCAGTCAGGATTTGTAGTAAGAAGGAGATCCAAGAGATTTAAGCTGTGTGTTGGGATGCGAGGAAAGTAAGTAGGTTGCTGAACCATATTGGCTAAAGAATTGCTGACTGCAAAGGCCTTCGCTGCTCTTCCTTGTGGATCGGTTTTTGAAGATCCTAGCCATTCCTTATTAGGGACATTGAAGTCACCAAGAATAGTGACTTCGGAGGAAGGATATTCAGAAATCAGATGGTCGGTTTTTTCAGAAAGGTAGTCAAAGAGCTGGACAAAGTTGTTGTCAGAAGGTGACCGGTAAATGCAAGAGATGAATTTAGTTGCAGCCCTGAGAGAGAGAGTTTTATCGATAGTATGTCTTTTCCTCCAGCTTCTAAATTGGGGAGTCTGGTGCAGGGTAGATTGCTACGGAGGTACGTGCACACGCCTCCATGCAATCTAAAGAAAGTAAGAAGCTCATACCTCGGGAAATTAAGGTGATTACTGGCTGTTTTGGCACTGATTTGAGTTTCGGTGAGGAAGAGGAGTTGGGGCCTATTAGCCTGGAGGAAATGATGGACGGAGTTCAGGTTAGAATTTAGGCCAGATATATTCGAGAAGGATCTGTTAAATCTTGATGCTGGCGCCCCCTGTACACCCATCTCACGGAGATCCGAATGGAGGGGTATTTTACCTCCGGAATCTTTTGTACAAGGAGGAGCCATCATAATTTTTGCTTATAAGGGAAACCGACTCATACACCAGAACCGGAAACGTCCGTTGGAACTTCACTGGCCCCTTGATGTAAGAGGTGGTACCTCCTCGGGCGTGAAAAAAGATCCTTTACTATCATGTAAAGGAAAAATCCACTACCACCTACCATATTGCAAGTATACTACACCAGCCAACTATTAAAGAGCTGACCAGCTTTAGAACTTGCTTAAAGTTAAAAACTTGCTTTGAGTTAAAAGGAGTTACAATGTCCCACCCGTCACAATGGAATGACCCAAAAACAATTCGAAGTGTTCCTTTGTCGGGTGCTAACTGGACATTAAATTTAAAGATGATATCACAATTCGTTCGAAAGTTACTCGGCCTACTACAATGTACAGGCCGACAGATAGACCGACCGACAGATAAGATTTTTTTTCAGAATCAAGTTTCCTATATGTTTTGAGACGTTTTATGCCATTTTAGCAACAACAAAAAAAGTTTTTATCTCCGATATTCCACCCCCCACATATTCAACCCTTAATTTAATTTCAGCACAGAATACCAGCTGTTTAATGAAATTGAAAGTTTTATCATAAACACACCCTGAAAGTTATGTTACTCGAGTTTTAACGAAAAAATGGCAATTTTTTACCAAATCATCCCCCATTCATCCCCTACCGCCTGTGGCAGTTTTACCCAAAAACAATCCGAACCGTTTGTTTGTCAGGTGCTAACTGGATACCATATTTGAAGACGATATCTCAATTCGTTCTAAAGTTATCGTGGCTACAAATAGACAGACATACAGAGTGACAGGTACAACAAATTTTCTTTCCCAAATCATGTTTTTTATATGTTTTGACACTTTTTGCGTTTAAGCGAAAAAGAAAATGTTGTGCCATACCTCCACATGTATTGACGATGTGGAAGTAAAATAATCAGCAAAACTGTCAACCATCCCCTGTCGATTAGCTGAATCGTGACTAGGAGAAAACCGATAGTTTTCCAAGATTTGTGTGATACTGATTCGTATTTATTAATAATTACCTCTTTCTAAACGCATGTAGTCTTCTTGTTTTAAAATCTAATAGTTCTTCTTTAGCTTGAGCAGAGATTGCTTCAAACTGTTCACATGCCACGGTTTGAGCCTTTTCTGCCTGTAAGAATATCATTACTTTCAATTAAATATAGCTCACATATTAATCATACAAAACACATGAACAATTATCAATAAATATTATTATTACTATTACAAAAATAAGTAACTACAGGGTGCAGGATCTAAGATGTTATCCTGACTTAACTTTTGTACGCTCTTAAAATTATTCAATTTTTCATGAGGTAAGCTGTGACAAAAAACTGCATTAAAAAAATAGAACACCTATACAGGGTTAGTAAAAAGTATGGAAAGGCCTTTGTACTTAATGTTTTAACTTTTAACAAAAGTTTTTCCACATATTTTTTGCTACAAACTGGCGATCTTCAGTTTTTCCTAGCATAAACAACTTCGTTGCTATGGCAGCTGAATTTCTTTTGCATTTTCAGTAAGAACATCTCTTTCTTGATACATGACTATAGAACTTTAATCAGGTTCCATGTAAAAAATATTGAGAAAAACTGAACTTTCTTAAAAATGACCTTCTGCAGTTGGAATTCATTAATCCATTTCTTATCAAGTTACCCATTGAAAAAATGTGACAGTATTTGTAGCTGTCAATTGCAAACATTGTTTGTTGTCAGTTATCTGCAAAAGCCCTGGTTCTCAAATCCTGTGACACCTCGTCACCGAAATTATCCAAGCTGGCATGGAATTATTTATTCCGCGTACACAGAAAACCTCTGCAGCTACTCAAAAGCCCTGGTTCTCTAAATCCTGTGACAAGGCCAGACTTGAAAAGGTTAAAGCTCACAAAATGCTTCTACACAATCCCAGTCAAGAAAACCGTCAAGCATTTAACGACGCAAGAAACCACTATGTCCGCATTCTTTCTGAGGCAAAAAACTCGTTTAATAACCACATCAAAAACAAAGTCCTCTTAAGCTCCAGCAGCAGCAAACCCTTCTAGACTCTTGCTAAATCTATTGGGAATAATTTCTGCAAGAGCACGTTCCCACATCTTGTCTCAGGGAATGAAATTGTTTATACCGCCCTGGGCAAGACTGAACTTTTTGCCTCGTTGTTCGCCGGCAATTCTACTCTCAACCCACCTCCAAATGGTCAATCACCAACAGTCCCCAATGTCGCACATAAAATGACGGATATCACTTTCAAAACTAAAAAGGTACGAAAGATGCTCTCTTCTCTTAATACCAGAAAAGCCTCTGGCCTTGATGAGATCCCAGCAATTGTTCTCAAAAAATGCGCACCAGAACTTGCTCCTGTCCTGACTCGTCTGTTTCAGACATCTTACAATAGAGGCATATTCCCTAGTAACTGGAAAACTGCTTGAGTACAACCCGTCCCCAAGAAAGGATCCAAATCGCTTCCTAGCAACTACAGGCCCATTTCTCTCCTTTCAGTCGTCTCTAAAGTGATGGAAAAGTATATAAACACCGAATTACTAAAATTTCTTGAAAAACACAGTCTAATCCATGACAGGCAGTATGGATTCCGTCAGTGCAGATCAACTGCCGACCTCCTTTCCATTGTCATCCATTCTTGCAGCAAGTCTATGGGACTACACGGTGAAGCCCAGATTGTCGCTCTAGACATATCCAAAGCATTCGACCAGGTCTGGCACGCAGTGCTGCTTAATAAACTACCGGCCTATGGCCTACCACCAAAACTCTGTACGTGGACAGCAAATTTCCTCTCCAATCAGAGCATTTCTGTTGTCGTGGAAGGCCATTCCTCTAAACTGTATCCAATTAATGCAGAAGTTCCTCAAGGTTCAGCTTTAGCCCCTACTTTGTTTTTTTCTCCACATCAATGACTTCCTCTCTAGCAGATCCAACCCAGTGCACAGTTATGCGGACGACAGAACCCTCCACTCAAACATACAATATTCTAAGCCTGTCTCTTTAGCCCAATTAGATGAGATCACAGACTCATGGAGGGTTCTGTCTCCGTGGATCTCCAAAAAATATTAGACTGGGGAAGTAGAAATCTTGTACAATTCAACCCCACCAAATCACAGTCTTGCTTTCTTTCTCATAAGAGATACACCAGCCCTAGATCCATCACAATAAACAACCAAGTTATTCAAAGTAATGAGTCCTTTTCACTTGTTGGCATTTCTGTGGATCGAAATCTCAATTGGCACCAACATGTCACATCAATTGCAGAAGCGGCTGCTAAGAAATTAGGTTTCCTCTTCCGGGCTCGCAAATACTTTTCACCAGCTAATCTCTATACCTTATATACTTCACAAATAAGACCAAACCTCGAATACTGCTCTTACAGCTGGGGTGCTGCTGTCGCTTCTACACTCGCTATCCTGGACTCCATTCAGAAGAGAGCTATACGTCTTATCAGTGACCCTACTCTCACCCAAAGGCTGCCATCCCTTGCCCACCGACGTGCCGTTGGTGACCTCTCTCTCTTTTATAGATATCTGCACGGGCACTGCTCAGAGGAGCTTTCTTCCATAGTTCCTCCACCTGCTGCCCGCAACAAATCTACCAGGGGACAAAGCGAATGCACCCTTTTACTGTCCAGGTCACCAGACATAGAACATCTTGTTATGCCCGCTCTTTTGTCCTGAGGACTTCCAAGTTGTGGAATTCCTTGCCGGCACATGTTTATTCTTCTCCCCCGAACCTCCAAACCTTCAAGTCCAGAATTAACAAGTTGCCTCTTTCCTCCTTGTCGACACCCACGGTACGATAGTATTTAGGCTGTAAGCCCTCGTGGTGTGTTGTTGAAATAAAATAATAATAAAAAAAGCTGATTAAAAGTCTTTGTTAGGTCAGGCACTAGGATAGTAAAACTTCTTAATGATATTGGTGAAATTGCCTCTTTTCAAGGAAGATATAACTGGTTTTCAGGTAACCAGAATTCCAAGACCATCATTACACAGGATCAATGAGAAATTCAGAACAAAACTCACTAGAAATATACTTAACTATTTTAGGACTTTTAAGTGATACAAAACGTAAGTCGGGGAAGTATCTTAGGTGCCGCACTCTGAAGTGCAGAGTGGATGAAATGTGTTGAAAAAGAAAATACATATAAATAAATAAATACATAATAAATGTACACATATGCTGTACACAACAACATACATAACTTGAAACAACACTACAACTAACAAATACAACAGTTATAAACACTACTAAACTTAATAATGAAGGGTCAACATGTCAACATTAACAAAAAATAATTTCGGGATGCAGCAAGTGCGTTATGGTAGCGAATTTTCATTAAACGCATCAAATTTGTATAACTCATTTTTCTATAAACCTAGAAAGTTGAGTTTTGGTGGAGTAACGTATTTACGAGGGCAACATACCAACCAAATTTCATCAAAATAACTTGGTTATTTTTTTGAGATACAATTTTTTTTCTCGAAAAAATCATTTTTTTTTATAGAAAAACTGGTCCGATAGGGCTGGGTAACGAACTCATCCAAGCTATTAATAAAATAAAGATTCTTTCAGAGTTTCATCAAAATCGGTTAATACATTTTTGAGTTATCGTGTGAATATATGTGTGTGTGTGCGCGCGCGCGTGTAAACAAATTAAAATTTAAACGGGCCTTGGTTTCGGATTCTATTGGTTCAAATTGGCGCTCATTTGAAAACATTTTTGCAAAGTCTCACCATCTATACCTCTCTATTAGCGAATTTTTTAACATAAAAATTCGCTAATAAGAACAAAACAGAAATGTCACTAGCTAAGAAAGAAAAGGCAACAGCACACGGTGTTCCCAGGCCCATTAAGGTACTGACCGTGCCCGACGTTGCTTAATTTACGTGATCGGACGAGAATCGGTGTATACAACTTGGTATGGCCGTTGGCTTGAGATAATCATTTTTATATTAGCTATTAATTTTTAATTTTCGATTTTAAATAAATAATATTTATTTAGTTATTTTGAAAATTTTCAATATTTGCACAATTTTTAACAGTCCTGATTGCATACGCACTGTTCCTGTGTTAAAGAATTTAACATAACTTATATTCTTGTTAACACTTTAAGATTTACAACTGTAATTAGCTAAATAATGCTTTTAGAATAAAACAACAACGTAAGCATAGGATTTTTAAGTTGCTTCTTTCGGCTTTTCTATAATTAAGGTTTTGGTATACCTATTTACAAAAAGAGTTAGGTACGATTCCTGACAATGAAAAATGTTAATTTTCTCAGGAAATTAAAGGGACATATGAATAAAGTAACAGCTATTATTAGTGTTATATATATATATATATATATATATATATATATATATATATATATATATATATATATATATATATATATATATATATATATATATATATATATACATTGAAAACGAAACAGACCGATTTGCATCCAGAGAAATTTTTTTTAAGAAACGCTGAAACACGTCAATTTTAATATTGAGGGGGACATGTTTTGACATAAAACTCAGCTTTGTCACATCAACCCCTTAAGGGTGGTGATAACAACACTTATATTTTAAATAGGGAACATGGGTCGAGTGTTACATCATTTGAAAGCTCTTTCTTTTCTGAATTCAGCACACTAATTTTTTTGGAAGTTTTATCAACTCATTTAAAAATTATTCACAGTTGAAGATGCAAAAACGCATTTCACTCATTCTGATAAGAAATGTGCTGATAGTTAATGTTTTGTTGGTTTGTAAACAAAAAATTGACTATCAGAACATTTCTTATAGGAATGAGAGAAATGCAGTTTATTATTTTAGTTTATCGGTCGATTTGATACCTGATAGTACTACAGAAAATTAATTTCACAATGGTGTATTCTGTAGAAAAAAGAGTTGAAATAATTACTCTTTTTTTTTCTTCAAAAAGATGACTGTGCCAACCGTACCGCAAATTTATTTAATGGACGACATCCGAACAGACATGTTAACAGCAAATACATTTTGAAGTTAGTTGCAAAGTTGCGACAAAGTGGTTCAGTAGCCAACAAAAAATGGGATCCTGAACGTGAATTACTGGTTAGAAATGAGACTACTGAGATTGAAGTTTTACGACAAATTGCTGCAGACCTAACTTTGAGCACGAGAAAATTGGCCACTGTTTCAAACATCAAAAGAAGAACTATTCAGCGAATATTGAAGCATCATAAATTTCACCCGTATAAAATTCATCTTGTACAACAACTGAATGAAGATGATTTTGATCGGCGGCTGGAGTTTTGTGAAGTTATGACTGCATGAATAGCTGATAACAGGAACTTTCTGTTCAATATCTGTTTTTCAGATGAGTGTACGTTTTTATTAAACTCTACAGTCAATCGTCATAATTGTCGTTATGGGGCATCCAAGAAATTTTCACGAAGTCCACACTCAAACTCCACAGAAATTGAATGTCTGGACTGGCATTTTTGGAGACCGTTTAATCGGACCAATTTTTCTTGATGGCAACTTGAGTGGCGAAACGTATTTGGAGTTACTAGAAGATATCGTTTACCCTCTACTAATTGACATTGTTGAAAATGATGATCGCTATCAAATCAATTAGTGTTTCAACAAGATGGAGCTCCTCCGCATTTTTCACAATGTGTTAGGGAGTTTTTGAACAGAGAGTTTCCAGGACAATGGATTGGGCATAGAGGTGCCCCCTAGATCCCCGGATTTAACTCCTTTAGACTTCTGTGTATGGGGCTATTTAAAGAGTAGAATTTTCGTAACAGAACCGGAGTCTCTGGAAGAATTACGACGACGCATTGTTGAAGAATGCCGTCTAATAACTCCACAAATGCTCCAGAATGTCAGAGCTCGTTTTGAACAAAATTTATACTTTTGTATGGAAGCTGGTGGTCAACAAATTGAACACTTACTTAACTGAGTAAACATTTTTGAACGTTTGGTTTTGTTTTTTTAGTTTTTTTTAACGAAAAATTGACTAATTAATGCATATCTTATCACAACGAATGTAATACGTTCTTGCAACTCCAACTGTGAATAATTTTTAAACGAGTTGATAAAACTTCCAAAAAAATTTGTGTGCTGAATTCAGAAAAGAAAGAGCTTTCAAATGATGTTACACTCGACCCATGTTCCCTATTTAAAATATAACGGTTGTTATCACCACCCTTAAGGGGTTGATGCGACAAAGTTGAGTTTTATGTCAAAACAGGTCCCCTTCAATATTAAAATTGACGTGTTTCAGCGTTTCTTATAAAAATATTTTTCTGGACGCAAATCGGTGTTTCGTTTTCAATGCCCCACCCTGCATATATATATATATATATATATATATATATATATATATATATATATATATATATATATATATATATATATATATATATATATATATATATATATATATATATATATATATATGTTCCAACGGACCTTGGTTTCAAGTTCTAGGGGCCCAAATTCACTTCATTTGAATTTTTTTTTGCAAAGTCTCACAATCGATACCTCTCCATTATTAGCGAATTTTGTAAAATAAAAATTCGATAATAAAGATAAGTACGGATGGGTGTGCAAAAATAGATATAAAGCTAAACGACCAACAACTTGAACGAGTAGAAATGCTCACATTCCTTCGGAGTATTATTACAGATAATGGTAAATGTAGCAAAGAACTGACAATGATCGTGATAGAAAAACAAGCATTCAAGAGACAAAGTACTCTCCTTGCTAATATTTTAACTTAGACCTGAGGAGTAGGTTCATCAAGTCATACATATGGAGTGTTATAATGTATGAGGCGGAAAGCTAAACTTTGACTAAGCAGGACGCGGAGAGAATAACCCCCTTTGAAAGGTGGACATTGAGAAAAATGACAAAACGCAAGATACACTAATAGACAACAAAAATGTGATTAAAGAGGTAAGAGAATAAAAACACTTGCTGAAAGAAATTGGGAGGAAGAAGGCAAAATTGAGCGGACATAGTCTCAGATAGAATATTTTAGTGAACTTTCTTTAAAAAATTCAATAATGAGGAGATCCCGACTTTTGAATTTTGAAAAAATTTCTTCAAATGAGCGCTCTTTAGGCCCCCCAGAACACGTATCCGGGGTCAGTTTCAATTTTTATGTTTATATATATATATATATATATATATATATATATATATATATATATATATATATATATATATATATATATATATATATATATATATATGTATGTATGTATCACACCGATAACAAAAAATAATGGGCCGATTTAAATTTGGTGGATAAATTCCTTTTGCAAATGGCTTGGATAAGTTCGTTAGCCAGGAAAATCTGCTCCGGTTTTCCCGGAAAATTTTGTGTTTTCTTTCAAAAAAATATATATCTCCGGAATTAACAAAGTAAGGGCAACCAAATTTGGTACGCCGGTTTATATCCTTACAGGTAATTTACCTACCAAAATTTAGCTATGTAGGTCAAAAGATAAAAAAGTTATATGCATTTAAAGAAAAATAAATTGGGGTTTTCCTCAAAACGTTAAAGTTGCGATTTAAAACGTCAAAATCGGCAACATTTAGGCAAATAACTTGAATCTAATACGGGATATGGAAATCAAATGTCTCAAGAAGGATGTTTTATAAAGCCTGAAGTCTTAGTTTCAACCGTCATTGTCCTTCATTTTACTAAAATGTTTCCAGAAAATTCATTTCAAATAGACCCTTTCTCTGACGCTTGGCAGTAGTCTTAGCTATAGATTTTATCGTTTAATGGTATATAATTTTTGTCGAATTTTTGTAAAAAATTAATAAAGCTCAATATATCCGTTATTATACAAGATATGAAAAAAAATGTATATATTAATTATAGGGTGTCTTGAGCTACATCTTAAAAAATATTTCTACAATCACAGGGTGGCCCATAAGTCGTTGGTGATACAGATTTTCTTTTTTTTTTTAATCAAACACGCTTTATGTTATTGTATTTTTGCATTTTCCATCGAAATATAATGCATGTTTATAAGAAAAGAAATTCTGGATGCAGCAAGTGCGTTATGGTAGCGAATTTTGATCAAATGCTTCATATTTGAATAGCCCAATTTGCTATTACCCTATAAGGTTGACCAAGAAACGAGTTTTTCCGGGAGCACTTTAAGTTTATGTTTGAAAATTGTTGTACATTTTCACACAATAAAGTTATTTTTATGAAACATGGCACATTGTTTTTACTATATAGGTTATACTGGTAACCAAAATTGATGTCTGCTTTCTTAAAAAGAGAACACACATATTTGCAATAAAAACATTTTAATGAAAATTCACTACCATAACGCACTTGCTGCGTCCAGAGTTTTTTTTTAGGGACACATCTTTGGAAAGGGGGAAAGAGGTAGACCAAAAGGGAACTTCTGGAAAACCTGGCTCCCTTATTGAAGTGTGTAAGCTACATTGGAATAAACGAGCTGTTGGGGACAGAGTCATGGTTGCGAGGTCAACGCGACGCCATAGACCATGATGATGAAATGAAATTTGACTGAAGAGATGTATCTAAATTTGCTGGAGAAATAAATGGATGTTTTGATAAGCAAACTATTGGAAGATGGTTCATAACATCAATCACCTACATTTTCAGCAAGATGGTGCCCCTCCTCATTATGCAGCCACGGTTAGGAGATTTTTTGATAATCATTACCGAGGTAGGTTGTTATTTGATTTTAACACAACAGCTCATTTTAATGGGATGCAATGTTTAAAATTTACGAAAGTTCAGAGATGAAAGCTACTTTGTACTTTCAAATCGAACCTGGTACCCTTCGGTCCAGAGGCACAGGTTCTTACCCCTGGACCACGGAGGCTCGACACAAATGGTTAAATACTTAAAAAGCTCACCTGGTATAAAGGAATATTATTGGTACACTATTAAGATTTGCACTATTATCTGGTTTTAAAAGTCTGTAAAAGCAATAAATTTATAATATAGAATTTTCGGATACAAATTAAAACAGCATTTAAAAAATTAAAATATTTATTACAACAAATAATACATATATGTATAAAAAGCTGAACGACATCAACATAGCTTACTTCTCAGAACATGGTGCCCCCAAAGCATCCAGAAAGCCATCAACAACATCCTGAATCTCAATATCTCGTGCACAAACTTTAGCCATGCTGTCATTTACACACGTTTTGATGGTCTCCAACTTCTCACAGGTCTGCTCTTTGGTATAAATTTCATCAATGTTTTCTTTATAATCTTTGACAAAACAATCCTTCAGCTGGTCGAGATATTCTGGATTGTCCTTGTAGCTTTTAAAGCATTGCATCAAATCTCTGCTGAATCCAGTGGTCTGTAATTTCTGTTTGATCTCAGAGGCATAATCAATTACTGCCAGAGTTGAATCCACATAAAAATCACCCACATATTGTTCTTCTTCGGGTAGACAAGCCATTATGTCTTTGGCACTCGTTTCGAGACATCCCTTGACTTTCTCTTTTAATTCAGATATTGACAATCCTGAGCCACCACGAAGTCGTTTTACACACGTAAGTGATTCAGTGTATGAAGTTTCAAGGTTTGTATATGAATTTGGTGTTCCGTATTTCGTACACCTCTGCTCCATTTTTTCTAAAAACATATTTTTAAGTGCATCAGCATCAACTGAATCTGTTACAGACGACCTTTTAAAAATGCTTCTTTTCCTTAAACTCTCTTTACAAGCACGCTTTTTAACGAATTTAAACAAAGCATCCACTACATTGGCTGGGGTACTTTCTTCACATTTTTCCAATTCTTCTACAACACAAGCCTGAAGACGACCCAAATCATTGCACTTTTCTCTGTCGATTAAAAGATTTGGCAAAGCGTTTGTATCTGTCGGTATTTGAGCATCTTGAAGGTTGAAAGTGCTATTAACACAATTTTGGATACCTTCTGTGTGGTCTTTCAGACATTCCACACCACCTTCAGCAATAAACATAGCCATCCTGTCTCCATCTCTGTAACAAGCAAATTCTCCTAACTGCTCCAAGATATGTAGGGTCAAATTTAAGGCATCTTTTTCGGTATCTTCCAAGCAAGGTTTCACAACATCTGTAAAGCTTGTCACACAAGTTTTCACTTCTGGACGCTTCCTGCAGTATTTACCAAAGACTTCGTCCATAGAACCAGTTTCAGCGGCCACATCCAGTTCTATTTTAATTTGTGTTACATTGAACATGCCCGTTATACATGTTTGAAGCGCATCTTTAGCTTCCTTGACTTTGTCGTATGTTCCTTCACCACCTTTGGTATCACATCTTTCCTTGATTATCACAAGTTCATCTATGTTCGGTATAGGCAATTTATCAATGGCAATTTCTGCCAAAGCTATTCCTAAAATACACACTGTAACAAAAATCGTCCAATTCATTTTATTTAATTGGACAGAACTACTTTAAGTAAAATATTAGCAATGATTTCAAGCTATAAATACGAGGTTCATCTGCAAACTTTGACTTTTCTAATCTGGGGTCACTTGTTCACTATCAAAGTGGATTAATGTTATCTAAACATTGACCTCTTACAAAAGAGATCAGTATTCTTACCAGACTTTTAAATGAATGCGTGTCGGTGGTATATTTTCTATTTAAAGCAATCACTTTTAAGAAGGTATATTATGTAATTGACCCAATTAACGAAATTGGAAACAGAGTAGTTGACTTCCTTTGTTTTGCAGCATCAAAATTGAATAACTATCTCAACAGTATGAAGCAGAATTGTTTTCTAAGGCAGATTACCCTATGTAATGATGACGAATATGAAACAATTCACTGTTCCTAGAAAATGTTTGTTCAGTTAGTCATTGCTGCACTCTTCAATTTATAAAAAGTATTGACGCAGCAAGTGCGTTGCGGTAGCAAATTTTCATAAAAATGTTTTTATTTCCTGATGATTTTATTTCTGTGACTGTGTGAATGTGTGCGCGATATGCGGGCGCGCGTGTGCATTTTAAGATGAAAATGTACAAATAACTTAATTAAAATGAAATGAATCAAATTTGGTTAAGAGTATATAACCTTTATAGTAGAAACAATGTACAGTAGTGCACCAAAGCAACTGCTGTTTGAAAAACTACAACAATTTTCCGAAAATAAACTTAAAATGTTCTCGAAAAAACTGGCCAACGAACCTCTTTTAGCGAAATTTAAAAAAAATCGCTTATGAGGAGATCTGTGTTTATATATATATATATATATATATATATATATATATATATATATATATATATATATATATATATATATATATATATATATATATATATATATATATATATATATATATATCAGACCGATAACTCAAAAAATAATGGACCAATCTTGATCAAATTTGGTGAGTACCTTCCTTTTGCAAGTGGCTTGAATAAGTTCGTTAGCCAGGAGAATCGGACCAGGTTTTCCCGGAAAGTGTTGTGTTTTCCTTCTAAAAAAATTCATATCTCCGGAAATAACAAAGAGAGGGCAACCAAATTTGATACGCGTGTTTGTATTATAAAGAGTGAACTCTGTACCAAAATTTACGTCTCTAGCTTTAAAGACAAAAAAATTATGGGCAGTTAAAGAAACAAATTTTGGAGTTTTCCCCAAAACGTCAAACTCGCAATTTTAAACGTCAAAATTGGCAATGTTTAGGCAAAGAACGTGAAACAAATACCGATTGTGAAAACAAAATGTTGTAAGAAGAGTGTTCTGCAAACCCTCAAGTTTCAGATTCAACCGTCATTGCCCTTCATTTTACTAAATTATTTACAGAAAAGTCATTTCAAATAGACCCTTTCTCTGATGCTTTGGCTGCAGGTTTAGTGAAGTTTATGGTAACAGTCTATAGTTGTTTTTAAGCTAATTTTCGTATAACAAATTCGTTAATGTATTTTTGCATTTTTTATCGAAATATGATGCGTTTGTAAGAAAAAAATGTGGACGCAGTAAGTGCGTTTTGTTAGCGAATTTTCGGTAAATTTGCAGTTTAGCTCCCGAACGCTTTTCAAAAAAATGTTTTCAGAAACCTGCCTAGGGTCCCCCCTGGATCCACAAACCCCAAGAAAAATTTCTTGTTCACACCCCCCAAGGAAGTTACGGGACCAGGAGTGAGTAGGGGTGTATAATTTTTTTAGCCAATTTTCGTAAAAAAATTCGTTAATGCAATTTTGCATTTTTTATCGAAATATGATGCGTTTGTAAGAAAAAATCTGGACGCAGCAAGTGCGTTTCGGTAGCGAATTTTCGGTAGCGAATTTTCGGTAAATTTGCAGTTTAGTTCCCGAACGCTTTTCAAAAAACTGTTTAAGAAACCTGCCTAGGGTCCCCCCTGGATCCACAAACCCCAAGAAAAATTTCTTGTTCACACCCCCCAAGGAAGTGACGGGACCAGGAGTGAGTAGGGGTGTATAATTTTTTTTAAGCTAATTTTCGTAAACAAATTCGTTAATGCATTTTTGCATTTTTTATCGAAATATGATGCGTTTGTATGAAAAAATCTGGACGCAGTAAGTGCGTTTTGGTAGCGAATTTTCGGTAAATTTGCAGTTTAGCTCCCGAACGCTTTTCAAAAAAATGTTTTCAGAAACCTGCCTAGGGTCCCCTGGATCCACAAACCCCAAGAAAAATTTCTAGTTCACACCCGCCAAGGAAGTTACGGGACCAGGAGTGAGTAGGGGTGTATAATTTTTTTTAAGCTAATTTTCGTAAACAAATTCGTTAATGCATTTTTGCATTTTTTATCGAAATATGATGCGTTTGTAAGAAAAAATCTGGACGCAGTAAGTGCGTTTTGGTAGCGAATTTTCGGTAAATTTGCAGTTTAGTTCCCGAACGCTGTTTTCAGAAACCAGCCTAGGCCCCCCTGGATCCACAAACCCCAAGAAAAATTTCTTGTTCACACCCCCCAAGGAAGTTACAGGACCAGGAGTGAGTAGGGGTGCTGGGCGGAGTAGGTAGTAAAAAAGGGAATATGAGCAGAAAATTCGAATAAAACGGGTTTGAAAGCTGTCTTTTTCACATCTTGAAGCCATATGCCCCTTAAACCCTGCCTACCCCACACAGCACCCCTATCCCCCCAGGTGCCGTAACTTCCTTGGCGGGTAGGAACAAGACATTTTTCTTGTGGTTTATGCAGTGAGGATGGTTCTATGCAAGCGAGGGGGAAGGAAAATCCCCACGATAAAGCAGCCACCCTCTAACCACTGCCACAAGTCGAACCGGGTGGTGTCTGCTTCGTCGTAGGCATTACCCCCCCCCCCTCGTGTGCATATAACCACCTCGTTGCATAAACCACAAGAAAAACTTCTTGTTCATACCCCCCTAGGAAGTTACGTGACCTGCGGCAAATAGGGGTGCTGTGCTGGGTAGGCAGGCTTTAATGGGGATATGGCTTCAAATAGACAGCTTTTAAGCAGTTTTGGTATATTTTCAAACCATAAGTAATTTTGATAAAATATAGTAGATTGATTCTACTACATAGGCTATACCGATAATCAGATTGATGTCTGCTCGCATTTGCTACTAAAAACATTTTAATGGAAATTCACTTCCATAACACATTTTCTGCATCCAGACTTTTGAAAAATGTTTATATATTTTCAAACATTAAATTTATTTCGATGAAATATGGTACATTGTTTCTACTATATAGGCAAAAATTTTTTTTCACGAAAATTTGAAAACTTTTTTTTTTACAATAATAACTTATTAAACATTTATTATTAGTTAACAACATTTCACATTTTTTTTCCAAAAAATGATTTACACCGAAACACTAAAAAATAGTGCTGCAAATTGAATCATAACTTCCACATGGCTGTGATAATCTACTCTCCTCAGAAAGACATCCTCATGAAATGAGTTTAGAGTCTATGACTTGACCACAAAGAAAAAAAAATCGGGACGCAGCAAGTGCGTTATGGTAGCGAATTTTCATTAAATGCTTCAAATTTGTATAACTCAATTTTCTATAAACCTAGAAAGTTGAGTTTTGGTGGAGTAAGGTATTTACGAAGGCAACATACCAACCAAATTTCATCAAAATAACTTGCTTATATTTTTGAGATACAAATTTTTTTTCGGAAAAAATTATTTTTTAATTTTTGTAGTCTCACCATCGATAACTCTCTATTAGCGAATTTTTTTGTAGGTTTTAATTTTTTTTAATAAAAATTCGCTAATAAGAACAAAACAGAAATGTCACTACCTAAAAAAAAGGGGCAACAGTACACAGTATTACCAAGGGGTCACCCATCATGGCACTGACCATGCCTGAGGTTGCTTAACTTCGGTGATCACACGAGAATCGGTTTTTTCAACGTGGTATAGCTGTTCGCTTGAAATGATTATTTATCCAAGGTGTATGTGTGTGTTTTTGTTTCTTTAACGTCGGCCTAATTCCACGACTATGGCCAATCACCGACGCCAGCGAGCAGTTTCACCTCACTATCCTGGAAATTTTGCTGAACCCCCGCCTTTCTGTAAGGAGGGTGGAGATTTTTAACGTGCCCAACATCGTATAGACACGGGACCGACGGCTTTACGCCCCCTCCGAAGGGCGGAACGTGCAGACATTCAACTTGCTCAAATGCAATGCCAGAACCTCGGTTGAGGTTAATATTACAGTTTGTACTGAAAAAGTGAAAGGAGTACCCTGGGATCGAACCCAGTACCCTTCGGTTCAGAGGGACATGTTCTTACCCCTGAACCACCGAGGTTCTATTTATCCAAGGTCTATATATTCATTATTAATTTTTAAGTTTCGATTCCAAATAAAGAATTAAATTACTTTCAAATTTTGCAATATTTACACAATTTTTAACAGTCCTGATTGCATACGTACTGTTCCTATATGAAATAATTTAACATAACTTATTTTAAAGGTTAGGGTCTTGGACAACTCACTTGCTTCGCAATATGATCATCCAAAGTTTATATATTCATTATTAATTTTTAAGTTTCAATTTTAAATAAATAATTAAATTATTTTCAAATTCTGCAATATTTACACAATCTTTAACAGTCCTGATTGCATACGTACCGTTTCTGTGTGAAAGAAGTTAACATAACTTATTTTAAAGGTTAGGGTCTTGGACATTTACTTCGCAATATAATCAAACAACTTTGTTGTTTTCGGGAATGATTATTTACTTCACAAGCTTTTCATATAAATTAAAATTATTAATCGAAAAACAACCTATTCTCTCAATAACTCATAATAACAATAAATTGATATTAAATATGACGCTACATAAACCGCGCCATCTTGCTATAAGAATGCAAATAACACCAAACAAACAAATAGCAATTTAATTTCTGACCATGTGACCAAAAATCGTGTCGTTGGTCATTTCAGAATGCCAAATCTATAGATAAATCTCCCTAGACTAAATTGACAAAAAATGTTATAATTGTAAAAGTTTTATTCAACTTATAAGGTTTTTACTTAGTTATTGTTTGGACCACAATTAAAAACCAGGCTTAAACTCTTTAGCTGCAGATTTTACCATATAGCTTTTTTGAATAACAAAGCAATTCTAGAAATAAATATTATCGTTAATTTTCCTAACGAGGGAGAGAGTTCCCAAGTTTGTGTAATAAAATTTTGAAACCGACAACTATGGCTGATTCAATTTATTAGGCAGATTTTCTAGTTAGGCAACATTTAAAGGAAACAAACTAAGACATCCGTTATGTCAACCTCTCCCACGCACATTACACAACACCTTAATAAACTTTTAGGAGCGTGTCGTAGCTTTTAAATTTCTTTAATTCAGGATAACTTAAATTTGTGTTGAGAGAAACGCGTCAAAATTAATATATGAAAAAGATCTTTGAATGCTCTATATATGTGAAAAATTCCACTCCACTCACTTTAATAATTTAAAAAGTATAGCGTTTTCTAAAAGTTTTCCCTAATTTTCCACTGGAAAAACTTGATATAAAGGCTGATTAAAGAACTCGATCTCGGTTTTCCCCCAAACAAGGTTTTGGCAAAGTTTAATTGAAATCAGTTTAGTATTTTTTGAGTTCTCTCTCCGATACATACATACATACCAGCGCCTCCGTGGCCGTGCGGGAAAGTCGATTCAGACTTTCCAATACGGACTCGGGGGATGGCGGTTCGAGCCTCACCGGCGCCGGATGATTTTTCAAAATCACTGTCGTCGTTGAGATCGAGCTCAAGGTGGAGGGTAGGTTAGTTTAGATGAGCAAAAAGGGTCAGCAATGGCCTAATTGCCAGTAAGCATCTTACATACCAGCATTGACCTAATTCTGGTCGCGCAGACTGCCCGGAGGGTCGCCTGACTATTTGAGCAAATGTATACACATTTCTCACGACTCATCCCCACATATTGTTGATTAGCTACAGACAGAATAGCGTCACCTCCGTTTCGAAAGCCGTGATATATGCGCCCAGAGCATAACTCTCGCGCACCCGCAGACCATCGATGTATATTCCCGCCCCGGAGGATTGCTGCTCCTCCAACCGTGATCCGTCGGTAAAACAGACCAGGCTTGCGGGCAGGAATGCAACCTCCCTCCTCTGATCCCTACTGGGGATTCTAAGGGTGTATGTCTTAGTCAGCCTAATATTGTCCTATGCATTCCGTAACTTGATGGTGGAGATTGGGATTGTCTTTTCCACCTCCTTGGCAACTCTTTCATGTCCTGTTATTGCCCCCTCTCCGCACCAGTTTCCAGAGTATCGCATTCTGAGATGCGACGCCATAGCCTACCTTCTGATGCAGATGCGAAGCAGTGGCAGTACCAGCAAGACCTCTAGCGCGGCCGAGGGTGTCGTCCTCATAGCGCCTGTGATGCCCAAACTTGCCAGCCTTTGAAGTTTGGCCAGCTTCCGGGTAGCAGTTTGGTTCACACCGCACCACCAGACCGCTGCCCCATACAGGACTCTAGGCCTGACGATCGCAGTGTAAATCCAGTGAAGGATCCGAGGATTGAGTCCCCAGGTCCGCCCTATCACGCAGCGCAGCTGCCAGAGGGTCGCTACTCCCTCACAATCGTTCTATTTGCGACCCCCATGATAGTTTGGAGTCCAGGACCACCCCCAGCTATTTCGACCTCCCGCGCTAAAGCTAAAGGTTTTCCAAACATCACAGGCGCCCTGAACCCATCCAGATTCCTCTTCTCGGTGAGCAGGACCATCTCCGTCTTCGCCGGGTTTACGGAGAGTCCCTGCTCACCACACCACCTTTCAATTATGCTACAGGCTGTTTGCATGCATGCACAGACGACGCTCAGGAATTTGCCGGTAACTAAGACCAGCCCCTCATTAGCATACGCATGGGCGTAGAAACCATTCTCGGAGAGCCGTCCATGAGGCCGTTCATGACCAGACACCATAGAACCATAGATGAGGCGAGCGGCAGCTGCCCTGAGGAGATTTTCCGGTCACTCCAACATCCAGCCTCTGGCCTCACAATGTCAGCGAAACTCCCCTTTCCTCCAGCATGCTCGCCACCCAACTTATAAGGGATCTAGGCGATCCCCTGTCCTGTAGAGCGGCACAGAGCGTCTCCGTTCTTGCTCTATCGAATGCCCCCTTCACATCGCAAAACACAGCTAATGTGCTCTCTCTGTAGTATAGGGACCCCTCCACCTTTCGCGTAACGGCGTGGAGCGACGTTTCCGTCGATTTCTCCCACCGGTATGCGTTCTGGGTTTTATGTAAGGGGTGATCCCTGAGGACCCCCCCCCCCTACCCCACCCCTGCACAAAGCTATCTATAATCCTTTCCAGTGCCTTTGGCAGAAAGGATTTAAGGCTAATTAGCCTATACGCCTTGGCCTACGTGTATTCATGAAAGAAAACATTTATTTCAGAGGCACTCTGATTTACATTCGTATTCCACACGACACCGCAGCCACATAAACCCTAATAAATTTAATAAAATGGCGTACAAAAAGTTTTCCTTATACTCTGGTGCAGTTTTCTATAATAGACTTCCTGAGACTATAAAAAATTACAAGCATAAAACATTTAAGAGTTCCTTCAAAGTACTATTAATGATGAATCGTGCATTTTCAGGGTACCCCGTAGAAATAAAAAATCAAATTCCCTGACATTTCCACGTCACTCGAGTGAAGTTTTCATAATACTCGAAATGAACGACATACATTTCTTTAACAAAATAAATAAAAGTTCTGAACAAAAAATTTTTTTAAGACACATCAAAAACACAATTATGCCTAATTCTGTCAAACTAATACAGAAAAGTGATAACCTTCTACCTCCTAAATACGAGTTTATTACACATTTTTGCAGTAACTACTTAACAAAGTTTCACTTATTTTTATCTAAATGAGTCACAAGAACCATATTGTAACTACTGTTCAAGCATTGGAATAAATTATCTGCGAAAAGAATTTTAATCAGAACAGTTAATTAAGCGTGCCTTCTTCCTCAATCAAATAACGTTTTTTAAAAAACAACAATAATTCAGATGTCAAATGTTTACTATAAAAAAAGGTCAAGAGAGATTACCACATGGAGAAGATAGTATTATTTATACATATTTGCTCAAGGTGGTAATTTTAGATTTTAAAACTTCAGTTTTATATTTTGCATTGTCTTTAATGCGTTTTTTCCTCATTTCTAGTTTTGATATTTCTCTACGCGCCTTATGTTTAATTTTTTCTGCTTCGCCCCATCTCAAGCATTGTCTTCTGATTTTCATCAAGAATTCTCATATATTTATGATATGAATTTTTGACATAGTGCATCTGCTTATCGTTAATTTCTATATTTCCCACTCCTGCTTATTTCTTTCAACCATCATACACAATGCCTTGCGATATTAAAGTTTTCTCTTGTCGATTAGGATATAAATACCCATTATATAAATGCCCTATATTTTCACTCCAATTTTAACCATATGGTCACAAAGATTAAAATCAAATAAACACATTCACAGCGCAGCTCTACGCCGCCAATAACTTTAATGCATTTTGCATTTTATGCATTCAAGGAAGTACATTCGACATGAGATGAACGAATTAGACATGTTTAAAATGAAGAAGATGCTATATTTATATAGGCGCATGTGACATGCGCTGCGTTCATTGGAGGTTTCAATTAACATACCATACCACAGCCGTAGTAGAAAAATAGTTACGTGAAACAAAATTCATATAATATATATGAAATCAAAATAACAATGGATCTGCTAGTGACGAAATTTTAAAAATATATAATTTCCAGGTCTACTAAATAATTTCCATGACATTTGAGCAAAATCAAAAAATTCCCTGGAATTTCCCTGACATTTTGAGGGGTATTTCAGGTTCCCTGATTTGTCCCGGTTTTCCAGGTCGCTGGGTATCCTGATTTTACACTGTAGATGAGTTTGTTTCATGCCCGGTGAGACTGAAAGATGGGAGATAGGTACCGTAATCTTGTAGGTACTATAATATTATATTTGCACATATTTTGTTGGTCCTTGATCAGAAGATGATCAGTTTATTGCACGGAGGGTTTTCAGAATTTTTTTCAGAAACTTTTTTTTTAATTTCAACAACACACCACGAGGGCTTACAGCCTAAATACTATCGTACCGTGGGTGTTGACAAGGAGGAAAGAGGCAGCTTGTTAATTCTGGACTTGAAGGTTTGGAGGTTCCGAGGAGAAGGAAAAAGATGTGCCGGCAAGGAATTCCACAACTTGGAAGTCCTCGGGACAAAAGAGCGGGCATAACAAGATGTTCTATGTCTGGTGACCTGGACAGTAAAAGGGTGCATTCGCTCTGTTCCCCTGGTAGATCTGTTGGGGGCAGCAGGTGGGGGAACTATGGAGGACTCATTACTTTGAATAACTTGGTTGTTCATTGTGATGGGTCTAGTGCTGGTGTATCTCTTGTGAGAAAGAAAGCAAGACTTAGTTTTGGTGGGGTTGAATTGTAAAAGATTTCTACTTCCCCAGTCTAATATTTTTTGGAGATCCACGGAGACAGAACCCTCCATGAGTCTGCGATCCTCATCTAATTAGGCTAAAGAGACAGGCTTAGAATATTGTATATTTGAATGGAGGGTGCTGTCGTCCGCGTAGCTGTGAACTGGGTTGGATGTGCTCGAGAGGAGGTCATTGATGTGGAGAAGAAACAAAGTAGGGGCTAAAGCTGAACCTTGAGAAACTCCTGCATTCATTGGATACAGTTTAGAGAAATGGCCATCCACAACATAGGTAGGTAGGCCATAGGCCGGAAGTTTTTTAAGCAGCGCTGCGTGCCAGACCTGGTCGAATGCTTTGGATATGTCTAGAGCAACAATCTGGGATTCACCGTGTTGTTCCATAGACTTGTTGCAAGAATGGGTGACGAAGGAAAGGAGGTCGGCAGTTGATCTACGCTGACGGAATCCATACTGCCTGTCGTGGATTAGTTTGTTTTTCAAGAAATTTTAGTAACTCGGTGTTTATATATTTTTCCATCACTTTGTAGACGACTGAAAGGAGAGAGATAGGCCTGTAGTCGCTAGGAAGCGCTTTGGATCCTTTCTTGGGGACGGGTTGTACTCGGGCAGTTTTCCAGTTACTGGGGAATATGCCTCTATTGTAAGATGTCTGAAACAGACGAGTTAGGACAGGAGCAAGTGCTGGTGTGCATTTTTAGAAAACAATTGCTGGGATCTCGTCAAGGCCAGAGGCTTTCCCGGTATTAAGAGAAGAGAGCATCTTTCGTACCTTTTTAGTTTTGAAAATGATATCCGTCATTTTATGCGTGACATTGGGGACTGTTGGTGCTTAGGACCCTCTTTGGATGCACAAGCCACAAGACAAATTTGTTGCAAACAACACCCAAGAAAGTTAGGGACCAAGAATGAATAGGGGTGCTGGGCGGAGAGGAAATATGAGTGAAAAATGCTAAAAAAAAAACAACCTTAGTCGGACTTTGAAAAAATGCGTCTTTCGCATTTTGCAGCAATACCGCCTTTAAACCCTGCCTACGCCGCACAACACCCATATTCGCCCCAGGTCCCGTAACTTTATTGGGGGTTGCTTCCAAGAAATTTTTCGTGTGCTTTATCTTTGAAGGTGGTTGTATGCATGCACAAGGGGAAGGAGAACCTCCCAGTGTTTTTGGGTGAGGGGGCAAAAACCTGCTTCATCTTGGGAGCCATGCACCCCCTTCTGCATGCATACAATCACTCTCAATCAATGAATCAGAGGATTTTCTTTTGTGTTCAGCTTTATAGTGTATTTTTTTTGTTGAGTATATTTCCTGGTTATCAATTGCTTTGTTTCAGTTTGGCTCCAAATTACTGGATAAATATTTATGATAGTGTCCGATAAAAAGTCAAAATTTCAAAAACAATAATATTTAGAAAAAAACTAACTACGCCACTAGATACTACGTAAAAAGTTGCAAAAGGATTCGTTTTTACCTTCTTGACAAGTTGTGAGACAACTGAAATACAAGGAGTACCTGAAAATTCAAAGTAAGAGGGCTATGACAATTGCGGCATCTTTCGTTTCACAAAAAAGTAGATCAGGTTCGCGAAAACCGCAAGGTTCTATCTTTACTAATAACTGAGACACCCAGCAATCACAACCAAAATGAGACGCTCATGTACAGAGTATTCTAAAATTTGATCAGTACTCTGTGTGGTATAACAAATGTATAAAAAGTAAAATATGTGTTTAAAAATTATAAGAAAAAAAAAAACAGATTGATCATACAAAATAGTTTTAACTGATGTTGACCACTTCATATTACAATCACAGCATAGAAAACAATCAGCATGAAACCACTCTGTTGCGCATACAGTCGTGTAAGCGGCCATTTTTCTTTAGAACATCTGAGCTGTTAACCCTTCTTGACTAAGGTTGTGTTCAGGGGCGTAGCAGTAGTACAGTACTATCGCGATAATCCAGACGTACGGTACCTCAGATTCTTGGTCATCTGGATCTATAGTCAGTGTCCATTTATTTTTATTTATTTATTTATTCATACACCATCCAACAGCTTAAAAGCCAAATTAAGGATGGGCTGATACACAAAACATAATAACAAACAATAATCAAACAAACTACACAAAACAGATATTCACAAATTACATCGCTTTGAAAAACATTTTTATCTCTGATATATTACATGAGAAGATATGTAGGCGGTCTTGCAGTACAGGGTAATCATTGCACATCTGATAAATTGGAGATGATCACAGCAATCGCGTTTCCAATTCCAAGGTGCCTAACTGTCCTAGGGCGATCAAGTGAAAGCCTTATGTTGTATTTGAATGTAATTGAGTGCTTATTTCGAGTAAAGGATATAACACAACACTTAGAAACATTCATAGAAAGACCAACCTGACAACACCATTCATTAAGGATCTGAAGACAGTTCTGGAGCTGCAAACAGTCATCAACACTCGAAATATTTGCAAAAATGTTAATATCATCTGCATACATTAAAAAAGGAACATGTAAAACATGTTTAACTGGGCCAATAAATATACTAAACAGTAGTGGACCAAGTATGGACCCTGCGGCACTCCCGAAGTTATGTGATAGGTGTTAGATTTATAGCCCCCGACCTCAACAAATTGCCTCCTTCCATCCAGGTAAGATGTAAATAGGCCAAGCAAGCCCTCAGAGAATCCGATAGCCCTCATCCTGTCAATTATAACAGAATGATTTAGATAATCGAAGGTCTTAGATAGATCAATATACACAATATCAACCTGTGAAGAGCGGCCAATAGCGAATGCAATGAACTGTGTGGCATCAACTAATTTTATCACAGTCGATCTCCCTAGAATGAAATCATGCTGAGAAATAGAGTCTGTTTTTGATGTGAAACAATATTCTCTGAAAACGGCAGGCCTCGAAAATCTTAGGCACATAGTATGGCTATTGGTCGATAGTTTGATGGATCACCATTACGAACCCCCCCCCCCTGTCTGAAGACAGGGAAGACTCGTGACAGCTTCTAAATCGCCAGGAAAGTTCCAGATCTAAGAATCAATTTACAAATTTTCTTAAGTGGAGTCAAGAAAGCATATAAGCAGTCGCGCACCAAGAAGCCAGGAACTAGATCAGATCCACAGGACATGTTAGCCTTAATTCTCTTAGTAGCTGTAATGATTTCATCATCTGTAAAGTCATCAAAAAAAATACTGTGATGTCACTTGAAGCCAGGCTGGCGGCTGTAGGTGAAAAGATGGTGGTGGAACCAGAACATCTTGCGAAATAAGACGCAAAACTATCAATTGTCTGTTGCTGGTTAGATGAATTCCCTATAGAAAAGTTTTGACTGCGCCGAGAAGAGCAGTTCCAGAATTTTTTAGGATTAGACCTAACCTCTCTTTCAACCCTCTAGAAATAGTTTACTTGAGAAAGATAAATGTCTCACTTAAGTTTTTGTCTCAGCTCACTAAATTTATTTAGAAACTCCACATTCCCAGACTTCTTAAAGTTACACAACAATAAATATTTATATTTGATACTAACCATAATTTCTGTAGAAAACCACGGGAGATGCCGATTACATGAACCTGGAACAGTTATGGGAACATACAGATCAAACAAATCGTTAATTCTAGACTAGAAAAGGTCAAGCACTATGTATGTTTTAGTCCGGGTCCGTAAGTGATTTGGTAATTCAGATTCTTATATGTACATAATATGGCTTGACATATGAAATTCGCCAATCTGCATATTTCCCATTATGTAGAAGCCAATCTGACATGCTTTACCACAGCAGTCAGCAAAAAACACAGCAGCCTCTTAGTCCCTTCTTGTTACTCAAGTTGAAAGGAAGTTTTTATGGTGTTTCCCTGCAATGACTCCCATTAAAAGAAAGCACAAAACATTAACAATTGAAGAAAAATTGCCATTATTGGAGAATTAAAAATAGAACAGCAGGCACCGTATTAGCACAAAAATATAGCGTATGCATCTCAGCAATTTCAGACATAAAAAGAAGAAAAATTAAAAGTGTAGGTATGTGCACTCTCTATTAATTATGTTGCGTACTAATACTTTTTTTTCAGTCAAATTTACTTCAAAATGGATTATGAAACCAAAAAATCGACAAACCCTCGGAAATCCTGAATACCCTTAAATGGAAGATATGCTTTTTCATCAGCATTACAACAATCATAACTTCACAGCAGGTCGGGAATGGATAGTTAATTTCAAGAGACATGGTATAAGAAAACTCAAAATTTATGAAGACAAACTATCAAGCAAGACAGAAGTCGTTGATCCATTTGTTAAGAAATTAAGAGATAAAACAGAAGGGTTTAGTGCCATCACAAATCTACAGCACAGATGAGTCTGTTCTTTAATGAAATTTTCTTCCAGATAGAACTCTGCTACATTTAAGAGATAACTGCACCTGGTAGAAAAACTAGTAAAGAGAGGGTGACATTTTAAGCTTATAGTAACACAGATGCCTCTCCAATTTGAAACTTTTGGTAATTCGCAAGTCACAAAGCCCATGAGCGTGTAAAAATCTGCAGCTTCCAGTACAATACCAAGCAACTAAAAACGCATGGATGGCATCTCCTATTTTCATTAAGTAGTTTCACAATTTATTTGTGGTAAAGCTAAAACCTCTTAAAAAATAACAAATTGCTAAAAGACGCTCTTTTTAGATAAATAAACAAATTGATTAACACTATATATATATATATATATATATATATATATATATATATATATATATATATATATATATATATATATATATATATATATATATATATATATATATATATATATATATATATATATATATATATATATATATATATATATATATATATATATATATATATATACATATATATATATATACATATATATATATATATATATATATATATATATATATATATATATATATATATATATACATATATATATATATACATATATATATATATATATATATATATATATATATATATATATATATATATATATATATATATATACATACATACATATATATATATATATATATATATATATATATATATATATATATATATATATATATATATATATATATATATATATATATATATATATATATATATATATATTAACAACACACCACAAGGCGTACAGCCTAAATACTATCGTACCGTGGGTGTCAACAAGGAGTAAAGAGGCAACTTGTTAATTCTGGACTTGAAGGTTTGGAGGTTCGGGGGAGAAGGAAAAACATGTGCCGGCAAGAAATTCCACAACTTGGAAGTCCTCGGGACAAAAGAGCGGGCATAACAAAATGTTCTATGTCTGGTGACCTGGACAGTAAAAGGGTGCATTCGCTCTGTTCCCCTGATAGATCTGTTCGGAGCAGCGGGTGGAGGAACTATGGAAGAAAGCTCCTCTAAGCAGTTCCCGTGCAGATATCTATAAGTGAGAGAGAGAGGTCACCAACGGCACGTCGGTGAGCAAGGGATGGCAGCCTTCTGAATAGAGTCCAGGATAGCGAGTGTAGAAGCAGCAGCAGCACCCCAGATGTGGGAGCAGTATTGAATAACTTTGTTGTTCATTGTGACGGTTCTAGGGCTGGTGTATCTCTTATGAGAAAGAATGCAAGACTGAGATTTGCTGGGGTTGAATTGTACAAGATTTCTACTTCCCCAGTCTAATATTTTTTGGAGATCCACGGAGACAGAACCCTCCCTGAGTCTGCAATCCTCATCTAATTGGGCTAAAGAGACAGGATTAGAATATTGTATATTTGAGTGGAGGGTGCTGTCGTCCGCGTAACTGTGAACTGAGTTAGATATGCTAGAGAGGCGGTCATTGATGAGGAGAAGAAACAAAGTAGGGGCTAAAGCTGAACCTTGAGGAACTCCTGCATTAATTGGATACAGTTTAGAGGAATGACTATCCACGACAACAGAAATGCTTTAGTTAGAGAGGAAATTTGCTGTCCAGGTACAGAGTTTTGGTGGTAGGCCATAGTCCAGAAGTTTATTAAGCAGCGCTGCGTGCCAGACCTGGTCGAATGCTTTGGATATGCCTAGAGCGACAATCTGACTGTGTAGTTCCATACACTTCTTCCAAGAATGGGTGACAAAAGAAAGGAGGTCGGCAGTTGATCTGCGCTGACGGAATCCATACGGCCTGTCGTGGATTAGACTGTGTTTTTCAAGAAATTTTAGTAATTCGGTGTTTATAAACTTTTCCACCACTTTAGAGACGACTGAAAGGAGAGAAATAGACCTGTAGTTGCTAGGAAGCGCTTTGGATCCTTTCTTGGGGACAGGTTGTACTCGAGCAGTTTTCTGGTTACTAGCGAATATGCCTCTGTTGTAAGATGTCTAAAACAGACGAGTCAGGACAGGAGCAAGTTCTGGTGCGCATTTTTTGAGAACAATTGCTGAGATCTCGTCAAAGCCAGAGGCTTTCCTGGTATTAAGAGATGAGAGCATCTTTTGTACCTTTTTACTTTTGAAAATGATATCTGTCATTTTATGCGTGACATTGGGGACTTTTGGTGGTTGAACATTTGGAGGTGAGTTGAGAGTAGAATTGCCGGTGAACAAGGAGACAAAAAGTTCAGCCTTGCCCAGGGCGGTAGAAACAATTTCATCCCTTGAAACAAGAGGTGAGAACGTGCTCTTGCAGAAATTATTCCCAATAGATTTAGCAAGAGTCCATTAGGGTTAGCTGCCGTTGCAGCTTGAGAATACTTTGTTTTTGATGTGGTCATTAAACGAGTTTTTGCCTCAGAAAAAATGCGGACATAGTGGTTTCTTGCGTCTTTAAATGCTTGATGGTTTTCTTGACTGGGATTGTGTAGAAGTGTTTTGTGAGCTTTGACCTTTTCAAGTCTGGCCTTGTCACAAGATTTAGAGAACCAGGGCTTTTAAGTGGCTGAAGAGGTTTTCTGTGTACGTGGAATAAATAATTCCGTACCAGCTTGGATAATTTCGGTGACGTTTTGTGAGATACCAGAGTGGTCAGGATGAGAGTAGCAGACAGACGCCCATGGATATGAGGAAAAGTAATCTCGCATTTCGTCCCAGTTCACGGAGTTGTAGTCCCAAGCGTGGGTGTGATGTCTGTGTGACCTCGGGTTGCATTGTGCAGGAAGCGGTGACCATGCCATGGTCTGAGCGACCGAGTGACTGATATTTTATAGCATTCAGGATTTGTAGTAAGGAGATCCAAGGGATTTGAGCTGTGTGTTGGGATGCGAGGAAAGTAAGTAGGTTGCTGAACCATATTGGCTAAAGAGTTGCTGACTGCAAAGGCGTCCGCTGCTCTCCCTTGTGGATCGGTTTTTGAAGATCCTAGCCATACCTTATTATGGACATTGAAGTCACCAAGAATAGTGACCTCGGAGGAAAGATATTCAGAAATCAGATGGTCAGTTTTTTCAGAAAGGTAGTCAAAGAGCTGGACAAAGTTGTTGTCAGAAGGTGACCGGTAAATGCAACAGATGAATTTGGTTACAGCCCTGAGAGAGAGTTTTATCCATAATATGTCTTTTCTTCCAGCTTCTAAAATGGGCAGGGTAGATTGTTACGGATGTACACGCACATGCCTCCATGCAATCTAAAGGAAGTAAGGAGCTCATATCCCGGGAAATTAAGGTGATTAGTGGCTGTTTTGGCACTGATTTGGGTTTCGGTGAGGAAGAGGAGTTGGGGCCTATTAGCCTGGAGGAAATGGTGGACGGAGTTCAGGTTAGAATTTAGGCCACATATATTCGAGAAGGATATGTTGAATTTTGATGTTGGCGTCCCCTGTACACCCCTCTCCCGGAGATCCGAATGGAGGGGTATTTTACCTCCGGAATGTTTTGCACAAGGAGGAGCCATCATCATTTTTGCTTATAAGGGAAACCGACTCATACACCAGAACCGGAAACGTCCGTTGGGACTTCACCGGCCCCTTGATCCATGGGGTGGTACCTCCTCGGGTGCGGAAAATTCCACTACCACCTGCGAAGAGAGGAAGCGAGACTTTAGTAGACCATCAGCTCTGGGCGTTATTCCCATTGCCGACAGTCACGCCAGGGGTGGCACGAGGAGCCAGCCTCTAGGAGTCCGGTACCTAAATCATGTGTCGATAAATCAAGAGAACGACCAGCGCACGACCAGGCTAAGGGACCACACCCCTTAGAATACTTATACGATGTTTTCTAGTTAATTTTAGTCAAAATATCTTACTTTAAAGTAACTAAGTTGCATATTTACAAGGCAACTTTTTTACACTCGATAATCTGGTTCTGCTACAGTCCGGATCGGCTCAGTTTCAATTGATCTGGATTATCGTGACGGTACTGTTGTAGTAGTATTGTGTGTGATTTGTGAAGTAGTGAAATCGTTGTGCCAGCACACACACTTGTGGCATGTGCTTTTTGTGTCTGTTGTGTATGTTTTGTAATTTTTCCTTATTTATTATAATTATACTGTATGATATTCTAGACAATTTACTACTGAGCTTTCATCCGAAAACTACTCATACTCATATAGCATATAGGTGACATTATTTTAAGTCCGGATCTGACTTCTATCATGGTAGAGAAAACTACCCCAAAATGAGGCTTTTAGGTCAAAGTTCGCTGCTTGCCAACATCAAAAAAGCTACAGAGTTTCGCTGCTGGTTGTTTTCCATGCTGTGCTACAATTTTATGTTACAAAATAATAAATATAATGATATAGATATATACCTCTTGTACTTCTGGTGCCTAAAATTTGCAGCAAGATTGAAATCAGAAAAAAGTACAGTGTGGAATAACATATTTAATCATGTGTGCATTAATAAGGGTATAAATTATTCTTAAGCATTGTAAAGAGAATAAAAATACAGACAGACAATGCTCTATAAAACATTTCAGAAGCAAAAAATAGGAATATATATATATATATATATATATATATATATATATATATATATATATATATATATATATACACATATTTACTGGTAAGTGTACATACTTCAGCTGCATATGTAGGTCACATGGGCGATTCCATAGTACCTATTGTTAGTGGGTCAATAATCCTTAATTACCAAGATACTGGGTAAGTACACTTGGAGAACCGAAATCACCACAACACATTTTAAAAGACCTGTCGATCGTTTCACTAACCAAGTTAGCGTCATCAGAGGATGAAACATTCATAAACCGGGAAATTCAATTAGGCCTATTGTTTCGGCTATAGATTCCCCGACTTATAATTTAGCTAAATGGCTGACAGATGAGTTTAAAGGCTTGCCTGTAAAACAGAAAAGTTTTTCAGTAACAAATTCTCTTGAATTTATTAATAAGGTCAAAGAGGTTAAATCGACCGAAGGCGAGGTTTTAATTTCGTTTGATGTAACCTCATTGTTTCCTAGCCTTCCCACTGAGCAAACTTTAACATATTTAGAGCAGTTGCTAAAAATGAATAACATAAATGAAAATGTCTGCAAAATATTTTTCAATTCAACAATGAATTTTTTCAACAAACACAAGGCAATGGGCAATCCGCTATCGCCATTTATTGCAGACCTTTTCATGAGCAGATCTTGAAAGTGAAACTGGTTATTTTCCTAGAGTGTGGTGTCGTTACGTGGATGATATTTTTGCGGTGTTTAACACAAACATTTGCAGAATAGAAGATTTTATTGCCAAATTAAACAATAAATTTGATTCTATAAAATTTACCCACGAATTAGAAATTAATAATAAACTACCCTTTCTAGATGTACTAGTTATCAAGAATAAAGACACTTTAGAATTCGATGTCTATAGAAAAGAAACCACTACCTTAAGCTACATCCCGAGCGACTCACATCATACGTACGCACAAAAAATGACCAGTCTGAATTTTTTAGTAAATCAGTTAATTAATTTTCCTTTAAACAAAAGTAGATATACCAAAGAATTAAATTATATTAAGAACGTGGCCGAATATAACGGATACACTGCTTGCCTAGTGGAAAAATTAATCAACAAACAGAAAACAAAGAAAATGTTGACGGAATCAACGACGTTCAGAAGAGAAAAATCGGAAAAAAACTTTGCTTATCATTTGAAACTAGAATCACGAGGGGTCTAGACAGCATTTTTTAAAAAGTCGACTTACAGCTCACATTTTCAACAAATACCTTAAAAAACTTGCTAGGCAATCCAAAAGACAAGGATAGCGCGGACAAAATGTCGGGAATTTATGAAATAAGTTGTAAAGATTGTAATCTTAAATACGTCGGACAAACAAAAAGATCGATTGGAATTAGATTCAAAGAACACATATCCCAATTACGTTACGGTACTGTAGATAAGTCTGCCGCCGCCTGACATATTTGGGATAATAATCATCACGTTGATAAAGATAATCTAAAATTAATAAAAAATGTTAGAAAACCAGGACACCTAAATGGGTTCGAGAGCGTATATATTGCGAAATATAGTTACAACAAAAAATGTATGAACACTTCACCAGCGCCAATTACAAGTCACTTGATCGATTGCTTTGCTAAATAAAATTCCCACGTTTTACTGATAACATAAGTATACAGTTATTGCCGCCAAAGGAACCACTGTTAATTTAGCTGTCGTTGAACTTTCTCAAAATTATTACAGATGGACACTTTTTAGATAAAGCAGTAGGGATAGCGCAAATACCTTGTCCGGCGATAAAAATACAATACACTTTGGAATTTGCCTACGACTAGTGTTTCATCTCGGTTCGATCTCTTTACCTGAGATCCGGTATATAAGTTGATGTTAGTTTTTTAAGTATTTAGAATGTTTCATCCTCTGATGATGCTAACTTGGTTAGTGAAACGATCGTCAGGTCTTTTAAAATGTGTTGTGGTGATTTGGGTTCTCCAAGTGTACTTATCAGTGCTCATCACAGGTTCCAATCTTCACTTAGTGCAAGATACTGGGTGTTTTACTGATTTTGCCTATTTTTGTCTTCGACCATAATTTCAGAACTACAGAAGCAAAATTTGGTGTGTATATTTTGCACAATCAGCTGTATCGATTCCGCAAATTAGCAGAATCAAAATAAGGCCAGGTCAGAAAAATGTGGCCGAATTGGTAAATTTGAAAAAAGAACAGCCTCTATCAAAAATTTTAAAAATATGTTTTAAGATTTTGAAAGAGCATAAAAAAATAAGGCAAATAAAGTACATTTTAAAATTTCGTGTCAGTTTTCTGTTCACTTTTTTTGACAAAAGGAGATTCTACAAAACTAAGAACCATATCTCATATAAAATACCGTTTTCTTTTTATAAATGAGTTCATAAAAACACTAATATTCAATAAAAAACAATTCCTACATGTAAGTCCTGAAAAGTATTCAACCATTCAATTAAAACCCACAGAGTTACACATTACTTTATAATTTTGAAATTCTTCTAAGGCTTTGATTACAACGATTAAAATTTCAAACAATCAAATGCGTTGTCAAATTTCTGGCAGTTGATCATTCCTAAAAGGTTAACCTAAACTTGTCTTCAATAGACAATTTGCGTGGATTTTTCATTACATGAATTTAACATTTACCTAACAGTTTTTCATGCATATAACATTATGACATTTTTTTATATTTGTTTAGGCTTACAGCCTAAATACTATCGTACCGTGGGTGTCGACAAGGAGGAAAGAGGCAACTTGTTAATTCTGGACCTGAAGGTTTGGAGGTTGGGGGAGAAGGAGAAACATGTGCCGGCAAGGAATTCCACAACTTGGAAGTCCTCGGGACAAAAGAGCGCTCATAACAAGATGTTCTATGTCTGATGACCTGGACAGTAAAAGGGTGCATTCGCTCTATTCCCCTGGTAGATCTGTTGGGGGCAGCAGGTGGAAACTATGAAAGAAAGCTCCTCTGAGCAGTGCCCGTGCAGATATCTATAAAAGAGAGAGGTCACCAACGGCACATCGGTGGGCAAGGAATGGCAGCCTTTGGGTGAGGGTAGGGTCACCGATGAGACGTATAGCTCTCTTCTGAATGGAGTCCAGGATAGAGAGTGTAGAAGCAGCAGCTCCAGATGTGGGAGCAGTATTCGAGGTTTGGTCTTATTTGTGAAGTATATACGGTATAGAGATTAGCTGGTGAAAAGTATTTGCGAGCCCGGAAGAGGAAACGTAATTTGTTAGCAGCCGCTTCTGCAATTGATGTCACATGTTGGTGCCAATTGAGATTTCGATCCACAGAAATGCCAACAAGTGAAAAGGACTCATTACTTTAAATAACTTGGTTGTTTATTGTGATGGGTCTAGGGCTGGTGTATCTCTTATGAGAAAGAAAGCAAGACTGTGATTTGGTGGGTTTGAATTGTACAAGATTTATGCTTCCGCAGTCTAATATTTTTTGGAGATCTACGGAGACAGAACCCTCCATGAGTCTGCGATCCTCATCTAATTGGGCTAACAAAGGTGCAGAGAAATGCAGAATATCAGATGATAAAAATATTCAATCACCTACCTCTCTGTTGGAAAAATATGGACATAAAAACATTGAAAAAAGAACTAAAGGATATTCTACTGAGAAAGTGTTACTATTCCTGCAATGAATTCTTCAGCGACGGACACACATGGCCACCACTTTAAGATCAAGATTAATAGCTGACACTTTGGCATGCCAACGTTCACCATGACATGCTCTCTGGGGGAAGGGGGGGCGCTGATGTAATATTTGTGGGTTGTATATGCGGGTCTGTGGTTGCTTTGTTAAGTCTGTAAGTTTTATATTGTCGAGTTAATGCTGCTGCATTGACGGTATTTTATTTTATGTTTAGATTTGTGTATACATTTGTTATTATTTATTATGTTATTATATATGTGTGTATATATGTTTATATTTAGATTTATATTTTATTTACAAATGACGTGTTCTACACCCAATAGGGTATTTATGGAACGAATAAAGTATTATTATATTATTATTATTATTAAAGAGGCAGGCTTAGAATATTGTATATTTGAGTGGAGGGTGCTGTGCTCTGCGTAACTGTGAACTGGGTTGGATGTGCTAGAGAGGAGGTCATTGATGTGGAGAAGAAACAAAGTAGGGGCTAAAGCTGAACCTTGAGGAACTCCTGTAATAATTGGGCCATCCACGACAACAGAAATTCTCCGGTTGGAGAGGAAATTTGCTGTCCGCTTACAGAGTTTTGGTGGTAGGCCATAGGCCGGTAGTTTATTAAGCAGCGCTGCGTGCTAGACCAGGTCGAATGCTTTGGATATGTCTAGAGCGACAATCTAGGATTCACCGTGTAGTTCCATAGACTTGTTCCAAGAATGGGCGACGAAGGAAAGGAGGTCGGCAGTTGATCTGCGCTGACGGAATCCATACTGCCTGTCGTGGATTAGACTGTGTTTTTCAAGAAATTTTAGTAATTCGGTGTTTATATACTTTTCCATCACTTCAGAGACGACTGAAAGGAGAGAAATAGGCCTGTAGTTGCTAGGAAGTGCTTTTGATCCTTTCTTGGGGACGGGTTGTACTCGAGCAGTTTTCCAGTTACTAGGGACTATGTCTGTATTGTAAGATGTCTGAAACAGACTAGTCAGGACAGGAGCAAGTTCTGGTGAGCATTTTTTGAGAACAATTGCATACATGAAAATACCCAAAAACATATATAGTGGAAAGAAAAAGACTTTTAAAATCAAAAAATTTCGAATTATTATCATGTGACCGCGAACGTTCTGTTATTGGTCGTGACGTACTTGGACAGTGAATATGACGTGTTTACATTTGCCCTATGGTATGATAAGTATGGTCGCTTGCTTCTCAACATCGTGGTGATGTAAACACAGAGAAGCTCATTGTCATTATGACATTACCGTCCAGTGACGTCACAGATTATGCCGGCAAAATAGTGGTGTTTAAAATCAGTTATGAAATTTACAATGTCAAATATTTTTTTGGTCGTTATTTTTGTAGTACGTGAAATGAGAAAAATATTATAAATCATCTCTGTGAGATGTCTATCAGATGTGATAAGGAAAAAAAAAAACATGCAAATTGTCTATCCTCGCCACCATAGGTCGTCCGCTATTAGGAACATCTCAAATGGATTCTCTGCCTCATTTGAATTCCTTTGACTAAAATATAAATTGAAAATATGATGGACAATTTTCACCATATACAGCAGGCATATGTTCATGTATGATTTTCAGCTGATCTCCTTTTGTCAAAAACCTTATCACGTTTCTTTCATCTAGTTTGAAATTACAAATTTTCGTGTGTTTACAGTTTCACAAAAACGACAAAAATCAATTGATTTACAAACCTCATATACCCGTTAAAAAGTTGAAGCAAACAATTGTCATGACAGCGCAGCTGTTTCATGACTAATTAGATTTTATTTTAAGCTTCCCAAGTATTTGCAGGGAATGGTATTTGTTTTCATGTTATATTTTCCTTAACGGTTTAATAATAAAAACTCAATAAAAGCAAAGATACATACAGCATGAATGTCCTTATTTTTGTGACGCGCCTTTTCCAGTGTCCGATTGGCATTCTCGTATGCTGCTAGACATTTCAAGCGTCTAACTAAAAGTGACCTCGCTGCCTGACTGTCTCTCATGTAGTATCTTAATGTATCAGCCAATTTTAAGTCTTCATCGGTAGCTACTCTACTCTCTATTTTCTGAAACATAAATTATGGAGCAATTAGACACTTGTGCAATTACCTGAATTTTTATTTACTTATTTATTTATCTATTCATTTATACATACACCATCCAACAGCTTAAAAGCCAAATTAAGGATGGGCCGTTACACAAAATATAATAACAAACAATAATCAAAGGAATTACATAATAGTCACAACTTACATCTCTTTGAAAAACATTTTTATCTCTGATATATTACATGAGAAGATATCAAGGCGGTCTTGGAGTACAGAGTAATCATTGCACATCTGGTAGATTGGAGACGACCGCAGCAATCGCGTACGAGCAGTCGGGAGATAGAATGTGCCTGGAAAACGTGCTGCAACACGAGGCACATTGAAATTAAGTTGCTGAAGCAGATCAGGGCAGTCAAACACAGAATTAACCAGTTTGTATAAAAATATAACGAGACTGCACTGCCTGCGCATCGACAGACTCTACAGACTAAAGCGAAGAAGTAAACTCTCCCGAGGAAAACCAATAGAAGGATAATGAGCATCCTCACGAAAGTTAAGAAACTTTAGAAACTTCCTTTGCACAGATTCCAGATTTGCCACATGTATCTCATAAGTAGGAGTCCACACGACTGAGCCATATTCTAGTCGGGACCTAACCAGACAACGAAAGAGCAGGGAGAGGGTGTCAGTCAGTGAGAAATTTCTGCTGTTCCTTATCAGAAACCCAAGAGTTTTGTAAGCGGAACTGACAGTCTGCTCATAGTGCGGTTTAAAAGATAGAGTACCATCAAAAACAATTCCAAGCTCCCTAACCGTCCCGGGGCGATCAAGCGAAAGTCCCCTTATATTATATCTGAAAGTAATTGAGTGCTTATTTCGAGTAAAGGACATCACACAACACTTCGAAACATTCACAGAAAGACCACTCTGACAGCACTATTAATCAAGCATCTGAAGACAGTTCTGAAGCTGCAAACAGTCAACAACACTCGAAATATTTGCAAAAATCTTAATATCATCTGTATAATTAAAAACGGGACATGTAAAACATGTTTAACTGGGTCAATAAATATATTAAACAGTAGTGGACCGAGTATGGAACCCTGTGGCACTCCCGAAGTAATGTGATATGTGTTAGATTTGAAGCCCCCAACCTCAACAAATTGCCTCCTTCCATCCAGGTAAGATCTGAATAAGCCAAGCAAGCCCTCAGAGAATCCGATAGCCCTCATCCTGTCAATTAGAACAGAGTGACTTAGACAATCGAAGGCCTTAGATAGATCAGTATACACAACATCAACCTGTGAAGAGCGGTCGAGAGCGGACGCGATGAACTGTGTAACACCAACTAAATTCGTCACGGTCGATCTCCCTGAAACCATGCTGAGAAATGGAGAGTCTGTTTTAGATGTGAAACAGTATTCGCTGAAAAAGGCAGGCCTCGAATATCTTACAGAAGACAAATAGTATGGCTATTGGTCGATAGTTTGATGGATCACCTCTGTCCCCCGCCTTGAAGACAGGGAAAACCCGTGACAACTTCCAAATCGCGGGGAATGTTCCAGATTTAAGAATCAATTTAAAAATTTTCTTAAGTGGAGTCAAGAAAGCATACAAGCAGTCGCTCACCAAGAAGCCAGGAACCAGATCAGGTCTGCAGGACATGTTTGCCTTGACTCTCTTAGCAGCTGTAATAATTTCATCATCTGTAAAGTGATCAACAAAAAAACACTGAGACGTCATCTGAAGCCAGGCTGCCGGCTGTAGGTGATGAGGTGGGGGTGGAACCAGAACATCCCGCAAAATAAGAAGCAAAACTCTCTACTGTCTGTTGCTGGCCGGATGAACTCCCAATAGGAAAGTTTTGATGGCGCTGGGAAGTGCAGTTCCAGAATTTTTTAGGATTAGACCTAACCTCTATTTCAACCCTATGGAAGTAGTTTACTCGAGGAAGATAAATGTCTCTCTTAAGCTTTTGTATCAGCTCCCTAAATTTATGTAGAAACTCCACATTTCCAGACTTCTTAAACTTACACCACAATGAATATTTATATTTGATACTAATCTTAATTTCTTTAGAAAACCACGGGGGGTACCTATTAGATGCTCTTGGAGCAGTCATGGGAACATACAGATCAAACAAGTCGTATATTCTGGAATAGAAAAAGTCAAGCATAGAATCGACATCCTGAAGCCCATCCATGCCATCCCAGCACAATCCACCAAGCCCCGCATACAATCCGACAAAATCACATTTGCGAAAATTGTATGATCTTTGCCCAGTGTAACCAGCAGGGGAAGAGATCACTGAACCTTTGACAGGAAACTCTATGATTAAGGGGGGATGATGACCATCAGGAATCACGGGCGAATCAAGAGCCTTCTCCACCAAGCAAGTGTGTGTGTAGACAAAACCAAGTCAAGAATCCTGCTGTTAATATTCTCAACATAAAATTTGAAAAATTTTACTGGTTTTTCTCTTAAAAAGAGGTACTTACCCTAGCTTTTTCAAAGGTGTCTGCTAGTTTCGCTAAAAACTTATCTAATGGACCTGGATCAATATTTGCTAATTGTAAAAGGCTGGCTGATGTTTTAATGTAGCAATCTGCGAGTTCTGAAACAAACAAACAGTTTTCTCTTTAACTTGATGAATATTTTATTTATTTATTTCAATAAAGAATCAAGAAGAAATACAATTAGAGAAATAAACAAAACAATTTATAATGCTGATGAAATAAAACAAAATAAAAATAAAAACTATGTCCACAACTAATCTCAGACAAAATAACAATAATGAACACAAAAGAAACATTTTGCCACACTAAACTAAACCAAAATTAAATAAAATGCAAAACAGTCTGTTCATGGAACAGAAAGCTATCCGGGAGGGCGTCCCCAGGCATGGAAATATATTTTAATATTATTTAAATTTATAATTAAAAACATTTCTATGAAAATTCGCTACCACAAATTAGATAATTTTTATGTAGTTAAGTAGGTCACATAGATATTGTAATCGTTGACATTGAAATCATCATCACTTCACATGTTTATATAAACAATACACAAGTTTGCTGATGGCAGCTTGCAATACTATATGACTTAATTTACCGTATTGAATAATGCTGACTAATTATGTATATGTATTATTACGAAGTGGTAAATCTATATATAGATGGTGTTTGTAAATATTAAGATAGATTTTTTAGATTTAGTTTGATAGTTGTTAAGAGACATGTTTTGTTAGAGACTTTATTAATTTTTAATTAAATTAGATCGTTACCATGTCTGTCCAGTTCAAATTATAACAGTTATCCTGTTAAAACCCCCCCATTATCCTCCGCTCCTTAAAAACAGTCAAAAAAAAAGTCTGGATGCAGCAAATGCGTTATGGTAGCGAATTTTCGTAAAAATGTTTTTAATGGCAAATATGTCTTGTTTTTACAAGCACATTTGGTTGACAGTATAACCTATATAGTACCAACAATGTACCATATTTCATTAAAATAGCCTTGTTGTTTCAAAAAGTACAAACATTTTTCGAAAATAAACCTTAAAAGTCCCAGCAAAACTAGCAACGAACATCTTTAAGCTACTTACACACCTGCCAGGATATAATTATTCACAAACAACTTTAGGACCAAAATTGGAAAAAAAAATGAAAATTTCTTTTACAAAAATTCACCATTTTTTTTTATACATAAATTGTCCTCAGTAATGTTATACTACATTTTATTATTCACAAAAATTCGATTAAACTTTTTTTTACAATAACTTACTAAATATTTAACATATCACAAAGGCAGACCTAGCATTGGAACTGCGGGGGGTTAAGAGTACCATAGACAATTCAATAGACCTCGAGATTGCAGCAGCCCAAGTGCGAGACGCAATCACCTCGGCCTATAACGCCAACGGCCACCTGAAAATGAGGGTGTCCACCAGGAATGTCCCGTGGTGGAACGAGGGCCTCAGGCAAAGGAGGACGCAGGTTCGTAAGGTGTTTAATGCTGCCAAAAGGTCGGGAGCATGGGATGAATATAGATAGACCCCAACGACCTATAACAAAAGACTGATGAATGCCAAGGAGTCGTGGAGGAGGCACTGCGAGGAAGTAGTGAACAAGCCCGAGAGTCCTTGACTACTCAAGATCCTGTCCAAGGACACTCAGACCAACATAGGCTCCTTTAGAACATCCACGGTAGGCTTTACCAGCTCGGGGGAGGAAACTATGGAAATTTTACTCCAGGCGCACTTCCTCGGCTGTAACATAATAAACCAATCACCACCGGAATGGGAACACGCTTTATAGTCAGGCATCTAAAGTAGA
The DNA here is from genome assembly GCA_964006375.1 of Tillus elongatus. Taxonomy (NCBI): domain Eukaryota; kingdom Metazoa; phylum Arthropoda; class Insecta; order Coleoptera; family Cleridae; genus Tillus; species Tillus elongatus. The sequence goes on along the minus strand of OZ023262.1, from coordinate 313,438,047 downwards.
CTGGACAGTCGCTAAAGAGGTGGTTACTTGGAGCAAAATCAGATGGGCCATTAACAGTCCCTGAGGCCAATAAGCCTCATGTCCTTCTTGCTAAAAACAATGGAAAAACTGTTCGACCGGCACATTAGGGGCAGTGTACTGGATTCATATCTGCATATCTACACTGCAGACCATATGCATACAGAGCAGGAGTCTCAACAGAAACAGCACTGCACCAACTGGTGATGAAACTGGAGAATACGTTGGAGAACAGGGAGGCGGCGTTGGGGGCCTTCCTAGACATAGAGGGGGCCTTCAGCAACACCTCATTCGGTACGATTCTGGCAGCTGTCAGGGAGCGTGGAATAGAGGAGACCTGCTGCAAGTGGATCGGTTCCATGCTCAGGGACAGGGCGGTGTTCACCTCACTCGCAGGAGTGCCTCTGCTGGCAAGGTGTCCACAGGGGAGCGTTCTGTCTCCCTTGCTCTGGTGCCTAGTCATGGACGGCCTGCTGGGGAGGCTTTCGGGAGGGGGGTATGAGGTACAGGGCTATGTGGATGACATTGTCATCATAGTCCGAGAAAAGGTTACACAGTCAGTCAGTGTGAGAGCGCATGCAGACAGCACTGAAAGTGGTGGAAGGTTGGTCAAGAGAGTCACAGAACTCTCACTCTATACGGTAGGAACATTCCAATGGCCAGGGAGGTAAAATATCTTGGGGTCGTATTGGACTCTAAGCTAACCTGGAATTGTCACGTTGAAAAAATACAGCTTAAGGTAGTCATGACCTTAGGCATGACTAGGCAGCTATATGGAAAAACGTGGGGACTAAGACCTGGTATAGCCCACTGGCTGTACACAAGGGTGGTCAGACCATCGTTAACATATGCGGCACTGGTCTGGTGGTCTAAGGTGACACAATCCAGTGCCAAACAAAAACTAGGCAATACCCGAAGGATGGCTTTCCTAGGCATCACAGGGACCATGTCTTCAACAGCCGCTATGGAGGTGTTGCTGGATCTGACCCCCCCCCCCCCCCACACACACTCACTTAGTTATTATGGGGGAGGCCAGGCTAGGACTATACAGACTAGCCTGCAATAGTAGACTGAAGATCAACACAGGCTTCAGGGGCAACTGCAAAATTCAGGAGATCGTAAAGGAGCCCATGCTTGACATGTGGTCACACTTCGCGAGCCTGCGAATCTGCAGGGAAAACAACTTTACAGTGGAAATCCCCGACCGCGAGGCATGGCGGGAGGAGACGCTGGGCACACTACGGGATGCGCTCGTCTGGTTCACGGACGGATCCAGCGAGGAGCGTGGGACGGGGGCAGGTGTTTATTTATTTATTTATACATACACCATCCAACAGCTTGAAAGCCAAATTAAGGATGGGCCGATACACAAAATATAATAACAAACAATAATCAAACAAATTACACAAAAGAGAATCACAAATTACATCGCTTTGAAAAACATTTTTATCTCTGATATATTACATGAGAAGATATCTAGGCGGTCTTGCAATACAGAGTAATCATTGCACATCTGGTAGATTGGTGACGATCACAGCAATCGTGTACCAGCAGTCAGAAGATACAATGTGCATGGAAAACGTGCTGCAACACGAGGTACATTGAAATTAAGTTGCTGAAGCAGATTAGGACAATCAAACACAGAATTAGACAGTTTGTATAAAAATATAAGGAAACTGTACTGCCTGCGCATCAACAGACTCTGCAGACTAAAGCGAAGAAGTAAACTTTCCTAAGGAAAAACCAATAGAAGGATATTGACCATCCTCACGAAAGCTAAGAAATTTTAGAAATTTCCTTTGCACAGATTCTAAAATTGCCACATGTATCTTATAAGTAGGAGCCCACACAACTGAGCCACATTCAAGTCGGAACCTAATCAGACAACGAAAGAGCAGGGATAGGGTGTCAGTCAGTGAGAAATTCTTGCTGTTTCTTATCAGAAACCCAAGAGTTTTGTAAGCAGAACTGACAGTCTGCTCATAGTGTGGTTTAAAAGATAGAATACCATCAAAAACAATTCCAAGGTCCCTAACTGTCCTGGGGCGATCAAGCCAAAGCCCCCTTATATTGTATCTGAAAGTAATTGAGTGCTTATTTCGAGTAAAGGACATCACACAACACTTCGAAACATTCATAGAAAGACCACTCTGACAACACCATTCATCAAGCATCTGCATACATTAAAAAAGGAACTTGTAAAACATGTTTAACTGGGTCAATAAATGTATTAAACAGTAGTGGACCGAGTATGAAACCCTGCGGCACTCCCGAAGTAATGTGATATGTGTTAGATTTATTCGGAACGACCGAGGGTGTCATAGTATTTCCCTCGGAGCCCATACAACGGTCTTTCAGGCCGAAATGTACGCCATCCTGCACTGTGTGCGGGAGAACAAGAGGAGGGGCTACACCAACAAGCGGATCCTCAGAGCCACAGACAGCCACGCAGCCCTTAAGGCCCTAAGTAGCCCACTGGTAAAGTCCAGGCTGGTAAGTGAATGCTGAGACGAGCGACCTGGCTGGGCAGAATGAGGTTACCCTCATCTGGGTGCCGGGTCACTCGGGGGTCAAAGGCAATGAAGAACCTGACAGTCTCTCGAAGAGAGGGTCAGCAGAACCATTTATGGGACCAGAACCGGCTCTAGGCGTGTCAAAGAGCACTGCCAGGGGAACCATTAAGTCCTGGGTCAGAAACCAACACAAGGTGTACTGGGCGGACTGTCCAGGGCTCAGATGTGGGAAGTCAATAATTGATGAACCCAGTTCAAAGAGAGTGGAGCTGCTAAATCTTAGCCGAGGACAGCTCATAAACCTAACAGGTCTCTTGACGGGACACATGGCCATCAAGAAACTCCTACATAAAATGGGGGGTTCGAGCCCAGCATATGTTGTGAGAGTGTAAAGCTCTGGACCGCAGAAGACAACTGTGATCTACGGTCACTCTAGACCGGAGACAGAGCATTATAAAACTTCACCTTACCAATCGCTGTGCAGACTAGTTCAAGGCACAGTGATTTTAGAGTGGGCGGAGTAAAAAGACTTAGGGCACGCACAATAAGCCAAAGGTTGCAGTGCTATCGGGGCGGCGAGACTGCGGACGAGCCCTGAGGTAGAAAAAAAAACCGTAGTAATTATAATAGGCAGACCCATACTTAGATGATCGTTGGTTTTTATTAGGGATATTTATTATATTTGTGCGAGAGGAAGTGGAATAAACTGAAATTTTGATCTATGCCAGATTTTAAATTTTGATGAATTTCTCAGCAATTGATCAAGAGTATTACCATGTATGTTGAACATATTTTTGCAGTAGTTCCTTGCATTGAAAAGGTTGGTGACTACTTTCAACTATGGCTTCTAGAAATGATTATCTCTGGTATGCAGCTACACTTACCCTTATGTCTTTCAGTCATCTTATCTGTGCGTTGGGTGGCCTCCTTCAGCTGTCCATGATACTCAGTGAGCGAGCACATCTGCTGCTCAAAGAAATCGTTAACATCTCTCACAGTTGCATTGAGGTAATATTGGTCTGTTGTAGTACTGAATGACTTCATTAGCCCACCCAATTGCTGAAACTTTCCCTTTGGACGAGCACACAAGTCTTGATCATACTCTAGAAATACATGAAGGTGTGCATCTTCCCTAAAAATAGAGTGACTGGCCAAACGAGTCAGGAACACTTCATGCATTGCGACTGTTTTCTTAAAAGTTGCTAAGTACTCCCTGAAAAGTGTGTAAATTAGCTAGTGTTCGATAACAGCGATGTTTTCACCATACGCTTCTAATTCCTGCTTCATTTTGGTGAATTCTTCTTTTGTCATTGTACCTTCACCTTCTCCTAAACGCTGCAGTTTCTCTCGAGAGGCATCGAAATTTGGACGGGGTGGTGGTGGTGGTATCTGAAAACAGTTATCAATGCATGTTAATACACCTACAGACCTAATTCTAACATTAAAAAAAGGCTTTTAATTTTTCAAATAGTTTTTAAAAATAGTTATAACATTAAAATCATAGTGTCGCAAGAAAAGTGTTATGAAAAGCCTTAAGGTTCAGCTTCAACTATCATTGCAATTCATTTTAATATAATATTTCCAGAAAATTCACTTCAAATAGACCCTTCCTCTGTTGCCTGGGTAGTAGTTTTAGTTAAGTTTGTGGTTTAACGGTCTGTTGGCTTATGTTTGGTTAACTTTCGTACCAAAAATTCGTTAGTGAGGAGACCGCGACTTTTAAATTTTGAAAAGATTTCTTCAAATGAGCGCAAACTAGGCCCCATAGAACCCATATCCGAGTTAGTTTCAGTTTTTATCTGTTTTCATATATACAGGGTGACACATTTCTAGGGTGAAGCTCAATATATCCATTATTATACAAGATACAAGAAAAAATTGTATATGCTAATTATACGGTGCCTGGATCTTATAAAATTATTTTAACAATCACAGGATGACCAATAAGTCGCTGGTGATAAAAATTTTGTTTTCTTAATTGAACACACCTTATATTATTGCATTTTTTGGCATATTTCATCCAAATATAATGCATGTTTGTAAGAAAATAAATTCGGGACTCAGCAAGTCCGTTATGGTAGCGATTTTTCATTAAATGTTTCTTTCAATAGCTTAATTTGCCATTAACCTGAGGTTTGTTGGCCAGGAAACCAGTTTTAGTGAATTTTCTTTAAAAAAAAAATCACTAATGAGGAGATCCTGACTTTTGAATTTTGAAAAAATTTCTTCAAATGTGCGATAATTAAGCCCCCTAGAACACATATCGGTTATTGGTGTGATTCATATATATATATATATATATATATATATATATATATATATATATATATATATATATATATATATATATATATATATATATATCCTAGGTTATATTAATGTGTTAAAAAAAGATTATATAAACACAAATACACAGCTAACCAACAATATAATATAAACACATAATATATAGAAAGCAGTCCAAATGAAAACTCCCAAACAACATTAATCGAATCTATCATAGTAGTGCATCCTTAAAAAATTTATCTATTGAATAATAACACTTTGCAATTAAAAATTCCTTAAGGTCTCTCCTAAAAATTTCAATGTCACCAATCTTCCTCAAGTTTAGTGGTATCTGGTTAAATATCTTCTTACTATTAAATATTAATGACCTCTTTAACAATGATGTGGACGGTATAGGAAGAGGAATGCAGTTCCTTTGTCTTGTATCATGAAAAGACACCGATCTGATTTCACCTTGGTATTTTTCATGCGTGAGGCATGCAGTCTCCAAAACAAACAAGAGATAGTAGGGTCAATATCTGCTCAGAAACAAATAAAGGTCTACAAAAGTCACAGACACCAACCTCACACAAATATCTGAGGGCTCTTTTCTGCAGAATAAATACAGAATTGAAAAAAAACCTACACAAGAGCCCCAGTAACAATGCCATGCCTTAGATGGGACTCCACAAGTTAGAAATAAGCACTTCTAGATGTACTCTTGTCCAAGCTTTTTGAAACAACTCTTAGTGCGTGACAACCTGATGAAAGCTTCTTACATAGATGATTTATATGTGTTTCAAATTTTAATGATTCATCAATGTATAGTCCCAGAAACCTGACTCAGCTCTCCTTCTCAAGTTCCTCAGCTGCTAGAGTCACTGCAGGCAGACTACATTTGAAATCCATGATATTAGTCCTAGAGACATTCAAAGTTAACACATTTGAAATAAACCAGTTTTCTACCATCTTCATATCCTCTGCCACAGTGTATTCCAGTGCTCCAACACTATCACTACTCCACAAGATGGTCATATCATCAGCATAGACCCTTAGTTTTCAACATAGACAGGTCATTAATATAAAGTAAAAACAGCAGTGGGCCAAGAACAGACCCCTGCGGAACACCCTGGTGAATATGTCGGTACCCAGAGCTAACATGACCAAGTTGAACACTCTGCTGACGATCAGATAAATAGGACCTCAACCATTCAAGCAATGTCCCCCTAAAGCCATAAGTAGGAAGTTTATGTAACAGTATCTCATGGTCAAGACAATCAAATGCTTTAGTGAGATCACAGAACACTGCCGCAGCTACCTGATTGTTATTCAGTGAAAATATAAAATTATATTTTTACATGTTAATATGTAATAAATGTTTCAAAATGTATAATTATATTTTTATTGTTGCTACTATTATATACTACTCGATAAATAAGTAATTTACACAATATGTAGGTACAAGAAAATTAGCTTCTACAAACGATATAATATATACCCAATACAAAAATTATGAGACATTCAATAATCTAAATACTTAAATTGCAACACGCAGGCTGAGTGTTCTAAGTTGAATTCTGAATGTTTCAGGGTTCGGATCTCGGATCGTGTTATTTAGGTGTGCCTTATTCAGCCCGAATCTTTTGGTTCACCTTTTGTTGCTCACAGTGCCGCGTTCTGACAGCCGAGAACAAGAACGTAACAGTGGATCAGCCATAACACATGTCAGACTGCCAGAGTCAATAGCGGTCTCGGTTGATTGCCTCACGACTCACGACAGATCAAACTCGGATTCAGAATCAGTCATTCATAATTTTAACAGTCGGTTCATTGCGATCTTTTTAAAGATCCAAATCTTTGAACCGGTTCAGATCTGATCCGGACAGCTCTAGCTCCATATTAAGAGTATCCTGTTTAACTGATGCAGGATAAAGTATGTTAACAAACATTTGTGTACTTAATATAACAATAACATTTAAACAAAGGGTGAACGGTGGGCTTAACCGCAACTACATATTAATATGATTATTTATTTATTTATTTATTCATACACCATCCAACAGCTTAAAGCCAAACTAAGGATGGGCCGATATACAAAACATAATAACAAACAATAATCAAACAAACTACACAAAAGAGAGTGACAAATTAGATCGCTTTGAAAAACATTTTTATCTCTGATATATTACATGAGAAGATATCTAGGCTGTCCTGCAATACAGAGTAATCATTGCACATCTGGTAAATTGGAGACGATCGCAGCAATCGCATACGAGCAGTCGGGAGATAGAATGTGCCTGGAAAACGTGCTGCAATACGAGGCACATTGAAATTAAGTTGCTGAAGCAGATTAGGGCAATTGTTCATGCTCGTTGTTCTGTCACTTTTAAATTCAAATGTCGCGCGCTACACTGACATAGAGTAAGTGTTACTAATGGTTTCCGCCAGAAGACCAGAGGGGGGGAAGAAGAATGAGAGAAGGGAGAGAAGCTTGCATCCCTCTGCCACTAGTTTGTGAGTCCTTGAAGAGGCAAGAGGTCTCGAGAAAGCGAATTGCTTTCAACCCCTTGAAGAGACACGAGGTCTCTAAATATCCATTTTTGTTTGTAAGTCCTTTGGGAGACACGAGGTCCCTAGAGGTGTTGTGTGTGAATACAGAAAAACGAAGCTTATGTTCCTGCATTATTGGAGAATAAAGGTAGGTAACTTTGCTTATTGTCAGTGCCCTATTTGTTCTTTTTTTTTTGTTATTCATTATAAAATAAATACACGTGGTATTTACATTTGGCCCATCGACCGGATTTTTATAGTTGTTTTGTTTTGTTATTAGTTGATACAGTCCATTTTTTGAAGTAATTTTACTTGTTTCCTTTAGTCTAGTAAATTTGTAATTGTTTATTGCCGTGTTGAGTCATTTAATTTCAAGGTGACGTTATTGCTTGTATATAACTAGGTACATACTCGAATTGCATATTGTTGAAATCACGTTTGCATATTGTTTAAATCGCGTTTAGGAATTTTTTTTGCGTTGAACAATGGAGTTGACTCAGCTAAAAAATAAGCGCGAAAGCGTTTATACACGAGTAGAAGCCATATTGCACGTGGCTCAACAGGTCAAAATAGACGCAGTAGTGGATTTAGATAGGTTGAATAGATTTGAGGTTCGTTTTGAGGCGTTGAATGAGTTGGTCAATATATTTGATTCATTGCATTTGGACATCGTGTCGGTAGTTGATCGATCAGAGTTGGAGAGCGAGCATGAAATGCAGAACAAATTCGATGAACTGCAATACTCTATAAAAACTATCTATCGAGAACTGAGAGGTTATGCAAATAAAGCCGCTGAGAATCAAGCTCGATCCGTTTTTCACGGTAGTTCGAAATCGAGTCGAGCATCGAGTAAGTCGCGGTGTTCTGTCAAATCATCGAACGCTCGATCTCTCAGTGAAAAGGAAGTAACGAACGCAAACGCGATTATGTCAACTTCAAATTTAAACAGACATTTGAGGTTACCGAAAATCGAAATGCCAAAATTCGATGGAAATTGGAAAAACTGGCCAACCTTTTATGATCTGTTTAAAACAATGATTCATGAGAACGAATCATTGTCAGATATTGAAAAGTTCCAATATTTGAGTGCTTCGTTAGTGAAGGATGCAGCTGGCCTAATCAAGAGTTTACCGCTAACGGGAAGCAATTATGGGATTGCATTCAAGTCTCTGGTCTCAAGGTATCACAATACCCGGGTTTTGTTGACCAATTATTGGCAGGGTATTGTACAGGCCCCCAAAGCAAATAGTGAATCTGCTTCTTCCCTACGAACGTTGTTGTCTGTATTCAGTGAAAATTTGGAAGCGTTGAAGCAGTTTGAACATGACATGTGGGATTTCACTAAATTCAACATGTTGCTGCAAAAGGTGGATATGAGTCTTAAGCAAAAATTTGAGCTTGAGTTTTGCGAATCGGACATTCCCAGTTTTAGTAGTTTATGTAGATTCTTGGAAAAGCAGTGTAAAGCAATGGAGACAACTGCCTTAACTTCCAATTATGTGACTAATAGAAGGCAGCATGTTTCAGCAACCACTGCTAGGCCCGCTTCGTCCTTTGTTACCAGCACAAAGCTTGTATGTGCTTATTGTAAGGAGGAGCACCCCATGCTCAAGTGTGATGGATTTCTATCTTTATCCTCTCATAAACGGTATACGTTCGCAAAAAAAAAAAATCTTTGTTTTAACTGTTTATCAAACTCGCATGCCAGCAGGGAGTGCAAGTCATCAAGTTGTCGTGTATGTAATAAACACCATCATACATTATTGCACTTCCCAAAAGCACCGGCATCGGGAGATGAGAGTGACTCAAACAAGCCACCTGTGGAAGAGCCACAAGGTGCAGAGCAATTGCGTGTGTTGGCAAGTGTGGTAAAAAGGGAACAGTCCATGTTACTGGCAACTATAATGCTATTAGTACGAGATAAAAATGGAAAGGTTAGGAGATGTCGAGCTCTCCTGGATTGTGCGAGTGAGGCTAATTTCATTTCGCAGCAGTGTGTTGAAAAATTGGGGCTCAACACCTCATCTCGTTCAGTGATGGTTCAAGGCTTGAACCAAATGAGCTCGCTTGCTAGCCAAGGCACTCTCAAATGTCGAGTAGAGTCCATTTATGAGCCAACAAAGTTAGAGTTGGACATGATTGTGATTCCGAACATTTGTTCCAAGATCCCTTCTGCTAAAATTGAGCAGTGCCACTGGCAACATATTCAGAACTTAGAGTTGGCAGATTCAGAGTTTGGTATACCAGGGGACATTGAAATTTTGTTGGGTACTGACGTTTATGCTCATGTGGTTAGACCTGGAATAAAGAGAGGGCCTCGAGGTGCACCAGTGGCCATCAATACTGTTTTTGGTTGGGTGCTTATGGGCAGTGTAGAACAGTCAAAGTCTCATTCTGTTGTGAATAGTTTATGCACGTTGGTCGACTTGGATCATACCTTGAAACAGTTTTGGAGCTTGGAACAGGTACCACAAGGTTTAGTTATGTCTCCGGAAGATAAAAAATGTGAGGAAATCTTCAAGAAGACTCAGCACCGAAATAGTGCTGGGAGATATATTTTAAATATGCCCTTTCGTGAGGGTACTCCGTGTTTGGGAGAATCTTTCAGTGTTGCATTGAGGCGGTTTTACTCCCTGGAAGCACGTCTTAGTAGGGATCCAGCGTTGCACAAGTCCTATTCGGAGTTTATCAGGGATTATTATGAGTCTGGCCATATGTCTCTGGTATCAGATGTAGCTGTGGAACCATCTGATGCATACTATATTCCCCATCATTGTGTGTTGCGTCCTCACAGCCTTTCGACCAAACTGCGGGTGGTATTTGATGCTAGTTCCAAAAGTACGAATGGTGTATCTCTGAACGATACGTTGTTAGTGGGAGCGAAGTTGCAGACAGATATTGCCACTGTGTTGTTGAAATTTCGCTCAAACAAAATTGCATTTACTGCTGACATTCGGCAAATGTATCGACAAATTTTGGTTGTAGATAATCATAGGGATTATCAAAGAATTCTCTGGAGGTTCTCAAAGGGGGAACCTGTACAGAAATATCGCCTTAATACTGTCACATATGGGGTCTCCTCAAGCCCACACATGGCAATCCGAACAATGATGCAGCTTTGTGATGATGAGGAATCATCTTTTCCATTGGCAGCAAAGCTAGTTCGGTCCGATCTCTATGTGGATGATGTAGTCAGTGGAGTCGACTCATTGTCAGAGGCTTTTGAGTTGCAACGGCAATTGATTGGGTTGTTTGCTAAGGGGGGTTTTGAATTGAAGAAGTGGGCCAGCAATAATTCGAAACTGTTGTCCACAGTATCAGCTGATAGTCAGCAACCTCGATCGTTAGATTTAAATGATCCATCAGTGTTGAAAATTTTAGGATTGCAGTGGTGTCCCATAGGTGATACATTCTCTTTTAATGTTGAACCTATTGATCGTCCGTGCACAAAACGAAATCTTCTTTCGGAATTGGCAAGAATTTATGACCCCCTGGGTTTTTTGTCTCCTGTTACCCTGTTGGCAAAATATCTTATGCAGTGCTTGTGGGAGCAAAAAGTGGGATGGGATGATAAGCCCTCAAAGGATATTGTTGGTCAGTGGTCTCAGTATAAATCACAACTCAGTGCGCTAGCAGGTTTATCAATTCCCAGAGGCGTAAAACACGATAATATCATCAGTACAGAACTCCATGGGTTCTGTGATGCATCGGAGCGAGGGTATGCTGCAGTTGTTTACTTAAGACAAGTATCAGAGGAGGGTCAAGTTTGGATCAATTTTCTGTGTGCCAAGTCCAAGGTATCACCTTTAAAAAGAATATCGATTCCACGTCTCGAATTGTGTGGGTGTTTATTGTTGGCAAAGCTTCTGGAATTTGTGTGTCGGGTGTATGAAGGTCGTTTTGAGTTTAACTCTATGTATGCTTGGTCAGACTCTATGGTGGCACTTGCCTGGATAAAATCATCTTCCAATAGGTGGAAGACCTTTATTGGGAATCGAGTAGCAAGCATACAAGAGAAGATTCCTCCAGAGTCATGGCATCACGTAAGTGGACAAGAAAACCCAGCTGATTGTGCATCGAGAGGCATGTTACCTTCTGGGTTTTGTGAGCATCCACTATGGTGGGCGGGACCCGCCTGGCTAAAATTGGCAAGAGAAAGTTGGCCCAAGTCGTTGCGTTTTGAGCCGCCAGAAGAGTGCCTGGCGGAGCAACGAACTCTCCCCGTACTAGTTACTTTGGCAAATGAGGAGTGGCTCAGTAAACTTTTGAATCGCTTTTCGCATCTACGGAAAATTCAGGGTGTTGTTGTATATTGTCAGCGGTTTGTGCGAAATTGTAGGGTGTCTCCATCTGACCGAACTACTGCATCTCTGACAGCCACCGAATTACAGGAGGCGCTTCATAGGCTTATCAAATGTGCTCAAGGTGAAGTATTTCAAAGGGAAATAGCATCCTTGGTTAAAGGTGAGAGGTGTGCGAGGGCAATAAATAAGTTAGCCCCCTTTCTGGATACAGAGGGTATCCTCAGGGTGGGCGGTCGCCTTCGTCAAGCTGATGTTCCAGTTGAAGTGAAACACCCTATATTGTTGCCCCGCTCACATCGTCTCACCGAGTTAATCATTGTACACACACACCATGTCAATCTTCATCCTGGTCCTCGCACATTGCTTCATTTGCTTTCGCAACAGTTTTGGATTTTGTCCCCTCGGAGAGCTATTCATCATGTTTTGTCAAGGTGCTATCGTTGCTTTCGAGTGAATCCTACTCCCATGGCACCGATGATGTCTGATTTGCCAGTTGCCAGGGTTTCTCAGTTGAAGCCGTTTTCACACAGCGGAGTTGATTTTGCAGGTCCAGTTTTTGTGACACAGGGCAGATATCGAGGTGTCCGAAAGGTGAAAGCATATATTTGTTTGTTTGTGTGCATGGCAACGAAGGCCCTCCATTTGGAAGTAGTGTCTGATCTTTCAGCTGAAGCCTTCTTGGCAGCTCTTCGGAGGTTTGTGGCTCGCAGAGGAAGATGTGACAATTTGTATAGCGATAGAGGTACCAACTTCGTCGGCTCAAATAAGCAGCTCTTAAACTATGCAAAGGGGGCAGCAGATGCTTGTACCATTAAGTGGCATTTCAACCCCCCATCAGCTCCGCATTTTGGAGGTCTGTGGGAGGCAGGAGTGCGCTCAGTCAAGACTCATTTGCGAAGGGTGATCGGTTTGCAGATTCTGACCTTTGAGGAAATGTCCACGTTGCTTGCTCAAGTGGAATCAGTTTTGAATTCTCGACCATTGTGTAGTGCGAGTACTGATCCAAATGATCTGTTAGCCCTATCCCCAGGACATTTTCTTACAATGGAACCGTTAGGTGCTCCTCCTGATGCTGATTTGACTTTGTTAAGTATGAATCGCTTGTCACGCTGGCAGCTGGTGCAAAGGATCCACCAGGACTTTTGGCGCCGCTGGAAGAACGAATACCTGCATACACTGCAGCAGCGTGGTAAGTGGGATACTGTGCAAACGTCCCCCCCGATCGGAGCTTTAGTTGTGATTAAAGATGAGACTTCGTCACCTCTTGTTTGGAAGCTCGGACGCATTATGCAACTATACCCAGGCCGTGATGGTATAGCTCGGGTAGCTCAAGTTCGCACTAGTAGTGGCACTTTTGATAGGCCTCTGACGAAGTTATGTCTGTTGCCATCGCAGTAATACGTCCGCCTTGAAATTTTTTTGTACAGTTAATTATAAATCCAATAGCTTCAGTTTTTTGTTTTTTGTGCTTATTGTAAATTTTTGTTTCGTTTGTTTATTTGAGAAACAATATAATTGTGAAAATAAATCCTTATTTTGGTGGGCGGAATGTTCATGCTCGTTGTTCTGTCACTTTTAAATTCAAATGTCGCGCGCTACACTGACATAGAGTAAGTGTTACTAATGGTTTCCGCCAGAAGACCAGAGGGGGGGAAGAAGAATGAGAGAAGGGAGAGAAGCTTGCATCCCTCTGCCACTAGTTTGTGAGTCCTTGAAGAGGCAAGAGGTCTCGAGAAAGCGAATTGCTTTCAACCCCTTGAAGAGACACGAGGTCTCTAAATATCCATTTTTGTTTGTAAGTCCTTTGGGAGACACGAGGTCCCTAGAGGTGTTGTGTGTGAATACAGAAAAACGAAGCTTATGTTCCTGCATTATTGGAGAATAAAGGTAGGTAACTTTGCTTATTGTCAGTGCCCTATTTGTTCTTTTTTTTTTGTTATTCATTATAAAATAAATACACGTGGTATTTACAGCAATCGAACACAGAATTAACCAGTTTGTATAAAAATGTAACAAAACTGCACTGCCTGCGCATCGACAGACTGCAGACCAAAGCGAAGAAGTAAACCTTCCTGAGGAAAACCAACAGAAGGATATCGACCATCCTCACGAAAGCTAAGAAATTTGAGAAAGTTCCTTTGCACTGATTCTAGACTTGCCATCTCATAAGTAGGAGCCCACACAACTAAGCCATATTCAAGTCAGGACCTAACCAAACAACAAAAGAGCAGGAGGAGGGTGTCAGTCTGTGAGAAATTTTTGCTGTTTCTTATCAGAAACCCAAGAGTTTAGAAAGCAGAACTGACAGTCTGCTCGTAGTGTGGTTTAAAAGATAGAGTACCATCAAAAATAATTCCAAGGTCCCTAACTGTCCCGAGGCCCTCTTATATTGTACCTGAAAGTAATTGCGTGCTTATTTCGAGTAAAGGACATCACACAACACTTGGAAACATTCATAGAAAGACCACTCCGACAACACCATTCATCAAGGATCTGAAGACTGTTCTGGAGCTGCAAACAGTCTCCAACACTCGAAATATTTGCGAAAATCTTAATGTCATCTGCATACATTAAAAAAGGGACATGCAAAACATATTTAACTGGGTCAATAAATATATTAAACAGTAATGGACCGATTATGGAACCCTGCGGAACTCCTGAAGCTATGTGATAGGTGTCAGACTTGAAGCCTCCAACCTCAACAAATTGCCTCCTTCCATCCAGGTAAGATCTGAACAAGCCAAGCAAGCCCTCAGAGAATCTGATAGCCCTCATCCAGTCAATTAGAAGATAATGATTTAGACAATCGAAGGCCTTAGATAGATCAGTATACACAACATCAACCTGTGAAGAGCGGTCGAGAGCGGACGCAATGAACTGTGTAACATCAACTAAATTCGTCACAGTCGATCTCCCTGGAATGAAACCAAGCTGAGAAATAGAGAGTCTGTTTTTGATGTGAAACAGTATTCGCTGAAAAAGGCAGGCCTAGAAAATCTTACAGAAGACACATAGTATGGCTATTGGTCGATAGTTTGATGGATCACCACTATCCCCCGCCTTGAAGACAGGGAGAACTCGTGACAGCTTCCAGTAAACAGTCTTCCCAAGAAAAAGCAGGTTCCCCAGTGACTTATTCTAAGCCAGGTGATTATAATAGAATATGGCCTAAAAACAGTTGTACATACCTTAATAAAGTTAAACAATGTGGTATATTTCGTTTTTAATAACCTTTCAATGATAAACGCAATTAAAACGTTTAGATTTACAACAAAAATGTATATTTTTGTACCTGAGGTTATGACTGTTGTTTCGTTGACATATCTGATAGAGATAGGCATTGTTGTCAGTTTCGAAGCTGTTTCCTTATTACTGGGTAGCATGTGTCTTCTTTTTTCTTGAGGGAAATTTTATGTGGTAACTATGGCACAACGATTAATAAAACTTAAAACTTTTCTGCTTCCTCAGTTTGTTGCTTTTTTGGCATAAATATGGAAGTGCAAAACATTAATATTTATCATATAATACAAAAAGCGGATAGTGATTTGGTCAAGTATTTAATTTTTGCAGCATTACTAACCATACTGCTGAAATGTATTGACAATTGACAGCTCATGCGTTAGTATGAGTAAATATATTAAAACTATTAATTCACTGTTTTAGCTTTTATTGTGACAAGGTGATGTGTTGTCAGGTCCAGAAAGTCAGGTTGGCAGGAGTATGTGTAAAAAGCATTTTAGATCTTTTATTTCGTTCAAGCGGCAAAATGCTCTTGGAATTTGATATTAAATGTGGCAACGCTGCTGACAATTGACATTTCGAAACGTGAAATCGTGCATTTTTGAGAACTTAATTTCTCAATTAATCTGTTATTTACGGATTTTCCGTAATTATTTTTTTCAGATTATTACTCTATGTTACATACGCTTTCTTGTGGTGTGCGCCGTTTTGGTAGATTCTGGTTGCGGCTAAGTCGACCGTCCCCAACAAAGGTTAGTAAAAGCAAAAATACAATATTTAGGAGTGTAGCTTTATAACACAAGCTGATTATGTCTAACAGAATCATTTTCGTGTTGTAATTAAATTTATCCAAATGACAATTTGTGTCGGCGACACGGAGGTCTTTTAGATACATAAAATTTGCCAAAATAACATATTCTAGAATTTGATAAATTCTAAGAAAAATCACAAGAGTAGTTTGAAATGGATAAGGTAATAGCCCTTTTCAATATGCAATTTATTTATTAAATGTGTTTCCGCTGAAACGAAGCCCACCTAGTAGAACTTCATATCTGTTCTGTGAACGTAGATAACAGCTCAACGGAACACTTATATTAGCTAGAAACTACAAATACAAATATTTTACTTACAATATAACCAGCATATTTGGGCTCCTCTTCGTAACGGTCGTGGAGCCAGATAAACTCTTCGTGTTGGCGTACAACTATGAACTCGTTTTTCTGGAAATTCTTCATTGTTGTACGAGTATGTACTGTAAATTTTACCTTATCTTTTTCACTAAGGGCATCTGATATATCTACAACTAGGCTATTATCAGTTAAAGGGACTGTATTCCCTTCATCTGGGGTTGCTTTGTCACTCTGTAAAGAACAATTATCTAATTACAATTGATAATAGAGGTTATTTAGATCATTCACAAACGCCCCTTTTTTGCTGTTGATATCAGCAGTTTTTCTTAGTAAATAATAATCGCCATTTGCTATAAAGGGAAAAGCTGCTTACCATATTATAATATTTTCTGTAGGCTTCACAAGCATCAAAATAAAATTAAACAAGAAATCGGTAACAAAATTTATACTTAAAATAATTATCTGCTGCACTTCTATTTTCCCTGCTTTGATGGTTGCCACTTGCCACTTACTTAATTGTCATCTGTCATCAGTCATTAATTTCATGGTAGCGCGCAGCGTCGCCAAATTCAGAGATCTAACTCAACACTCAAGTTCAGTCGTCAGTCAGTTATATATTTTTTTCTGCTGGTCATGAAACTTGAAACGTTGAAACTCATAGAGTTGTATTTAAAATAACGTGTCAGATAAAATGGCTCAAAATTTTAGAATAGAGTTTTCCTTTATAATATGTTGATGCAAAATGTTAGTCCATAGAAAATGTATTTATGGTAACAACTCCTGAAAAATGACACTCTGAGAATCATAAAGAAGGGGTTTTAAATTGGTGTATCAAATGTCAAGTTGACAGATAATATATCCCAACCTCAAATCATTAAAAACAAATTTAATACTTGAATAGTTTGTAAAACCTATTTAATAAAACAATACAGTTATGACATCCATAGGGCGAGTTTTACAGCAGGAAGTATTTCAAGCTAACGATGAAAGACTTATCACATGTTGTCATGTTGGAAAATACTTAAAGAAAAAGAAAACATCATTCCTCTGCATTGTAAGTACTTGTAGTACCCCAATTAATATATTTATCGTCCAGATTAAGCAAACGGATAAACAGAGTTACAAGAGAAAACGAAGCTGGGCGCTGGCTGAATTGAAATCAGCAGATGGCCACAATGAGTCTTCAGAAACACAAGAATTTGATTTACATTTCGATAAAGTATATAGATGGGTGGCAACGAATACAAAAGAAAGGCAGTCTTTTATACACAACTTATGGAGGCAAGCGAACAAACACATAATGAAGGATATGCCAACGTTTAAAAACCTACCACAGTCTTGGATTACTGAAGATGCCTTAACACCAGAAAATAACTATGTTAGTTCACCTTTAATGGGTATGGATAACGATTTTGCTGAAGATTTCCAAGCCATTACAGAAAAAGAACAGGAAGATTTGAAAAGGTGGGTATGTTGCAGTTTTATTGGCTGTTTTATTTTTTCCGTCCTTTTGTGACCCACGTACCAAGATTTAGGTCTGTAAGTTAAAAGATAAAAACGTTATAGGCATTTAGAGAAAACAAATTTGGGGTTTTCCCCAAAACGTCAATGTTGCGATTTTAAATGTCAAGATTCATAACATTTAGGCAAATAACCTGAAACAAACGCATGTAAAGAAAATGTTGCAAGAAGACTGTTCTGCAAACCCTTAACTTTCAGCTTCAACCGCCATTGTCCTTCATTTTACTAAAATATTTTCAGAAAATTTATTTTAAATAGAGCCTTTCTCTGATGCTTTGGCTGTAGGTTTAGTTAAGTTGATGCTTTCGCTGTAGGTTTAATTAAGTTTATGGATTAACTGTCTATAATTTTTAGCTAATTTTCGTAGAAAAAATTGTTTTGAGGGGACTGTGACTTTAATTTTAAAAAGATTTCTTCAAATGAGCGCAAACTAGGCGCCTTAAAATCCAGATCCGGGTTTACTTTCAGTTTTTATCTGTTTGCATATATACAAGGTGATGCATTTCTATGGTAAAGCTCAATATAATTGTTATTATACAAAATACGAGAAAAAATTGCATACGCTAATTATAGGGTGTCTTAAGCTGCATCTGATAAAAATATATATTTCAACAGTCACAGGGTGGTTAGTGACCCCTACAATTGTTTTTTCGAACACCCTTATGTTATTGCATTTTTTATCGAAATATGATGCATCCCAGGCAGCACAATTAAATAACAATAATGTATTTTGCATGTAACAGTGCCACATTGAGCATCACAGAGATGTACTTTTATAACGAAAATTATTTAATTATTGTTGGCTAGCATAATAAACCTTAATTGCTTAATGAACTTTCAAAATTATATAGTGGCTTGAAAAAGAAATATGAGATACATAAGAGACACTAGAATGAATTGCTAACTTAATAATCTGTTCGTCTTCTCCGGCGAGTAGTTGGTTTACAAGAGTCTCAGAGAGCAGGTCGACTTTAGGCACTAGTTAATCACTCACATAAATTACACAAACTAGGAATCGAAACAAACATGTCGGTTCAAGTAGATTTATTTTAAAATGTACAAGTTTAATACAGGACAATTAAATTTGTAGTTAAGAAATGAGTATCACTTTAAAAATCAATATTAATTAAAATTAAAAATCCATATTAATTTCAATTAAAATAAACAAATTTTACATTAAGCTGTCCTGCATGTGCAGAAAATGTTAACTACAAATGAATGTTGAAAATGTACACAATCCAGAGTAAAGTGAATTTAGATTAATTTTAAAACAGAGTTATGATAAAGTAAAGCATTTTATGAAGGGAAAGTTATACAAAGATGAAACATTATGTAAGAAAAATGAAGCAAGCACATTTTTGTGACACTTAGCTAGGATTTCGATGTATATGCTGCTATCTTCTGGTTTTGTTGTGCACTGTATACATCCTTGTTCAGCTGGAATCTGTGTCTTGCCCTCTTCATGGATGATTCAGTTGTAACGGTGGACATTAGAGTGCGTGCTTCTGCTACCGTTATTGCTGGTGCAGCTTTGAGTGTTCATTGCCTTCCTCAGAGTTCATTACATCATTGCTTAGAAGTTGACTTCTTACTGCCTTCCTCAGAGTTTATTGCATTATTGTTTCGAAGTTGACTGCCTTCCTCAGAGTTTATTGCATTATTGTTTTGAAGTTGACTGCCTTCCTCAGACCTGATGCAAACATGTGGATTAGTATTGTTCTTAGACAAATGCAAATCCCTGCAATGTAACAGTGTCTTAACTAACCAATTAAATGCTTTATGCATGAAGCCTAAAATATTATTTGACATCTAATTAAAGACACGTTACATGCAGAAGAACTGTACTCATCTTTAGCCATACAGTTATTACAAGAATAAAATTTAATGAGGTGAAAATGACTTATATCAAACGTACTCACCCATTAGTAAGATTTTGAAGCTCTTTAGTATACCATGATTAATTGCTTAAACAACTTTAATTAAAAAAGGAATAAATCAACAGATGGAATTTCAATGTATAGGTTGTGATAAGACAACAAGCTGTCAATATTTAGTTACTTTTGCAGGCTGCAGGTTGACCAACAGTCATAGTGCTTGGAACTCTATGTGATTAGACAGAGATGGAGAGTTCTATGTCATAATTCTCAAAAGGGGTGTATTATTGAATATAAAATGAGCATAAGCAGTAAATAAAATAAATTTAACGTTTTGAACGTTACACTGTGTAAGGTCTATGCAAGTTACCAGAGCTGGGAAATATCAGCAACTGCCAACATTGACAATACATCGCCGGGAGATTACTGCTTAACATGCTAGAGACATCGTTTGTGCTGTTAAGGAAATGTAATTACTAATATTTCAATAATGTATCTAGACTCATCTCTAGCATGTAACTAAACAATTACTTTACATGGCCTATATGATATATTCCCAGTATATAATTCATACTTCATGACTGTCATGTAAATTATACACACACACACACACACAATATATATATATATATATATATATATATATATATATATATATATATATATATATATATATATATATATATATATATATATATATATATATATATATATATACATATACATATATATTGTGGCGGTGGTTCCGACCGCAGTGTTTTCGTCAACACTACCCTATGTTTCTCTTGACAGCTAAACGTTGCGTTACGTTATTCGACAGCAAGCTGTCAAGAACTACTAGATACTTGAACTAATAGCGTTGCCACTGAGAGGGGAGTATGTGGCGGTGGTTCCGACCGCAGTGTTTCCGTCAACACTACTCTATGTTTCTCTTGACAGCTAAACGTTGCGTTACGTTATTCGACAGCAAGCTGTCAAGAACTACTATATAAGAGACACCAGGGATCTCTCTCTCTCTCTCTCTCTCCTCGCTACCAACCGACACAGTGAAGATACGTCTCTCCACGCTCGGTCAGTTATCTGTTATGTACTCATGTACTGTCTGTGATTGTTTTATAGTTAAATGTATCATATAGTTTATTCAGTTAGTGAAATAATAAAGTATATTAAATGTTTACGTATGGATTTAATATCAACAAGTGCAATTAACATCCATATATATATATATATATATATATATATATATATATATATATATATATATATATATATATGTCTATATGAAAGGCCAGTGAAAGTACCTTTTGATATTTTAAATTAAAAAATGGATGACAATAAAATTATCTAACTCAAATAGTTAACATAAACACATCAGCATAACGATTGTCTCTTATGCCGTGTAAACACAAAAGTAATTCTGATCATGAAATGGTTGAAAAGTTTGACAAAACCACTGACACAATAACTGTAATTACCACGTGTATTTATTTTATAATGAATAACAAAAAAAAAGAACAAATAGGGCACTGACAATAAGCAAAGTTACCTACCTTTATTCTCCAATAATGCAGGAACATAAGCTTCGTTTTTCTGTATTCACACACAACACCTCTAGGGACCTCGTGTCTCCCAAAGGACTTACAAACAAAATGGATATTTAGAGACCTCGTGTCTCTTCAAGGGGTTGAAAGCAATTCGCTTTCTCGAGACCTCTTGCCTCTTCAAGGACTCACAAACAAGTGGCAGAGGGATGCAAGCTTCTCTCTCTTCTCTCATTCTTCTTCCCCCCCTCTGGTCTTCTGGCGGAAACCATTAGTAACACTTACTCTATGTCAGTGTAGCGCGCGACATTTGAATTTAAAAGTGACAGAACAACGAGCATGAACATTCCGCCCACCAAAATAAGGATTTATTTTCACAATTATATTGTTTCTCAAATAAACAAACGAAACAAAAATTTACAATAAGCACAAAAAACAAAAAACTGAAGCTATTGGATTTATAATTAACTGTACAAAAAATTTCAAGGCGGACGTATTACTGCGATGGCAACAGACATAACTTCGTCAGAGGCCTATCAAAAGTGCCACTACTAGTGCGAACTTGAGCTACCCGAGCTATACCATCACGGCCTGGGTATAGTAGCATAATGCGTCCGAGCTTCCAAACAAGAGGTGACGAAGTCTCATCTTTAATCACAACTAAAGCTCCGATGGGGGGGGACGTTTGCACAGTATCCCACTTACCACGCTGCTGCAGTGTATGCAGGTATTCGTTCTTCCAGCGGCGCCAAAAGTCCTGGTGGATCCTTTGCACCAGCTGCCAGCGTGACAAGCGATTCATACTTAACAAAGTCAAATCAGCATCAGGAGGAGCACCTAACGGTTCCATTGTAAGAAAATGTCCTGGGGATAGGGCTAACAGATCATTTGGATCAGTACTCGCACTACACAATGGTCGAGAATTCAAAACTGATTCCACTTGAGCAAGCAACGTGGACATTTCCTCAAAGGTCAGAATCTGCAAACCGATCACCCTTCGCAAATGAGTCTTGACTGAGCGCACTCCTGCCTCCCACAGACCTCCAAAATGCGGAGCTGATGGGGGGTTGAAATGCCACTTAATGGTACAAGCATCTGCTGCCCCCTTTGCATAGTTTAAGAGCTGCTTATTTGAGCCGACGAAGTTGGTACCTCTATCGCTATACAAATTGTCACATCTTCCTCTGCGAGCCACAAACCTCCGAAGAGCTGCCAAGAAGGCTTCAGCTGAAAGATCAGACACTACTTCCAAATGGAGGGCCTTCGTTGCCATGCACACAAACAAACAAATATATGCTTTCACCTTTCGGACACCTCGATATCTGCCCTGTGTCACAAAAACTGGACCTGCAAAATCAACTCCGCTGTGTGAAAACGGCTTCAACTGAGAAACCCTGGCAACTGGCAAATCAGACATCATCGGTGCCATGGGAGTAGGATTCACTCGAAAGCAACGATAGCACCTTGACAAAACATGATGAATAGCTCTCCGAGGGGACAAAATCCAAAACTGTTGCGAAAGCAAATGAAGCAATGTGCGAGGACCAGGATGAAGATTGACATGGTGTGTGTGTGCAATGATTAACTCGGTGAGACGATGTGAGCGGGGCAACAATATAGGGTGTTTCACTTCAACTGGAACATCAGCTTGACGAAGGCGACCGCCCACCCTGAGGATACCCTCTGTATCCAGAAAGGGGGCTAACTTATTTATTGCCCTCGCACACCTCTCACCTTTAACCAAGGATGCTATTTCCCTTTGAAATACTTCACCTTGAGCACATTTGATAAGCATATGAAGCGCCTCCTGTAATTCGGTGGCTGTCAGAGATGCAGTAGTTCGGTCAGATGGAGACACCCTACAATTTCGCACAAACCGCTGACAATATACAACAACACCCTGAATTTTCCGTAGATGCGAAAAGCGATTCAAAAGTTTACTGAGCCACTCCTCATTTGCCAAAGTAACTAGTACGGGGAGAGTTCGTTGCTCCGCCAGGCACTCTTCTGGCGGCTCAAAACGCAACGACTTGGGCCAATTTTCTCTTGCCAATTTTAGCCAGGCGGGTCCCGCCCACCATAGTGGATGCTCACAAAACCCAGAAGGTAACATGCCTCTCGATGCACAATCAGCTGGGTTTTCTTGTCCACTTACGTGATGCCATGACTCTGGAGGAATCTTCTCTTGTATGCTTGCTACTCGATTCCCAATAAAGGTCTTCCACCTATTGGAAGATGATTTTATCCAGGCAAGTGCCACCATAGAGTCTGACCAAGCATACATAGAGTTAAACTCAAAACGACCTTCATACACCCGACACACAAATTCCAGAAGCTTTGCCAACAATAAACACCCACACAATTCGAGACGTGGAATCGATATTCTTTTTAAAGGTGATACCTTGGACTTGGCACACAGAAAATTGATCCAAACTCGACCCTCCTCTGATACTTGTCTTAAGTAAACAACTGCAGCATACCCTCGCTCCGATGCATCACAGAACCCATGGAGTTCTGTACTGATGATATTATCGTGTTTTACGCCTCTGGGAATTGATAAACCTGCTAGCGCACTGAGTTGTGATTTATACTGAGACCACTGACCAACAATATCCTTTGAGGGCTTATCATCCCATCCCACTTTTTGCTCCCACAAGCACTGCATAAGATATTTTGCCAACAGGGTAACAGGAGACAAAAAACCCAGGGGGTCATAAATTCTTGCCAATTCCGAAAGAAGATTTCGTTTTGTGCACGGACGATCAATAGGTTCAACATTAAAAGAGAATGTATCACCTATGGGACACCACTGCAATCCTAAAATTTTCAACACTGATGGATCATTTAAATCTAACGATCGAGGTTGCTGACTATCAGCTGATACTGTGGACAACAGTTTCGAATTATTGCTGGCCCACTTCTTCAATTCAAAACCCCCCTTAGCAAACAACCCAATCAATTGCCGTTGCAACTCAAAAGCCTCTGACAATGAGTCGACTCCACTGACTACATCATCCACATAGAGATCGGACCGAACTAGCTTTGCTGCCAATGGAAAAGATGATTCCTCATCATCACAAAGCTGCATCATTGTTCGGATTGCCATGTGTGGGCTTGAGGAGACCCCATATGTGACAGTATTAAGGCGATATTTCTGTACAGGTTCCCCCTTTGAGAACCTCCAGAGAATTCTTTGATAATCCCTATGATTATCTACAACCAAAATTTGTCGATACATTTGCCGAATGTCAGCAGTAAATGCAATTTTGTTTGAGCGAAATTTCAACAACACAGTGGCAATATCTGTCTGCAACTTCGCTCCCACTAACAACGTATCGTTCAGAGATACACCATTCGTACTTTTGGAACTAGCATCAAATACCACCCGCAGTTTGGTCGAAAGGCTGTGAGGACGCAACACACAATGATGGGGAATATAGTATGCATCAGATGGTTCCACAGCTACATCTGATACCAGAGACATATGGCCAGACTCATAATAATCCCTGATAAACTCCGAATAGGACTTGTGCAACGCTGGATCCCTACTAAGACGTGCTTCCAGGGAGTAAAACCGCCTCAATGCAACACTGAAAGATTCTCCCAAACACGGAGTACCCTCACGAAAGGGCATATTTAAAATATATCTCCCAGCACTATTTCGGTGCTGAGTCTTCTTGAAGATTTCCTCACATTTTTTATCTTCCGGAGACATAACTAAACCTTGTGGTACCTGTTCCAAGCTCCAAAACTGTTTCAAGGTATGATCCAAGTCGACCAACGTGCATAAACTATTCACAACAGAATGAGACTTTGACTGTTCTACACTGCCCATAAGCACCCAACCAAAAACAGTATTGATGGCCACTGGTGCACCTCGAGGCCCTCTCTTTATTCCAGGTCTAACCACATGAGCATAAACGTCAGTACCCAACAAAATTTCAATGTCCCCTGGTATACCAAACTCTGAATCTGCCAACTCTAAGTTCTGAATATGTTGCCAGTGGCACTGCTCAATTTTAGCAGAAGGGATCTTGGAACAAATGTTCGGAATCACAATCATGTCCAACTCTAACTTTGTTGGCTCATAAATGGACTCTACTCGACATTTGAGAGTGCCTTGGCTAGCAAGCGAGCTCATTTGGTTCAAGCCTTGAACCATCACTGAACGAGATGAGGTGTTGAGCCCCAATTTTTCAACACACTGCTGCGAAATGAAATTAGCCTCACTCGCACAATCCAGGAGAGCTCGACATCTCCTAACCTTTCCATTTTTATCTCGTACTAATAGCATTATAGTTGCCAGTAACACGGACTGTTCCCTTTTTACCACACTTGCCAACACACGCAATTGCTCTGCACCTTGTGGCTCTTCCACAGGTGGCTTGTTTGAGTCACTCTCATCTCCCGATGCCGGTGCTTTTGGGAAGTGCAATAATGTATGATGGTGTTTATTACATACACGACAACTTGATGACTTGCACTCCCTGCTGGCATGCGAGTTTGATAAACAGTTAAAACAAAGATTTTTTTTTTTTGCGAACGTATACCGTTTATGAGAGGATAAAGATAGAAATCCATCACACTTGAGCATGGGGTGCTCCTCCTTACAATAAGCACATACAAGCTTTGTGCTGGTAACAAAGGACGAAGCGGGCCTAGCAGTGGTTGCTGAAACATGCTGCCTTCTATTAGTCACATAATTGGAAGTTAAGGCAGTTGTCTCCATTGCTTTACACTGCTTTTCCAAGAATCTACATAAACTACTAAAACTGGGAATGTCCGATTCGCAAAACTCAAGCTCAAATTTTTGCTTAAGACTCATATCCACCTTTTGCAGCAACATGTTGAATTTAGTGAAATCCCACATGTCATGTTCAAACTGCTTCAACGCTTCCAAATTTTCACTGAATACAGACAACAACGTTCGTAGGGAAGAAGCAGATTCACTATTTGCTTTGGGGGCCTGTACAATACCCTGCCAATAATTGGTCAACAAAACCCGGGTATTGTGATACCTTGAGACCAGAGACTTGAATGCAATCCCATAATTGCTTCCCGTTAGCGGTAAATTCTTGATTAGGCCAGCTGCATCCTTCACTAACGAAGCACTCAAATATTGGAACTTTTCAATATCTGACAATGATTCGTTCTCATGAATCATTGTTTTAAACAGATCATAAAAGGTTGGCCAGTTTTTCCAATTTCCATCGAATTTTGGCATTTCGATTTTCGGTAACCTCAAATGTCTGTTTAAATTTGAAGTTGACATAATCGCGTTTGCGTTCGTTACTTCCTTTTCACTGAGAGATCGAGCGTTCGATGATTTGACAGAACACCGCGACTTACTCGATGCTCGACTCGATTTCGAACTACCGTGAAAAACGGATCGAGCTTGATTCTCAGCGGCTTTATTTGCATAACCTCTCAGTTCTCGATAGATAGTTTTTATAGAGTATTGCAGTTCATCGAATTTGTTCTGCATTTCATGCTCGCTCTCCAACTCTGATCGATCAACTACCGACACGATGTCCAAATGCAATGAATCAAATAGATTGACCAACTCATTCAACGCCTCAAAACGAACCTCAAATCTATTCAACCTATCTAAATCCACTACTGCGTCTATTTTGACCTGTTGAGCCACGTGCAATATGGCTTCTACTCGTGTATAAACGCTTTCGCGCTTATTTTTTAGCTGAGTCAACTCCATTGTTCAACGCAAAAAAAATTCCTAAACGCGATTTAAACAATATGCAAACGTGATTTCAACAATATGCAATTCGAGTATGTACCTAGTTATATACAAGCAATAACGTCACCTTGAAATTAAATGACTCAACACGGCAATAAACAATTACAAATTTACTAGACTAAAGGAAACAAGTAAAATTACTTCAAAAAATGGACTGTATCAACTAATAACAAAACAAAACAACTATAAAAATCCGGTCGATGGGCCAAATGTAAATACCACGTGTATTTATTTTATAATGAATAACAAAAAAAAAGAACAAATAGGGCACTGACAATAAGCAAAGTTACCTACCTTTATTCTCCAATAATGCAGGAACATAAGCTTCGTTTTTCTGTATTCACACACAACACCTCTAGGGACCTCGTGTCTCCCAAAGGACTTACAAACAAAATGGATATTTAGAGACCTCGTGTCTCTTCAAGGGGTTGAAAGCAATTCGCTTTCTCGAGACCTCTTGCCTCTTCAAGGACTCACAAACAAGTGGCAGAGGGATGCAAGCTTCTCTCTCTTCTCTCATTCTTCTTCCCCCCCTCTGGTCTTCTGGCGGAAACCATTAGTAACACTTACTCTATGTCAGTGTAGCGCGCGACATTTGAATTTAAAAGTGACAGAACAACGAGCATGAACAATAACAGATAAGTGCAGTAAACATTTTATCGAGATTCGCGATTGAAGCAGATAATTTTCTGTCGCGATTTTACTTGCTACTTCCAAGTTAAATCCATGTGCATAACTTATGGGGATGTAAACAAGTATTGGATTGTTTGTTAACGATTCATTTGATTTATCAAACATATTAAATGTAGATCCTATAATAGGTACAGGTACACTTACCCTACAAAATGTATTTAATGGGTAATATATAGGTAGGTACTTACCTCGTAATTGTAATTGCAGGATAATGCTTAATGTACAAACACAAAAAACTTCTACCGAAATTACAAGAAAAAATCCACAACGAAACACAAAACAAAAAAATTCTTGTATGTCTTTGTCATGTCACACACAATAAAAGTTAAGTTAAAATAAGGAAGCGTCAATGTGATTCCAGCGTTGACAAACTGTGTGGCAAGAATATGAACTGTAAATCTATAAAGTAACGATCATCATGAGTTGATTATGCTTAGCATGTTATTTTCTCTGAAGTAACAGCGATATAGTTCATAATATCACTAGCATATCATTAAAATGAACTTCTGAAATGTAAATTATTGCTTTGTTGCTGTTACATACTTGGCATGTAAAGGTAGCCATGTATCTCAAAAGTAACAGCTAACATCGCTAGCATGTACAAGTGTAAGCGTAAAATCATAGGTAACAGAAAACAATCCCAGAAACATGACATGCATGTATCAAGATATATCGCATTGGTTACTTAAAAATAGCATCTCAGCAATGTGAATATCGCAATTGTGTTGACTGGGGTGTATATAGGTAAATTGATAAGAATTGAAACTAATCTCGGATATGGATTCTAGGGGACCTAGTTTGCACTCATTTGAAGAAATCTGTTTAAAATTCAAATACGCGATCTCCTAATTAACGAATTTTTTCTACGAAAATGAGCTAAAAAGTATAGACCGTTAATCCATAAACTTAACTAAAACTACTGCCAAAGCATCAGAGAAAGGGTCTATTTGAAATCAATTTTCTGAAAATATTTTAGTAAAATGAAGGACAATGACGGTTGAACCTGAAACTTAAGGGTTTGCAGAACACTTTTATTGCGACATTTTCTTTACATAACCCGTATTGGTTTCAGGTTCTTTGCCTAAATGTTGTCAATTTTGACGTTTCAAATCGCGACTTACAGACCTCAATTTTGGTACATGGTTCACTCTCTGTATTACAACCAGGCATACCAAAATTGGTTGCCCTTACTTTGTTATTTGGAGGTATAATTTTTTCCGAAAGAAAACACAAAATTTTCCGGGAAAACCTGGGCCGATTTTTCTGGCTAAAGAACTTATGCAAGTCACTTTCAAAAGGAAGATACTCAGAAAATTTGATCAAAATCGACCTATTATGTTTTAGTTATCGGTGTGATATATATATATATATATATATATATATATATATATATATATATATATATATATATATATATATATATATATATATATATATATATTACACACTTTTATTTCTTTGCTGTACTTTCTGTGATTTTCTATTTGTTTACTGGACTGAAGTTTCGAACCTTCCTAGTTCATGCTCTAGTAGTGTGCTAATAATTTACCAGGAAGGGTCGAAACTGCAGTCCACCTAAACAAATAGAAAGTCACAGAAAGTACACCAAACAAATAAAAGTGTATATTTAGAAGTGATTACAGTGTAGTGCAACATTCCAATATATATATATATATATATATATATATATATATATATATATATATATATATATATATATATATATATATATATATATATATATATATATATATATATATAGAAACTGACCCTGGATATGGGTTCTAGGGAGGCTAGTTCGCGCTCATTGGAAGATAATTTTTCTAAATTCAAAAGTCAGGATCTCTTCATTAATGTTTTTTTTTTTAAGAACACTAACACAATGTTAAGTAGAGTTTATAATTTTTCATCCTCTGATGACGCCTAAATACTATCGTACCGTGGGTGTTGACAAGGAGGAAAGAGGCAGCTTGTTAATTCTGGACTTGAAGGTTTGGAGGTTCGGAGGAGAGGGAAAAACATGTGCCGGCAAGGAATTCCACAACTTGGAAGTCCTCGGGACAAAAGAGCGGGCATAACAAGATGTTCTATGTCTGGTGACCTGGACGTTAAAAGGGTGCATTCGCTCTGTTCCCCTGGTAGATCTGCTGGGGGCAGCAGGTGGGGGAATTATGGAGGAAAGCTCCTCTGAGCAGTGCCCGTGCAGATATCTATAAAAGAGAGAGAGGTCACCAACAGCACGTCGGTGGGCAAGGGATGGAAGCCTTTGGGTGAGGGTAGGGTCACCGATGAGACGTATAGCTCTCTTTTGAATGGAGTCCAGGATAGCGACTGTAGAAGCGGCAGCTGCACCCCAGATGTGGGAGCAGTATTCGAGGTTTGGCCTTATTTGTGAAGTGTATAAGGTATAGAGATTAGTTGGTGAAAAGAATTTGCGAGCCCGGAAGAGGAAACCCAATTTCTTAGCAGCCGCTTCTGCAATTGATGTAACATGTTGGTGCCAATTAAGATTTCGATCCACAGTAATGCCAACAAGAGAAAAGGACTCATTACTTTGAATAACTTGGTTGTTCATTGTGATGGGTCTAGGGCTGCTGTATCTCTTGTGAGAAAGAAAGCAAGACTTAGTTTTGGTGGGGTTGAATTGTACAAGATTTCTACTTCCCCAGTCTAATATTTTTTGGAGGTCTACGGAGACAGAACCCTCCATGAGTCTGCGATCCTCATCTAATTGGGCTAAAGAGACAGGCTTAGAATATTGTATGTTTGAGTGGAGGGTGCTGTCGTCCGCGTAACTGTGAACTGGGTTGGATGTGCTAGAGAGGAGGTCATTGATGTGGAGAAGAAACAAAGTAGGGGCTAAAGCTGAACCTTGAGGAACTCCTGCATTAATTGGATACAGTTTAGAGGAATGGCCATCCACAACAACAGATATGCTCCTGTTGGAGAGGAAATTTGCTGTCCAGGTACAAAGTTTTGGTGGTAGGCCATAGGCCGGAAGTTTATTAAGCAGCGCTGCGTGCCAGACCTGGTCGAATGCTTTGGATATGTCTAGAGCAACAATCTGGGATTCACCGTGTTGTTCCATAGACTTGTTCCAAGAATGGGTGACAAAGGAAAGGAGGTCGGCAGTCGATCTGCGCTGACGGAATCCATACTGCCTGTCGTGGATTAGACTGTGTTTTTCAAGGAATTTTAGTAGTTCGGTGTTTATATACTTTTCCATCACTTTAGAGATGACTGAAAGGAGAGAAATAGGCCTGTAGTTGCTAGGAAGCGCTTTGGATCCTTTCTTGGGGATGGGTTGTACTCGAGCAGTTTTCCAGTTACTAGGGAATATGCCTTTATTGTAAGATATCTGAAACAGACGAGTCAGGACAGGAGCAAGTTCTGGTGCGCATTTTTTGAGAACAATTGCTGGGATCTCGTCAAGGCCAGAGGCTTTCCTGGTATTAAGAGAAGAGAGCATCTTTCGTACCTTTTTAGTTTGGAAAATGATATCAGTCATTTTATGCGCGACATTGGGGACTGTTGGTGGTTGAACATTTGGAGGTGGGTTGAGAGTAGAATTTCCGGCGAACAACGAAGCAAAAAGTTCGGCCTTGCCCAGGGCGGTAGAAACAATTTCATCACCTGAGACAAGAGGTGGGAACGTGCTCTTGCAGAAATTATTCCCAATAGACTTAGCAAGAGTCCAGAAGGGTTTGCCGCCGTTGGAGCTTGAGAGGACTTTGTTTTTGATGTGGTTATTAAACGAGTTTTTTGCCTCAGAAAGAATGCGGACATAGCGGTTTCTTGCGTCGTTGAATACTTGACGATTTTCTTGACTGGGATTGTGTAGAAGCGTTTTGTGAGCTTTGACCTTTTCAAGTCTGGCCTTGTCACAGGATTTAGAGAACCAGGGCTTTTGAGTGGCTGAAGAGGTTTTCTGTGTACGTGGAATAAATAATTCCATACCAGCTTGGATAATTTCGGTGACGTTTTGTGAGATTTCAGAGGGGTCAGGATGAGAGAAGCAGACAGACGCCCATGGAAATGAGGAAAAGTAATCCCGCATTTCGTCCCAGTTTGCGGAGTTGTAGTGCCAAACGATACGTGGGTGTGATGACTGTGTGACCTCGGGTTGCATTGCACAGGAAGCAGTGACCATGCCGTGGTCTGAGCGACCAAGGGGGGCGGTGACTGATATCTTATAGCAATCAGGATTTGTAGTAAGAAGGAGATCCAAGGGATTTGAGCTGTGTGTTGGGATACGAGGAAAGTAAGTAGGTTGCTGTACCATATTGGCCAAAGAATTGCTGACTGCAAAGGCCTCCGCTGCTCTCCCTTGTGGATCGGTTTTTGAAGATCCTAGCCATTCCTTATTATGGACATTGAAGTCGCCAAGAATAGTGACCTCGGAGGAAGGATATTCAGAAATCAGATAGTCGGTTTTTTCAGAAAGGTAGTCAAAGAGCTGGACAAAGTTGTTGTCAGAAGGTGACCGGTAAATGCAACAGATGAATTTAGTTGCAGCCCTGAGAGAGAGTTTTATCCATAGTATGTCTTTTCTTCCAGCTTCTAAATTGGGAAGTCTGGTGCAGGGTAGATTGCTACGGACGTATGCGCACACGCCTCCATGCAATCTAAAGGCAGTAAGGAGCTCATACCCCGGGAAATTAAGGTGATTAGTGGCTGTTTTGGCACTGATTTGGGTTTCGGTGAGGAAGAGGAGTTGGGGCCTGTTAGCCTGGAGGAAATGGTGGACGGAGTTCAGGTTAGAATTTAGGCCACATATATTCGAAAAGGATATGTTAAATCTTGATGTTGGCGCCCCCTGTAGACCCCTCTCCCGGAGATCCGAATGGAGGGGTATTTTGCCTCGGGAATATTTTATACAAGGAGGAGCCATCATCATTTTTGCTTATAAGGGAAACCGACTCATACACCAGAACCGGAAACGTCCGTTGGGACTTCACCGGCCCCTTGATGTATGGGGTGGTACCACCTCGGGCGTGAAAAAATCCTTTACTATTACATAAAGGAAAATTCCACTACCAAAATAGGTATTATAGCGATTATAATTTTTGTTGCAGAATGATGTCAGGTTGTGAGTTCGCCATAAGCAAT
Organism: Tillus elongatus; assembly: GCA_964006375.1. Taxonomy (NCBI): domain Eukaryota; kingdom Metazoa; phylum Arthropoda; class Insecta; order Coleoptera; family Cleridae; genus Tillus; species Tillus elongatus. The sequence goes on along the minus strand of OZ023262.1, from coordinate 313,405,534 downwards.
GCAGAGGCCTTTATGGAAGTGCTGGCCAGAGATTTGTCACTGCTTGATGGCGAAAATGTACAGAGTGTTTTGTCTTCAGAAAATCAAGTTGAGGCTCTGATGGAACACTTAGAATTGGCAGTAGAGGAAACTGAAAGACTTGAACAAGAGCTTGATTCATATGATGAAATTCTATGTCATGTTCGAGATACAATGGAGAAAATGGAAAAGAAGAACTCTATGATTTCTATTGCCAACAAAAATAATATCTTACTGCTCAACGAGCTGGAAAAAATTGTAGTAAGTTTTCAGACTTCTCATTGTATTTTAATTTGTTTACCCTGAACATAATGTTGTTCAGTTACAATTAATTACAACATCCCCTTTTAGTGAAATATCATTTAAACAAATCTAATGTTCAGCTAAATTATTCAGAATTGTTTGTCTTGTCAAAAATATTCTACCATAAAAACAAGGCTGAAAAAGTATATTTGTTTCCAACATTCTTCATAGTTGGTAATGTAAGTTTTGTTTAAAACACCTTAGAAACTTGCTGTGCCATTGTAACCGCATGATAGTAGTTGTCAGTTGTTAACTGCAATTTAGAAACATAGTTTATTTAACAGAAATGCACCATACGAGATAATTATCCTGGCTCGGGAAGACCTCCCAAAGCTCAATGGAATCGGAGACGAGCCAGGGGGCGGCAGCGTCCGCGGGACTCTGGAGGTCTCACGACTGACGTAGATACGGGGATCGGGGGGTAGCTTCGGTCACAGACTTGTCCCCGACACCCAAGCTGGAGGCTGGGTCCCACCGGAAGGCGGCGAGGTCCGCGGACTCTGGGGACCCCTCTATCAGTGAGGCCCTACTGTAGGGTTAGAGGGACTGCCCCGGCAGTCCAAGTGTCTTTCCGGGGCGCAAAGAAAGAAGCTCCAGAGGGCGCAGAAAATGGCGACCAGGACATGGACGGTCGAAAAACCTGTAAAGGCGCAAGAGGGGAGTGCGGGTCAGAAGAGGACGCACTTAGACTCTAGCACGCCTACTACAGACAGACGTCCCAAAAGGGCCAGGGAACCTGTAAAGGTGCATGAGGAGAGTGCAAGTCAGAAGAGGCCGCGCTTGGGCTGTAGCACACCTACTGCAGACAGATGTCCTAAAAGGCCCAGGGCCGGAACACCGGCGCAGACTGGCTCGTATAGGGAGGCTGCGGAGGGCCTCGGGATGGCGGTGATTGACAGGCGCCATCCTGAGGTCACGCTAGACCAGGGGAAGGCGGACCTGATCCATGCTGCGGTGGACTCTCTTCAGGAAGGGAAGGGAGCCCGCCTCAGTTCCACTGGCGCCTGGCGGGGGGCATCCTCTGGATAACCTGTGCCGGCCCGCAGTCGCGGGACTGGCTGCGGAAAACGATCTGGGCCCTCTGTCAGATTTGGGAGGGGGCGGACTTGACAGCCGTCGAGCCCAAGGAACTCCCAAAGAGTGACGCAAGCTCCTCGTACGGATCCCTGACACCGTTCCGCAGGAAACGGTGATCAGCAGACTGAAGATCCAGAACCCTGAACTGGGGACACAACACTGGTCGGTTCTAAGCATTAAGGCAGAGAAGAAAGGACAGACTCTCGCCTTCTCGATTGACCAGGCGTCTTACAGAGCCCTTGAAGGAACCTCCTTCAAGGTATTCTGGGGCCTGGGAAGGGTTAGCTTTCGCTCACTGGGGACGCAACTACTGGTTAATGGGACTTAGGTTCCTTCAGGTCAACCTCCAACAGTAGGGCAGCCACGGCGGGACTACTGATGGCTCTGAGGAACACGAATGTGGCCCTCATCCAGGCACCATACTCCTATCAGGGAGAGATCAAGGGACTCGGCGGAGCTGCTGGAAAGCTCATCTACAGCAGATCCAGCGAGAACCTGAGGGCCTGCATTTTTGTCAGGAAAGGGATAGAGTTTCTGCCTTAAATGAATTTCTGTTCCAGGGACCTGGCAACAATCAAAATCCGATGTGGAGGAGCGGATGGGCCGAGGGACATTACTGTCGGATCAGCCTATCTGCCAGGGGAGAACACGGACCCTCCTCCACCCAAGAAATTGGAGCAGCTGATGGTGGGTAGCAGAGCAAGTGGATGGCAGACCATCATCGGCATGGACTCCAGACGCACTTTCCCGGCTGTAACGTAATAAACCAATCACCTCCGGACTGGGAACACTCAGAAATAGAGGCGCCTTATACGCGGACATCTAGAGTAGACTGGACAGTCGCTAAAGAGGTGGTTACTTGGAGCAAAATCAGATGAGCCATTAACAGCTTTAAGCCATACAAATCCCCGGGATTTGATGGAATAACGCCCATCATGTTCCAACAGGGGATAGATATACTGGCGCCGGCGCTTACCCTCATTATGAGGGCCAGCCTGGCTCTGGGGTACATTTCGAGGGCATGGAGACTAGCCAGGGTTGTATTCATTTCTAAACCTGGGCGTCCAACAGACCAGGCAAAGTCCCTGAGGCCAATAAATCTCATGTCCATCTCGTCTGGTTCACGGACGGATCAGGCGAGGAGCGTGGGACGGGGGCAAGTGTTTATTCAGAAGGACCGAGGGTAAGTCATAGTATTTCCCTCGGAGCCCATGCAACAGTCTTTCAAGCCGAAATTAACGCCATCTTGCATTGTAGGCGGGAGAACAAGAGGAGTGGCTACACCAACAAGCGAATCCTCATAGCCACAGGCAGCCAGGCAGCCCTTAAGGCCCTAAGTAGCCCACGGGTAAATTCCTGGCTAGTGAGTGAGTGTCGAGATGAGACGAGAGACCTAGCTGGGCAGAATGAGGTCACCCTCATCTGGGTGCTGGGTCACTCGGCGGTCAAAGGCAATGAAGAAGCTGACGCGGGAGATGGAATATTTCAATAGAGGATCTTGGATGATGAACACTGTGGTTTCTAAATTCCTTTCTTGTTTTTATGTTCAGTTCATTTAGTTTGGTGTTTTTCCATTTTATGATAGCAAAGCTGTAGGTTATGGCAGATGTTGCATAGGTGTTGACTGCTTTTGCCATGTTTCTTGCCGATAGTCTAGTAAGGAAAATGGAGCAAATTATTTTAAGGTAGGTTTCTTTAGTTGTTTGTTTTGCCTTATGATGGTCTATATCCCTGGCCTGAAGGTACCCCAGATATTTATATTTGTCTTCCTCCTCCATTTCCTCTATGATTCCCTGATTCCTATAGCTTTCATATCTCTCATGTCTTGTCCACTTGCCCTTCTCCATGCTGCTAATTTTGCATTTCTCTGATCCAAACTTCATTTGGATATCACTGCTGAACCGGTCTACACAGGCAAAGAGATCTTTTAGATGGTTTTTAGTTTGTAAATAGCGTTTCAAATCATCCATGTACCACAGGTGACTCGTCTGGCAGTTATTATGTGGCAAGGTATATCCCTTGCTTTGATTGTTCAGCATTTTTGTTAATGGGTGAAGTGCTAAACAGAACCAGAGAGGGCTAAGCGAGTGTCCCTGAAATATCGCTGTTCTGATGTTGATGGTTCCTGCATCCAAACGCTCCTTCGGTGAGTTGATGACTACCCGTGTTTTCCACTGTTCCAATGCATGTTTTAGGAATCCACAGATATGATGGTCTAGCTTGTAAAGCTCCAGAACCTCCGACAGCCAGGAGTGAGGAATACTGTCAAACACCTTCTGGTAGTCTATATATGCAGTGTGCAAAGAGCCTTTTGTTCTCTGCGTGATCCATTACTGTGGCGTCTATGATTAGTTGTTCTTTACAACCCCTCGATCCTTTTCGACAGCCTTTTTGTTCCTCATCCAGCAGCTTATTTGTCTCAAGATGGTTGTAAACTTTCACAGCTATTACTGATGTTAATAATTTCTATATTGTGGGGAGGCAGGTAATTGGTCTATATTTGGTCATCAGTATATTCAACAACCTTTGGTAGAAGGTAGGTGATGCCGCTAGTCATGAACTTTGGCATTAATTCTGGTTGTTCTAAGAGGCTTGTAAAGCATCTGGCCAGCTAGTTATGGATCGACTTGAGCTGTTTGTACCAAAAGTTCAACATTTTGGTCAGTGCCTTCTCTACATCATCACATGCTATTTCCCATGTTAGCATGGTGCGGAGTTAGAAGTCGCCTTTCTTTCATAATACAGCCATTTTGTTTGTTTGTGATATACCGGTGTATTCCAGATGCTTACCCAGAAGTGTCTTGTATTTTCCCGCATGGAGATTTTGTGTCCAGTTGCTGGTGTCTCGGGATTATTCAGGTTTTATAGAATATCCTCTCGTTTCTTGTAAATTCCCTGTTATGCTTTCGCCGAGTGTTACTCTCTTTGTACCTCCTGAGTACCAGGTTCTGCTGCCCTGGCCCGCCTGAATATCTTTTGTTTCTTGTATTAACCATTATCGCTCCATATAGATTGCAGTTTGGAGCTCTGCCAGTGGGCCTCCAACTGCCCATTTTCAGCCGCCCCTAACATGGGGTGCAGACGCTGTCGAGTAGCCGCCCATTCTGGGTCAGACGCTACCCTATTGCTGGTTTTGTTCCACCCTGAGTATTTTATTTCCTCAGTACCCTTCATGATGACCAGCAAACCCCCACGGGTTATTTACTATTATTATTATTATTATTTTGTTGTTCTTGTTGTTATTGAATCATTTAAATTTTATTTGTTTTGTAGACGAGATTGGATCTTCCTAGAAAATATCAAGAGGTTTTAGAAGATGCTGACTTTACTACACCTCAAGGTTTGAAGATTGCAGTGGAGGCGGGAAACGCCCTTAAGGAGGCAATGAATTGTGATATTGATTCTGCTTTGTTGCAAATGAGTGCTGTGCAGGAACAGAGAAGACGTTTTGAAAAGTACAAGGAAAAATTCTCTCGTAGTATTTGTCGACAACTCAATAACCTGTTTATTCATTATGGTAATCATAAAGGAGAAGGTGAGAAAAGTGTTGACGGTTTGAGTTTACCTCAGCATAGTGGAGTTCATAAAGAATTAGCACCATACATCGAACTAATGCATTGGATAAAGGTTAGTCCTCTGTATACTTTAAGTTCCAGTTTATCTCTGTTTTCAACTATCTGTACTGTAACGAAACTTGCGTTTCTTATTTCTGAAGCACTTTCCTTTATTATTATTGTTAATATAAATATGTATATGCTAACAGCTTTCATTTAATCATGATCATCATTACAGTCTAAAGGCGTTGTCGCCACCACCATGACTCTCTGTCTTAGTAGGTTTTTTAGTTTCATTGCAGCTATTAAATTGCTATATAATAGTAGTGGAGCATGTGTGAGAACTAACAGAAAGCTGATTTACTATTTTTCTTTAATAGACTTTATGAACACACAGCTGTACCTTGTATTGGTAACAAGTTCTACAATTAATTACAATATATGGAATTCTCATGAAGTTTGTGAATAAAATAACACTAAGTACAGTGAAGTTCACTTATAATGACGGTCAGGGGACCGTCGAGTTTTCGTCGTTATAGACAGACGTTGTTATATAGGTCTGGAGTTTTGTTTGTAAAAAAAGTAAATAAAACACAATCAAATCATATTATACAAGTTTGTTTAGAGATATACAATCAACGAGTTATGAAAAACAATTAAGTAAATACATGAAAAATGTTTTTTGAAAAAGTTTGTAATTTTTATTTGCTTATGGTTGTTTCCAATATCATACATTGTCATTAAATGAGATAATGCTTTTGCACAACTTTTAAAGCTCCAATAGCCTCTAATGTTGATGACGACTCAAATTCTATGTTCGGGTTATCTTCGTCTTCTTCCGCCTCACGTGTCTTTTGTTCTATTTGTGAACTATTGCAGCTGGCAACAAAGTCTTCGTCATTCTCCCCATGTTTTCACATCTTTATCAACATCAACAAAATCATCAAACGTACCAATCAAATTTTTGTTCACCACATTCATTTCTCTGATTAATTGGCCCAAGAAATGTCATCCTCACTGTCAAAATCATACACTTGTTCTGAGAGAGATACTGAAGAACAAAACCCAGCATGACGAAAACACTGCGCAATTGTTTTTTCTAAGACAGCATCCCCTGCTTTGGATATCATAATGATGTCGAGCAGATTTATTTTTGTCTCAATGTTTTTATCTGCAATTTCTATCATTTTCACAACTAAAGGTCTTCGGAAATGCAACTTCATATTTTTTATATTTCAACAACACACCACGAGGGCTTACAGCCTAAATACTAACGTACCGTGGGTGTCGACAGGGAGGAAAGAGGCAACTTGTTAATTCTGGATTTAAAGGTTTGGAGGTTCGGAGGAGAAGGAAAAACATGTGCCGGCAAGGAATTCCACAACTTGGAAGTCCTCGGGAGAAAAGAGCGGGCATAACAAGATGTTCTATGTCTGGTGACCTGGACAGTAAAAGGGTGCATTCGCTCTGTTCCCCTGGTAGATCTGTTGGGGGCAGCAGGTGGAGTAACTATGGAAAAAAGCTCCTCTGAGCAGTGCCCGTGCAGATATCTATAAAAGAGAGAGAGGTCACCAACGGCACGTCGGTGGGCAAGGGATGGCAGCCTTTGGGTAAGGGTAGGGTCACCGATGAGACGTATAGGTCTCCTCTGAATGGAGTCCAGGATAGCGAGTGTAGAAGCGGCAGCGGCACCCCAGATGTGGGAGCAGTATTCGAGGTTTGGCCTTATTTGTGAAGTATATAAGGTATAGAGATTAGCTGGCGAAAAGTATTTGCGAGCCCAGAAGAGGAAACCTAATTTCTTAGCAGCTGCTTTTGCAATTGATGTGACATGTTGGTGCATGTGAAAAGGAATAATTACTTTGAATAACTTGGTTGTTCATTGTGATGGGTTATGGTGTATATCTTATGAGATAGAAAGCAAGACTGAGATTTGGTGAAGTTAAATTGTACAAGATTTCTACTTCCCCAGTCTAATATTTTTTGGGGATCCACGAAGACAGAACCCTCCATGAGTCTGCGATCCTCATCTAATTGGGCTGAAGAGGCCGGCTTAGAATATTCTATATTTGAATGGAGGGTGCTGTCGTTCGGGTAACTGTGAACTGGGTTGTATGTACTAGAGAGGAGGTGATTGTTGTGAAGAAGAAACAAAGTAGAGGCTAAAGCTGAACCTTGAGGGACCCCTGCATTAATTGGATACTGTTTAGAGGAATGGCCATCCACGACAACAGAAATGCTCCGGTTGGAGAGGAAATTTGCTGTCCAGGTACAGAGTTTTGCTGGCAGGCCATAGGCCGGAAGTTTATTAAGCAGCGCTGCGTGCCAGACCTGGTCGAATGCTTTGGATATGTCTAAAGCGACAATCTGGGATTCACTGTGAATGAGTGACAAAGGAGATGAGGTCGGCAGTTGATGTGTGCTGACGGAATCCATACTACCTGTCGTGGACTAGACTGCGTTTTTCAAGAAATTTTAGTAATTCGGTGTTTATATACTTTTCCATTACTTTAGAGGCGACTGAAAGGAGAGAAATAGGCCTGTAGTTGCTAGGAAGCGCTTTGTATCCTTTCTTGGGGACGGGTTGTACTCAAGCAGTTTTCCAGTTACTAGGGAATATGCCTCTATTGTAAGATGTCTGAAACAGACGAGTCAGGACAGGAGCAAGTTCTGGTGCGCATTTTTTGCGAACAATTGCTGGGATCTCGTCAAGGCCTGAGGCTTTCCTGGTATTAAGAGAAGAGAGCATCTTTCGTAAGTTTTTAGTTTTGAAAATGATATCCGTCATTTTATGTGTGACATTGGGGACTGTTGGTGGTTGAACATTTGGAGGTGGGTTGAGAGTAGAATTGCCGGCGAAAAACAAGGCAAAAAGTTTAGCCTTGCCCAGGGTGGTAGAAACAATTTCATCCCCTGAAACAAGAGGTGGGATTGTGCTCTTGCAGAAATTATTCTCAATAGATTTAGCAAGAGTCCAGAAGGGTTTGCTGCCGTTGGAGCTTGAGAGGACTTTGTTTTTGATGTGGTTATTAAACGAGTTTTTTGCCTCAGAAAGAATGTGGACATAGCAGTTTTTTGCGTCGTCAAATGCTTGACGGTTTTCTTGACTGGGATCGTGTAGAAGCGGTTTGTGAGCTTTGACCTTTTCAAGTCTGGCCTTGTCACAGGATTTGGAGAACCAGGGCTTTTGAGTGGCTGATGAGGTTTTCTGTGTACGTGGAACAAATAATTCCATGCCAGCTTGGATAATTTCGGTGACGTTTTGTGAGATATCAGAGGGGTCAGGATGAGAGAAGCAGACAGACACCCATGGAAATGAGGAAAAGTAATCCCGCATTTTGTCCCAGTTCGCGGAGTTGTAGTGCCAAACAATATGTGGGTGTGATGACTGTATGATCTCGGGTTACATTGCGCAGGAAGCAGTGACCATGTCGTGGTCTGAGCGACCAAGAGGGGCGGTGACTGATGTCTTATAGCATCCAGGTTTTGTAGGAAGAAGGAGATCCAAGGGATTTGAGCTGTGTGTTGGGATGTGAGGAAAGTAAGTAGGTTGCTGAACCATATTGGCTAAAAATTGCTGACTGCAGAGGCCTGCGCTGCTCTCCCTTGTGGATCGGTTTTTGAAGATCCTAACCATTCTTTATTATGGACATTGAGTGACCTCGGAGGAAGGATATTCAGAAATCAAATGGTCGGTTTTTTCAGAAAGATAGTCGAAGAGCTGGACAAAGTTGTTGTCAGAAGGTGACCGGTAAATGCAACAGATGAATTTAGTTGCAGCCCTGAGAGAGAGAGTTTCATCCAAAGTATGTCTTTTCTTCCAGCTTGTATGTTGGGGAGTCTGGTGCAGGGTAGATTGCTAAGGACGTATGCGCACACTCCATGCAATCTAAAGGAAGTATGGAGCTCATACCCTGGGAAATTAATGTGATTAATGGCTGTTTTGGCACTGTTTTGGGTTTCGGTGAGGAAGAGGAGTTGGGGCCTATTAGCCTGGAGGAAATGGTGGACGGAGTTTAGGTTAGAATTTAGGCCACATATATTCGAGAAGGATATGTTAAATCTGTGGAAGTTATAAGGAATTAAAGAGAGCTGCTGGTGACAGGTAGTCATGGTTGTGACGACCTGGGGACATCAGCCTTAGACTATGATGATGAAATATATCTCATCATTTCAAAATATATTTCATCTTGTTTCTTATACTCTAACCTGTACTACACTGGCTAAGACATTGTGGCCATGTGTTCGTGGCCACCATGTTTTATTATTTTTGTACAGAGCCTTATGGGATAAACATGGAAATCGAAGCATTTTTGTGGTAATCGAAGCATATGTGAAAAAATTGACAGGGGTCATAATAATGATGAAAAAATGGCTCATGTGATATTTCATTGTCGGAGTGCCTTATGTAATTAGAAAATGTAAATTGAAATATCATTCTCGATTCCCACAAAATTTCATATTGACTGTAATGTCAATTGTCATATTAGTTTGAGAGTTTACATCACCTGAAAAGTGATCAGTAGTTAAAGGAGTCCTGGCAGAATTCTAACAAATTGCGTAGCGAAATGTATGCCTTTGTGATTATTTCACAGAATGTTGACGCAAACATTGTTTGAAGTATTGTTGTAATAGTTTTAGAGCTTAGATTCATTCATCAATGCTCCATATTTAGATTAGTTCATTTGATTGTTTACCTGCTCAAAATTGAAAACCTATTCAATTATAAAGAAGCCAAGTTTATTTGCTTGGACAAGGAAAGTCAGATAATATTATTATTACATATTCGTGACTGAATAATTATCACTGCTCATTGCAAGTGTGAAACGTACAGGGTGATTTTTTAAGTGTGAGACACTTGAAAAATCACAAACATTTAAAAATTTTGTGATGTCATGTCTCCGACACGGCTCGACTGAGAAATGCGAGCGTGCCATCGTTGTACGCAGCTTTCGATTCTGTATCGACTGTATGTGTCTGAGGCCTATTGTTCCATTTAAGAAAATCAACGTTGACCATGGATTTCTATGAAGGCAATGTGCAATTGTTTTTCTGTTGCAATGTTTGAACTCATCACATGGTAGTTTGTCAGATGGCGTTGGAATTTTTTTCTTATCTCTGATAATAAAGAAATTACAGGGGTGAGACACTTGAAAAAATCACAAACATTTAGAAATTTTGTGACGTCACGTCTCCGAAACGGCTCGACTCAGAAATGTATTTGTCTATTAATTTTTATTTATTAATTTATTTAGATACACCATCCAACAGCAAAATTGATATTTTAAGGATGGGAAGAAAAACACAAAAAATATATAGAATAGTGAAATAACATTAATAGAAACAAAAAGGAACAATACATTAATCTACACATTCTAGTTAACAAAGTTCGAACAATCGTTTTATTTCAAACACAGAACAATTGAAAACATCCAGGCTGTCCTCCAGTTACCTACTATTTCTTATCAAAAAGCCAATTCTCCTGTAGGCTGAGCCAGTGGCATGCTGCAAATGTTGCCTGAATGAGAGGACAGGGTCAAACACAACACCAAGATCTTTAACAGCAGATGGCCTTCCTAGTAGTTGACTACTACGTTACGTTGTAATCAAACAGGATGGGGCACCTTTTACGTAAAAAAGATATGACACATCATTTACCCACATTAAGAGAAAGTCCATTGCCACCACACCAACTATCAAATAGATTTAAGCTACTCTGTAACCTATTACAGTCATCAGGATGATTGACGCGCAGGTAAATATTTATATCGTCTGCATATAGTAAGTAAGGCACTTCCAAGATGTTTGATATACCATCAATACAAATATTAAAAAGAACCGGACCAAGGATGGAGCCCTGTGGCACTCCAGAACATATTTCAAAGCAATCTGATTTAAAGCCCTTAATTTCAATAAACTGCTTTCGTCCGCTAAGATACGATTTAAATAACTCGATCGGATTCCCTGAGAAACCAAGACAGTGCAGCCTGTCAATAATAACAGCATGATTAAGGCGGTCAAAAGCCTTAATGCATCGATTAACACAAGAATGCTGAGATATCCCTATTTCTCCCATAAGGCTCTGTAAAAAAATGATAAAACATGACGTTACTGGACACAGGTGATCGTTGACCAATCAAAACTTTAACCAACCTATGACCACACTGTCGTTATACAGTCACTGTAGTCTGTACCCCACATAATCTTAAATAGTTTTGAGAGCATATATTTCCTGGATATGTTATTTTGACTTATATCTCACTGTGATTCTTCTGCCACTCTAATAATATAAAGATTCCTATTCAGTTAATGATGAAAATATAAAATAAAAAATGTAGTCATTATTGTAATCATTATATAAGAATATATAATATAATAGTATTTATGATTTGTGTTATAGGTTATGGACAGAAAATCTTATGAATCTTTGAAGGGTGTATATACTGGATCTCTTGGCAAACTGTATGAAAGAGATTTGAGAGTATTATTCGATATGGCTAGAGAAAAAGTTTCAGGTAGTAAGTATTATATTGATTAATTTTCGCACAACACTGCTGTAAGGAATATTTGATTAAGTTAACTGTGTTTTAGTAAGGCTAGATGCATTCTCGCAACAATTAGAACCGTAGACCGGTTTCGCTCTCATTAGAGCTCTTCAGTACGGCATACTAATTGTAGCAAAAATACACCTAAAGTAATACGGCTATAGTATAGCCAGCCTTTCAACACTAAGTGAGTGGTGGACGTGCCGCCACCTAGTTGCGGAACCAAGTAGTATGTTGTCACGCCTAGCCTTACATACTTGGTCCCTATATTGAGGTAGAAATGGGCCAGGGCTGATAACTTTCTAAATTGTTAGTTACATACAGTCTCTATTTTTTTAACACTTTGTGTTATTTGGAGCTGGCGTGACAACATACTACTTGGTTCCGCAACTAGGTGGCGGCACCTCCACCACTCACTTAGTGTTTTTTAGTGAATTTTCATTAAGAAAATTCACTAATAGAGAGGTATCGATGGTAAGCTAGAGCTCAGACTGGTGGACTCTCTCTGGAAAACCGCAGCGATTTGTAATGATATCTACTTTAATATTTGCAGATTTCGTTAAATATGAGTTCTACGAATCGAGGAAAGAAATGACATGTACACAGTAATAAACTTTAAGAATATATTACTTAGTCTAGTTTGAATCCAAAAAAAACCATATATAAGTTTAATGAAACACAATCAAAATTCTTGGTTCCGCAACGAGGTGGCGGCACATGCTTCGTGTCTTACAACTCACTTAGTGTTGGAAGGCTGGCTACCATAGCTGTATTACTTTATAGGTGTATTTTCGCTGCAATTAGTATGCCGTACTGACGAGCTCTAATTAGAGCTAAACCGGTCTATGGTTCTAATTGTTGTGAGAATGCATCTAACCTTACTTACTTTGTCCCTATATTAGGGTAGAAATGGGCCAGGGCTGACAATTTACTAAATTGTTAGTTGGTTGTATACAGTCTCTAATATTTAACACTTTGTGTTATTTGGAGCTGCTGTGACAACATACTACTTGGTTCGGCACACGCTTCGTATCATATATCTCACTTAGTAGTGTACATAATGGTTGCACAAAAAGGTAAATACATAAAAGAAAGGAATATTAATGTAAAAATAAAAAAATAAAACATGTAAATAACTATAAATACCTTGAATTAACAATAGACAATCAGCTGAATTTTGGCGAACACAAATAATGGAAGGAAAAAAATATCTAGTCTTACTGAAGCCTTTAGAAGGTGTGGATATTAGTTAACAGAGAGATTGAAGATATAAATATATAAATCATTAATAGAACCACATATTAGATATATTATGGTTGTTTGGGCTTGTGTGCCAAATGAGAAATTACAACAATTGCAGAGAACAAAACCGGGTAACAAAAATATTATATGGTTTAAACGGTTTTATCCCACTAAATGTTTGTATGAAACATTGAACATATTACAAATTCATGACCGTGTAAACCTGCAAGAATATAAATTAATGTATAAAATATGTAATAATAAAATGTTTGTGGTATTACTTCTTTAACGTCGCCCTATTTCTGCGACTATGGCCAATCACCGACGCCATGGAGCAGTTTCACCTCACTATCCTGGAAATTTTGCCGAACCTCTGTCTTTCTGTAAGGAGGGGTAGGGTAGGGATCTTTAACGTGCCCAACATCGCATTGACACGGGACCGACGGCTTTACGCCTCTTCTGAAGGGCGAAACGTGTAGACATTCAACTTGCTCAGATACAATGCCACAACCTCAGTTGATGTTAGTCGTACAGTATGTACTGAAAAAGTGAAAGGAGTGCCCTGGGACCGGACCCAGTACCCTTCGGTTCTGAGGCACACGTTCTTACCACTGAACCACCGAGGCTCTTAATAATAAAATAAAACGAACATTAAAGTTGTATGAAATAGTGAAGTACATATGTAAACTTCCGGCCTATGGCCTACCACCAAAACTCTATACCTGGACAGCAAATTTCCTCTCTATCCAGAGCATTTCTGTTGTCGTGGATGGCCATTCCTCTAAACTGTATCCAATTAATGCAGGAGTCCCTCAAGCTTCAGCTTTAGCCCCTACTTTGTTTCTTCTCCACATCAATGACCTCCTCTCTAGCACGTTCAACCCAGTTCACAGTTACATGGATGACAGCACCCTCCACTCAAATATACTATATTCTAAGTCTGTCTCTTTAGCCCAATTAGATGAGGATCGCAGACTCATGGAGGGTCCTGTCACTGTGGATCTCCAAAAAATATTAGACTGGGAAAGTAGAAATCTTGTACAATTCAACTCCACCAAATCTCAGTCTTGCTTTCTATCTCAGAAGAGATACACCAGCCCTAAACCCATCACAATGAACAACCAAGTTATTCAAAGTAATGAGTCCTTTTAACTTGTTGGCATTTCTGTGGATCGAAATCTCAATTGGCACCAACATGTCACATCAATTGCAGAAACGGCTGCTAATAAATTAGGTTTCCTCTTCCGGGCTCGCAAATAATTTTCACCAGCTAATCTCTATACATTATATACTTCACAAATAAGGACAAACCTCGAATACTGCTCCCACATCTGGGGTGCCGCTGCAGCTTTTACACTCGCTATCCTGGACTCCATTCAGAAGAGAGCTATATGTCTCATCAGTGACCCTACCCTCACCCAAAGGCTGCCATCGCTTGCCCACCAACATTCCATTGGTGACCTCTCGCTCTCTTTTATAGATATCTGCACGGACACTGCTCAGAGGAGCTTTCTTCCATAGTTCCTCCACCTGCTGCCCCCAACAGATCTACCAAGGAAACAGAGCGAATGCACCCTTTTACTCTCCAGGTCACCAGACAGAACATCTTGTTATGCCCGTTCTTTTGTCCCGAGGACTTCCAAGTTGTGGAATTCCTTGCCGGCACATGTTTTTCCTTCTCCTCCAAACCTTCAAGTCCAGAATTAACAAGTTGCCTCTTTCCTCTTTGTCGACACCCACGGTACGATAGTATTTAGGCTGTGAGCCCTCGTGGTGTGTTGTTGAAATAAAAAATATATAAAAAAAAATTCAACAAAGCAATGGGGTCTTAGCATCAAGAACAAATATAAAACTCAACAATGTGATATGACGAGTACAAGATCTATATATATTCTAGAAGAACTCAGAAACATACGTCAGATGAAAAGATTCACAAAGAGCGTAAAAAAAACATTTATTAAAAGGACAAAACAGTTTTCAGTTATAGAGTACATAGTTTCTAAAGTACTTGACAGTGATATAATTCAATTTACCTCAAAATCACATGTAATTTTATATGATTAATTGTAGAACTTGTTACCAGTACATAATTACTGTTTGGAGTTCGTAAATAAGGAATATTGAAAAAAAAAAATGTATGTAAAAAAGATATGATTCTAATTAAATTTTAATTGAACAGTTGCAGGTCCGGCTCTATCTCCCACAACACTGATTGGCCAGGATAGAGATCAGTGGACGTTGGATGTCAGTACCCACGAACGAAAAAATTATGAAAACACTTTGGCTCAGGTTCTTACACAACTTGAACCTGTCTGTCTACAGGAACAACAGTTTTGTGTTTCATTCTTCCAGGTAAAAAGCAGTCTGATTTTTGTTTGGATAACTATTCTCACCTTCAATGTATAGATCACCATGCGAAAATGTTAGAAAATACACTTCTTCGAAAAATTAACGCACCACCAAAATGTATTAAGTTAATTTTTATTGGAACCTCTTGCCCGATTTGGACGTTTTAACATAACAAAAATGTAAACAAACGTATAGATAGTGAGTATTTCCGCCTCTAACAAGAATAACTTCTTGGCAACACCAGCTCATACCTAAAATAAGCGTGTGTCATTTGGTCCAGTCCAATTCTTTCCATATTTGAATCAGTCTGTGCACTAGTTCATCCAAAGTGTTAACTGGTTACGTTCCTCTTGTAGTCTTCTCCCAAGCATGTGTCAGAGATTCTCTATGGGATTAAAGTCTGGACTATGAGTTGGCCATGCCATGGTATCTCTTCCGGCTTCTTGATAATTTCTCACAACTCAAGCAACTTGAGGTCTGGCATTATTCTATCTAAACCTTGCTCTATATAGGGCACATATGGCATTACATGTTGGTCTAAAATCTCCAATATGTACCTTTCAGCTGTAAGGTTTCCATTATTTATCACAATTACCGTGTCACCAGTCAAAGAAATAACTCTACAGATCCGTCCTCATATAATGTTGTATTTGCAGAGTTACACTGAGCACAACTTTCGTTGGGGCTTTAAAATACACGGATAGGCCTGTCATTATTGTATATACAAAAGCTGGACTCAATCGTAAATAATACCCGTTGTGATTCAGCTTCTAAGCAGTTAAGCTGCTCCCTGGCAAAATTTAGCTTGGCTCTTCAATGATCTCTGGTTAAAGCTGGACTCCGAAGACTGATTCTAGATCTCAAATTATGTTCCTTATGTCACTGATCCATAGTTTCTCTAGAACTCCCGAGAGTTGTAAACCACTTATACCTCGAAGCTGAATATTGGGTTGTTCCAAACAAAACATTGTAAATACATAAATCAACATCATTTTGGTTTCACAAAAAAAAACTGAAAATTTGATTGTAATTATAAAACAAATAAATATAATTTCATAGGTACGCTTGAAGAACCCAAATCACCACAACACATCTTTTTAAAGACCTGACGGTCGTTTCACTAACACAGTTAGTATCATCAGCGGATGACAAATTCTAAGTACTGACTACTAACATCACCTTTTATAATGAATCTTAGGTAAAGAACGATACCGAGAGCGAGAGTAAATCGCAGGCAAAATTTTCAGTGTATTGTATGTTAATTGCTGGATGAGGTTTTTGAACTTCCTTTATCACTTTAACCTGCCAGGTTTCGGAATGTTTATCTGCATCAAAGACAGAGGGCAAACAGAGGACTACAAACCAGGGGCGGGGCTTGGCTTAAGGAACTTTTGATTTTTATTACCCTAGAAATATAAATACTTTCATATGCATCCAGCTCCGCTGGCCATCTAACATTTTTGATAAGTTTCAAAGTTTCTTTATGAATGTGGTGGTTATTATCCCCAATATGTTGTGCCACGCATGAATCGTCTACACTACCGTATCTCAGCTGTGCCATATTCACGAGATCTAGTCTTAATAGTTCTCTTAGTCTGGCCAATGTATTTAAGATACAATCTCTACAACCTATCTCATAGACACACGACATTTCAGTGGTTATCTTTATCTTTCGTATTACAAATTTCGTAAAATATTTTTTGTCTAGAAAGTTAGCTGCAAATTGTTACTTTATTTACGTTATTTGCTATATAAGTCTTGTATAGTGAATCCAAAGTGATCTTACCCTTTTTATGTCAAGTATATACAAAGTAATCTTAGATTTTTTAGAACATTCTGTATGGTACACAAAAGAGAAAATTATTATAGGATCTACAATATATCCTTAATCAAAAAAAACTAGTCAATTTAGGGATGCCAGTTATTTGTTTATTTGATTTCATTGGAAGAACAGCCAAAGCAACAAAGCTGTTCTATAGTTGGTTTTTATAAACCCTATGCTTTTTAGAGACGTAGTAAGTTCGATAAAGGTTTCTGAAATAAAAATGTGTATTTAATATTAACAAAATGACTTTATTCTTTCACCCTTTTTGTTCAGGTTTCTCAAGTTTTCTGACTTACAAAACACAAAAGAATGCTAAATTTTTGGGAAGTATTTTACTTTATCTGTACTTAATGAAACTAAAATTTGCTTACACAAAAAAATATCAGCGCCTTACAATAATTAGAAAGTGGCTGCTCCCACAGTCAAATTAACATTGGTGCTACTATTTTTGTGGCCACTGAGTACAGTTTGATTTAATATTGATTATTGCTACTAAATATACACAACAACAGAAAAAGATACAGACATGATGGATTATACAATTAAAACCAAACACAAATATTTTGAAAAATGGATGCAATTAGAGTTAGTACTACACAAAAGCTAGTTATTGAAACACAATATACACAGCCTGATATTTTGAATCTTGACTGCTCTAACCAAAGGTCAATCTCGTTTCTGATGATATGCACTGCCAAAGTATCAGCTCGGACAGCTGATTAAAGGCAATTTCTTACCCAGCGTTGGGATAATAATTAAGCTTTCAAGGAGCCAATGTTTCTTCGCGGAATTATTGACAAACTTTTTACGAAAATTCTGCTTTGAACAGCAAACTTAAGCTAACAAAATAAAAGCTTGTGTCCAAACGGACAGAATTTGCTTCTAACGGGAAGGTAAGACTTTCTCTTCTAACGAAAGGGAGTTATTTTTTGCTTCTAACGGAAGGGGGAAACCCCTATTGATTAAACAAAACATTAGGGGTCACGATCATAAGAGTGTGATTTCTTACCTTAAGTTAGCCACTCAAGAAGCTCGGTATCGCTGTCTCGACCGTCAAGACTTTGACTTATAATCAAAGCTGACTGTCGAATGCCTGACGCTTTTGAATTAAATCCCGTTTTTCGCATTCCCTCCCTGCGCTGTTTCAAAGACAAATCTTTTAGTTACCACTTTGTCTTTGTAGCACGCAAGACCATTCCTATTAGTTAGAGAGAGTAAGATACGGGTGTCAAGTTTGTAGGTTACAAGTGTCGTGTATTTGCTTGATTTTCATGGCCAACTGTTCTTCAAAATTTAAAAATAGATTTTTCCTCATGCATTTATGGTAAATAAAACTTACAGGCTCCAGCTCGTTGAAAATTATTTTCTGCGTATTTAATGGTTACGGAAATGTACGGATTTTTACTTAATACTTGTTACGTTCTTTTTAAAATAATAATTTATAAATCGAATGTATTGATAGCCAATTTTCATACATTTATTTAATGAGATTTTCATTACAGACTTCAATTTCAGGTAACTTTTCAACATAATTAGATCAGATATTCATATCATTTTGATACAAATTCAGGCAATTAAACCAGCTGTAAAAGTAGAGCCTTACACTGGTACATCGAGACCCTACGATACCCCGCAGCAACTAAACTTACTTTTAATTACTGTAAAGTTCCCAGGTTAACTATCAATATACACCTATAGTTATAAGTAGCGTTATTAAATTTCATAAATCTTTGATTAGATGAAGAAACAACGTAACATAAATATTGATATTTTATCAATTATTAGTCAAACAAAATGTAATGTACTGTCTGATTCGACCACCCTGTTAGTACAAACCCCCTTGTGTTTTTTTGGGATTTGGATTAAATTAAATTACTTTAAAACAATTTGTTTCAGTTGGATGTACTCAGTCCAAGCTCTAAAAACACCCTCACTACCTTGGATGGTCCAGAAATACAAATAACTGAACCTGACACTATATCTCAACGCAAAGTGGAAAAACAGATACATGAGGATGTCCGAAATATGATGGGCAGCTTATTTTCATGCTTAAAAACTGAACTCGACAACCTCATCGATCATATCAAACGACAGGATAGTTTGTAAGTAAATACCAGCAAGTTATCAATTTATAGTTTATGAAATAAGTTAAAAAATCCAGCATCTTTAGTGATCGCCAATACAGTTTGTCAAAACCTATCAACAGGTGATAATAATAATATATATTTATTTCAGATAATGTTGTACACAAATTTAAAGTTACAACACCAAAGAAATAGAAGTCACAAAAAATATTGTAAGGTTGTTTTCTTGAGCGCCAGGATAACTCAGTGAAGAAAGTTTTCTACTAGATCTATTTATTTACAATGTCCTAAAAAATACAAAAGTATTTACAGTATATACATTATTTACACTTGATATAATTCAAAATATAATGCCTGGTCGGTTCTTCCCACTGCGGAACGGAACGCTGGGTTATTCTTTCGTAACTGTGGGTTATTTCTTCTGGACATGACTCCTTTTCAGAGTTCTCAGATTACATAATAGTCAGCTGACGATGAGCTTTCGGTTGCCTTTTTGTCGAGGAGCCAAGGGGGTTATGTGGAATGAGATTTCCTTGTTCAGCACACAGGACTCAGCATCAGGTACTAAACAACTTTGGCTTTTTGGCCAGACCAGTGGGTTACGATCGGGAATCAGTGCCGCTCTAAGGCGGCCTGGTCGGTCAATACAAGGAGGGAAAAGGGACGGTGGTGTGGTTTAATCTTTGATGCTTACGCCCAGGAATCAACAACTGGGGCAGGTGGTTGAGACTAAGCTAGATCGTACCTTGCTGTTACATCCAGGAGCCAACATCTGTTGTAATAGCCGGCAAATAATATACCACACTGCGGTATAACTGCAGGGCAACCTCACCTAAGGCTGAAGACGCACGGCTGGCACGTGGACTGCCGATTGTACTGACTATGTCAGTGTATTGGTGAATGCTCGGAGACGATTGATTTTCCTTGAATTCTCGGCCTTCTTTTATATGCATCCGTCAATGATAAAATGTAGATAGTCGATGATAAGACTTATCACCTGATTAATACGTACCTTGTGTTTGTTCTTTAAATTAAATTGTATCGAGGTGTATTTATTCACCTCATTACATCCTCCCTTACTTCGGTTAAGAAAAAAAATATTTTTTTCTTTCATCTTCAGGCTTCCTGCTACACTGGTTGACGTGCCAAATCCGAGGATTCACCACTCGGTTTGATATTGTCTTCTATATTGTTCTTAAGGCTTCTTACAAGCTTTATCTTCTGGTTCGAACTTGAAGTATTTTTGTATAAAAAATATTTAAAAAATTAAAATTGAAAAATAAAACTTGATTCGTCAATTTAAAAAAAAACTGGACTTTGTTTTCCTCAAAATGAAAATAAAAGAAATGACCCAAATTGAAAAAAATCTTCTCTTTCACCATTGCGGTATAACTATTTATTTCAGGATTTGGTTAATACCCTCTACCGCTGTTTTTTCTCTGGGAAAGTAATAAAGTGGAAGTGACCGTCCTTGTTCTTCACCCGCAGTCGGTACCGTTTGGTTTTTGGAAAACTTGGCGGCCTCAGCATGTGTAGCAGGAGTTTTACCAGCAGTGAGACTAGGTCTGCTGCCTGTATAACATCAACGAAGATATACCTAATCTTAATATTCATTTACCGAATATGGTTCCTCACCTTTTAAATATTCCCTTAGATATCTCTTAAACACTTTGATGTTAGTTATTTCTTTAATACCAGTGTTGATGAATGTTTGCAGCTCCAGAACTCTCTTCAGATCCTTGATGAATGGTGTTGTCGGAGTGGTCTTTCTATGAATGTTTCCAAGTATTGTGTGATGTCCTTTACTCGAAATAAGCATGCAATTACTTTCGGGTACAATATAAGAGGGCTTTCACTTGATCGCCCCGGGACAATTAGGGAACTTGGAATTGTTTTTGATGGTACTCTATCTTTTAAACCACACTATGAACAGACTGCCAGTTCTGCTTACAACTCTTGGGTTTCTGATAAGAAACAGCAAAAATTTCTCACAGACTGACACCCTCCTCTTGCTCTTTCGTTGTTTGGTTAGGTCCCGACTTGAATATGGCTCAGTTGTGTGGGCTCCTACTTATGAGATACATGTGGCAAGTCTAGAATCAGTGCAAAGGAAATTTCTAAAATTTCTTAGCTTTCGTGAGGATGGTCGATATCCTTCTATTGGTTTTCCTCAAGAAGGTTTACTACTTCGCTTTAGTCTGCAGAGTCTGTCGATGCGCAGGCAGTGCACTTTCGTTGCATTTTTATACAAACTGGTTAATTCTGTGTTCGATTGCCCTAATCTGCTTCAGCAACTTAATTTCAATGTGCCTCGTATTGTAGCATGTTTTCCAGGCACATTCTATCTCCCGACTGCTCGTACGCGATTGCTGCGATCGTCTCCAATTTACCAGATGTGCAACGATTACTCTGTATTGCAAGACAGCCTAGATATCTTCTCGTGTAATATATCAGAGATAAAAATGTTTTTCAAAGCAATCTAATTTGTGACTCTCTTTTGTGTAGTTTGATTATTGGTTGTTATTATGTTTTTGTGTATCGGCCCATCCTTAGTTTGGCTTTAAGCTGTTGGGTGGTGTATGAATAAATAAATAAAAATAAATAATTAAAAATAAATACTATTTGGGAGTTTGTTAAAAAAGCAATGCCAGCATATCTTGAACTCTTATCAAACACTGTTGGTAATATAAACTGTTTTACTCTAGTTTCATAACTATGGCTAAAGATATCATTTACAAACAAATGTCTACAGTTTAGTTTGCGATAACTTTCCAACATCATCATTTTCAGCTACTGCATGTACGTTCTGGTGTGCCTTAATCAACACGTCATGTCTGCCCAGAGCTCCTTCTTAAGCAACACATTTGCTTCTGTCCTGATTGAAGTGAAGCGTTCTTTAGATCAGTTTATGCAACTGCAGACAGATTCAATAAAGGATTGTCGGTTGGCAAGAAAGTCAAAATGTGGAATTCTGCCATACATCTCGAATCTGGAAGAGTTTGCTATCAACGCTGACTGTTTGTTGAAGAGTGACAGACGGGCAGATTTGGAGAAATGGTACACAAGACTAGTAGACACAATGTTAGAGTATATAGCTATTCATTCTAATGAACATAGCAAAACACCACCTCAAGTAATTAAAATGGGTACGTCATTTATTGTAATATTTTGTTTAAGTAAAGAAAGTCTGGACGCAACAAGTGCGTGGTAGTGAATTTCCATAAAGATGTTTTTAATAACAAATATGTCTTTTTTTTAGGAAAGCAGGCATTAAATTTGGTTACCAGTATAACCTGTATAGTAGAAACAATGTACCATATTTCATCAAAATAACTATTGTTTAAAAATGTACAACAATTTTCCATAAATAAACTTAAAATGTTCCCGAAACAACTGGTTCCTGGCCAACGAACGTTAGGTTAATAGCAAATTGAGCTTTTAAATTTTGAAACTTTAATGAGAATTCGCTACCATAACACACTTGCTGCGTCCAGTAAAAATTGATATCGGTTGCAGAAAAGAACAAGCACTTGTGAAGCAACGGGAAAAGTGTACGGCTGTATTAAGTAGGGACGGTTTCACTAAATTAGGGCAATAACAAACAACCAGATGTGCTAGTCAAATTGAATTAAGTCTTAAAAATTTTCATCTCGTCCTAATTGAATTTGTCATACAAAAACTCGCATTGGAGTTACACAATCTCATCAGATAACGGTAAAATGAAATAAGACTAAAAAAAATAAAAAAAGTGAAGTCACTAACTGAGATTAGAACGCGTGTTATTAGAGTCCATTATTAAATCACGCTGCTTCCTCTGCCTCTCGACCATTCTCGACATGACAGTTTTATGTATTTTTAACTCATAAAGCGCTAATGCCTACTAATGTACGACTACCAGAATTATCAATTTTGACATTTCAACTTTTTTTTAATCAGGGGCTTGTAATTTATTTGTCTTTTAACCTAGAGATCTTATTTTTGGGGCAAAGGATACTCTTTATGACAGAAAGCAGCATACCAAATTTGGATACCATAGCTTTTTAATTTTCGGAGATATGATTTTTTTTTCTAAAGAAAACCCAAAATTTTCCTGGAAAACGTCCGATTTTTCTGGCTAACGAACTTATCCAAGTCATTTACAAAAGGAAGGTACTCACCCAATTTGATTGAAATCGGCCCATTATTTGTGGAGTTATCGGTGTGACACACAAATATATATATATTAGAGGTGTGCGAACCCATGTTTTGTTCGAACCGAACTATGAACGAACCCAAGCAAATATGTTGTCTCGAACTTCGAACCTCTGAAATAGTATGTCCTAGGTTCACAGTCGAACTTCGAACTTCTTAGAAATTTAAAATCGAACATCGAACTACCCAAAATTCTTCAGTGTTCATATATCATTTCCTTAAACACAAAATTTAGGAATATTGTACCATACAATATTTGATATGTGAAAGATTCCCATTCTTTTAACAAAAAGGAAGAGTTCGGTAAATTTGCAGGTTGATTGGGTGAAAATGCCTTCTGGTGCTGATCGTTTGGGCTCATGGTAAAATAAATCATGTTGAAACCAATGTTTTCCAACGTCAATCTGCAATTATCCTCATAAATTCTGAAAATTCACGTTACCGATCGCTTTCGAACACCGCCATCATAATGTTGGTACTGAAAAAGGTGTTGGGAGGCTAGGATATATAAGAAAAATAATTCTGTTATTGCTAAATGGCTCCGTCATGTCTCAATGTGCCCACCAACTGTCAAAAATATGCATGAGTGAAATCTCCTAAAATTATGCTAGCCACTCAATGAGACCGATAACGAGTTTAAAGCGTCGCTACCGAGTTAACGGGGCCGCAACTGCGCCATCTTTGGCAGCATTCAATGCCTGTAAAGTTAAATTTCGAAGTATTTTTGAGCAACGAACTTCGAACTATTTTGGAGAATTACATATTTCGAACTTCGAACAACTTCAACATCACTAGTGCGAACATATTTTCGAACCGAAGGTTCGGTTCGAGTTCGGGTTCGGTTCGAAATTTCGAAGCTTCGCACACCTCTAATATATATATATATATATATATATTTATATTATATATATATATATATATATATATATATATATATATATATATATATATATATATATATATATATATATATATATATATATATATATATATATATATATATATATATATATATATATAGTGTTTAAAAAAGACGGGGCAATATGTAAAGGGGTTTATTTCCCAGGTCATTTTTTGAAAAAAAGTTCCCATAAACATAGGTGCTAAAATGCATTGTTTCCAAGATACAAGGTGTTAAATTTTTTTTTTAATAACGATTTTTTAAAAATAATTCAAATATCTCCTCACCTAACCTAACCTAACGCCAATGGACTTAACAATCTGTATATAATTAGGGCCAAATCAGCCCATTAATAACACAAACAACGCTGCCAAATTTCAAAACAATCAGTGAGGAGATATTTGAATTATTTTTAAAAAATCGTTGTTTTACAAAAAAATGTAACACCTTGTATCTTGGAATCAACGCATTTTAGCACCTATGTTTATGGGAACTTTTTTTCATAAAATTACCTGGGAAATCAACCCCTTAAATATTACCCCTTATTTTTAAACAGCCTGTATATATATATATATATATATATATATATATATATATATATATATATATATATATATATATATATATATATATATATATATATATATATATATATATATATATATATATATTGAAACTGACCTCGGATATGGGTGTTAGGGGTCCTAGTTTGCGCTCATTTGAAGAAATTTTTTCAAAATTCAAAAGTTGGTATCTCCTCATTAGTGAATTTTTTGAAAGAAAATTCCGCAATAAAAAGAAAAAGAAGAAAAACTAGGTAAAAACTTCACAGGAGCTACTTTATTGAGCTCAGATAGAGTGTCTTGGTCTCACCATTCTTGATGGGCATTACATGTATACTTTTTTACATAAAAGTAAAGATCATCACCTGAATCTAAAGGTGAAGTCACCCTGCCATCGCAGCCATGATTCTGTTGTCACCAGCAGCCCTCTTCATTTCATTGTAGCTTTCAGGTTTTCCGGGAAAATTTTCATCTTTTGAAAAAAAAATTCCTCAAGAAATAAAAAAGCTATGGTAACCAAAATGGGTAGGTAGGCTTATGATATAAAAAATAAACGATACCCTAAAGTTTAGATTTCTATGTTACAAGCAAAAAGAGTTATAAAAAAATATTTGGTGCCATATCATTTCTATGAAAATTCACTGCCATAATGCACTTGCTGCATTCATACTTTTTGTTCTGATAATACAGATAGGTTACAGTCATTGTCGCACACTATATAATTTTCTCATGTAATTGAAAAATTAAGGCTTTTTTTAATTCCAGAAAACTACCATCATTTGTATTCACTGTTGTCCCAACTGAAGATATCTGTTCTTGATGCCCAAAGAAAAGAAGCCAAACAAAAATACAATGATGCACTGCAAGCATATGTAACTCTGTATTTTGGAAGGCCATTGGAAAAACTGAACGTATGACCTCATCAAGTTTTTATTTTTAATTTGTTATTTTTAATTTATTTATCATGACGATTCTAATTACCTCTCTGTCTGAGGGCCTTTCCTCACTGTTGGTAACTAACTATCAATGTCTTACAGACGATGTTACCGATGATTGTGTAACTTTTTCTCCTGTCTCCTGTGAGGTGGTGAGAGACCTCATCATCAAGCAGAAGTCATCTTGTTTTGGGTTTAATAGTGTCAGTGGAAGCATGTTGCAGTTAACTGTTGATTTCTGTGCTGCTCCTTTGACACATATCATAAATTACTCTGTGGAGTGTGGTGTGTTTCCTGACTTGTGGAAGGTCTCAGTGGGTATACCAATCCCGAAGAATAACTCTCCAAATCACTAAGTGATTTTCGTAATATAAACTTGCAATCTGTGCCTTCTAAAATTGCTGAAGGTGTGATTAACAAACAGTTGTCGGAATTTGCTGAGAGTATTATACCTTCTAAACAGTCTGCCTTTAAACGCGGTCATAGCTCATCAACTGTCCTACTTTCTGTAGTTAATGATGTTCTCACTCATTAGAATCACGGCTGTGTTACTGCTCTAGTTAT
This sequence comes from Tillus elongatus, assembly GCA_964006375.1. Lineage (NCBI taxonomy): Eukaryota > Metazoa > Arthropoda > Insecta > Coleoptera > Cleridae > Tillus > Tillus elongatus. Next base: position 313,379,383 of record OZ023262.1, on the reverse strand, counting down.
GCTGTTGACCACTCTCTTTTACTTGCTAAATTGTTGAGTTATGGAGTTTCTGGTTGCCTTTTACAATGGTTTGTCAGCTACCTTAGTGGTCGATCACATATGGTGAGACTTGATGATGGAGCTTGCTCTGAGCTCCGCCCAGTATCGGTGGGGGTGCCCCAAGGATCAATACCTGGTCCAATTCTGTTCAACCTGTTTACCGCTGATGTGAATAGCATTCCTCTACTGTCGACTCTTCACTGTTTTGCAGACGATATGCAATTATATATTCCTCTTAGTGTATCTAATGCTGATGAACAGATTGGGCGGTTAAATGGAGACCTGCAGAGAGTTCAGACGTGGGCGTGGAGCAACAGCCTGAGCTTCAATCCTGAGAAGTGCAATTTTCTCATTCTTGGCACCTCCTATAATGTTCAACAGGTCCGGAGTCTTCAACTATCTGTGTTGCTAGGGTCTGATGCTTTGTCCCATTCGGATAATCCCAGAAATTTGGGATTGATACTGGATGGGAACCTGCAGTTCTCCAGACATGTGGACCATCTCTGCCGCTCTGCGTTCTATAAACTGCAACACCTGTATCAGTACCGTGATTGTCTTCCCCAAGATACACATAAACTTTTGGTGAACTCACTAATCCTGTCACTGTTCACGTATGGTGATTATGTGTATGGTCCTTGTCTGACGCGCCTGGACGGGTACCGTATCCAGAAGGTGCAGAATTGGTGTGTGACATTTGTTCTCCACGTACTCCGTTTTGCTTACGTTACGCCGTACATGCGGGCACTGCACTGGTTAAACATGCAAGAAAGGAGACTTGTTCACTATGCCACCTTAGTAATCAAGGTTGTTCGGGAAAGGAAACCTGATTACCTATATGACTGTCAGCCTTCGAACTGATGTACATGACAGACTCCTGCGAGGCACAAGTTACTTGATTGTTCCTATACATAGAGCTGCAAGTTTTAAAAGATCCCTTTGTTACTTAATATCTTACCTATTCAATTATCTGCATAGAAAGGGTATAGCTTACCTTTCAATAGGGGCTGTAAAATATGCTTTGGGACAGAGTCTGTTAGCTGGGACACATGAACTTGATATTATCCTGTTTTAATTTTTTTCTGTAGCTGGATATGTTGAAAAACAGTTCGCTGAACATGTCCATTTGTACTGTGAGTGCAATAAATATTGTTATTATTGTTATTATTATTATTATTATTAATAAAACCAGCAAAGTGGGGATAAACAATACATATGCAAGAGCAAAACTACATTGCAACTATAAATCAAATACAGAATATAAACATTTATTGATGGATTTACATCAAGTATTGCCCACAATCATCGCGTTTTAGACACTTTAAGTACCAGTAATGGGTTTTTTAATAAGGCCATAACAATTTTGTATTTAAATAAAACACAGAATAATTGAGGTATTGGGCTGAAATTTATTCTAGGTGTAGTACAAATGTGACATTCAGGTATGCAATTTGATCTCATTCATATAACCACCTCGGGCACGTTGGCACTGATCGATTCATTGGAGCCAATTTTCCACCACTCTTTCACATATATCGGCCGGGACCTTGTCAATTTCGCGTGCGACACTTTCCTGAGCTCTTCTAACGTTGTTTTTTTTCCTTTAGGGCTTGTCCGCGTCTTTGCCGCTCTGATAGCACGGCAGCCTTTGGCTTATTGTGCATGCCCTTTGTATCTTCTACTCCACCCATTCCAAAATCACTGTGCCTTGAACTAGTCTGCACAGCAATTGGTAGGATGAAGTTTTATATTACTCTGTCTCCGGTCTAGGCTGTCTGTAGATCAGTTGTCTTTTGCGGTCCAGAGCTTTACACTCGCACAAGACGTGTTGGGCTGATTCCTCCCCCTCGCCGCAGAGTCTCCATGCCAAGTCCCCCTCGAACCGCCCCATTTGATGCAGGTGTTTCTTGACAGCCATGTGTCCCGTCAAGAGTCCTGTTATGTTCCTAAGCTGTACTCTGTTAAGATTTAACAGCTCCACAGCTCTCTTTGGACTGTGTTGCCCAATTAATGACTTCCCGTGTTTGAGCCCTGGACAATCTGCCCAGTATGCTGTTTCTTGACCCAGGACTTGATGGTTCTCCTGGGCGTGTCGAAAGGCACGGTTCCGTTCCCATAAATGGTTCTGCTGATCCTCTCTTGGCGAGACTGTCAGCTTCTTCATTGCCTTTGACCCAGCACCCAGATGAGGGTGACCTCATTCTTCCCAGCCAGGTCACTCTTCTCGTCTCGGCATTCACTTACCAGCCTGTAATTTAACCGTGGGCTACTTAGGGCCTTAAGGGCTGTCTGGCTATGAGGATCCGCTTGTTGGTGTAGCCCCTCCCCTTCTTCTGTCGCACGCAGTGCAAGATGGCGTACATTTCGGCCTGAAAGACTGTTACATGAGCTCCGGGGGAAATACTGTGAGTTACCCTCGGTCCTTCCGAATAAACGCCTGCCCCTATCCCACGCTCCCCGCCGGATCCATCCGTGACGAGCGCGCCCCGTGGTAGGCCCGGCGTCTCCCCCCGCCATGCCTCGCGGTCGGGTATTACCACTGTAAACTTGTTATCACTGCAGATTCGCGGGCTCACGAAGTCTGACCTCATTTCAAGCATGGGCTCCTTTACAATCTCCTGAATTTTGCAGTGGCCCCTACAGCATGGAATGGTCTTCATTCTATTATTGCAGGCTAGTCAGTATAGTCTAGTCTGGCCTCCCCCATGATAACTAAATGTAGGGGGGGCAGATCCAGCAACACCTCCATGGCGGCTGTTGGGGTTGAAGTCATGGCCCCTGTGATACCAAGGCAAGCCATCCTTTGGATCTTGCCTAGTTTTTGTTTGGCACTGGATTGTGTCACCTTAGGCCACCACACCAGTACCACGTATGTAAACGATGGTCTGACCACGCTTGTGTACAGCCAGTGGGCCATACTAAGTCTTGGTCTCCACATTTTTCCATATAGCCGCCTAGTGACGGCCAGGGTCATAACTGCCTTGCGCAGTATTATTTCAACGTGACCATTCCAAAGCGCTTCCTAGCAACTACAGGCATATTTCTCTCCTAATGAGGGTAAGCGCCGGCGCCAGTATGTCTATACGCTGTTGGAGCATGATGGGCATTATTCCATAGAATCCCGGGGATTTGAATGGCTTGAAGCTGTTAATGGCCCATCTGACTGCTCCAAGTAAACACCTCTTTAGTGACTGTCCAGTCTACTCTAGATGCCTACCTGTACGGCGCCTCTATTTCTGTGTGTTTCCAATCTGGGGGTGATTGTTGACGTCAATTTCACATGCAACATTTTCCTAAGATCCTCTAATGTTGTTGGCTTGTTGGCATAAACCAGTGACTTATTTTTTTTTTTTTTTTATGTCAACAACACACCACGAGGGCTTACAGCCTAAATACTATCGTACCGTGGGTGTTGACAAGGAGGAAAGACGCAGCTTGTTAATTCTGGACTTGAAGGTTTGGAGGTTTGGAGGAGAAGGAAAAACATGTGCCGGCAAGGAATTCCACAACTTGGAAGTCCTCGGGACAAAAGAGCGGCCATAACAAGATGTTCTATGTCTGGTGACCTGGACATTAAAAGGGTGCATTCGCTCTGTTCCCCTGGTAGATCTGCTGGGGGCAGCAGGTGGGGGAATTATGGAGGAAAGCTCCTCTGAGCAGTGCCCGTGCAGATATCTATAAAAGAGAGAGAGGTCACCAACGGCACGTCGGTGGGCAAGGGATGGAAGCCTTTGGGTGAGGGTAGGGTCACCGATGAGACGTATAGCTCTCTTTTGAATGGAGTCCAAGATAGCGAGTGTAGAAGCGGCAGCTGCACCCCAGATGTGGGAGCAGTATTCGAGGTTTGGCCTTATTTGTGAAGTGTATAAGGTATAGAGATTAGTTGGTGAAAAGTATTTGCGAGCCCGGAAGAGGAAACCCAATTTCTTAGCAGCCGCTTCTGCAATTGATGTAACATGTTGGTGCCAATTAAGATTTCGATCCACAGAAATGCCAACAAGAGAAAAGGACTCATTACTTTGAATAACTTGGTTGTTCATTGTGATGGGTCTAGGGCTGCTGTATCTCTTGTGAGAAAGAAAGCAAGACTTAGTTTTGGTGGGGTTGAATTGTACAAGATTTCTACTTCCCCAGTCTAATATTTTTTGGAGGTCCGCGGAGACAGAACCCTCCATGAGTCTGCGATCCTCATCTAATTGGGCTAAAGAGACAGGCTTAGAATATTGTATATTTGAGTGGAGGGTGCTGTCGTCCGCGTAACTGTGAACTGGGTTGGATGTGCTAGAGAGGAGGTCATTGATGTGGAGAAGAAACAAAGTAGGGGCTAAAGCTGAACCTTGAGGAACTCCTGCATTAATTGGATACAGTTTAGAGGAATGGCCATCCACAACAACAGATATGCTCCTGTTGGAGAGGAAATTTGCTGTCCAGGTACAAAGTTTTGCTGGTAGTCCATAGGCCGGAAGTTTATTAAGCAGCGCTGCGTGCCAGACCTGGTCGAATGCTTTGGATATGTCTAGAGCAACAATCTGGGATTCACCGTGTTGTTCCATAGACTTGTTCCAAGAATGGGTGACAAAGGAAAGGAGGTCGGCAGTCGATCTGCGCTGACGGAATCCATACTGCCTGTCGTGGATTAGACTGTGTTTTTCAAGGAATTTTAGTACTTCGGTGTTTATATACTTTTCCATCACTTTAGAGATGACTGAAAGGAGAGAAATAGGCCTGTAGTTGCTAGGAAGCGCTTTGGATCCTTTCTTGGGGATGGGTTGTACTCGAGCAGTTTTCCAGTTACTAGGGAATATGCCTTTATTGTAAGATATCTGAAACAGACGAGTCAGGACAGGAGCAAGTTCTGGTGCGCATTTTTTGAGAACAATTGCTGGGATCTCGTCAAGGCCAGAGGCTTTCCTGGTATTAAGAGAAGAGAGCATCTTTCGTACCTTTTTAATTTTGAAAATGATATCAGTCATTTTATGTGCGACATTGGGGACTGTTGGTGGTTGAACATTTGGAGGTGGGTTGAGAGTAGAATTTCCGGCAAACAACGAAGCAAAAAGTTCAGCCTTGCCCAGGGCGGTAGAAACAATTTCATCCCCTGAGACAAGAGGTGGGAACGTGCTCTTGCAGAAATTATTCCCAATAGACTTAGCAAGGGTCCAGAAGGGTTTGCCGCCGTTGGAGCTTGAGAGGACTTTGTTTTTGATGTGGTTATTAAACGAGTTTTTTGCCTCAGAAAGAATGCGGACATAGCGGTTTCTTGCGTCGTTGAATGCTTGACGGTTTTCTTGACTGGGATTGTGTAGAAGCGTTTTGTGAGCTTTGACCTTTTCAAGTCTGGCCTTGTCACAGGATTTAGAGAACCAGGGCTTTTGAGTGGCTGAAGAGGTTTTCTGTGTACGTGGAATAAATAATTCCATGCCAGCTTGGATAATTTCGGTGACATTTTGTGAGATATCAGAGGGGTCAGGATAAGAGAAGCAGACAGACGCCCATGGAAATGAGGAAAAGTAATCCCGCATTTCGTCCCAGTTTGCGGAGTTGTAGTGCCAAACGATACGTGGGTGTGATGACTGTGTGACCTCGGGTTGCATTGCACAGGAAGCAGTGACCATGCCATGGTCTGAGCGACCAAGGGGGGCAGTGACTGATATCTTATAGCATTCAGGGTTTGTAGTAAGAAGGAGATCCAAGGGATTTGAGCTGTGTGTTGGGATACGAGGAAAGTAAGTAGGTTGCTGAACCATATTGGCCAAAGAATTGCTGACTGCAAAGGCCTCCGCTGCTCTCCCTTGTGGATCGGTTTTTGAAGATCCTAGCCATTCCTTATTATGGACATTGAAGTCGCCAAGAATAGTGACCTCGGAGGAAGGATATTCAGAAATCAGATAGTCGGTTTTTTCAGAAAGGTAATCAAAGAGCTGGACAAAGTTGTTGTCAGAAGGTGACCGGTAAATGCAACAGATGAATTTAGTTGCAGCCCTGAGAGAGAGTTTTATCCATAGTGTGTCTTTTCTTCCAGCTTCTAAATTGGGAAGTCTGGTGCAGGGTAGATTGCTACGGACGTATGCGCACACGCCTCCATGCAATCTAAAGGCAGGAAGGAGCTCATACCCCGGGAAATTAAGGTGATTAGTGGCTGTTTTGGCACTGATTTGGGTTTCGGTGAGGAAGAGGAGTTGGGGCCTGTTAGCCTGGAGGAAATGGTGGACGGAGTTCAGGTTAGAATTTAGGCCACATATATTCGAAAAGGATATGTTAAATCTTGATGTTGGCGCCCCCTGTACACCCCTCTCCCGGAGATCCGAATGGAGGGGTATTTTGCCTCCGGAATATTTTATACAAGGAGGAGCCATCATCATTTTTGCTTATAAGGGAAACCGATTCATACACCAGAACCGGAAACGTCCGTTGGGACTTCACCGGCCCCTTGATGTATGGGGTGGTACCTCCTCGGGCGTGAAAAAATCCTTTACTATTACATAAAGGAAAATTCCACTACCACCTGCTATGGATTGGATTGGATCAATGTCTACCCCTTTAAAAATAAGATTAATAAAGGGACTATCAATTGTCCAGTAGTTATGATTTTCGACATAGTAGGAGGATACAAAACATTATCATCATTTTGCATCCATGCCTATTAACGTAACCCCATAGAAAGAACTCCAACGGCGTTAAGCCACATGAGCGAGGTGGCCATTCGACCGGACCATTTCTCGCGATTCAACAGTTACCGAACTTTCCCTTCAATAGAACAATTGTTTGACCAGTTGTGTGGCATGTGGCACCATCTTGTTGGAACCACATATCACTGATGTCAAGTGCATCCAATTCTGGCCAAAAATAGTCTTCCAACATGGCACGATAGCAAACTGCATTGACCATAACATGGCGCTTATCATCATCGACGAAAAAATATGGCTCAATCACGCCTCCGGCATGAAATGCACACCACACTGACACTTTTTTTGGATGCAATGGAGTCTTTTGAGGCACATGTGGGTTTGTTCCTGTTCAATAACTTTTATTTTATTTATTGGCAAAGCCATTAAGCTAAAAATGAGCTTATCAACATTACTTCTCAGAAATTTAGTTAGTACCTCTGCTTGCGACCTTTAATCGCCAAACCCATTTTACTCGAAAATCACACTCTTTTAGTGTCAAATCATAGACTTGTTAGTACCTCTGCTTGCGACCTTTAATCGCCAAACCCATTTTACTCGAAAATCACACTCTTTTAGTGTCAAATCATAGACTTGTTAGTACCTCTGCTTGCGACCTTTAATCGCCAAACCCATTTTACTCGAAAATCACACTCTTTTAGTGTCAAATCATAGACTTGTTAGTACCTCTGCTTGCGACCTTTAATCGCCAAACCCATTTTACTCGAAAATCACACTCTTTTAGTGTCAAATCATAGACTTGTTAGTACCTCTGCTTGCGACCTTTAATCGTCAAACCCATTTTACTCGAAAATCACACTCTTTTAGTGTCAAATCATAGACTTGTTAGTACCTCTGCTTGCTACCTTTAATCGCCAAACCCATTTTACTTGAAAATCACACTCTTTTAGTGTCAAATCATAGACTTGTTAGTACCTCTGCTTGCGACCTTTAATCGCCAAACCCATTTTGCTCGAAAATCACACTCTTTTAGTGTTAAATCATAGACTTGTTAGTACTTCTGCTTGCGACCTTTAATTGCCAAACCCATTTTACTCGAAAATCACACTCTTTTAGTGTCAAATCATAGACTTGTTGAACAGTTCGTTGTGAATCCCCGTTCCATCCTAAAACATCTAAGCTTTCGAATACCCTGCCTGCAGACATATTTCCAAAGACAGCTAATCGCCCACTATTCAAGAAGCCAGCCCATCTTATGGCACAATAATCAAGTTCATGAAGTATTAGAGATATATAGGCTTTGCTTTTCATGAACTATTAAAAATATGTATTTTTTAAAACCTGTTTTCTTCTTTCTTTAGACATTTTTTGAGGGTGTTCAAGCCAGAGTTGCCAGTGGAGTTAAAGCATCCGAAGTTAGTTACCAGCTTGCTTTTAGTAAACAGGAACTTAGAAAAGTGATCAGCCAGTACCCAGGAAGCACAGTAAGTTGTTTTTGGTTTATTTTTCGCAAGTGTTGTTATTATTATTATTGTTGTTTATTTGCATAAATTATACATTATGTTGATACAATAAGCAGATAAACATATACATGTGCTCTGCCCCTGGCCTATGTAATGAAAGGCTAAGCAGTTTATTTATGTATCAAACCAGAAATTTACACAGGGAAATTGTATCACTTGTGTGTGGGGGTCTGATAGACAGAATACTGAATAACTACAATACAATAAAAACTAACTTACATACTAAAATACCATATCATTGTAACTTTGCAACAACATAACAGTAGTGCATTATTTATCACGCATTATTTGTTTACTTTCTTAGCGCTTGTAATACATAGTTGCACACATGAGCAGTGTATTAAAATGTTAACACTTTTAACAATCCGTAATACATTTGATCTCAACAATACAAGTAAGTATAGATGGGTGGTTCTAGGACCTCCGCCAACTCCAGCATGCTAATACGCATGCGTGTAACGTCAGAGTGACAAAACAAGATGGCAGGTTGGATAGAGAGAGAAAAGAGAGCTAACCTGGGATGGCGTAATCCAAGATGGCCAATCGGAAGTGAAAAATCTGGCAAATTTGAATTTGACTTCGACACCTGTATCAGTACCGTGATTGTCTTCCCCAAGATGCACGTAAACTACTGGTGAACTCACTAATCCTGTCACTGTTCACGTATGGTGATTATGTGTGTGGTCCTTGCCTGACGCGTCTGGACGGGTACCGTATCCAGAAGGTGCAGAATTGGTGTGTGAGATTTGTTCTCCACGTACCCCGTTTTGCTCACGTTACGCCGTACATGCGGGCACTGGACTGGCTGAACATGCAAGAAAGGAGACTTGTTCACTATGCCACCTTTTTTTTTTTTTTTTTTTGTTCCCTCAGGGCTCGTCCGCGGCCTTGCCGCCCCGATAGCACCGCAACCCTTGGTTGATTGTGCATACCCCTAGTCTTACTCCACCCATTCCAAAATCACTGTGCCTTGAACTAGTCTGCACAGCGATTGGTAGGGTGAAGTTTTATATTGCTCTGTCTCCGGTCTAGAGTGACCGTAGATCAGTTGTCTTTTCCGGTCCAGAGCTATACACTCGCACAAGATGTGCTGGGCTGATTCCTCCCCCTCACCGCAGAGTCTGCATGCGAGGTCCCCTTCGAACCGCCCCATTTTATGTAGGTGTTTCTTGACGGCCATGTGTCCCGTCAAGAGACCTGTTGTGTTTCTGAGCTGTCCTCTGCTAAGGTTTAGCAGCTCCACAGCTCTCTTTGAACTGGGTCCGTCAATTATTGACTTCCCATGTCTGAGCCCTGGACAGTCCGCCCAGTACACCTTGTGTTGGTTTCTGACCCAGGACTTAATGGCTCCCCTGGCAGTGCTCTTTGACACGCCCAGAGCCGGTTCTGGTCCCATAAATGGTTCTGCTGACCCCCTCTTTGCGAGACTGTCAGCTTCTTCATTGCCTTTGACCCCCGAGTGACCCGGCACCCAGATGAGGGTCACCTCATTCTGCCCAGCCAGGTCGCTCGTCTCGTCTCGGCACTCACTCACCAGCCAGGAATTTACCCGTGGGCTACTTAGTGCCTTAAGGGCTGCCTGGCTGTCTGTGGCTATGAGGATCCGCTTGTTGGTGTAGCCCCTCCTCTTGTTCTCCCGCACACAGTGCAGGATGGCGTACATCTCGGCCTGAAACACCGTTGCATGGGCTCCGAGGGAAATACTGTGACTTACCCTCGGTCCTTCCGAGTAAACACCTGCCCCCGTCCCACGCTCCCCGCCAGATCCGTCCGTGAACCAGACGAGCGCGTCCCGTGGTATGCCCGGTGTCTCCTCCCGCCATGCCCCGCGATCAGGGATTTCCACTGTGAAGTTGTTTTCCCTGCACATTCGCGGGCTCGCGAAGTCTGACCTCATTTCAAGCATGGGTTCCTTCACGATCTCCTGAATTTTGCAGTGGCCCCTGAAGCCTGGGTTGATCTTCAGTCTACCATTGCAGGCTAGTCTGTATAGTCCTAGCCTGGCCTCTCCCATAATAACGAAGTGTAGGGGGGGTAGATCCAGCAACACCTCCATGGCGGCTGTTGGGGTTGAAGACATGGCCCCTGTGATGCCTAGGCAAGCCATCCTTTGGATCTTGCCTAGTTTTTGTTTGGCACTGGATTGTGTCACCTTAGGCCACCAGACCAGTGCCGCATATGTTAACGATGGTCTGACCACCCTTGTGTACAGCCAGTGGGCCATACTAGGTCTTAGTCCCCACGTTTTTCCATATAGCCGCCTAGTGACGGCTAAGGTCATGACTGCCTTACGCAGTATTTTTCCAATGTGACCATTCCAGGTTAGCTTAGAGTCCAGTACGACCCCAAGATATTTTACCTCCCTGGCCATTGGAACGCTCCTACCGTATAGAGTGAGAGTTCTGTGGCTTTCACACTTCCTCCTCCTCGTAAACGGCACGACGGTTGCTTTCTCGGGGCTCACCCCGAGCCCTTGATCAACCGTCCACCCTTCCACCACTTTCAGTGCAGTCTGCATACGCTCCCACACTGCCTGTGTGACCTTTCCTCGGACTATGATGACAATGTCGTCCGCATAGCCCTGTACCTCATACCCCCCTCCCGAGAGCCTCCCCAGCAGGCCGTCCACGACTAGACACCAGAGCAAGGGAGACAGAACGCTCCCCTGCGGACACCCCGCCGCGACCCCCGCCAGCAGAGTCCCTCCCGCGAGTGAGGTGAACACCGCCCTGTCCCTGAGCATGGAACCGATCCACCTGCAGCAGGTCTCCTCTATTCCACGCTCCCGGGCAGCTGCCAGAACCGATCCGAACGAGGTGTTGCTAAAGGCCCCCTCTATGTCTAGGAAGGCCCCCAGCGCCACCTCCTTGTTCTCCAGCGTATTCTCCAGTTTCAGCACCAGTTGGTGCAGTGCTGTTTCTGTTGAGAATCCTGCTCTGTATGCATATTGTCCGCAGTGTAGAGGATATGCTTCCAGTACACCGCCCCTAATGTGCCGGTCGAGCAGTTTTTCCACTGTTTTCAGCAAGAAGGACATGAGACTTATTGGCCTCAGGGACTTTGCCTGGTCTGTTGGACGCCCAGGTTTAGGAATAAATACAACCCTGGCCAGTCTCCATGCCCTCGGAATGTACCCCAGAGCCAGGCTGGCCCTCATAATGAGGGTAAGCACCGGCGCCAGTATATCTATCCCCTGTTGGAGCATGATGGGCATTATTCCATCAAATCCCGGCGATTTGTATGGCTTAAATCTGTTAATGGCCCATCTGATTTTGCTCCAGGTAACCACCTCTTTAGCGACTGTCCAGTCTACTCTAGATGCCCGCCTATAAGGCGCCTCTATTTCTGAGTGTTCCCAGTCCGGAGGTGATTGGTTTATTATGTTACAGCCGGGGAAGTGCGTCTGGAGTAAAATTTCCATAGTTTCCTCCCCCGAGCTTGTAAAGCCTCCCGTGGGTGTTCTAAGGGAGCCTATGTTAGTCTGAGGGCCCTTAGACAGGATCTTGTGTAGTCGAGCACTCTCGGACGTGTTTTCCACTTCTTCGCAGTGCCTCCTCCACGACTCCTTCTTGGCGTCCCTCAGTCTTTTGTTATAGGTCGATAGGGCCTGTCTATATTCATCCCATGCTCCCGACCTTTTGGCCGCGTTAAACAGCTTACGAACCTGCGTCCTCCTTTGCCTGAGGTCCTCGTTCCACCATGGGACGTTCCTGGTGGACACCCTCATTTTCAGGGGGCAGTTGGCGTTATAGGCCGAGGTAATTGCGTCTCGCAATTGGACTGCTGCAATCTCGAGGTCTATTGAATCCCTTATGGCCCTCTCAACCCCCCGCAGTTCCACAGCTAGGTCTGCCCTGTAGGCTTCCCAGTCCGCCTTGCGGGGGTCCCGGTACCATACCGTTTCTCTTTCGACTTTGGCGATTTCAAACCGGATGTATCTGTGGTCTGAGCTACTCACTTCCCCAGACACAGCCCAGCTTTTAACAAAGTCACCCAGAAACTGGGTGGAAACTGTTAGGTCTAAAACTTCCTCACGCCGTGTTGTGACGAATGTCGGTTTATTACCTCTATTCAATATGTCTAAATTAAATTTCATAAAGAATTGTAAAAGTGCCTCACCCCTAGAGTTTGTGTCCGAGCTACCCCACAACTCATGGTGCGCATTCGCATCCATGCCGATGATGGTCTGCCATCCACCTGCTCTGCTACCCACCATCAGCTGCTCCAATTCGTTGGGTGGAGGAGGGTCCGTGCTGTCCCCTGGCAGATAGGCTGACGCGACAGTAATGTCCCTCAGCCCATCCGCTCCTCCACATCGGATTTTGATCGTTGCCAGGTCCCTGGAACAGAAATTCATTAGAGGGAGAAACTCTATCCCTTCCCTGACAAAAATGCAGGCCCTCGGATTTTCGCTGGACCTGCTGTAGATGAGCTTTCCATTAGCTCCGCCGAGTCCCTTGATCTCTCCTTTGTAGGAGTACGGTTCCTGGATGAGGGCCACATCCGTGTTCCTCAGAGCCATTAGTAGTCCGGCCGTGGCTGCCCTACTGTGTTGGAGGTTGACCTGAAGGAACCTAAGTCCCATTAACCCTTAATTGCTTCCCCAGTGGGCGGAAGCTAACCCTTCCCATGCCCCAGAATGCCTTGAAGGAGGTTCCTTCAAGGGCTCTGTAAGATGTCGGGTCGATCGAGAAGGCGAGCGTCTGTCCTTTCTCCTCTGCCTTCCTGCTTAGAACCGACCAGTGTTGCGTCCCCAGTTCAGGGTTCTGGATCTTAAGTCTGCTGATCACCGTCTCCTGCGGGACGGTGTCAGGGATCCGTACGAGGACCTTGCGTCTCTTTGGGAGTTCCTTGGGCTCGACGGCTGTCAAGTCCGCCCCCTCCCAAATCTGACCGAGGCCCCCGATCGTTTTCCGCAGCCAGTCCCGCGACTGCGGGCCGGCACAGGTTATCCAGAGGATGCCCTCCGTCAGGCGCGTCCGGTGGAACTGAGGCGGGCTCTCCCCTTCCTGAAGAGAGTCCACTGCAGCTACCACCGCAGCCTGGATCAGGTCCGCCTTCCCCTGGTCTAGCGTGACCTCAGGATGGCGTCTGTCAATCACCGCCATCCCGAGGCCCTCCGCAGCCTCCCTGTAAGAGCCAGTCTGCGCCGGTGTTCCGGCCTTAGTTCCTTTGGGAGGTCTGTCTGTAGTAGGCGTGCTAGAGCCAGAGCGCGGCGTCTTCCGACTCGCACTCTCCTCTTGCGCCTTTACAGGCACCCTGGCCCTTTTGGAACGTCTGTCTGTAGTGGGCGTGCTAGAGTTCGAGCGCGTCCTCTTCTGACCCGCACTCCCCTCTTGCGCCTTTACAGGTTTCTCGACCGTCCAGGTCCCGGCCGCCATTTTTTGCGCCCTCCGGAGCTTCTTTCTTTGCGCCCCGGAAAGACGCTTGGACTGCCGGGGCAGTCCCTCTACTCTAACAGTAGAGTCCTCACTGGTGGAGGGGCCCCCGGAGTCCGCGGAGCTCGCCGCCCTCCGGTGGGACCCAGCCTCCAGCTTGGGTGTCGGGGACAGGTCTCTGGCCGAAGCTACCCCCTGATCCCCCGTATCTACGCCGGTCGTGGGACCTCCAGAGTCCGCTGCCGCACCCTGGCTCGTCTCCGTTTCCGGGATAGACTCAAGGCTCAAGTCTGTAGCCGGAGCCACTCCTCGAGCCTCATTGGTTTTGGTTTTATATGTATTTATAATCTTCATGTTGTTCCCACGAGAATGGGGGAAATACTGTCCACACCATCAGAACCCCCTGTGTGGTGCAAGGCGGGTTACTCTGGAGGGTTGCCTGGTACTCCAGAGGTTCCGTTCACGACACCATCGCCCTGGTGCCATCCATCCATAGGCACGGGTCACGTGACACCGTAGATTGGGGGAGTTTAGTTCGACCTCCTTGTCTAGATCCGTCATGTTTAGTTATTAGCAGGGTCACCTCGTGCAGGATGCGGATTTTTACCGCGCATGACGGTCTTGGGGAAAGCTTCATCGGGAGTTTATGTTGTTATTTCCACTTCCTCAGCTTGCCCCCTGGAGTCCTTTGGCCCGCGACTCCTTAACCCCACTATGCCACCTTAGTAATCAAGGTTGTTCGGGAAAGGAAACCTGATTACCTATATGACTGTGTCAGCCTTCGAACTGATGTACATGACAGACTCCTGCGAGGCACAAGTTACTTGATTGTTCCTATACATAGAGCTGCAAGTTTTAAAAGATCCTTTTGTTACTTAATATCTTACCTATTCAATTATCTGCATAGAAAGGGTATAGCTTCCCTTTCAATAAGGGCTGTAAAATATGCTTTGGGACAGAGTCTGTTAGCTGGGACACATGAACTTGATTATACCCTGTTTTAATATTTTTTTCTGTAGCTGGATATGTTGAAAAACAGTTCGCTGAACATGTCCATTTGTACTGTGAGTGCAATAAATATTATTATTATATTATTAAAATGACATACAAAAAAATATGGTTGGTAGCGTAGGTGCAAACCAACTTTCTTACTTTTTGGTTTAGACCCCATGTGTAAGATATCATTTTACTCATCTTGATGAGCATAATTTAAATATAACATGTGCGCATGTGCAAATCCGACATTTTAGTTTTTAAGTAAGAGGGTATGTGTGGGTTTTTTTTAACAAATCAATCACATGTCACCTAGGTGATATGTGCAAATCAATTTTGAATGATTTGTCAGAATTAGTTATCTGTCAGTTTGACATTAACTAGTTTACTTACAGATTTCTAAAATGCCTCAAATATTCACCCATAGGGAATATGCGGATAAACCTGGGCGTCCAACAGACCAGGAAAATTCGCTGGAGCCAATGACTGTCATGTCCTTCTTGCTAAAAACAATGGAAAAACTGCTGGACCGGCACATTAGGGGCGGTGCACTGGAAGCATATCCCCTACAATGCGGACAATATGCATACAGAGCAGGAGTCTCAACAGAAACAGCACTGCACCAACTGGTGCTGAAACTGGAGAATACGCTGGAGAACAGGGAGGTGGCGCTGAGGGCCTTCCTAGACATAGAGGGGGCCTTCAGCAACACCTCATTCGGATCGGTACTGGCAGCTGTCAGAGAGCATGGAATAGAGCAGACCTGCTGCAGGTGGATCGGTTCCATGCTCAGGGACAGGGCGGTGTTCACCTCACTCGCGGAGGGACTCTGCTGGTGGGAGTCGCGGCGGGGTGTCCGCAGGGGAGCGTTCTGTCTCCCCTGCTCTGGTTCCTAGTGGTGGACGGCCTGATAGGGAGGCTCTCGCGAAGGTGGTACGAGGTACAGGGCTATGCGGACGACATTGTCATCATAGTCCGAGGAATGGTTACACAGTCAGTGTGGGAGCGAATGCAGACAGCACTGTAAGTGGTGGAAAGGTGGACGGTTGGCCAAGGACTCAGGGTGAGCCCCGAGAAAGCAACCGTCATATCGTTTACGAGGAGGAGGAAGTAGGAGAGCCACAACTCTCACTCTATATGGTAGAAACATCCCAATGGCCAGTGAGGTAAAATGTCTTGGGGTCGTATAGGACTCTAAGCTAACCTGGAATGATCCATGTTGAAAAAATACTGTGTAAGGCAGTTATGACCATAGCCGTCAGTAAGCGGCTATATGGAAAAACGTGGGTACTAAGACCTAATATGGCCCACTGGCTGTACATAAGGATGGTCAGACCATCGTTAACATACGCAGCACTGGTCTGGGGGCCTAAGGTGACACAATCCAGTGTCAAACAAAAACTAGGCAAGATCCAAGGGATGGATTGCCTGGGCATCACAGGGGCTATGACTTCAACCCCAAACAGCTTCCATGGAGGTGTTGCTGGATCTGACACCCCCGACCACAAGCCACTGTCTAACAGTATATAGTTTATAATGAAGAGAGCAGTTATCGAAAGTGGTTTTAGTACGGTATACATTAGCAAGCAGTCTCACATTAATCTCAACCAAAGAAATGTACAAGCAACTAGAAAATAAGCAGGTATTTAAGTATAAAACTTCCCCATTTAGGCATGTTGTTTTTCCCGATTTAAAATTTAACTGTACGATAACATTTCTAGGTTGACTTGAAAGAGAGCGTGTCACGCATTGCAACCGTTTATAAAGATTTTCTTATCTGGACATGTCATGGAGCTGTCGCGTCTGCAGGCGTATTCCATCGAGTTGTGATGCGTAGAGTAACCGACCGCCGAGTTTGACGTCACTAGAGGGACTCGGACTCTAAAGGGACTGATTCAGAAGCTTTATTGTAGAAAAATAGAAGGCGTTAACGCGTGTGACATGTCACTTTTATGTTAAATACATGCGACATGTTACACATTATTGAAGAAAACCTGAGGGAGAATACGAGGAGGATTGCAAATCAACTCAAAACTTTTATTACGAATTATAAAAATTAGGATTTTTTCGTTGTTTATTAAAATAGACCCATATTCTATATTTTTGAGAAGCTTGTGAAAATGCAAATTAATTTCTTGACAAATATACAGGTCTCCCATTTGAAAAAACCAAACTGGTCAATATTTCAAAAACAGTAATAATTCGTTTTTTACCTTTTTGAAAAGTTGTCAGACAACTGAAATAC
Source organism: Tillus elongatus (assembly GCA_964006375.1). Taxonomy (NCBI): domain Eukaryota; kingdom Metazoa; phylum Arthropoda; class Insecta; order Coleoptera; family Cleridae; genus Tillus; species Tillus elongatus. Next base: position 313,362,582 of record OZ023262.1, on the reverse strand, counting down.
AATTTTCAATATCGCCCTGTAGCTCGGAAACTAATAAGGCTATGACAATTTTGTTTGCGGCATCTTTTGTTGCACAAAAAAATAGCTCAGGTTGGCGAAAGCCGCAAGGTTCTATCTTAACTAATAACCAAGATACCCAGAAACCGCAACCAAAATTGGACACCTGTATAGTCCAAAATAATTTAAAATTGCGCACACTTAGTAACCATATTTTTTATTTCAACAACACACCACGAGGGCTTACAGCCTAAATACTATCGTACCGTGGGTGTTGACAAGGAGGAAAGATGCAATTTGTTAATTCTGGACTTGAAGGTGTGGAGGTTCGGTGGAGAAGGAAAAACATGTGCCGGCAAGGAATTCCACAACTTGGAGTCCTCGGGACAAAAGAGCGGGCATAACAAGATGTTCTATGTCTGGTGCCCTGGACAGTAAAAGGGTGCATTCGCTCTGTTCCCCTGGTAGATCTGTTGGGGGGCAGCAGGTGGAGGAACTATGGAAGAAAGCTCCTCTGAGCAGTACCCGTGCAGATATCTATAAAAGAGAGAGAGGTCACCAACGGCAACGGTGGGCAAGGGATGGCAGCCTTTGGGTGAGGGTAGGGTCACCGATGAGACGTATAGGTCTCTTCTGAATGTAGTCCAGGATAGCGAGTGTAGAAGCGGCAGCAGCACCCCAGATTTGGTCTTATTTGTGAAGTATATAAGGTATAGAGATTAGCTGGTGAAAAGTATTTGCGAGTCCGGAAGAGGAAACCTAATTTCTTAGCAGCCGCTTCTGCAATTGATGTGACATGTTGGTGCCAATTGAGATTTCGATCCACAGAAATGCCAACAAGTGAAAAGGACTCATTACTTTGAATAACTTGGTTGTTTATTGTGATTGGTCGAGGGCTGATGTATCTCTTATGAAAAAGAAAAGAAGACTGTGATTTGGTGGGGTTGAATTGTACAAGATTTCTACTTCCCCAGTCTAATATTTTTTGGAGATCCACGGAGATAGAACCCTTCATGAGTTTGCGATCCTCATCTAATTGGGCTAAAGAGACAGGCTTAGAATATTGTATATTTGAGGATGCTGTCGTCCGTGTAACTGTGAACTGGGTTGGATGTGCTAGAGAGGAGGTCATTGATGTGGAGAAGAAACAAAGTAGGGGCTAAAGCTGAACCTTGAGGAACTCCTGCATTAATTGGATACAGTTTAGAGGAATGGCCATCGACGACAACAGAAATGCTCCGGTTGGAGAGGAAATTTGCTGTCCACGTACAAAGTTTTGGTGGTAGGCCATAGGCCGGAAGTTTATTAAGCAGCGTTGCGTGCCAGACCTGGGCGAATGCTTTGGATATGTCTAGAGTGACAATCTGGGATTCACCGTGTAGTTCCATAGACTTGTTCCAGGAATGGGTGACAAAGGAAAGGAGGTCGGCAGTTGATTTGCGCTGACGGAATCCATACTGCCTGTCGTGGATTAGACTGTGTATTTCAAGAAATGTTAGTAATTCGGGGTTTATATACTTTTCCATCACTTTAGAGGCGACTGAAAGGAGAGAAATAGGTCTGTAGTTGCTAGGAAGTGCTTTGGATCCTTTCTTGGGGACGGGTTGTACTCAAGCAGTTTTCCAGTTACTAGAGAATATGCCTCTATTGTAAGATGCCTGAAACAGACGAGTCAGGACAGGAGCAAGTTCTGGTGCGCATTTTTTGAGAACAATTATTGGGATCTCGTGAAGGCCAGAGGCTTTCCTGGTATTAAGAGAAGAGAGCATCTTTCATACCTTTTTAGTTTTGAAAATGATATCCGTCATTTTATGCGCGACATTGGGGACTGTTGGTGGTTGAACATTTGGAGGTCGGTTGAGAGTAGAATTGCCGGCGAACAACGAGGCAAAAAGTTAAGCCTTGCCCAGGGCGTTAGAAACAGTTTCATCCTCTGAGACAAGAGGTGGGAACATGCTCTTGCAGAAATTATTTCCAATAGATTTAGCAAGAGTCCAGAAGGGTTTGTTGGAGCTTAAGAGGACTTTGTTTTTGATGTGGTTATTAAACGAGTTTTTTGCCTCAGAAAGAATGCGGACATAGCGGTTTCTTGCGTCGTTAAATGCTTGACGGTTTTCTTGACTGGGATTATGTAGAAGCTTTTTGTGAGCTTTGACCTTTTCAAGTCTGGCCTTGTCACAGGATTTAGAGAACCAGGCTTTTGAGTGGCTGCAGAGGTTTTCTGTGTACGTGGAATAAATAATTCCATGCCAGCTTGGATAATTTTGGTGACGTTTTGTGATATTATATAATGTATACAATTTATTTAAAAATTTACCCATAAAGGACAAACTTTTCTTATTGAATCGTTGACTTACCCTGTACAGTTGAGGCGAGTGGATCTTTTGCACACACATTATCAAACGTGTCCGTAAAAACAAATAAAAAAATCCTGTAAAATATGATTATTGTTGTTGGTTTTTTTTTTATAATATATAAAAAATGTCCAAATTATTGTGTTGGATAAATTTATATATTCCTGGAAAAAATGCCTAAATAGAGCCATTTGTGTTCTTGAATCCACGATTAGGATCAATATAAACGTAAGGATAGTTGGTGTTAAGCACATTAATAGAAAAATCAAGACGAGGCTTAAATTTTGAAACTGACATTTGAAACTGATTATTTGGCGCTTGAATATTTGGAAAGAGCGATCAATCATTGATACAAATTCTGTTATTTTATGTGCACAAGCTAATGTTTTATATGAGACATATTGTATAATCATAAGGAACAAATAAATAAATAGTAAATAACTAAAATAAATAATATTTCAGGTAAAAAAGGGATTAGAGTCTTTATATAAGAAGGTGGAGAAGCATCTTTCAGAGGAAGGAAACTTGTTGCAGGTGGTATGGAGGGCCATGCAAGAAGAGTTTATTAGACAATATAAAATGTTAGAAGACTTGATCCAGCAGTGCTATCCTGGTTCAATGATCAATTTGGAATTTACCATAGAAGATATATTACGTTTTTTTTCTGATATAGCCCGTTCTCACTAACATAATATTATATAAATGTTAAGTTACAAAATGTTTTTTTTTTTTTAATAAATTTTATAGAAGTAAACAGCAGCTAATTTAATTAATCGATTGAGGTATCTGGTGGACATGTGTTGTCCGTACAAATCGTGTAATAGTGGTTATAGTGACAAGCAGTTGGGTAGAATTGTCTGGTATTCTGATAGACTAAAGAATATGAAACATGAATTGATTAACATGCACTGGTTGTCGAGACAACTTGGTAACCCAGATGGCTTAACAGAGAGATATAAGAAGTTACAAAAGGACTTTCCTGCAACAGATATAGATCAAGCAGTGAAACACGTCGAAAGAGACTTAGACTTCTTTGTTAAAAATGCAAGGGCGGACAACTTTTTATCCTTAGCGCGTCTTTGCCGCCCCGATAGCACCGCAGCCTTTGGCTTATTGTGCATGCCCTTTGTCTTTTCTACTCCACCCATTCCAAAATCACTGTGCCTTGAACTAGTCTGCACAGCAATTGGTAGAGTGAAGTTTAATATTGCTCTGTCTCCGGTCTAGGCTGTCCGTAGATCAGTTGTCTTTTGTGGCCCAAAGCTTTACACTTGCACAAGATGTGCTGGGCTGATTCCTCCCCCTCGCCGTAGAGTCTGCATGCCAGTCACCGCCCCCCTTGGTCGCTCAACCACGGTATGGTCACTGCTTCCTGCGCAATGCAACCCGAGGACGCACAGTCATCACACCCACATGTCGTTTGAAACTACATCTCTGCGAACTAGGACGAAATGCGGGATTACTTTTCCTCATTTATGGGCGTCTGTTTGCTTCTCTCATCCTGACCCCTCTGATATCTCACAAAACGTCACCGAAATTATCCAAGCTGGCATGGAAATATTTATTCCACGTACACAGAAAACTGCTTCAACCATTCAAAAACCCTGGTTCTCTAAATCCTGTGACAAGGCCAGATTTGAAAAGATGAAAGCTCACAAAACGCTTCTACACAATCCCAGTCAAGAAAACCGTGAAGCATTTAACGACACAAGAAACCGCTATGTCCGCATTCTTTCTGAGGCAAAAAACTCGTTAAATAACCACATCAAAAACAAAGTCCTCTCAAGCTCCAATGGCAGCAAACCATTCTGGACTCCTGATTGGGAGTAATTTCTGCAAGAGCACTTTCCCACCTCTTGTTTCAGGGATGAAATTGTTTCTACCGCCCTGGGCAAGGCTGAACTTTTTGCCTCGTTCGCCGGCAATTCTACTCTCAATCCATCTCCAAATATTCAACCACCAACAGTCCCCATTGTCACACATAAAATGACGGATATAATTTTCAAAACTAAAAAGGTACGAAAGATGCTCTCTTCTCTTAATACCAGGAAAGCCTCTGGCCTTGACGAGATCCCAGCAATTGTTCTCAAGAAAAGCGCACCGGAACTTGCTCCTGTCCTGACTCGTCTGTTTCAATATCTTACAATAGAGGCATATTCCCTAGTAACTGGAAAACTGCTAGAGTACAACCTGTCCCCAAGAAAGGATCCAAAGCGCTTCCTAGCAACTACAGGCCTATTTCTCTCCTTTCAGTCATCTCTAAAGTGATGGAAAAGTATATACACACCGAATTACTAAAATTTCTTGAAAAACAGTCTAATCCACGACAGGCCGTATGGATTCTGTCAGCGCAGATCAACTGCCGACCTCCTTTCCTTTGTCAACCATTCTTGGAACAAGTCTTTGAAACTGTATGGTGAATCCCAGATTGTCGCTCTAGACATATCCAAAGCATTCGACCACGTCTGGCACGCAGCGCTGCTTAATAAACTTCCGGCCGATGGCCTACCACCAAAAGTCTGTACCTGGACAGCAATTCTGTTGTCGTGGATGGCCATTCCTCTAAACTGTATCAAATTAATGCAGGAGTCCCTCAAGCTTCAGCTTTAGCCCCTACTTTGTTTCTTTTCCAAATCAATGACCTCCTCTATAGCACATCCAACCCAATTCACAGTTACGCGGACGACAGCACCCTCCACTCCAATATACAATATTCTAAGCCTGTCTCTTTAGCCCAAATGAGGATATCAGACTCATGAAGGGTTCTGTCTCTGTAAATCTCCAAAAAGTATTAGACTGGGGAAGTAGAAATCTTGTACAATTCAACTCCACCAAATCTGTCTTGCTTTCTATCTCATAAGACATACACCAGCCCTAGATCCATTACAATGAACAACCAAGTTATTCAAAGTAGGTTAGGTTAGGTTAGGTTTGTATGTGAGTGGGCCATATCGGTCCTCCACCGCGACCTTAAGGTCTATTGTGGCTCTATTCAAAGTAATGAGTCCTTTTCACTTGTTGGTATTTCTGTGGATCGAAATCTCAATTGGCACCAACATCACATCAACTGCAGAAGCGGCTGTTAAAAAATTAGGTTTCCTCTTCCGGGCTCGCAAATACTTTACATAAGCTAATCTCTATACCTTATATACTTCACAGATAAGGCCAAACCTCGAATACTGCTCCCACATCTTGGGTGTCGCTGCCGCTTCTACACTCGCTATCCTGGACTCCATTAAAAAGAGAGCTATATGTCTCATCGGTGACCCTACCCTCACACAAAGGCTGCCATCCCTTGCCCACCAACGTGCCATTGGTGATCTCTCCCTCTCTCTTTTATAGATATCTGCACGGACACTGCTAAGAGGAGCTTTCTTCCATAGTTCCTCAACCTGCTGCCCCAACAGATCTACCAGGGGAAGAGAGCGAATGCACCCTTTTACGGTTCAGGTCACCAGACATAGAACATCTTGTTTAGCCCGCTCTTTTATCCCGAGGACTTCCGAGTTGTGGAATTCCTTGCCGGCACATGTTTTTCCTTCTCCTCCAAACCTGCAAGTCCAGAATTAACAAGTTGCTTCTTTCCTCCTTGTCAACACCCTAGGTATGATAGTATTTAGGCTATGAGCCCTCGTGTGTGTTGTTGAAATAAAAATATATATAAAAAAATATATAAAAAAATAATCTAAATTTCACACATCTCGGAAGTAATGTGCTGGAGCACCATCATGCATGAACCAAGAATCACTCCTTAAAGTTAAAGGTACATCTTCTAAAATGATGGGTGAATTATCTCTCAAAAACAAGAGATACGTTGCTCCGTTAAGTCTAGGCGGCAGTTCAAATGGTCCCACAATACAATTTCCAAGAATGCCACACCAAATCTTTATTGTAAATTCATGTTGAAAATGATGTTCGCGGATAACATGAGGATTTTCAATCGCTTAGATAGGTATGGCTATTCCGCAAATTGAACATATCTCTTCTGGTGAATGATGCTTCATCACTGAATAAAATTTTCTTGTAGAACATTGGATCCTCTAAATAGCGTTCTCTCAGGAACTGGCAAAGTTGAAGCCTTTTTGGTAAGTCCTGCAGTAAAAGCTGCTGACTTGACTGAAATGATAAGGATGCAGCTTTCCTTTGCGTATGATTCTGGACACCGAAGATTTGCTTATACCTGTTGCTGCACTAACACGTCTCGTGATGGTTTCTGCGTCTTCTACAATACGAACTATGATTTCATCTTCCATATCAGCATCAATGACATTCGGTCTTCCTGCATTTCTGTGTTTGGGATTAAATGAGCCAGCTTCACCTAATCTATCATACAATGTGTTAAAAGTTTTATGGTTTGGTTGCCTTCTATCAGGATAAAGCTCAAAATAGCACTTTGCTGCTCTACGTGAACAAAAATTTTCCTGGGCATAAAAACACCATATCGTGCATTTGAAAAATCATTATGACGTAGCATTTTAATGCAAATAATAAGACTAAGGTGACAATTAGAGATATTTGTCTAATGTCAGTCGATTTTGACAAGTTATAGTAAACAAGTTCCTAGTTGCTACCGTAACATACTTAGCAACAAAGTAAATACAGATTTTTGGTTTTCATTGAAAAAGTATATTTATTTTGAAAACGGCCAACTTTTTTGACCTCAAAGAAGTATACCTTTTTTGTGTAAAACTAAATGGCCTTTCTTAATTTTTGTTTGAAAATTTGCATGCCGGGTGGACAAAAAATTATGACTATGTTAATGGACCAGTGTTGCTGTTGGTGACGTCACCTAGCGGCAGTGGTTGATACCGTCATTGTATTAAGCATGATGCCTATTAATACCATGCCACATTTAATATATTATTTTAATAATAATATGTTGAACCACTTTCAAGATGTTTGAAAAAATAATTTTAAGAAAAATTATTTAAACACCCTGTAAAACGAAAACGAGTAACATTTTACTAAGTCATATTGAGCCCAATCACTTTATTTTTGTGCCAGCTATCACCCCTTAGCTAATGACCAATTAATTATAGGGCACCCTGTACAAGCTGTGTTTATCCCATTTTGTAGCTATGCCTCCTTAAAATCCTGTTTGCCCTGCACAGAAACCCCTATTCATCCCAGGTCCCATAACTTTCCTGTCCCCAAGCAAGTTTTCTGGTGGTTTATGCATAAAATATGGTAACTCTGAATATTTTGTGAAATTCAAAGATTTGCGAATTAAAATCGAGAGGGATATTCAGGTTTATTATCAGAATGTTGTTAGGAAAATCGAGCAGGATCTTAAATTAAACCCCAATAAGCTGTGGAGTTACTTCTCACAATTAAATAGTAAATCTTGCTTTCCAAATAATATTTCTGGGCAGGAACTAGTGGATGGTTTCGCCTCCCATTTTAGGAACAATTTTCTCCTAGTGGCTCCCAATGTTTTGTTTCAAGCACAAATAATAATGTCAATACTTTTTTTTATCAACAGATTGGATGATATGGATATCTTAAGGGCAGCTAAAAAAATCTAGGCTAATTTTTCATCTGGTCCTGACTTGGTACCTGCTTTTCTTGTTAGGGACTGTCTGGGTATTTTTCTAGCTCCGCTTACAAAAATTTTTAACCTTATACTTGAATCATGTGCTTTCCCTAAAGTTTGGAAATTATCACGTGGTTTTCCGATATTTAAGGCAGGTGAAATGACTCTTTTTTCCAATTATCGTATGGGGACAATTTGTTGTCTTCTGTAAAAAAATTTAAGCTGCTTTATATGAACATATATGCTTTAAAATAAAGAATAGATTATCTGTTTTTCAACATGGCTTCATGGTAGGTCGTTCTGCAGTCACGAATTTGGTCACAATGACAGTTTATTGATGCAGCTCTTGAGGATCATAGCCAAGTCGATGTTATATATACAGACCTTTCGAAGGCTTTTGACCGCCTTAACCATGCTGTTATTATTGACAGGCTGCACTGTCTTGGTTTCTCAGGGAATCTGTTCAAGTTATTTAAATCATATCTTAGCGGACGAAAGCAATTTATTAAAATTAAGGGCATTAAATCAGATAGCTTTGAAATACGTTCTGGAGTGCCACAGGGCTCCATCCTTGGTCCAGTTCTTTTTAATATTTGTATTGATGGTATATCAAACATCTTGGAAGTGCCTTACTTAATATATGCAGACGATATAAAGATTTACTTGCGTGTCAATCATCCTGATGACTGTATTAAGTTACAGAGTAGTTTAAATCTCTTAATGTCGGTAAATGTTGTCATATCTTTTTCACGTAAGCCCCATCCTATTTGATTACAACGTAAATAGTCAGCTACTAGGAAGGCCATCTGCTGTTAAAGATCTTGGTGTTGTGTTTGACCCTGTTCTCTCATTCAGGCAACATTTGTAGCATGCCACTGGTTCAGCCTACAGGAGAATGGGCTTTTTGCTTAGAAATAGTAGGTATTTTGCTTCATCAGATACATTTATTTTGTTGTATTGTTCTCTGATAAGGTCTCTGGAGTATGCATCAGTAGTATGGGCTCCCTTTTATGTTACATACATTGGTAATCTCGAAAATATTCAAAGAAAGTTTCTCAAGTATACTTGTTTTCGTTTGGATGGTCAATACCCTTGTATTGGCTTTCCACACAGTGATTTATCAGGATGTTTTGACTCGCAGACTTGGAGAGTAGGAGGAAGTGTAGCTCTTTGATATTTTTGTATAAATTAATTAATTGCCAAGTTGACTGTCCGCCTCTGTTGGAACAGATTAATTTTAATATACCACGTTTAGGATCACATCATCCATTGACTTTTTATCCACTAACGGTTCGTACGCAGCGTATGTGGTCTTCGCCTGTTTATAACATGTGTAATATATATTCAACTTTGAGAGGACAGCCTAGATGTTTTCAATTGTTCTGTGTTTGAAATAAAATGTTTGTTCGAACTTTGTTAACTAGAATGTTTATATTAATGTATTGTTCCTTTTTGTTTCTATTAATGTTATTTCACTATTATATATATATATATATATATATATATATATATATATATATATATATATATATATATATATATATATATATATATATATATATATATATATATATATATATATATATATATATATATATATATATATATATATATATATATATATATATATATGTATACATATATATATATATATATATATATATATATATATATATATATATATATATTCTTCCCATCCTTAATATGGCAATTTTGCTGTTGGATGGCGTATCTAAATAAAAAAAAATAAAAAATAAATAAAGGGTGGAGGAAAACCCCCTGTGATTCCACACCGACCCCACTACCCAAAAATACGGGGGAATGGGTTGCGTTGTAAAAAAAAAATAATAATAGAAAATACACATTTATTTAGTTTTACCAATATAAAATTGAAAAATTGAATTAAAAAATCTGAAAACAGATTTCCTCAACTTAAAACTATGTTAATGTTGTTTTACAGAATGTTGTTTTGTGTACTCCCATATAAGTAGAGAGGCTGCTACGTGAACATTCAAAGACCTTGTCACTCCCAATTGTGGAATTTCAACACATGTGTTAAGACAACCAATGATATTTGGCGGTATCCCTTCTTTTTCATTCCTGGAAAGTACAAACAAAAACGTAATTCACTCTGGCTAGCAATTAAATCGTATCAACCATTTGTCATCATCATCGTCTTAGTTAAAAGACTGAGGTTGGACACTGTGGTTGGAGAGTGAAACAAAAAGCAGAATCAGCCCAAAAAAGCACGAAAATAATAACAAACATTTATGTGCACTGCGACAGCTACTGATGAAGCCGACTTCGTTTTCGAGATACGTATAAAGTGCATAACTCTTGGCTATTATTATTGTGGTTTTTTTTTAGGTGATTGTGGTTTTTGTATCATCTTAGTTATTAAATACAGCGATAAAAGCCTGTTTTCCTTTACAAATGTAATTTTTTTAATATTTCAACAACACACCATGAAGGCTTTTACAGCCTAAATACTATCGTACCGTGGGTGTCGACTTGTGTAACTTGTTAATTCTGGACTTGAAGGTTTGGAGGCTCGGAGGAGAAGGAAAAACATGTGCCGGCAAGGAATTCAACAACTTGGAAGTCCTCGGGACAAAAGAGCGGGCATAAAAGGATGTTCTATGTCAGGTGACCTGGACAGTTAAAGGGTGCATTCGCTTTGTTCCCCAGGTAGATCTGTTGGGGGCAGCAGGTGGAGAAACTATGGAAGAAAGCTCCTCTGAGCAGTGCCCGTGTATATATCTATAAAAGAGAGGGAGGTCACCAACGGCACGTCAGTGGGCAAGGGATAGCAGTCTTTGGGTAAGGGTAGGGTCACCGACGAAACATATAGCTCTCTTCTGAATGGAGTCCAGGATAGAGTGTAGAAGCGGCAGCGCCACCCCAGATGTGGGAGCAGTATTCGAAGTTTGGCCTTATTTGTGAAGTATATAAGGTATAGAGATTAGCTGGTGAAAAGTATTTGCGAGCCCGGAAGAGGAAACCTAATTTCTTAGCAGCCGCTTCTGCAATTGATGTGACATGTTGGTGCCAATAGAGATTTCGATCCACAGAAATTCTAACAAGTGAAAAGGACTCATTACTTTGAATAACTTGGTTGTTCATTGTGATGGGTCTAGGGCTGGTGTATCTCTTATGAGATAGAAAGCAAGACTGAGATCTAATATTTTTTGGCGATCCACAGAGACAGAACCCTACATGAGTCTGTGATCCTCATCTAATTGGGCTAAAGAGACAGGCTTAGAATATTGTATATTTAAGTGGAGGGTGCTGTCGTCCGTGTAACTGTGAACTGGGTTGGATGTGCTAGAGAGGAGGTCATTGATGTGGAGAAGAAACAAAGTAGGGGCTAAAGCTGAACCTTAAGGGACTCCTGCATTAATTGAATACAGTTTAGAGGAATCGCCATCCACGGCGACAGAAATGCTCCGGTTAGAGCGGAAATTTGCTGTCCAGGTACAGAGTTTTGGTGGTAGATCATAGGCCGGAAGTTTATTAAGCAGCGCTACGTGTCAGACCTGGTCGAATGCTTTGGATATGTCTAGAGTGACAATCTGGGATTTACCGTGTAGTTCCATAGACTTGTTCCAAGAATGGGTGACAAAGGAAAGGAGGTCGGCAGTTGATCTGCGCTGACGGAATCCATACTGCCTAGTGGATTAGATTGTGTTTTTTAAGAAATTTTAGTAATTCGGTGTTTATATACTTTTCCATCACTTTAGAACGACTGAAAGGAGAGAAATAGGTCTGTAGTTGCTGGGAAACGCTTTGGATCCTTTCTTGAGGACGGGTTGTACTCGAGCAGTTTTCCAGTTACTAGGGAATATGCCTCGATTGTAAGATGTCTGAAACAGGCGAGTCAGGACAGGAGCAAGTTCTGTGGTGCATTTTTTGAGAACAATTGCTGGGATCTCGTCAAGGCCAGAGGCTTTCCTGGTATTAAGAGAAGAGAGCATCTTTCGTACCTTTTGAGTTTTGAAAATGATATCCGTCATAAAAGAACTGCATTCCTCTTCCTATACCGTCCACATCAGTGTTAAAGAGGTCATTAATATATAATAGTAAGAAGATATTTAACCAGATACCACTAAACTTGAGGAGGATTGGTGACATTGAAATTTTTAGAAAAGAGCTTAAGGAATTTTTAATTGCAAAATGTTCTTATACAATAGATGAATTTTGTAATGATGCACTACTGTGACAGATTTGATTGGTGTTGTTTGGGAGTTTTCATTTGGACTGCTTTGGGAGTTTTCATTTGGACTGCTTTCTGTATATTGTGTGTTTATATTATATTGTTGGTTAGCTGTGTATTTATGTTTATATTGTTATTTTTATATAGTTATACTAGTTACTTATACATTTATATTACTATTTGTTGTGAACTTATATTTTTGTGTTTTTATATTTTGAAAACTTTTACTTTTATATGTTAACTTTGCTTGTCAATAAGATTTTTATCTTTGGACAATACAGCACCTATCTATATATATATATATATATATATATATATATATATATATATATATATATATATATATATATATATATATATATATATATATATATATATATAAACACGATGCCTAATCCCTGTCAAAAATGCTAAGTCTATAAGTGAAATTTCCTTTGTGTAATTATCTAATACATCACCAAGTATAATTAAGGTAATATTGTTACAATAAACATCAGGGCCATAAGAAATGTATAAAAGAGGTTCAGTTTTATTAATAATTTTTTAAAACAAAAATTATTAGGTATCTCATTAAATTGTTTTAAAATGAAATGTCGAAAACTTACCCTAAAATAAGAACACACTTCTTTGGAAACTTATACTGACACAAAGATACGCTCTGCGAGGTCTGTTCTGCTCCGACAATAGAATAACCTTCGGATCTCCAACTCTGCACAAAACTTTGTATATTATCTGGTTTGAGTTCAATAATATTTACCCAGTTTTCAGATGACATGCTTAAGCTTTTAAATTCCTTATCGTTGGCAACATTTCCATTATTTACCATTAAATGTTTAACTTTGAATATTTCACAGGTTCTTGTCAGACCACCAAGATTTGCTGACTTTTCCACAAAAGAGGCAACAATTATCAAATCACTGGCACCATCATTCTTGTGGGTAAAATCGTTATCCAGTATTGTTTTCCAGGGGGTAATTTTTTTCTGTACATGATGCTGATTTTGGCCTTCTGGTATGTCATCTTCGCACAAAAGATCGTCTTTATTTGTTCGGGCATATATTTCTGAGACTCGATCTGAAAATGTCTGACAGGAAAACGATTTAATATGATTCAATTTCATGAAAAACTTTGGTAGCTCCTCCCATTCTGTGCAGCTGACTCCATTAAGTTTTGGAATGTCTACGAGAATTGTTTGAAGGCAATAATCTCTGATAGGATTAAAGGTTTTAATAAATTCTGCATCTGTCTTGAGTACTTCATCAAATTCTTTTTTGCCAGATTCGACAACCCCTTTGATTGTTTCATACAAGAAGCTGTATTTAGTTATAAGTGTTGTATTTTTTTTTATTACTTCACTCTCAAATAAATTAATGATAGCAGCCTGGAAATAAGAAGTTTCTTTATTAGTTCAGTAATTACCCAAACATGTAGAATATATTAACAAATGTAAATACAAAAATTATGGATGCAGCAAGTGCATTATGGTAGCGAAAATACATAATTATTCAAAATACAAAAAGTGATAATTTATATAAAGTATTGTGCAAATTAATGTGAACACAGGCAGATTTACACTAAGCATCACCTATTAAAAGAAAAAAGACATGACATGGTGCTGAATCTTGGTGGAAGATTGGTTCGCTAACTGGTTGATGTTTTTCCGGTTCTATAGACAAACACATTTCTAACATCTCTTTATATTTTTCACAGAGAAACTCATCAAGGCATAATGAATGCCTTCATAAGTTTCTCTGTTCCCATTCATGAAAATTTCGGGACGCAGCAACTTTGCTGAATCTCATTCCTAACAAAAATGATCGCACCATGTACGTGCTTTTTCCGAACGAAACAAGCAACAGGAATGTACCCCCCAATTGTCAACCCCGCTACTAAATTTACATCTGTAATCCAGTGTTCTGTGAAACACAGAAAATGAGGCGAACGTTCACTTATAATAAGTTCCATATGATTGAGTTTATTGACTAAACACTGAACATTTATATGGAGTAATTTAAATTGAAAATTTTCTTTCACGTCAAACTTTGGATCTGTCGTCATTGAATTCATTGATTTGACTGAAACTATAAGTTGTGTCCCTGCATCTTTCTCTCTTGAAAATTTCTAGATAGAAAAAATCTTCTAACTGCAGCTCCTTCTGGCCAAATATTAGGATCATAAACATCCTGTAAGCGATCCAGTGGATAAGTGATCTTAAATGACGAGGTATCCTTGGTCCTCTTTAGCAGCTCACATTTAAAGTCTATAGAATTTGCCGTTTGCTTCAGGTACTCAAGCACTTCTTTCTCAGTGGTCGTAGAATGCATCCTAAAAAGATGTATGTAATCATTTTTAGGCACTGTTTTTAAATTTAACTTAGCCGATGTTTTGTTGTTGGTTCCTATCACAATATTTTTTTCGTTATATTTGTGTTTATTTTTATTTTTCCAGTCATCGACCTCTCGACTGTTAATTTTTATCTTGTCAGATTGTGCCGTATCATCGACTGGATAGTCCATTGTGGTTTCATTTTGTACATCTGCAGATTTCTCCTACGTCGTTCTCTCAGTTACACTAGTCTGCTTTTGTTTCTTTCCAGTCTATAGAAGACTGCTGTCAGTCCCTAGATGGCGTTACATGTGTTTATTTCTTAGAAACTAAACTCTTTCTAACCTTGTTATTTGAATTATTCTCCCAACATACTAATAATTTTATTATGTGACGACATTGTGTTCACCATCATCTGCACTACATTTATAAGTGTCTCATAGTGCCTTTCTACTCTCCTGCACACTAGATTTGTACATGTCTCTTCCACACTCACTGAATCACTTGAATCATGAAAAACTTCGTTAACACCATTATGATTTGTTTTTTTACACTCTTCACTATATTTTACAAGTAAATCATTCACCAACTCACTGTTACTGGGAAGTTAATTATTAATTATCAGATCTATCAGCACTTTTTCGAAGTTTGTTTAACTCATTTACTAGCACGTCTGTAGTACCCGCCATGTTGGCCACCATTTCGCGGCATTACATTTAACCCATCTGAATCGTACAATATCCATCGGAAAATTTTTACATTTTGTAGTCTCCGATCAAAAATATGGACAAGAGATATTCATCAAAAATTTTGTCCAGAATACTTTCCAGCTTTCTAGAAAAGTATTTGTATGCCCCTTAGGTGATCTGTATATAACTATTACAACTATATTTACATCTAGAACATATATACCTCTTTTGTCCCCGATGCCATACTGACACACGTTGTGATGATGTGGAAGTAATAAATAAAAGAGAGCTGCCACTCAAACTTACAAACACTAAAGCTCGCCCACAATGTTCCTCAGTATTTGGATTCCAAGAGAACAGCACAAGTGTGTCTTACATCCGCAAGAAGTATAGAAATGTGATATCGGAATCTAGTTTACATCACAATGATGTTCTTGATACAGCTGCAGCTGAAAAATGTAAGCCGGAGATGAGGGGGTGCCACTGAATGACATATCGAGAAATACCAGAAGATACCGATGGTATTTTTTTTCTGCTCTTTTGAACATGGCAGGTGTTAATGGATAAATTATATACGCTTCAAATAATGAGATGTACAACATTAAAAGAATATTATTCCGAGGAGATCTTGCTATATCTCTAACCAATGATCATTTGGAGAGACATTCCTTGGAGACAAGTGTGCCACCAATAGTAAGAGAGAGAAGACAAGAGGTTGCAGTTACTTCAGCTGTAATTATTTAAGGAAATTCGACCAGGCAAATGTAAAATGGGTTATTTCTGGATAAAAGATTCAAAAACTAAATATTTCTGTAAAAAGTGCAAAAAAATTCATTCGTCTCGCCCATCTTTAATTTTTGTCATACATGTGCCATTTGTGCAGAAAGTGCATAGAAATAAACATTTATCATAACTAGTATAGTTTTATAATCAGCAAGTAATATTTTGTTCTTTTATTTTTCTTCATGTCATGTACTACAAAATATACTGATCTTATTTTGCAAGTTTTTTAGATGAAATTATTATTTTATTTATGAATTTATTATTTTATTTATGAATTTATTTCTTTCTCGGTGCATAGAAAAGATTGTTTCTGTAGTTTTTACTTAACTTTCTTTAAAAAAAATTCTTCAAAAGAGTGGAGCTAAGCCCCCTAGATGGGTTCTAGGGGGTTTAGTTCCTCAGTTCTTTAGAACCTTAGAATATCCCGGGTCAGTTTCAATTTTTATATGTTTACATAATATATATATATATATATATATATATATATATATATATATATATATATATATATATATATATATATAAACATATAGGGTGGCGCATTGAAAACGAAACAGACCGATTTGCACCCAGAGAAATATTTTTTTAAGAAACGCTGAAACATGTCAATTTTAATATTGAGGGGCACATGTTTTGACATAAAACTCAACTTTGTCACATCAACCCCTTAAGGGTGGTGATAACAACCTTTATATTTTAAATAGGGAACATGGGTCGAGTGTTACATCATTTGAAGGCTCTTTCTTTTCTGAATTCAGCACACAAAATTTTTTGGAAGTTTTATCAACTCGTTTAAAAATTAATCACAGTTGGAGTTGCAAGAACGTATTTCATTAATTGTGATAAGAAATGCACTAATTAGTCAATTTTTCGTTAAAAAAAAACTAAAAAACAAAACCAAACGTTCAAAAATGATTATTCAGTTAAGTAAGTGTTCAAATTGTTGACCACCAGCTTCAAACAAAAGTACAAATTTTGTTCAAAAGCTCTGACATTCTGGAGCATTTGTGGAGTTATTAGACGGCATTCTCAACAATGCGTCGTCGTAATTCTTCCACAGACTCTGGTTCTGTTGCGTAAATTCTACTCTTTAAATGACCCCATAGAAAGAAGCCTAAAGAAGTAAATCCGGTGATCCAGGGGGCCACTCAATAGCACCTCTACACCCAATCCATTGCTCTGGAAACTCTCTGTTCAAAAACTCCCTAACACGTTGTGAAAAATGCGGAGGAGCTCCATCTTGTTGAAACACTAATTTATTTTCTTGATAGCGATCATCTTTTTCAACAATGTCAATTAGTAGAGGGTAAACGATATCTTCTAGTAACTCCAAATACGTTTCGCCACTCAAATTGCCATCAAGAAAAATTGGTCCGATTAAACGGTCTCCAAAAATGCCAGTCCAGACATTAAATTTCTGTGCGACTTGAGTGTGAACTTCGTGACAATTTCTTGGATTATTATCTGCCCAATAACAACAATTATGACGATTGACTGTAGAGTTAAATAAAAACGTACACTCGTCTGAAAAACAGATATTGAACAGAAAGTTCCCGTTATCAGCTATTCAAGCAGTCATAACTTGACAAAACTCCAGTCGCCGATCAAAATCATCTTCATTCAGTTGTTGTACAAGATGAATTTTATACAGGTGAAATTTATGATGCTTCAATATTCGCTGAATAGTTCTTCTTTTGATGTTTGAAACAGTGGCCAATTTTCTCGTGCTCTAAGTTGGGTCTGCAGCAATTTGTTCTAAAACTTCAATCTCAGTAGTCTCATTTCTAACCGGAAATTCACGTTCAGGATCCCGTTTTTTGTTGGCTACTGAACCACTTTGTCGAAACTTTGCAACTAACTCCAAAATGTATTTTCTGTTAACATATCTGTTCGGATGTCGTTCATTAAACAAATTTGCAGTACAGTTGGCACAGTCATCGTTTTTGAAAAAAAGAGTAATTATTTCAACTCTTTCTTCTACAGAATACACCATTGTGAAATTAACTTTTGGTAGTACTATCAAGTATCAAACCGACCGATAAACTGAAATAATAAACCGCATTTCTCTCATTCCGATAAGAAATGTTCTGGTAGTCAATTTTTTGTTTACAAACCAACAAAACATTGACTATCAGCACATTTCTTATCGGAAAGAGTGAAATGCGGTTTTGCATCTTCAACTGGGAATAATTTTTAAACGAGTTGATAAAATTTCCAAAAAAGTTAGTTTGCTGAATTCAGAAAAGAAAGAGCTTTCAAATGAGGTAACACTCGACCCATGTTCCCTATTTAAAATATAAGGGTTTTTGTCATCACCCTTAAAGGGTTGATGTGACAAAGTTGAGTTTTATGTCAAAACATGTCCCCCTCAATATTAAAATTGACGTGTTTCAGCGTTTCTTAAAAAAAGATTTCTCTCGACGCAAATCGGTCTGTTTCGTTATCAATGCGCCACCCTATATATACATATATATATATATATATATATATATATATATATATATATATATATATATATATATATATATATATATATATATATATATATATATATATATATATATATATTACTTATTTATTTCTGACATAAATTTCACAAGGTACAATACAAATAAGCTTAGGCTTGTGGCTGTATTAAATGTACAATTTTAAAGCTAAAATAATATTTTCATCCAAAGTCGTGTTTAAAAACTGTCAGATTTGACAGTATAATTGTAATTTATTCTCACTCCTCACCAGTATAGTTTCGTTAGTGGCTAACACTTCCAGTTTTGTTAAACTATATCTCCTTTCTTGTTAAGCAATTTCCATACTATTTTGTTAACGAAAACAGTGTAATTTTAAATTTTCTTTTCACTTAAATTTTGAAGCTTCTCTATATATATATATATATATATATATATATATATATATATATATATATATATATATATATATATATATATATATATATATATATATATATATATTATGTATAGGGGGTGTATTTGTGGAGGAGGTGTTTTTTTTTTTAGATAAATATAATGTATGTGTTTAATTATAAGTATTTGTTTTTGTATTAATGTGATGTATTTGAATATGTTTAGTTATAAATGGATTGTATTTGTTAAGAAAACTTTATTTATTTGTAGTATATGTCACAAATTCACCACAACAACAGTCCTTACAGATGTGTTGTAGTTAATTGGGTCATCCAAAGTGTCCTTAGCTTAGTTTCTACTATCTGTTACATAAAATTAGATTAAAATAACCAACCTGTGAAAATGAACGAAGTTTGAAATTGGGACCCATTGTCCATTGCAGTATGACTCCAAATACTTTATCTTGAAAGTCGCTGTTTGCCAGTAAGGCGAGATGGTACAGTATGGACACAAAAGCACTCACTGCGGATGGTTGGTTTTTGTTAATTTTGTCCATTCTTTCTAATATCAGAGGCAGGGCTTCCGATTCTCTGTCTCTGAACAACAGAATAAAAAGCCACTGCATTAGTTGTTTAACACAGGGCTGATGAGCTTCTTCACAAAAACTGTCCAACAGTAAATATACAAGGATTTGCCTCGATTCTTTAATGGATTGTTGGAAGATGAGCATTGTTTGTATGATCCTCAACAGTTGGAAGTGTACCTGAAATCAAAATTACTTCATTGATATCGTTGTAGGGCTAGAAATTAAAAGTAAAACACCATTGCCTAAGAGAAAATAACTAAGAATTAAACCATACCCTCAGGAATGGAAACAAAGTATTACTATTATATTATTTTAAAAAGTCCAAAAGCTACTGTTTCCCTACTTACATCTAATATAAAAAGTCTGGACGCAGCAAGTGCATTACGGAAGTGAATTTCCATAAAAATGTTTTTAAAATGTTTCCGAAAATTACAAATCTATTTTAATGAAATTGGGTGCGTATATAGCCTCGGGAATACCTTACTACATACCAAAACTCAACTTTCTAATTTTTTAGGAAATTAGTTATTTAAATTTTGAGTTTTCTTTCGAAAAAAAATTGAAATGAAATTTGGTGGATATGTTGTGACTTACCCTCGGTCCTAAGATTGGCTTAATTTGCTTGTTCTTTCTTCAATTTATATTTTAATTTACATTGCAATTTCATTTCACTTTATATTTCAATTTAGTTAAAGTAATAATTTAAATTTTCACACTTTGTCATCAAGTATCATTTTGCTTTGCTAATTAATTACATTGTCAACGTTCAATATTTTATTTTACAATAAATGATGTAAACCAGACCCCTCTCTTTCCTTTCTATACCCCTCGCGGTGACCGTAAAATAAGGGACGTGTGCCTACAAAATAGAAAAATGTCTGTGGATCAGATCACCAGACTTGTTAACCGAGGTGGAATAAATGTTTCAAGGAGAACAGTCCAAAGACGATTGGCCAAGGAAAATCTCATTGGTCGCCGCCCAGCGAAAAAGCCACGCTTTATGCAGGCAATGAAGAGGAAGCGCTTGGAATGGGCCAAAGAGCACAGAAATATGTCTGTTGAGGACTGGAGTCGCGTAAGTATGGCTTCCATGATTTGATATGTCTGAATAATTGCTTTATTATGACCCTGTTTAATACTGCAACACCTTACAGGTGTGCTTTTCCGATGAGTTCACCTTCCAAATTTTGATGGACAAGAGCTCATTTGTGAGGCGACGCCCTTGAGAGAAATTCCATCCAGACTGCACAATTAAAAATGTTAAACATCCTGTAAGCATTATGGTATGGTCTCTGATCTCTGCTAGATGTATGGGCCGTCTATACATCGTAGGAGGAACCATGAGACACGACGAGTACATGTGTGTACTTCAAAACTGCCTTCTTCCTCAGGTCAGAGAATGGTTCCCTGATGACGATAAGTATATCTTCATGCATGATTCGGCACCGTGCATAAAGCTAGGAGTATAACAACTGACCTAAAAGAGAAAAATGTCAGAATTTTGCCCTGGATATGAATCCAATAGAGAACTTGTGGAACTGAGCAAACGTGAGATTGCCAAAACTGAGATAACAAATAAACAGCAACTCATAGAAACACTCATTAGAGTCTGGCATCACGATCCCAAACTGCAAGACAATGTGAGGGCCTGCATTGAAAGTATGCCCTGGCATTTGAAAGCTGTCATTGCAGCCAAGGGTGATATCACTAAATACTGATACTGTCACCCTAAAATATCTAGCCCTGTGTTTTGTGATTAGAATGTATATTAGAATAATAAAGAAATTATTACATCACTTACATCTATGAATTTGAATCAATGTCTCAGCTAAAACTGCATCAATTTCCCAGCTAAAACTGCAAATTTTAATTGGGGTAGAAATGGGCCAGGGCTGACAATTTTCTAAATTGTTAGTTAGTTGTATACAGTCTCTATTTTTTTAACACTTTGTGTTATTTGGAGCTGGCGTGACAACATACTACTTGGTTCCGCAACTAGGTGGCGGCACGTCCACCATTCACTTAGTATGCAAATTTTAACTTTTAAATAGATGTCCCTAATAATTTGGCAACCCACTGTATATAATTTTGTATGCAAGTAAAATGTAAACAAATTTCGGGATGTAGCAAGTGCGTTATAGTAGCGAATTTTCATAAGAATTGTACACTATTATTATATGACATATTAGTAAAATTAATACTTTAAACTAACACAGCCCTTGAAGATCGATTTTAGAGGTCCTAGTACGCGCACATTTGAAAAATTCTTTTTAAAGTATTACCATCGATCTCTCTACTATCAAAAAAATCTTGTGTTCTAACTCCTATTGAGAAAAGGCCCAAAACTCAATTTTCCATGAAGCTAAAAAATTAAATTTTTCCATATCTGTAGATAGTATGTCTTTTTAAAAGAAACTTGAATTACAAATTTCATTAAAGTTATACAAAAGATTTCCAGAAGGAAACTTACTTCATATTTAGAAAATCTCTGGATGCATCAAGTGCGTTATGGTAGCGAATTTTCTTTAAAATATTGTTAATAGCAAATGTCTTTCTTTGATGAAAGCAGGCATCAAACTTGGTTGCCTATATAGTAAAAACAATGTACCATATTTCATCGAAATAAATTTATTGTTTGAAAATATATAAACATTTTTCACAAGTCTGGATGCAGCAAATGTATTATGGAAGTGAATTTCCATAAAAAATGTTTTTAATAGCAAATGCGAGCAGGCATCAATCTTATTACCAGTATAGCCTATGTAGTAGAAGCAATGTACTATATTTTATCAAAAATACTTATGGTTTGGGCGGGGTAGGTAGTAAAAAGGAAATATGAGCAGAAGAAGCAAAGAAAACTGCTTAAAAGCTGCCTACTTGAAGCCATATCCCCATTAAACTCCGCCTACCTCGCACAGCACCCCTATTCACCCCCAGGTCACGTAACTTCCTTGGGGGGTATAAACAAGAAATTTTTCTTGTGGTTTATGCAATGAGGGTGGTTGTATGCACACGAGGGGGGAAGAAAAATGCCTACGACGAAGCAGGACCCCCCCCCCCGCTTGACTTGTGATAGGGTTGGGAGGTTCGGGGTCGCTGCTTCATCATGGGGATTTTTCTTCCCCCCCTCGCGTGCAACAACCACCCTCGTTGCATAAACGACAAGAAAAATTTCTTGTTCATACCCGCCAAAGAAAGTTACGGCCACTGGGGGAATAGGGGAGCTGTGCGGGGTAGGAAGGGTTTAAGGGGGATATGGCTTCAAGATGTGAAAAAGACAACTTTCAAGCCCGTTTTATTCGCATTTTCTACTCATATTTCCTTTTAAATTTACCGAAAATTCGCTACCAAAACGCACTTACTGCGTCCAGATTTTTTTCTTATAAACGCATCATATTTCGATAAAAAATGCAAAAATGCATTAACAAATTTGTTCTGCGAAAATTAGCTAAAAAAAAATTATAGACCGTTAAACCATAAACTTCACCAAACCTACAAATAAATATCCAAAAAGGCATCAAGTTAACTAAACTGACAGCCAAAGCATCAGAGAAAGTGTATATTTGAAATGAATATTCTGTAAATATTTTAGTAAAATGAAGGTCAATGACGGTTGAATCTGAAACGTAAGGGTTTGCAGAACACTCTTCTTGCAACATTTTCTTTTCACAATCCGTATTTGTTTCACATTATTTGCCTAAACATTGCCAATTTTGACGTTTAAAACTGCGAGTTTGACGTTTAGAGGAAAACTCCAAAATTTGTTTCTTTAACTGCCGATAACTTCTGTGTCTTTAAAGCTAGGGACCTAAATTTTGGTACAGTTCACTCTTTATAATACAAACACACGTACCAAATTTGTTTGCCCCTACTTTGTTATTTACAGAGATATGAATTTTTTTTTGAAAGAAAACACAAAATTTTCCGGGAAAACCTGGTCCGATTTTCCTGGCTAACGAACTTATCCAAGCCACTTGCAAAAGGAAGGTACTCACCAAATTTGATCAAGATAGGTCCATTATTTTTTGAGTTATCGGTCAGATATATATATATATATATATATATATATATATATATATATATATATATATATATATATATATATATATATATATATATATATATATATATATATATATATATATATATATATATATATATATATATATATATATATATATATATATATATATTTGCTAAAAGGAAAGTATCTGCCAAATTATAAACGTAGTAATTATTTTTCCTTAATAATCGCCAGTATGATTTCATTTGAGTCAACCTAATCAAACCGTTTTTTTTTCAGTATCAACAAAAACAAAATTATAATTTCGGACTTAAAGGTGATAAACTTATTCAGTGGTTTTAAAGAAAACTGAAATCTTGTTCAAAACTTATGAAATCTGAGCACTATTGTTTCTTCAAATGTGAAAATAAAACAAAAATAAGGTATGTGAAGAATGAAGAGCCTTAACGGCTTATCACAAGATGAAATTTCAGGACACAGCAATGGCGTTATGGTAGGGAATTTGCATTAAATGCTTCAAATTTGTATAAATAAATTTTCTATAAACCTGGAAAGTTGAGTTTCGTGAAGTAAGTATTTACAAGGGCAACATACCAACCAAATTTGATCAAAATAACTGGGTTGTTTTGTTGATACATTTTTTTTTCGGAAAAATTAATATTTTTTTAGAAAAACTGGTCCGGTAGGGCTGGCGTACCCTGCATGCTTCTATGGGGATGAAATAGAACAATCAGGCCAAGGTATCCATGTAAACAAGGTAGGGTTGTATTATTTTTACACAAAAACTACACTAGCCAAGATATAATTATTCACAAAAAGCTTTTTGCGAGAATTAAAAAAAAATTACACAAAAATTTGCAAACAAGCCCTTTCACGAAAATTAACCATTTTCTTACGAAAATCGGCTCAACTGCTCATAAAATTTATATAAAATTCTTTTTACGAAAATTAGCTAGGTAAAAATATTTTATACAATTTGCTAAACAAATTACTTTTCAAGAAAATTCGAAAACAGATTTTCCATGTGAATTAGCAAACATCTTTTTTTACAATAATCTATTATATATAATACATTACTTGATAATCACTAACATTTCACAATAATTCGACAAAAAATGATTTATGTGAAAACTGACATATATTTTACACGAACATTTGCTGATTAATTACATAATCTGTAATTAAATTTGAAATAACATAGGGGCTGCCCGATCTAAAAAACGAACTTATCCAAGCTATAAATGCAATAGACCCTTGCCAAGTTTCATCAAAATCGGTTAATAACTTTTTGAGTTATCGTGTGGATATATATATATATATATATATATATATATATATATATATATATATATATATATTTGCTTTTATTAATGGCTTGGATGAGTTCGTTAGCCAGGAAAATCTAACAAGGTTTTTCGGGAAAATTATAAGTTTTCCTACGAAAAATTATTTTTTCTCATAAACTTACATAACTTTTTTAATAAAAGTTGGTGGGTATGTTGCGTTGGAAAAGGCCTTACTACATACCAGAATTTAGCTTTCTAGGTTTATACAAAATTGAGTTATTCAAATTTGAAGCATTTAATGAAAATTCACTACCATAACGCACTTGCTGCGTCCCAAACTTTTTTATTTATTTCTGACATACATTTTACAAGTTGCAATACAAATAAGCTTAGGCTTGTGGCTGTATTAAATGTACAATTTTAAAGCATGGTATCTAAAATTTTTGCAGTCTCACCATCGATACCTCTCTATTTTCTCTAATTTTCAAAAATAAAATACCCTTAATTTTTTTATTAACAATTCGGTAATAAGAACAAAACAGAAATGTCAATACCTAAAAAAAAGGGGTAACAGTACACAATGCTCCCATGGGGTCACCCATCCAAGAAAAGACTGTGCCCGAGGTTGCTTAACCTCAGTGCTAAGTGAGTGGTGAACGTGTCGCCACCTAGTTCGGAACCAAGTACTATGTTGTCACGCCCGCTCCAAATAACACAGAGTGTTAAAAATAGAGACAGTATACAACTAACTAACAATTTAAAAAATTGTTAGCCCTGGCCCATTTCTACCCCAATATAGGGACAAAGTATGTAAGACTAGATGCATTCTCGCAACAATTAGAACCGTAGACCGGTTTCGCTCTCATTAGAGCTCTTCAGTATGGCATTTTTAAATTGTTAGTTAGTTGTATACTGTCTCTATTCTTCTCTATTTTTAACACTCTGTGTTATTTGGAGCGGGCGTGACAACATAGTACTTGGTTCCGAACTAGGTGGCGACACGTTCACCACTCACTTAGTGTTTTAAGACTGGCTATACGATAGCCGTGTTTTTTTTGGTGCATTTTTGCTACAATTAGTATGCCGTACTGAAGAGCTCTGAGAGCGAAACCGGTCTACGGTTCTAATTGTTGCGAGAATGCATCTAGTCTAACCTCAGTGATCGTACAACAATCGGTTTTGTCAACGTGCTATCGTCGTCCGCTTGACAGGTTTATTTATCCAAGGTTTATATATTCATTATTAATTTTTAAGTTTTAATTTTAAATAAAGAATGAAATTATTTTCAAATTTTGCAATATTTACACAATTTTTAACCGTCCTGATTGCATACGTACTGTTACTGTGTGAAAGAATTAATTTAATAACATATGTTATTTTTAGGTTAGGGTCTTTGACAACTAATATGATCAAACAACTTTAATGTTTTCGGCAATGATTTTCATATAAACTAGAATTATTGATCGAAAAACCACCTATTCTCTCATTAACCTAAAATAAAAACAATCACTGGCCAAATGTTTAATTTCATGTCGTCTGTCATTTTCCATAAGTGAGGCCGAGATTTCACGATTGTGGGTTCGGAGAGTATGTTTATGCCTGGTATATATTTAGTTTGGTTACCGTTGATGTATGTTGTATGAATCAATCTACGCGCGGCAGTTAACTACGCTGTCTGTCAAGCATTGGACTTTAACCACTAAGTCATCTCAACGCATGTCTTGGGGATTTTAAGTTTAATTTGGAAAAAACTCTAAATATTGTGTACCAAATTACTTAAAATTCACAGCATAGGTTTATTTGCGATTTTTCTTGCCGCATGTAAAGTCTCATTCCAGTTACGCTGATACTTACAAAAATATAGCGTTTTCAAAAAGTTTTCCCCGATTTTCCACTGGAAAAACTTGAGCATAAAGGCTGATTAACAAACTTGACCTCCGTTTTCGCTCAAACAAGTTTTTTGCCAAGTTTGATTGAAATCTGTTAAGGAGCGGAGGATAGTTTCGGGAATAACTTGTCTAACTAGGCGATTTTAGACTTAGTAACGATGTAATAAACTTTAATAGATAACTAAACTTGAACAATGCTTACAAATAATTTAAACGAATGAATTTTAAAGCCGAAATCTTTACATACTGAATCTTAATTGAAAAGTCTCTGATATTAGTCACTACATTTTCGAAGCAAAAGTCTGTACTTATCTCTACAGAATTAAAAACACTGGTCTCTTAATGTTTATCAACAACTACTTATAACCTTGCTTTGGCCTACATAATACATAATTGCAGACCTCAGCAGTCAGCATTCCTTGTACTGTACGCTGGTATTTCAACTTGTTTATTATTTAGATAAATAGTAATATCATTTCAATGCCAATGTTATTGATACATCTGTGACCTACTACTACATGAAATATTACATTAATTGTTGTAGCGAATTTTCCTATAACTACATTCTTAATTATAAATTGAATGATATTGACAAATATATTTTCACGATTGGAAATGCCCTTTTATATAGCTTTCTATTCTATCAACAAAATCAGTTTAGTATGTTTTGAGTTATCGCTCGGATACATACACACATACATATGTATATATATATATATATATATATATATATATATATATATATATATATATATATATATATATATATATATAAGTTTTAATGGAGCTTGGTTTTGGGTTCTAGTGGCCCAAAGTTGCGCTCATCTGAAGAACTTTTTCAAAAGCTTTTCATCATGACCTCTTTATTAGCGAATTTTTCTTAATAAAAATTCGCTAAAAAGTAACAATATTACTAAATGATAAAACTTACTTCGGAACTGGGAAAATATCTTTTCTTGTAAAATATCCTATACCTTTCAATTAAAAACAACATAATTTTATCAGCATACATGGTCCCCTCAGTTTTTATTATGGAATTAAGATATTCCAGTGTCAACATTCTTATTTCAGCTTGTAAAGTAAGTGACCTGAAAACATAGAGTTATACAGTATCGAATTTTTATAAAATTGAGTTAAAAATGTACAGTCCCTGACCAATTTGCTAAACTCACCTAGAAATAATAATTTGTTTTGAAATTTATTCGATGTTTAGAGAGTGTTTGTTTCCTTAACAGTGTATAATGTGGTTATGAGTAGGTATGGCGCCACTTGAGGCAGACAGGGAGTGGGGGTAGATCGCCCCCCTCCACTAACAAGCTGTCTAGGAGGACAGACAGCTGTCTGTCCTGCCAGAGAGCTATCTGTTCTGCTAGACAGCTGTCTGCCCTGTCAGACAGCTTCCTATCCCATCAGGCAGCTTGTTAGACAGCTGTATGTTCTGCTAGACAGATTATTAGTGAAGGGGGGCGATCTACACCCCACTCCCTGTCTGTCTCAAGTGGCGCCATACCTACTGTTATGAAATGCTTACAGATGTATTTTATAACTTATAAAATAGTAAGCAGGTTAACTGTCACAAGAATTAAAATACTACTTGTGTATGTGTTGCTAATCTGTCAAAAAAATGACAGATGTCACACTCTTCGACAGCTGATGACTGTTTATGTGTTGCTTGTTTATTTTTCAAAACATTCAGAACTTTTGATGTTTTTATTGAATTAGATTGGAGATTGTTTAATGAGTCGTATAGGCCTTTAGCCTCTCGGAGCTGCGACCTCAATGGGTCGTTTGTGCATGATTCTTTTTCCTAATGGTTGCACAAAAGTTCAGACTTTTTATGTAGTCTACTATCTTCTTGGGGGCTACTTTACCTATTTCCTGTTGTGCTAAAGTCACCCCTCCAAGGTATTTGAGCCTTTTGCAGAACTGCGTCATGCATCCGCATAGCAAATGTGCTGTTGTTTCTCCTGCTTCAGTGCAGTATCTGTAGCTATATATATCTATATATATATATATATATATATATATATATATATATATATATATATATATATATATATATATATATATATATATATATATATATATATATATATATATATATATATATATGTTCAGAAAGATTTCCGCGGTCTTTAATGTGAGACATACTTGGTTCTCGGGTTGAACCGCGTCCAGAATTTATGAAAACTCGACGTTTCGGCTCCTGTTTTGGAGCCATTTTCAAGAGGAAATATGTAAGGACACTCTAAGGCCTCAATCTGCCTACTCCTTAGAGTGGTGGACAAAGGTGGGTAGCAAGTTCTAGAGCTGGTCAGCTCTTTAATGGCTGGCTGGTGTAGTATACTTGCAATATGGTAGGTGGTAGTTGACTTTTCCTTTACGTGATAGTAAAGGATTTTTTTCACGCCCGAGGAGGTACCACCCGTTACATCATCCGGTTCTGGTGTATGAGTCGGTTTCCCTTATAAGCAAAAATGATGATGGCTCCTCCTTGTACAAAATATTCCAGAGGTAAAATACAACTCCATTCGGAACTCCGGGAGAGGGGTGTACAGGGGGCGCCGACATCAAGATTTAGCATATCCTTCTCCAATATATGTGGCCTAAATTCTAACCTGAACTCCGTCCACCATTTCCTCCAGGCTAATAGGCCCCAACTCCTCTTCCTCACCGAAACTCAAATCAGTGCCAAAACAGCCACTAATCACTTTAATTTCCCGGGGTATGAGCTCCTTATTTCCTTTAGATTGCATGGAGGTGTGTGTGCGTACGTCCGTAGCAATCTACCCTACACCAGACTCCCCAATTTAGAAGCTGGAAGAACAGACATACTATGGATAAAAGTCTCTCTCAAGGCTGCAACTAAATTCATCTGTTGCATTTACCGGTCACCTTCTGACAACAACTTTGTCCAGCTCTTTGACTACCTTTCTGAAAAAATCGACCATCTGATTTCTGAATATCCTTCCTCCGAGGTCACCATTCTTGGTGACTTCAATGTCCATAATAAGGAATGGCTAGGATCTTCAAAAACCGATCCACAAGGAAGAGCAGCGGAAGCCTTTGCAGTCAGCAATTCTTTATCCAATATGGTTCAGCAACCTACTTACTTTCCTCGCACCCCAACACACAGCTCAAATCCCTTGGATATCCTTCTTACTACAAATCCTGACTGCTATAAGATATCAGTCACCGCCCCCCTTGGTCGCTCAGACCACGGCATGGTCACTGCTTCCTGTGCAATGCAACCCGAGGTCACACAGTCATCACACCCACATATCGTTTGGCACTACAACTCCGCGAACTGGTACGAAATGCGAGATTACTTTTCCCCATTTCCATGGGAGACTTTGCAAATATTTTTTCAAATGAGCGTGAACTAGGACCCCTAGAACCCATATCCGGGGTCAGTTTCAATTTTTATATGTTTATATATATATATATATATATATATATATATATATATATATATATATATATATATATATATATATATATATATATATATATATGTATCCGTCTGATAACTCAAAAAATAATCAACCGATTTCAATGAAACTCGGCAAGTGCCTTTCTTTTATTAATGGCTTGGACCAGTTCGTTAGCCAGGAAAATCGGACAAGGTTTTCCGGGAAAATTTTGAGTTTTCTTTAAAAAAAAATTTTCTCCGAAAATAACAAAGCTGCCTAAATGAAATTTACTATATATGTTTCCTTGGAAGAGACCTTACTATGTACCAAAATTCAACTTTCAAAGTTTATAGAAAATTGAGTTACTCAAATTTTAAACTCTCTTTCGAAAAAATTTTATACTCCAAAAAATACTTTTCACCAGCTAATCTCTACACTTTATATACTTCACAAATAAGACCAAACCTCGAATACTGCTCCCACATCTGGGGTGCTGCTGCCGCTTCTACACTCGCTATCCTGGACTCCATTCAGAAGAGAGCTATACATATCATCGGTGACCCTACCCTTACCCAAAGGCTGCCATCCCTTGCCCACCGACGTCCCGTTGGTGACCTATCTCTCTTTTATATATATCTGCATGGGCACTGCTCAGAGGAGCTTTCTTCCATAGTTCCTCCACCTGCTGCCCCCAACAGATCTACCAGGGGAACAGAGCGAATGCACCCTTTTACTGTCCAGGTCACCAGACATAGAACATTTTGTTATGCCCGCTCTTTTGTCCCGAGGACTTCCAAGTTGTGGAATTCCTTGCCGGCACATGTTTTTCCTTCTCCCCCGAACCTCCAAACCTTCAAGTCCAGAATTAACAAGTTGCCTCTTTCCTCCTTGTCGACACCCACGGTACGATAGTATTTAGGCTGTAAGCCCTCGTGGTGTGTTGTTGAAATAAATAAAAAGGCAGTGGCGGTGCTAGATTATGTGCACGTGTAGGCCAGTGTCGTTGCGAGGCCCTTCAAATGTATCATCAGTTTTAAGTAAAGGGTCAAATAATCGCAATTCAAATTTTATGACAATTTTTATTCTTAAGAAAATGGATACATTAGTGGTTACAATAGGATTTTGCGGCATTTTATACTACTAAATTCGTCAATAACTTCTTTGTAGTTGACGTTTTTTGCAATTTAGGCTTCTACTGACAAGATGAAAGTCGTTCTTGTGTCATTGTTATACGCAAATTAGTTTTAACGATTTTTAGAGTAGGGAAGCTACGTTCCGCAGAGGCAGTGGTTATTGGCATTCTTAATATTATTCGGGTAAGAATCAGTAGGTTGGGATACAAATCTTCCAGGTTGTTTTGAATAGAGAATTGAAGCAGTTCCTTTAAATCTTTAACTGTACCGAAAACACCATCTTCCTTTATCGTTAGCAAATTGTTTCGTGGAATACACAACTCCTCAAACAGTTCCAGAGAGTTAACATCTGAATCTTTATCACTTCGAAGTAGATCACTAACATTATTACAAGATTTACGCAATAACTCGGCATCCATTTCTATTAAAGTTTGAAGTCGTACATAAATCCAAAATTGTTATGGTGTTCTTTAAGTGCCTCAAATCGGCTTTTGATACCAGTAATTACCCCATCTATCAAGCTTAAGAAAAAAATATTTCGAAAGTGATCTTTTGCATTTTGTAACGGCTCGTCAGCAGATTCAAAATCAAACATTTTTTCCTTTCTGGTAACTCGCTTTTCTTTGAAATGAGAAGGTATAGCATATTGGCTTCTTTCTATAAATTCTTCGACTGCGACCAAAGTTGTATCATATCCGGTCTCTCGAAAAAGTTTGATCGACTCAAAAAAGTTACTCACGTACTGTACAGCTACGTGGAGATTATTGTCAGTAGATTCCCAAATTTTACTGTTTTTGTTCACTCTCGACAATATATTATACCAACATGTAGAGAGAACACAAACTCTAGACTTAACATTTCCCTCAAAAGGGCACGCAGGGTATCTGAACTTAATTCCTTAGGAAAGTGTTTAAAACAGATTACGGTTAAAGACACTCTACAGACTACAGCATAGAGTACCTACTTTATGGACTAGATACTACAGACTAAGACTAAAGACTAAGACCTGTTACTTATAATAAACAAGCTCGGGATGCAGCAAGTGCGTTATGGTAGTGAATTTGTATTAAATGTTTCAAATTTGAATAACTCAATTTTCTATAAACTAAGAAAGTTTAACTTTGGTATGTAGTAAGGTCATTCCTAGGGCAAGATATGCACCAAACTTCATTGTAATAACTTCGTATTTTTTGGAGTATAAAATTTTTTCGAAAGAGAGTTTAAAATTTGAGTAACTCAATTTTCTATAAACTTTGAAAGTTGAATTTTGGTACATAGTAAGGTCTCTTCCAAGGAAACATATATAGTAAATTTCATTTAGGCAGCTTTGTTATTTTCGGAGAAAATTTTTTTTTAAAGAAAACTCAAAATTTTCCCGGAAAACCTTGTCCGATTTTCCTGGCTAACGAACTGGTCCAAGCCATTAATAAAAGAAAGGCACTTGCCGAGTTTCATTGAAATCGGTTGATTATTTTTTGAGTTATCAGACGGATACATATATATATATATATATATATATATATATATATATATATATATATATATGTATCCGTCTGATAACTCAAAAAATAATCAACCGATTTCAATGAAACTCGGCAAGTGCCTTTCTTTTATTAATGGCTTGGACCAGTTCGTTAGCCAGGAAAATCGGACAAGGTTTTCCGGGAAAATTTTGAGTTTTCTTTAAAAAAAAATTTTCTCCGAAAATAACAAAGCTGCCTAAATGAAATTTACTATATATGTTTCCTTGGAAGAGACCTTACTATGTACCAAAATTCAACTTTCAAAGTTTATAGAAAATTGAGTTACTCAAATTTTAAACTCTCTTTCGAAAAAATTTTATACTCCAAAAAATACGAAGTTATTACAATGAAGTTTGGTGCATATCTTGCCCTAGGAATGACCTTACTACATACCAAAGTTAAACTTTCTTAGTTTATAGAAAATTGAGTTATTCAAATTTGAAACATTTAATACAAATTCACTACCATAACGCACTTGCTGCATCCCGAGCTTGTTTATTATAAGTAACAGGTCTTAGTCTTTAGTCTTAGTCTGTAGTATCTAGTCCATAAAGTAGGTACTCTATGCTGTAGTCTGTAGAGTGTCTTTAACCGTAATCTGTTTTAAACACTTTCCTAAGGAATTAAGTTCAGATACCCTGCGTGCCCTTTTGAGGGAAATGTTAAGTCTAGAGTTTGTGTTCTCTCTACATGTTGGTATAATATATTGTCGAGAGTGAACAAAAACAGTAAAATTTGGGAATCTACTGACAATAATCTCCACGTAGCTGTACAGTACGTGAGTAACTTTTTTGAGTCGATCAAACTTTTTCGAGAGACCGGATATGATACAACTTTGGTCGCAGTCGAAGAATTTATAGAAAGAAGCCAATATGCTATACCTTCTCATTTCAAAGAAAAGCGAGTTACCAGAAAGGAAAAAATGTTTGATTTTGAATCTGCTGACGAGCCGTTACAAAATGCAAAAGATCACTTTCGAAATATTTTTTTCTTAAGCTTGATAGATGGGGTAATTACTGGTATCAAAAGCCGATTTGAGGCACTTAAAGAACACCATAACAATTTTGGATTTATGTACGACTTCAAACTTTAATAGAAATGGATGCCGAGTTATTGCGTAAATCTTGTAATAATGTTAGTGATCTACTTCGAAGTGATAAAGATTCAGATGTTAACTCTCTGGAACTGTTTGAGGAGTTGTGTATTCCACGAAACAATTTGCTAACGATAAAGGAAGATGGTGTTTTCGGTACAGTTAAAGATTTAAAGGAACTGCTTCAATTCTCTATTCAAAACAACCTGGAAGATTTGTATCCCAACCTACTGATTCTTACCCGAATAATATTAAGAATGCCAATAACCACTGCCTCTGCGGAACGTAGCTTCCCTACTCTAAAAATCGTTAAAACTAATTTGCGTATAACAATGACACAAGAACGACTTTCATCTTGTCAGTAGAAGCCTAAATTGCAAAAAACGTCAACTACAAAGAAGTTATTGACGAATTTAGTAGTATAAAATGCCGCAAAATCCTATTGTAACCACTAATGTATCCATTTTCTTAAGAATAAAAATTGTCATAAAATTTGAATTGCGATTATTTGACCCTTTACTTAAAACTGATGATACATTTGAAGGGCCTCGCAACGACACTGGCCTACACGTGCACATAATCTAGCACCGCCACTGCCTTTTTATTTATTTCAACAACACACCACGAGGGCTTACAGCCTAAATACTATCGTACCGTGGGTGTCGACAAGGAGGAAAGAGGCAACTTGTTAATTCTGGACTTGAAGGTTTGGAGGTTCGGGGGAGAAGGAAAAACATGTGCCGGCAAGGAATTCCACAACTTGGAAGTCCTCGGGACAAAAGAGCGGGCATAACAAAATGTTCTATGTCTGGTGACCTGGACAGTAAAAGGGTGCATTCGCTCTGTTCCCCTGGTAGATCTGTTGGGGGCAGCAGGTGGAGGAACTATGGAAGAAAGCTCCTCTGAGCAGTGCCCATGCAGATATATATAAAAGAGAGATAGGTCACCAACGGGACGTCGGTGGGCAAGGGATGGCAGCCTTTGGGTAAGGGTAGGGTCACCGATGATATGTATAGCTCTCTTCTGAATGGAGTCCAGGATAGCGAGTGTAGAAGCGGCAGCAGCACCCCAGATGTGGGAGCAGTATTCGAGGTTTGGTCTTATTTGTGAAGTATATAAAGTGTAGAGATTAGCTGGTGAAAAGTATTTGCGAACCCGGAAGAGGAAACCTAATTTCTTAGCAGCCGCTTCTGCAATTGATGTGACGTGTTGGTGCCAATTGAGATTTCGATCCACAGAGATGCCAACAAGTGAAAAGGACTCATTACTTTGAATAACTTGGTTGTTTATTGTGATGGGTCTAGGGCTGGTGTATCTCTTATGAGAAAGAAAGCAAGACTGTGATTTGGTGGGGTTGAATTGTACAAGATTTCTACTTCCCCAGTCTAATATTTTTTGGAGATCCACGGAGATAGAACCGTCCATGAGTCTGCGATCCTCATCTAGTTGGGCAGTCTTAGAATATTGTATATTGGACTGGAGGGTGCTGTCGTCCGCGTAACTGTGAACTGGGTTGGATGTGCTAGAGAGGAGGTCATTGATGTGGAGAAGAAACAAAGTAGGGGCTAAAGCTGAACCTTGAGGAACTCCTGCATTAATTGGATACAGTTTAGAGGAATGGCCATCCACGACAACAGAAATGCTCCGGTTGGAGAGGAAATTTGGTGGTAGGCCATAGGCCGGTAGTTTATTAAGCAGCGATGTGTGCCAGACGTGGTCGAATGCTTTGGATATGTCTAGAGCGACAATCTGGGATTCACCGTGTAGTTCCATAGACTTGTTCCAAGAATGGGTGACAAAGGAAAGGAGGTCAGCAGTAGATCTGCGCTGACGGAATCCACACTGCCTGTCGTGCATTAGACTGTGTTTTTCAAGAAATTTTAGTAATTCAGTGTTTATATACTTGTATATATATATATATATATATATATATATATATATATATATATATATATATATATATATATATATATATATATATATAAACACAGAACTCCCCATTAGTGAATTTTTTAAAGAAAATTCACTACCCTAGATACGTATTTCGCCAACGAAGTTGTCTTCATCAGTAGCTAACTAATAACTAGCAGGTGGTAGTGGAATTTTCCTTTATGTAATAGTAAAGGATTTTTTCACGCCCGAGGAGGTACCACCCCATACATCAAGGGGCCGGTGAAGTCCCAACGGACGTTTCCGGTTCTGGTGTATGAGTCGGTTTCCCTTATAAGCAAAAATGATGATGGCTCCTCCTTGTATAAAATATTCCGGAGGCAAAATACCCCTCCATTCGGATCTCCGGGAGAGGGGTGTACAGGGGGCGCCAACATCAAGATTTAACATATCCTTTTCGAATATATGTGGCCTAAATTCTAACCTGAACTCCGTCCACCATTTCCTTCAGGCTAACAGGCCCCAACTCCTCTTCCTCACCGAAACCCAAATCAGTGCCAAAACAGCCAATAATCACCTTAATTTCCCGGGGTATGAGCTCCTTACTGCCTTTAGATTGCATGGAGGCGTGTGCGCATACGTCCGTAGCAATCTACCCTGCACCAGACTTCCCAATTTAGAAGCTGGAAGAAAAGACATACTATGGATAAAACTCTCTCTCAGGGCTGCAACTAAATTCATCTGTTGCATTTACCGGTCACCTTCTGACAACAACTTTGTCCAGCTCTTTGACTACCTTTCTGAAAAAACCGACTATCTGATTTCTGAATATCCTTCCTCCGAGGTCACTATTCTTGGCGACTTCAATGTCCATAATAAGGAATGGCTAGGATCTTCAAAAACCGATCCACAAGGGAGAGCAGCGGAGGCCTTTGCAGTCAGCAATTCTTTGGCTAATATAGTTCAGCAACCTACTTACTTGCCTCGTATCCCAACACACAGCTCAAATCCCTTGGATCTCCTTCTTACTACAAACCCTGAATGCTATAAGATATCAGTCACCGCCCCCCTTGGTCGCTCAGACCACGGCATGGTCACTGCTTCCTGTGCAATGCAACCCGAGGTCACACAGTCATCACACCCACGTATCGTTTGGCACTACAACTCCGCAAACTGGGACGAAATGCGGGATTACTTTTCCTCATTTCCATGGGCCTCTGTCTGCTTCTCTCATCCTGACCCCTCTGATATCTCACAAAACGTCACCGAAATTATCCAAGCTGGCATGGAATTATTTATTCCACGTACACAGAAAACCTCTTCAGCTACTCAAAAGCCCTGGTTCTCTAAATCCTGTGACAAGGCCAGACTTGAAAAGGTCAAAGCTCACAAAACGCTTCTACACAATCCCAGTCAAGAAAATCGTCAAGCTTTCAACGACGCAAGAAACCGCTATGTCCGCATTCTTTCTGAGGCAAAAAACTCGTTCAATAACCACATCAAAAACAAAGTACTCTCAAGCTCCAACGGCGGCAAACCCTTCTGGACTCTTGCTAAGTCTATTGGGAATAATTTCTGCAAGAGCACGTTCCCACCTCTTGTCTCAGGGGATGAAATTGTTTCTACCGCCCTGGGCAAGGCTGAACTTTTTGCTTCGTTGTTCGCCGGAAATTCTACTCTCAACCCACCTCCAAATGTTCAACCACCAACAGTCCCCAATGTCGCGCATAAAATGACGGATATCATTTTCAAAACTAAAAAGGTACGAAAGATGCTCTCTTCTCTTAATACCAGGAAAGCCTCTGGCCTTGACGAGATACCAGCAATTGTTTTAAAAAAATGCGCACCAGAGCTTGCTCCTGTCCTGACTCGTCTGTTTCAGATATCTTACAATAAAGGCATATTCCCTAGTAACTGGAAAACTGCTCGAGTACAACCCATCCCCAAAAAAGGATCCAAAGCGCTTCCTAGCAACTACAGGCCTATTTCTCTCCTTTCAGTCATCTCTAAAGTGATGGAAAAGTATATAAACACCGAACTACTAAAATTCCTTGAAAAACACAGTCTAATCCACGACAGGCAGTATGGATTCCGTCAGCGCAGATCGACTGCCGACCTCCTTTCCTTTGTCACCCATTCTTGGAACAAGTCTATGGAACAATACGGTGAATCCCAGATTGTTGCTCTAGACATATCCAAAGCATTCGACCAGGTCTGGCACGCAGCGCTGCTTAATAAACTTCCGGCCTATGGCCTACCACCAAAACTTTGTACCTGGACAGCAAATTTCCTCTCCAACAGGAGCATATCTGTTGTTGTGGATGGCCATTCCTCCAAACTGTATCCAATTAATGCAGGAGTCTCTCAAGGTTCAGCTTTAGCCCCTACTTTGTTTCTTCTCCACATCAATGACCTCCTCTCTAGCACATCCAACCCAGTTCACAGTTACGCGGACGACAGCACCCTCCACTCAAATACACAATATTCTAAGCCTGTCTCTTTAGCCCAATTAGATGAGGATCGCAGACTCATGGAGGGTTCTGTCTCCGTGGACCTCCAAAAAATATTAGACTGGGGAAGTAGAAACCTTGTACAATTCAACCCCACCAAAACTAAGTCTTGCTTTCTTTCTCACAAGAGATACAGCAGCCCTAGACCCATCACAATGAACAACCAAGTTATTCAAAGTAATGAGTCCTTCTCTCTTGTTGGCATTTCTGTGGATCGAAATCTTAATTGGCACCAACATGTTACATCAATTGCAGAAGCGGCTGCTAAGAAATTGGGTTTCCTCTTCCGGGCTCGCAAATACTTTTCACCAACTAATCTCTATACCTTATACACTTCACAAATAAGGCCAAACCTCGAATACTGCTCCCACATCTGGGGTGCAGCTGCCGCTTCTACACTCGCTATCCTGGACTCCATTCAAAAGAGAGCTATACGTCTCATCGGTGACCCTACCCTCACCCAAAGGCTTCCATCCCTTGCCCACCGACGTGCCGTTGGTGACCTCTCTCTCTTTTATAGATATCTGCACGGGCACTGCTCAGAGGAGCTTTCCTCCATAATTCCCCCACCTGCTGCCCCCAGCAGATCTACCAGGGGAACAGAGCGAATGCACCCTTTTAATGTCCAGGTCACCAGACATAGAACATCTTGTTATGCCCGTTCTTTTGTCCCGAGGACTTCCAAGTTGTGGAATTCCTTGCCGGCACATGTTTTTCCTTCTCCTCCGAACCTCCAAACCTTCAAGTCCAGAATTAACAAGTTGCCTCTTTCCTCCTTGTCAACACCCACGGTACGATAGTATTTAGGCTGTAAGCCCTCGTGGTGTGTTGTTGACATTAAAAAAAAAAAAAAAAAAAAAAAGCTGTGCTGAATTGTTAGTGACAGCAACTGATGAAGAAAATTTTGTTGTGGAAATGTATATCTAGCACATAACTTTGTTTTTTTTTTTGTGGTTACTGTTAAGCAACACATCGCTTTTCTAAAAACAATAGAGATGCAAATAAATCACTCAGTTATTGTCTTACCTTTCAAAGTCATCATATGTTATGGTATTGGCGATATCTTTATGGAGAATATACATACTCCTACAATAAAACAATATTAATATTTTATTCTAAAAAAAAGATCATTGAAAAAATTACCTTTGGAATTTGTTAACAATCATACCATAAAATATCAAGTTAATAAATGCTGGCATCAGGAAAGAGCAAGATACATTAGGTTTATCAGTTGGGTCATTTAAGCTAAACAATAGCTGTTTAATAGAGTTTTCATTTATATAAAGAGAGCTCACTAAGTTACTCATTATATGAAGAGCAACATCGTATTCTTGAGCTTTGAATATATGAACACATTTAAAAAAGTTGTGACAATATATAATAGTAATAATATTCAGTTTCTGTAATTTTAAAAGTTTAATCAGTTCAATAGAGCATTTCTCCACAAACTGAATAATTCTTGAGCTTCTACGGCACACATCAAATATGTCTCCTAAGTTAAAGAAAATTGCTTCTTTAACACAATCTTGAGCAGAATCAAATACATTTTCAAACAGTGCTATTGCTTCATCAATTTCCGATAATTCAATTGTTCCCTTCTGCACCAAAAGGCTTTTTACATAAAAATTTATAAAGCATTTACCCACATTTTTATCGACTTTGTGGATTGAACTGGCAATTTGTGGAAATAATTGTTTTCTCACGTTCTCATCTTTAAGCAAAATATAAAAGGAAAATTGTTTCTCACAACTTGTGAACGTGTATTCTGAATTGTCAACCATGTTTTGTGCCAACAAAAGAGTACGATCCCAACAGTTTTCAAACCACAAGTAATTTACAAATTCAATGCTCGTATCAAAATCACCTGTAAAAATTGAAAATTTGCTTTTGATAATTTCTTCTTTTTTGCTTGTTGGAAAGTCTTTCAGAAAGAAAAGTACAATAAGGTCCTTTAATGAAGGCACGAATTCATCAATTCTTCTTAACACTTCACACTTAATATCTTCAAAATTAACATTTCTAATTGCAAGAAGAATCATTTTACTTTTGTCCCAATCAAATTTATCATTATGAGACAGCAGAACGTCGATAAGTTTACTTTTGTTTAATTCAAAAATATTCAAATATTTTGTTAAGAAATTATTTACTTGGAAAATTTGAAACACAAATTTTGAGAAACTCAACAGGTTTTCCAATGATAAGGTGGCTGCTGAACAACTGTCAATTATTAAATTTATGCAAGCTTTTCGCACTCTGACATCAGGCAAGCTCTCCATTTTAGTAAGAAACAAAAATAATGTCTCGAACTTTACTTGATGTCCAGCTACAAACACGCTCTTGCAAAAATACCATGCAGCTGTCGGATTCCAGGGAATTTCAAGAGCCTCTTTGACAATCTCATTTGTTTTACTTGCTCTACGACTACAGCTTGCCTTAATTTCATCAAAACACTCAATAGACAAACGAGAGATCTCTTGTTTATTAAGTGTCTTTAAAAGCGGCTTAGTGAGTTTATCCACTAATAAACTGTTGTCATGGGTTAAAACGTTTTTTGCAATGGTCAAATGTACCATATTTTGAGTGTGATTTAGCAATATTACATACAGAGGAATTTGAAACAAAAATGGTAATTTTCCAACTGAATCTAGTAAAACCAAACATGGTTTTATTAAATGGAGTTGCTTTTCTCGTGACATGGTAAGTAAAGTAAAATAAGCTGACCAATGTTCCCTTGCACCCACAGTTAGTTGACTATCTTCATTAATTTGAAAAATCACCTTTTCCGTAAGTATATAATTTTCATATATAAAGTCTATGCTTTCCGACAGAATGAAAATTGCTTGTTTCTGTAAATATTCGTCGGTACTAGAAAGACATGTTGTAATAAATGTCCAAAAATCATCTTTACTTAAGAGCAAAGAAGATTCAGAGTTAACATTTAAAATGTGTTTCCATATATTGCATAACAATGTTAGATCGGTGGAGTATTTTGTGTACAAAAAAATTTTTTCAATGAAGCCGTAATTCTTCTTATTCAATTTTAAATAGGATGGTATTATACAGGTAGCAGTAAAATGTCTAACTTTTGTTGAAGAAAATGACAACATACGGATCAAGTAATCTTCTAGTTCCAAAATATTCACACTATGCAGACACATTGATTGAGAACTGTTCATATTGTAATAATTCAAAACAACAGATAACAATCTCACAAATTTCCACAGATGCTCCTCTGATGCACATTTCATTAAACCCACAGTGTAGCAAACCAGCTTTGAAAGTTCTTCATCAGTTTTTTGAATATTCAAGGCATCTTGTAAAGTTAAATAAACAACTTTTGAATTTATATCTTCATTTTCGTAAATGAAACCTATAGGAAAATCCACTTTTTCACTTTTATGACTTGAAACTAGTTTCGATTTAAACTTAATTAATGGCTTTAATATCTCCGGGGGACTTGAAAACAATAAACAGTTTATTTCATTTTCACTTAAGCGGTTTTCCAAAATAATATCCACACTTAAGTCATCCATAGTAATAACTCTCTGCTTTTTTTCTTCTATAAAATGTATAAAAATTGGTATAGTTAACACATAGAACTAAACTACATTATACATTCTATTAGGCGATCCTATACGAGTATGGTCCCGTCAAAGCACCGTGAATTCACCGCGCCCGATCAGTGTGCAGCGTTGCCAGCATATTATATTATATCCAATTACACCATACACATAATTCAAAAACACCATTCTCTAACGTCTAAGCCCCCAAACCCCAAGCTCAAGGCAAAAAAACTATTATTATTATCTAATTCTAATTTAATGGATAAATAGACAGTTTCAAATAACACGAGCGCCTCGCGACGGTAAAAACTTGGTTGCGTGGATCATGCGCATTGGGCACTGATATGGTGCTTTCCGTCATGCCATCCCTTATAACTTATAAAATAAAGAAATATATAAATAAATATCCTTTTTACATCAAACATTGTTTAAAGTTCAAAGTAAATATCAATATCTTAGACCCTTGTCTAAGATCAATATCAATAATATAACCTATTCTTCTGTCTTCTTATTATTAATCCTTCGGGTTATCTTTAAAATGAGTCCCATCATAGAGTGTAGCCAATGCATGTGTATTTACCAAGAAGAAAATTTTGTATGCTCAAAGCAAATACTATATAATGACAGTACGGGACACTCCTATCAAATACTATATAATGACAATACGGAACACTCCTATGCTTTAGCATTGATAATATTTGTGACAAGTACACTAGCGTCACCTCGCGTGAAGTACTGACAACTGAGCGGGTAATTTGTATTCTATATTTACCTGCATATTCTTAATTTCGACAATTGGTTTATTATAGATGAATATAAAAACTTGTACATGACAAATCAGTGAACATTTTCTGATTATATAGTTATAAATAGAATTTGTATCAACAATCAGCTTGAAACCTACATGAATTCAGCATGAATAGTTCTGCAAATTTCTCTTACCCATAATCTTATTTCATCATAATTTAAAGTACTATCTTGAAACCGTGGTTAAACTAATATTTCAAGGGTATGTATAGGAATATACTTAAAGCTGTTTCTGAGGATATTAAGTTACAATCTGTACTTATCTATAAATAATTGTTCTAGGTATAAATGGTAGCACAGTACTCAATTTGCTATATCTCTACATGAAAACTGTCTTATTAATCTAATATTTTAAAATATCTCACTGATATAGTTAGTACATAATTAAGAAATTGTGCAGATAAAAGGTGAGATTAACTCTTACTTCCGTGAATAAATCTATTATAGGGCTGAATCTGCTATTTCTACTTGTCTCTTAAAAAACTTATCTAGGGAAGATAATTAAATGCCTTTACCAACTAAAATAATTTTAAATGTGAAAAAATGTGACAATGTATGCCATACTGAAATAAAAAAGACACAGAAAAATATAGAAAAACAGTTTTCTTATACAATTTATTATTAATGCAAAACTTTTTTTGCCTTCATATTTCTTTTTTTTTTTTTGATGCACTGGATGACAAGTTATGATTGAAACCTTTGAACCATCCGTTTACGAAGTTTTTCTATAAATAGGTACATGATGGTAAATATTACACAATAAATTACCTTCTGCGAACTGTGCATATTGGCATAAAAGTGATCCTGAATTTGTCTTCTGCTTCAAATCATATTCACGTTTCGCCATCCTTTGGTAACCTATGAAATGTCTTTGATAGATTTAGCACGAACAATTATAGATTGCATGATTGCACACACCCAACCACTAACAGTTATTGTAAAAAACACAGCTCAAACTTAATTATACACAGTTAAACACCAGCAATTGCTAGTGTTACACGTTCTCGAACGACGTAACATCAGTACTATCCGCTAGGGGCGTTGATATTCTTGAAACATGAAA
Source organism: Tillus elongatus (assembly GCA_964006375.1). NCBI lineage: Eukaryota > Metazoa > Arthropoda > Insecta > Coleoptera > Cleridae > Tillus > Tillus elongatus. The sequence goes on along the minus strand of OZ023262.1, from coordinate 313,319,047 downwards.
TCAGCCGGAGTGTCCTGTATAGTCATTATGTAGTATTTGCTCAAAGGTATGCGAAAATTCCATGACATTGAGCCTCACCTCGGATAGAATGATGAGAAAGCAAAAACTGAACGCATCATATGCTCCAAATTATTCTCTAGCAACTATGCGTTAAACAGGCACGATGATCAACTCACATAAAAGCACAAAACATCATAATGATTCGAAGACTTCTTGTAATTAATACATCAAGGTTATTCTGCCCTCAAGATAATTGCATGGAAACATTACTCGATTATATAGAGACTACAAGTTTACCTCAATGAAAACGATTCAATAGATATTAAAACTGAAAAGATTGAGCTTAATTCTGTGAACGGAAAGTTGTTGATCATACATAACTATTTGTAGATTTTCAGCTGAAAATAAAGTTATAAAGTTAGTGGTTTTAGTGAATTTTCTTAGAAATAATTTCTTCAACTGAGCGCGATCTAGGACTCCTAGAACCCATATCCAGGCTCGGTTTCAATTTTTGTAAGTTTACATATATATATATATATATATATATATATATATATATATATATATATATATATATATATATATATATATATATATATATATATATATATATATATATATATATATATATATATATATATATATATATATATATATATATATATATATATATATATATATATATATATATAGATATATATATATATATAATCGCGATAACTCAAAAATAATAGACCGTTAGCATGTACTATCCTTTTATAAGTGGCTTGGATAAGTTCGTTAGCCAGAAAAATCTAACCAGGTTTTCCGGGAAATTTTTGGGTTTTCTTTGGGAAAAAAATTTTATCTCAAAAAATAGAAAAGCTATGGCAACCGAATTTGGTACCTAAGTTTACGATATTAAAAGGAAACTATATACCAAAACTTATATTTCTATGTTAAAAAAAAAGAAAGTTGTAAAAAAATATTTCGTGTCAGATCATTTATATGAAAATTCAGTACCATAACGCACTTGCTGCGTCCAGACTTTTTTATTTAATTAGGTAATCAATATATCACCCCTTGGTTGGTCTAGCTTTACGAATTACCTCTTATTGCCGTTAATGAAAAATAATCATAGGTTCCAATAGCTAAACATTAACACTTGTTCATCTCTCCTTGATTTCTTCGGCTAAAGCCATTAAGCGGTGTGGACAGGTATATATGTTATATAGATGCCGATGCTTTTATTTTAAAAAAGTTTTTTTAACTGGCAATTACATATCATAATATAATATCAAGGTAGAATCATTAATAGGAACCAGTACTTCATACTGTGCGGTGTATTATAATAGCAACACTTTAATAACTACAAATATATCGAGGAAATAAGTTACTAAGTTAGTTAAAATGGATTAGAAGGCCTCGGAAGCTCAAATCCATTAGCCACCGATTTTTCAAATTCAGTTTCGAAAGGAAATCAGTAGTTGACTTCACACTGTCATTTAAAATTTGCCGTTTTAATGCGCTTTAAATATTCAGCATAGTGCACATGGCCAGTACAACCGAATTTTTACTGTCGTGAGACGCTCGTCAAATAACATAGCAATAATAATAATTAAAATTGAAATTAATGTTAGCATCGCACGTAAGCTTGATATTTGAAAGTTGTTTACTTTTTCATAGAGAAAGAATAGCACAGTCTTAAATTTTTAACATCATTACGTTGTGTGTGTGTGTGTGTTTTGTTTCTTTAACGTCGGCCTATTTCCGCGACTATGGCCAATCACCGACGCCAGGGAGCAGTTTCACCTCACTATCCTGGAAATTTTGCCGAACCCCTGTCTTTCTGTAAGGAGGGTAGGGATCTTTAACGTGCCCAACATCGCATGGACACGGGACCGACGGCTTTACGCCCCCTCCGAAGGGCGGAACGTGCAGACATTCAACTTGCTCAAATACAATGCCAGAACCTCGTTTGATGTTAATTTTACAGTTTGTACTGAAAAAGTGAAAGGAGTACGCCGGGATCGAACCCAGTACCCTTCGGTTCAAAGGCACACGTTCTTACCTCTGAACCACCGAGGTCCTTAACATCATTACGCTTTCTATATTAGATACAATAAGACGTGGTTACTTTGTGACAGATGTATGACGTTTTAATTCTCGCACTGAATAATTACCGACATATACTCGAATGGATAATATATGTTGCTACAACGTTTCTTTATGCGATAATATGTTCCACAAACCCGCATATTTAATACAAATGGCTATATTCTATATTTAGGTTAAACGTTGCCACAAATTTACCCCCTCGGGTGGGGCAGCTTTGTGACAGCATTGTTGTTGGTTAAGGATGCTCGGGAAAAAAGATAGGCATAAAGTTACGTCTTCAAAAGTTTATTTACGTCATGTACAATTGATATGTGCTCTGTTAGTGTTATAATTATATTCCAAATCATTAATACAGGTGCCTCCCTAATCAAGATCTTTTACTTCAAAGAATCCTCGCTTGCCTACCGGCCAAGGGGATACAATCAGGTACAAAACTTCTTCTTTTGAATACAAAATAGCGTCTTCGCGTTTCGGCCATTTTCAGTACATTTTGGACCTCTCCATAGTGCTGACGATATATCCCTCTGGTTTGACTTCGGTCACTCTTCCCGGGAATAGGTTTCCTTCAAAGTCTACCACAACAAAATCATCCACCTTAAACGCGTTTACATCGCCAGTTCCTTGGACACCTCTAATTTTTGAAATCATTGAAGCGGGAGGAGCGACCGTTTCCGATAGATCGTCGAACACATCGGAGTCACTCGGATCTTCTTCCGACCACCTTTTGTTGTCGTCGTGCTGGCCATCTAAAGACAATTCGCTGTCACTGCTTCCGTCTGTGGTGTTCACAAGAGAAAACGTCCTCCTGGGTAGTCGTTTAGCTCTGGTACCGGAGGAAGAGCTGGTATTCTCTTCATCTGTCGCTTTTCCTATCCTGTTGGCTTCTTCTATGTAGTCGGCAACGGAAGTGCTTTGCGCCGTTGAAGAACTTACATCTTGTCTAGAGGGAAAACACCGGTCCTCCAGAATCCTGATTTTGGATTTTTTTCGATATTTTCCTTCAACTTGATCGTTTTTTTTTAATAGACCGGGTAATTCGTCCTTTGGCACGGCGGTGCAGCGGATTCTTTCCATTCCGCTAAAATTGAACCCCTAACTATTTTCAGACCACAAAATACAGCGACATCTAGAGGCTGAAGTAGGTGAGTCGCATTCGATGGGAGCGCTATGAGTTTTATGTCATTCTCGTTGCACAGACGAAGCACTTCAAGGCTGATGTGAGAGCTTGAATTGTCCCCGATGATAGCTTTTCGACCATCTTGCTTTTTTAACATGGGGAGCATGAGTGATATAAACCAGTCCTCGAAAACTTGGTGATCCAACCAACCCGATTTTATTCGATTATACCTGGCACTCTCTGGTCCACTTTCTGTCCAGGTCGACCAGAGATTTTCTGCTTTGTAATTGACGTAAGGTGGAGCCAACTCTCCCGCAGCACTTCCACAAAACATGATCAATGTACAGGCTTTTGATGCATTTTGGATCTTTTCTGGGTACTTTACTCCTCTTCTAGTTATCACTTTTATGCCCCTGGATCATCCTGGACATTTGTCTCGTCATAGTTCTAAATGTTCTTGGTTGGAATACCGTCTATAACTCCTTTTCCAGATGGTGAAAGAACGTGTTAGTCACTTCTACAAATAAGCTACATAACCGTCCAAAGCCCCTGGACATCTCCAGTAATGTTAGTTAAAAAGAAAGATGGCTCCACGAGATTTCGTGTAGATTACCGCAGGTCACTAAGAAAGACAGCTATCCACTTCCCCGAATTGACGTACACTTACACTGGAAGGCGTAAGATGGTTTTCGACATTGGACTTGAAAAGTGGCTACTGGCAAGTCGAGATTGAGTCCAAAGGCAAAGACAAGATTGCGTTTACCACTGGCAGTGGACTCTGGCGGTCAACGTCATTCCATTTGGGTTGTGTAATGCTCTAGTCACGTTTGAGCGTCTAATGGAGACAGTTCTAAAACATCTACACTGAAAGACATGCCTCTTGTCGTTCTAAGATCACATGAAGAATATCGTGTTGTTTCAGAAACTACAGCGATCAAATTTGAAATTAAATTCGAAGAAATGCTATATCTTGCAAAAAACAGTCAAGTACTTAGGCCACATTATCACTTCAGATGAAATAAAAACCAACCCAGAGAAGACAGCCTGCATTATGAACTGGGACATCCCAACCAATGTACATCAGCTGCAAAGTTTTCTGGGCCTCTGCACATATAACCGTCGTTTTGTAAAGTGGTTTGTGGACATTACCAAACAATTGCATAAACTGACGGAAAAAAGACACTCTTAATTTGGACCAATGATTGTGAAAGACCATTCGAGACACTAAAACCGACTCTCTGTTAATCCCCAATTCTGACATACATATATATATATATATATATATATATATATATATATATATATATATATATATATATATATATATATATATATATATATATATATATATATATATATATGGTCAAGAATATCTTCTGAGAACCGATCACGCTTCCATACGCTGGCTTCTCCAGTTTAAATACCCAGAGGGACAGATGGTGAGGTGGCTTGAATGCCTTCGAGAGTACAATTTCACCAGCAATTACCGCCCTGGACAACAGCACGGTAATGCCGATGCCCTATCTAGAAGACCTTGCCCACCAAAATTCAAGCATTGCACTTCTGCCGAATATAAAGTATGTAGGAGGAGAACCGAAGCAACAGGTTAACCAATGGGACCCACAGACGTTAATGGATGACCAAAAAGAAGATCCTGGTATCTATCCAATCTACAGTTGGAAGGAAATTTGCCATGAAAGACACGCTGGGTCGGAAGTTAATGATAGAAGCGTTGACAGCAAAATTTACTCGGCTCAGTGGAACTCTATTGAAATTAAGGATGGACATCTGGTTAGGAATTGGGAATCAAGGGATGGAACCCGCATATTAAAGCAAATAGTACTTCCGCGGTCAATGATTGTAGAGGTAATCGGGGCGATCCATGGCGGAGCAGGTGGAGGCCATTTAGGGGTAAAGAAAACTTTGGAGAAAGTCATAGAACGTCTTTATTGGTTAAGATGTAGAGCTTATGTGTAGAAATGTTGCAAAACCTGGTAGGAATGTACATCCATTAAGTGCCTAAATCAAAAACCAGCGGACGAATGAAGCAGTACTACGTGGGAGCCCCATTCGAAAGAATTGCAATCGACATAGCTGATCCTTTACCCAGAACAGACTCAGGGGATCACTACACGCTTGTAGTCATGGATTATTTTAGCAAGTGGCCTGAAATGTTTGCCGTTCCGAATCAAGAGGCCACCACCATTGCAAAAGTATTGGTGAATGAGTTTCTCTCCAGATTTGGCGTACAGCTAGAGCATCATTCTGACCAAGGACCGAACTTCAAATCTGCTGTTTTCCAGCAGGTTTGTGATGGGAATCAGAAAGACGAGAACGACGCCCCTGCACCCTCGGTCTGACTAAATGGTTAAAAGATTCAATGTTACATTGGAGTTCTATTTGAGAATATTTGTTAATAAACGTCAAACGAATTGGGACAGGCACATTCCACTATTTCTCCTGGCATACCGCTCGGCCGTACATGAAACTACCAGATATACCCCGGCCAACGTGGTCTTTGGGCGAGAGTTAAGACTTTCTCCTGATCTCATACTTGAAAAACCCACAGAGGCCTCACCTTCAACTGATGAATAGATCAACGATTTGTAAAGAAGAATGGAAGCCATCCATTCTGCTGTCAGGATGTATACACTCGTAGAAATCGACCTCATGAAGACCCGTTATGGCGTGCGAGTTAATTCAGCTGCTTTTAAAGAGGGAGATCGGGCGTGGTTTTACAATCCACAACGACGGAAGGGACGGTAACCAAAACTATAGAAACTATGGAAAGTTCCCCATACAAGGTAGTCAAACGCATCAATGACGTTGTATTCAGAGGTGCCCAAAGAGCAACATAAAGGTGAGCCTGCGTACATATGGCTCATGCCATACTAACAAATGTCAGAATTCGACCGAGACGGTCGAATGTAAGAAGGGGACAGTGCCACATCCCTCTCTATGAGAGTCTTCTCCATAGAACAGTATTACCTCTATGGTCACAGGCAACTTGTAGCGTGTGTTGGTAGCAACGAACACTCTGAAATTATATTTCTAGAAGGAACGAGAACTGACAGGTATGTAACAATGTAGCAATGTGTGTGTTCTAGGGGCCTACTTGATAGCGCTCATTTGAAGAAATTTTTCAAAAGTCGAGATGGCCTCATTAGCGAATTTTATTTAAAGAAAATTCACTGAAAATGAAGGGATTTAGAAAAAAAGCTGTCGTAATCGTTGGCAGACCCTGGTTGATATTAAAAATCAGACAATATTACTGGTTTGATTAAAATTTATTTTAAATAATTTATCCTTACAATAATGTAATGCTAATATAATAATATATTCTAATACCGTCGCCGTCAGAATATTATTCGTTGCTTAGATTTAATGCTTTTAGTAATGCTTCTGCTACTCCAATATAATAAACCATTTGCGCTATTCCAAATAATGGGGCAATCACCATAGCACGACAACCACCACCTTTAAATAATGCTTGCAACCCTTCATATCTTACTATCTTTCTGCAAATAAAATTATTTATAAATCTAAACTTTGTAGAAAAACATTAATATTATCCTAAAATATCATACAAATTGAATGTCCTCTAGTACAGTACAGTACAGTACAGTGCAGTCCAGTCCAGTCCAGTCCAGTCCAGTCCAGTCCAGTCCAGTCCAGTCCAGTCCAGTCCAGTCCAGTCCAGTCCAGTCCAGTCCAGTCCAGTACAGTACAGTACAGTACAGTACAGTACAGTACAGTACAGTACAGTACAGTACAGTACAGTACAGTACAGTACAGTACAGTACAGTACAGTACAGTACAGTACAGTACAGTACAGTACAGTACAGTACAGTACAGTACAGTACAGTACAGTACAGTACAGTACAGTACAGTACAGTACAGTACAGTACAGTACAGTACAGTACAGTACAGTACAGTACAGTACAGTATAGTACCGTCAACTGGGGTGACTTCGGACAGGCGGGGTGACTTCGGACAACACGTGGTAATTTCGCGCACGTCCTTCTAGCGGCAAACCGATGCGCGAAATCCCGATTGTTCTCGATCAAATCTGTCCCTCTTAGTTCCGTCTGGACGTCCGTGGCGCGTGTTTGCTTGTTCGGGAGAGTTTTGCCGATTTAACCGCATTTTTCTGCATATAGGATTTTCTCGCTAACACAGTAAGTGGAAAAAGATACTTTTCTCCACTTTATATTGGTCACTTTAGGTCTATTTCATTATTATTATGTGGTTTTTCTATTTTCAATAGTTTTTATTATACAGGGTGATAATGAAAATATCTCCATGACTTCGGACATGGTACGAACCTACAAAAAAGTCTTAGGCGGCCGCCGATATCAATATTATCGTGCAGAGCAGTTGGAGAAAGCAGTCCAAGATGTCCAAAGTAAGAAAAAAAAGTGTGCGACAGGCGGCAGAATATTATGGTGTGCCCAAATCCACCATAAGTGACATTTGTTGGGGGCCAAACAAAAATACCGGAAGAAGAAGAGGAAAGGCTGGTTGCAACAATAAATATCGCGGCGCATTGGGGATTTCCCCTAACTCAATATGATATTCGAACTATTGTTAAGAGTTATTTAGACAAAAAAGGGGTAAATATACCACAGTTGAAACATAACTTACCTGGCTGTGACTGGATGAAATTGTTTTTGAATCGCCACAAAGGGCTGACAACAAGATGCTGTCAGAATATCAAAAGATATAGGGCTCAAGTCAATAAACAAACTTTGACAAGTTATTTCGAAGAGTTAAGGGTTTCTTTAGAAGGTGTTAGCCCCGAGAAAATCGTCAACTATGACGAAACAAACTTTTCAGACGATCCCGGTAAAGTTAAGGTGGTGTGTAAGAGGGGATCAAAACACTGTGACAGAGTTATGGATACATCAAAAAGCAGCATCAGCGTTATGATGGCGGCTTCAGCAAGTGGGGAATTATTACCGCCGTTCGTAGTTTACAAGGCAAAACATCGATACGAGGATTGGGAAGAAAATGGTCCGGATGGTTGCCGCTATAGTGTAAGCAAGTCAGGATGGTGCGAGACCGTCACATTTCGCGAATGGTTTCGACAAATAGCTATCCCATATTTCAAGAAAAAAGATGGAGCAAAAGTGCTCATTGGTGACAATTTGTCAAGCCACATTACTGTTGATGTTATCGAAGAATGTGAACGCCTAAATATCAAATTTATCTTGCTCCCGCCAAATTCAACACAACATTGCCTATTTTGGCCCTTTGAAAAAAGCCTGGAGGAAAATTCTCACAGAATGGAAGACAAAGAGAAGAGGGCCATTCCAAAAATGCGATTTTCCAAACCTCCTTAAACGGACATTAGCGTCAACAGAAGCTAGCTCAAAAAAAAATATTGTCTGGTTTTAGAGCTGGGGGCATTTTTCCGCTCTGTCCTCAACAGGTTATAAAACGCATACCCGAAGAAATATCTGAGACTGACCAAACTAATTTACCTCATAAGATAGACGAGAGCTTACTACAATTTTTGAAGGAAAATAGAACGCCGGAACAAACAAAGCCCAAAAGAAGGAGGCGTGTCAATATTCCACCTGGACGTGAGATCACACTTTTAGATATCCCAGATAATCGACAAAGTGAACCGAGTGCAGAAAACACTCCATCTGTATCTGGGATTAAAAGAAAAATGGGTAAAAAACCGAGTAAAAAACCCATAGATATTGCATGCGACGGCGATTCCGATGATGTCGAGGATGATGTTCCATTATCTCTTCTAGCAAATCAAATTAAAAAAATAAATAAGATGCTTCCTTCTCAATCATCCTTTGATTTACACTTAGATATGGAAGTAGAAAATACAGAAGGGGCTGATGAAAGCTCTGAAAATATCTCTCAGCAAGACATCTCAGAAGAACTAGCTGTAAATGACTTTGTCGTCGTTGAATTGCCCGTGGAAAATTCCTCCAAAAATAAATATTACGTGGGAAAACTTCTTGCGAAAGAAGGGCAAAGCTACTCAGTTAGTTTTCTTCGAAAGAAAACATTTGGTGACGAAATTTACTTCCATTTTCCAAATGTTTCTGACAACAGCATCATTGGGGAGTCTGAAATTTATCAGAGACTGTTATTTAAAGAATTTAGAAGAGATCGCTATAAGTTTGTGAATTTACCAAAGAATATTATTTTAGAGTGACTGTGACTATACCTGCCAAATATTTCATAAGAATGATTTTTTTGTTTTTTTTCCAAATATTTCATAAGAATGATTTTTTTGTTTTTCTGTTTTTTTTTTAGAATAAAGTGTTTATTTTTATGCATATTTTGACTTTCAATTCCTTCCAATTACTTCCTATTTCCTTAAAAATTAAAAAAAAATTTATGTCCGAAGTCACCCCTAAATCACTAAGACATCGATTTCTTGTTGTTTTAAATACGTGTCCGAAGTCACCCCACCCTATGGGGTGACTTCGGACACTTTTCAAAATTTTTTAAAAAATGTTTTTGATTAAAAAATCATCGTGTAGGTGAATGTTGGAGCTATAATTTGTTAAAATTTCAGAACGATTGCTTCGTTAGAAAAAAAGTTATTGATAAAAAAGTCCAAAATCTGTCCGAAGTCACCCCAGTTGACGGTATAGTATTGTGATATTTGTCTATGATAATTAAGTTTATGGACTTTGTTGCTTCTATAGTCAGCTGCCTGTTATAAAGTGTGTTGGTAAGAGCGAACAGTCTGGAATGATATTTCTAGAAGGGACCCGAAGTGACAGGTGTAGAATAGTGTAGAAGGTCTAGAATCTCTATGGACAGTATAAATAGACGAGCGGTGCACAGAGTAAGTTAGTTCAGTATTAAGTCGGTGTGGTGAAGAAGTGATCATAGAGTATTAAGCGAGTCAGCAATAAGTGTTGGTGTTTAAGGAGCGATCATAGAAGGCGAATAATGGAATATAATTCTATGGACATTTAATAATGGAGAGAAACATTTTACTTGATACTGGTGTTGGAAAATAGTTGCTTATAATAAATTAGTAGTTTGAAAAGCTGTGTTTTGTTAGTCAACGAATCCAGAGCCCCAGAACCCCGTAACAACTACGTAACAACTGGTGTCAGAAGTGGGATCTTCAAGCTGCTAGCGGAAATATTTTTCGGAATATTCGTTGAACAACGTGGAAATTTCTAGACTCTCTGGAAGATCATTGTCAGCAGTAATCCATAACTGGGTGTGTTCTTGAAACAGAATAAACTGTGTACCAGCTTTAAGTACGTCTATGCCTAAGACCCGTAGCGCAACAGCTAATATGGACGCCCAGCTGTTCGAATTGATTAAAGAAATGAAAGAAGAAGCCAGAAAAAGAGATGAAGAAGGTAGAAAAAGAGAGGAAGAAGTCAGAAAAAGAGACAAAGAGGTTAAGGAAGAGCTGAGAAAAAGAGACGAAGAAGCGAAAGAAGAAATGAGAAAAAGAGACGAACAGACCAAAGAATAAATTAGAAAAAGAGATGAAGAGTCCAAAAAAGAGACGAAGAAGCTAAAGAAGAAATGCGAAAAAGAGATGAAGAGGTCAGAAGAAGAGACGAAGAAGCCAGGAAAAGAGACCAAGAGGTAAGACAGGAACTGAGAAAAAGGGAGGAAGAAGCCAAAGAATAAATAAGAAAAAGAGATGAAGTCAGAAGAAGAGACGAAGAAACAAAGACAATTCTGCAAGAACAAGCCAGCGGAATTGATAATATTACTTCGTGTGTGGACGAACGTATGAAGCAGGTAAAAGACGACATCTTCCAACAAGTATAAAGTCGAGTAAGGGGTATCAGCGACGATGTACATGACAAGCTGACAAGTGTGCAGGAAGTACAAGCGGACAGAAAATCAGCCTCGCGTTGGCGTAAGCACCTTGAAGCTCCTGCACCGGCATCAAATAGAACGGACGTAGCAATTGCTCGTTTAGTATTTCGTGAACTGATGTTTTTGCTACATTGAATTGTATGAACATTTTCTGTGCACTTTCTTCGGGACTGTTTTCGGCAGTATGCAGGATTTCTTCCTCAACACTAGGATGTAACTGACGAGGTGAACCAGTATTACGAGACATCTTCTTGTTCTCTTAGTCTTCTAAAAACAGATGCGAATGTTGTATGATGAGGAATCCGTCGGTTTGTGTAGTTTTCAGTCTACAGCCGAGCAGCAGCCCGACAATTCATATCGGCTTTGCCCAATATGAGATGCATGTCCGTAAGTTCAGAAAATGTGTAATACACATTTTCTGAACTTACGGTAAAAAAAGTCAAAAAAATGTAGTAACAACAAAAGAAATGAAGTTAATAAAAATGCAAACGGTAATGCAAAATAGTGAACTGACGTTAGCCGTCAGATTATAAAATACGGCTTGACGATTATTTTCACAGTCAACTATCAGAACTTGTAATTCTGCCGCACTCTGCCGCCATGCTGCTGTTTTATTGGTTTCGAAAATATCAATTTTCTCGAAAACTGTTAACTTTAGAGAAATTTGTTGAGAGACAAACATTTTAGATAATGAATGCAGCTTCAAAATGAAGTGAGATAGTTTAGAAAACATTAATATTCGTAAAAGTTATGGCTATTACAAATATACCCCGGAACCAAAAAACCTACTTCCAGTTTGCGAAATTTGTTAAATTTTTCACGAATAATGTATCTAAATGAGCTACAGTCAGTTGTCAAAATTCGTTGATATAGCTCAGGGTAGGCGAACCAATGGTACGCGTGCCATTGATGGCACGCGACACAATATTTTGGGCACGTCGCCGATCATAAAACACGTGTAAAAAATGTGTTAAGTAGTAGGTATTTTGTAGTATTTAAGTAGGATCGAACGCGAGTGATCCTACGCTACGGAGTGTTCGGTGCGCGGGGTGGGGGCGGCGCGGCGGCGGGCAGGAAGCGCTGCGCGGCGCTCGTTTGTTTTGTTTTTATAAGTCGTGGGTTTCAATTGCGAATGACGCATTGTTTGCTTACGCATAAAGTAATAGTGAGTTTTGTTGACATAATTGTATTTTAAAGTTTATTCGAGTGATTTTTATGATTTTAAACTGATATTTAATATGGCCAGTTCAGCAAAAAAACAAAAAGTGCAAGATAGTAAGTGTATCAGAGAATTTCAAACTTGGTGGACTGAGAAATATAACATGATTAGTAAAGATGACAAAGCGGTGTGTGTTTTATGTTCTGGAACAGTGGTATGTAGAACATCGTCTGTTAAACGGCATTTTGAAACAAATCACAAATCTGTTAGTCAAAAAAGCGAAGCAGAGCAAAAAGAATTAATTGCAAGTGCATTAAATGACAGAAATAAACAGTCAACATCTATGATTAAATTTGTTTGCAAAAATTGTCATACGAGCGCGGCAAGTTACGCGGCTGCAAATGTCATTGCTCGGCATAGTAAACCTTTTCAAGAAGGAGAGTTTTCGAAGGAGGCCTGGTTAGCATGCGCGCCCTCTCTTTTTGATGATTTCGATAATAAAGATAAAATAATTCAGCGCATCAAAGATACTCCTCTATCAAGAAACACAATAAAAGAAAGAATCTTAAAACTGGCCGAAAATATAACAGATCAACAAAAAATTGACATTAACGATGCTTCTTTTATATCGCTATGTCTTGACGAAAGCACTGACGTCACTAAATCTGCACGTTTAGCTGTTTTTGCTCGGTATTGTGTAGGAAACGTCATTAAGGAAGAATTAATTGCGATAAAATCGTTGCTAACAACTACAAAAGGAACAGATATTAGTACGGCAGTTAAAAATTCGCTTGCTGAAAAAGAAATTGATATAAAAAAAATTGTTTCTGTAACAACTGATGGTGCTCCAAGTATGGTGGGTAAAAAAAATGGTTTCATAAGTTTATTTCAAACAGATGTAGGACATTCGATTCTTGAATTCCACTGCATCATTCACCAACAAGCCTTGTGTTCTAAGAGTGGTTTAATATCCCTTGATAATATAATGGCGGTAGTTACAAAAATAGTCAACCTCATCTCGTGACAGGCTTTAAACAAGCGAAAGTTCGATGCTTTGTTGGATGAAGTCAACTCGGTGTATAATGGCTTACTGATGTATAATAATGTTCGCTGGTTGAGTCGCGGGAATGTACTTGAAAGATTTGTTGATTGCTTGGAAGAAATCAGACTGTTTTTGCAAAATGAGGGAAAAATTGAACAATACCCACAGTTGTTGGACGTTATGTGGCTTTCAAAATTGATGTTTTTTTACAGACATATGCCAACATTTAAATACATTAAACGTAAAGCTTCAAGGGACAAACAAAACAATTATTGTCATGATAGATCTCATTCGCGCTTTTGAGACTAAACTGCAAGTTTTCAGAAACGATATTATCACAAGAAACTACAAGTATTTTTCAAACTTGAAAAAATATATCAACGATTTTGATATTCACGAGACAGCAGACAAAGAAAAATTTACTGAAGAATTTATTTCTGTGATCGATTCTTTAATCAAGGAATTTTCAGGGAGATTTTCTCAGTTCAAAGAATTGTCGGAAATACTCAAATTTATTATGTACCCTGATGTGACGTCATTTCATAAACTGAACTTCTCTCAATTCGATTGGTTGGAAATTGAAGAATTTGAAATGCAGTTGATTGATTTCCAATCTAGCTCAATATGGATTCAAAAATTTATTGAAACAAGGAAAGAGTTGGAATTAATTGAAACTGAAATATTGACAAGTGATTTAAGTAAAAATGCTAATAACAAAATTCTGGAAACATGGAATGCGTTACCAGACACATTTAACTGTTTGAAGAAGCTGGCTCATGCTATTTTAACAATGTTTTCATCTACCTATGCCTGTGAGTCATTATTTTCAGAGATGAATAACATTAAAAACTCGGTTAGAAACCGTTTGACAGATGAATCCAGTTCAGCATGCATTTTGCTAAAAGTAACATCTTACAACCCTAACATCAATTATTTGTCATCTAACCTGCAGCAACAGAAGTCACACTAATTTTACAGTAATTTAATTTATGCGTGTAATAAAAACATTCCAAAATGTACCTCTTTTGTTTACTTTATTTAATAAAGAGTTTTGATAGATAGTATTTATTATTATTATTTTCCAAATAATCAGAAAGTCAAAATTATTTGATGGCACGTCAATGACCCCATTAAACATTTTTCAGGAAAAATGGCACGTTGATGCATAAAGGTTCGCCTACCCTGATATAGCTCAATACTTTACCGAGTTATAAACAAAAAAACTGTTGTTTTTTTCTTAAATTTTGGAGGGTTATAACTCAAAAACTTTTGACCTTACTTTTTTTCGATAAATTGTCATTTGATCACTCGAATCTACAGTTAGGCGTTGTCGCTGTAATTACCGTATACCCTGTATATAAAATATGTTATTGTTATCATTATTATTAAAATTATTAATAGTGTATCACTGTGATAGGGCTGGCGATAGAAACGTTAGCTCGATCGGTGGAAATAGTGCCACCTGAAATAAGTAAACACACGAGAAATTAAAATTATTACAAAGATGTAATATCAAATTACATACAAATGATTTTTAAAAGAGCCTTGGTGGTTCAGGGGTAAGAACGTGTGCCTCTGAACCGAAGGGTACTGGGTTCTATTCCAGGGTACTTCTTTCACTTTTTTAGTACAAACTGTAACATTAACACCGAGGTTCTGGCATTGTTTGTCGGTCCCGTGTAGTCCATGCGATGATGGGCACGTTAAAGATCACTACCCTCTTTAAGGTAGGAGTTCGGCAACATTTCCAAGATAGTGAGGTGAAACTGCTCCCTGGCGTCGGTGATTGGCCATAGTCGCGGAAATAGGCGGACGTTAAAAAACAAAAAACACAACACAACACGATTTTTAAAACAATTTTGGAATGTCTTAAACAAGATTAATTGAGAATCATAACGTAAAAATTTGTCCAAGACATAAATAACTCACATAAAAGCATCTATAACACCAGAGTAAGAGCGTTCTCCTTTAGCTTTTTCTATTGATTGTAACCTTGTTTTAACAACGTCAAGCGGTGTAACCATTACGGATGAAAAACATCCTGAGGAACAACCTGATAAAAATGAGCACCAGAAGACTGCTTCGCCTAAAACAAATTAAAAACATTAGGAGGAGATTTATTGCTATATTTCTAAAACTTATTATAATTCGTATATTACCCATATTAAAATGTAAGATTGTTTCTTTGAGTGCCAGAATAGATCAATGAAGAAATATTTTTATTCAATCTATTTATTTACAAATTCCTAAAAATATAGAATTATTTACTCTATTCAGGCTGGTTCATTAGTGCGTCAAAGCCCCATTACTGCCTTACAAAACTGAGATGGAGGAATTTTTTTATATGAATTGATGTGATAGCCAAATGAGCGCATTCCGAAAGTATTTCCAAATATACAGGGTGATTCGCCACAGCATGATTCGCGTGATTCGCATCATTTTCTTAAATGGAAAACGCTATATACTTTTACATTTTTTGACTCATCAATTGGCGTTTCCAACGACATTCCCGTCTTTAATTTTTGATGTGGTGTTGCCAAGTTATTGAAGAAAATGTGAAAATTATGGCCAAAACAAAGTCAAACAAATTTATTGGTTGTATGAGTACCATGATGAATGAAGATGAAAATTTTTCCCACTACGTAGCTGACAGTTGTAGTTGGAGGATACATTGGCCAAATATTGTGCATATGCAATACGTAAATGGTTTATAAACTGTGTATTTGTATGTTGAATAAATAAATAAATAAATATCATAAAGGTTGTTCATTACACCATTTTCAAATTGAGGAAGTTCAAATAGCATTTTTTCTTTTATTTCAAATGGAACCACCTGTATTTCATCCGATAACTGAATTCGCATCTTCATTCCCCATTAATTTCATTAGTAATGTTTATGCCTAAAATCAATATTTTCACAATTATTCTTACTTTTTTGGTTCACACAGGTGAATTTTGATAATTAATTGCAGGGAGCTTTAGTAATACTAATAATAATAATTATTATTATTATCATACATATAATTTGAAACATGAAACTAAGAAACTACATAACAATAACAGAACTATAAAACCAACAAAAAAGAAGATAGAATGATATGGATGTTGATTGCACTTGTTGATATTAAATTCATACGTAAACATTTAATATAACTTTATTACTTCACTAACTGAATAAACTATATGATACATTTAACTATAATACACTTTATGATATAATAACAATTACAACAGTACACGAGTACATAGCAGATAACTGACCGAGCGTGGAGGACGTGTGTTCACTGTAGCGGTTGGTAGCGAGGAGAGAGAGAGAGAGAGAGATCGCCTGGTGTCTCTTATATGCCGTAGTTCTTGACAGCCTGTTGTCGCATAACGTAACGCAACGTTTAACTGTCAAGAGTATTTATGCAGAAACATAGAGTAGTGTTGACGGAAACACTGCGGTCGGAACCACCGCCACATACTCCCCTCTCAGTGGCAACGCTATTAGTTCAAGTACCTTCATGGAAATCGAACTCTACGTCCATGGCGTGTAGTTTGAACAGGAACTTCACTGTCACTTTCAGTTTCACTAGGTGTTGGACTTTCACTGTCACTTTCACTAGGTATTGGACTTTCACTGACACTTTCAGTTTCACTAGGATGTCTCTGAGGCTGGAAAGTTGTCTGTTCGTTATCACAAAGAATGAATGCGGGTTTAAGACGGTCAACAGAAATTGTCTCTTCTCCGTGTGATTTATTGATTTTGAAGACTTTGTCAGTTCGGGATAACACTTCAAAGGGGCCGTCATAAACTGGTTCGAGGGTTTTTCGCGGAATATCAATGCGAACAAAAACAAAAGGAGCTTCCATAAGCTTAGGATGGACAAATACCTTTTTTGCAGTATGATGTTTGATATAATAACAATTACAACAGTACACGAGTACATAGCAGATAACTGACCGAGCGTGGAGGACGTGTGTTCACTGTAGCGGTTGGTAGCGAGGAGAGAGAGAGAGAGAGAGAGAGAGAGAGAGAGAGAGATCGCCTGGTGTCTCTTATATGCCGTAGTTCTTGACAGCTGGCTGTCGCATAACGTAACGCAACGTTTAACTGTCAAGAGTATTTACGCAGAAACATAGAGTAGTGTTGACGGAAACACTGCGGTCGGAACCACCGCCACAAATTATAAGGTTAAAATATCAAAAACGGAAAATAATTAAATAAATAAATTGAATACAGGTGCATATCGATTGATTTATTACACAAAATAGGTTATCTGAATCTAAACGTTCTATTGAATTCAAATCCTGAAAATAACAACTGACCGCAGTTTGTTGAATATTCACTCATAACACATGTTGAAAGTGCCCTCCGTTTTGCTCAACACACATAATATCCCGGGTATGAAGCCGATCTGAAGTAACACGCAAATAAAACGTTATTGGACCTGTGCCTAGATAGCGCAGGGGGCTTCGCGCATGCCTCCTAAGCCTGATCGCGTGACCACGGTCCGAGTCAGACCTACCGGGAGAGCAGAGTGTTAACCGTAAAGTGTGAAACTACTATCAGTGATAGAACAAGAAGTTCTACAGTCGCGTAAACCTTGCGGGAGTGTGTCTTTTATATGTGTGCGTGTATATATCAGTGTGTATATACACGTGTATATATGTGTGTGCAGTCTCTGTGGTGTGCGCGGCTATAGACAAAAATAAAAAGTGAACGGAATCTAGCCACTATTAGTGGCATTCAGGAGACATATGGGTCGACTACCACCGTAGCTGAGACAATGGTAGAAACTAAAAACAACAAGCAGACCAATCGCAGTGATAAAAACAGCAGCCACGCAGATTTTAATAATTACTTTGAACCCCGTTCAAGTAAAAGAAGGAAAATGAATACCAGCGCAACTACCAATAACATTAATAACGGTGGAGTAGAAACCTACAACAAGTTCGCCCCCCTGGCGACACAATTTGATAATCCGGAAATGGACTGGTCTCAAAACGAACAGCTAACACAGGAAAATAAAAATAAAGAAAATAGCCACAACAAAAGTGACAAAACATTTCCCCCGGTTGTCATACACCGGAATATCCAGAACCACAAAGACTTTGTAGATGCGCTATCTAAGCATCTTCAAAACAAATTCTATATTAAATACAATCGAAATAGAACAAATGTATTTGCCACAAGTGAAAACGATTACGAAACTTTAATAGATGTTTTCAAAAAAGACAAGTTAGAGTTCCATACATATACTGCAAAGAGTTCCAAAACGCATGCCTTTGTGTTAAAAGGCCTACAGGGAACCCATGAAATAAACGAAATACGAGAAGACCTAATCGAACAAGGTGCAGAAGTCATAAAAATTATAAAAATGACTACAAAATTCGATCCTTTATACATGATCGTAACATCAGCTAAAATTAAGTTATTGTGGCTACAAAAAGAAATCAGATTTGTTGACAGAACCAAAATTAATTGGGAAATATACCAACGGAAAAAGATCCTTACTCAATGTCACCACTGCCAGGAATGGGGACATTCCTCTATTAATTGTTATGCTTCTCCCAAATGCCTAAAATGTGCCGGGGATCATATTACAAAAAGCTGCCTGAAGACAAAAGAAACCCCAGCTAAATGCGCAAATTGCGAAGAAGAGCACCCTGCCAATTCTTTAAACTGCAAAGTATACCTAGACAAAATAAAATACATATCTGTTAGGAAGCAACCAAAACAGCCGGAGCAAAGAAAAACCCAGTGGAAGCCTTCCTCACCACCAAAAGTGTTGAACCCGTGGACACAAGAAAACAATCAATTATTTAGTAGTGCCAGCAGTAAAAAACATGACAACTATGTGCAATATAGCAGATCCGTGGAAACAGCAATGTACAAAATATAGAAAACTCTAATAAGGTAACCAGAGACGATAATAGTATAGATTTAAATTCACTCATTAACTTAACAAAGGAAATAGACAAACAATTAAACATTACAAAAATGTTCCATTTGCTTCAAACTCTTAAAAATCAACTTCAAAATTGTGAATCAAATAGCGAAAAATTTCAAAGATTCGTAGACTTTTGCAAATCGCTTGATGGCTAAAATGTTAAATATATGCTTCTGGAATGCAAACGGCGTCAAAAATAAGATAGCCGAACTAATAGAATTCTTAAGGGATAGGGACATAGATATTATGGGAATTTGTGAATCTAAATTAACAACTAGAGATAAATTTAGTATAAAAAATTATATTTGCCATAGAGAGGATAGTAATTATCTTAATGGGGGTGGTTTAGTTTACTTAGTCAAAAGAAACGTGCCCCACGAATACATCGGAAAAACCACAAATTCTATAGAAAATTGTATTATTAGATTAAGTGATAACACCCATTTAATTTTAATTTATAATAGACCTATCAATAGCTTCAATCAAAATGATCTCGATAACTTGTGTACTGTGTCAAACAAAATACTAATCATGGGAGACTTCAATGCTCGCCATACTAGTTGGAATTGTCATAACAACAATACCAACGGAAACACCTTACAAAATTATATTAGTTGCAATAATTGTGCTCTGCTTTTTTCTACAGAGCATACACACTTCCCCGCTAATAATACCATACCGTCTACGATAGACCTGCTCTTAAACAAAAGCGTTAATAACTGTAGTTAAGAAATAGTGTCCATACCAGAATTAAACTCTGATCATAACCCTATATTATTCAAATATCACATATGCATAAGAAATGAACCCGTCAAGCAGGTGTTAGACTATAAAAACGCAGATTGGAAAAGATTTCGACAGATCATTAATCAAAACCTTAACTTAAACTCCGTAATTAATTCTAAAGAACAAATAGACTTGGAAGTTGAAAACCTCACTAAAATTATAACTAGCCCCATCGCGGTCACTATTAAACAGAAAATAATTAAACCCTATCAGATTAATCTTCCACAAAACATTAGGGACAAAATAAAGCAGAAAAATCGACTAAGAAAAAGATGGCAGCAGACAAAGTGCTCTGTTGACAAGACAAATATGAATAATCTAATCCGAGAAATAAAACTCGACGTGAGCAACTTTAAAAACGATGTATGGTCGACTAAACTAACTAATCTTAAAACAAATGATAACTCTTTATGGAAAACAACTAGAATTCTACAAAGGCCCTATAAGGACATACCCGTGATAAAAACAAACAATGAAACCGCTTTAACCGATATAGAAAAGGCCGATGTTTTCGCTAATTATTTTGAAACCATCTTTAACTCAGGTAATAATTCACCCAAACAGAATAGTATAGAAAATACGGTACGCTTATTCATAAACCATGAAATCACAAATAATGATATCTCTTGGCAACAAGTGATAGCTACTCCCAAAGAGGTAGCGGCTGCAATTCGACAAACTAAAAATAATAAGGCGGGGGGTCGCGACACTATTCAAAACATCTCCTTGAAGAACCTTCCCCGTAAAGCCATTTATAAAACTGACAACAATCATAAATAGTATGTTCAAACATTCCTACTTCCCAGCGTATGGAAAGAAGCAATAGGCTTACCCATAAATAAACCAGGTAAAAATCCCGAAAGACCCGAGAACTACAGATTAATAAGTCTACTTAACACTTTAGGCAAAATAGCAGAGATTATCATCTGTAACAGATTAGACAAACTAGAAAACACAACCCACCCTACAATAAACACACAATTTGGTTTTAGAAGAAAGCATAGTACAATCCAACAGGTAGCCCGAATAGTCAACGATATATGCGTTAACTTTAATAAAGACAAGTCCACAGTTATGGCGACATTAGACATTGAAAAGGCGTTTGACACAGTATGGCACTACGGTCTATTATACAAACTCATTAATGCCAATTATCCCAAATATTTAATTGTTCTATTACATTCTTATCTAAAAGAAAGAACGTTTAGAGTTAGAGTAAATAATACGTTATCAAGTGCCAGATTTATAAATGCAGGTATACCTCAGGGCTCCATAATCGGCCCAAAATTATTTAATATTTTCCTAAATGATATCCCACATTTCAAAAATACATAAACTGCGCTATTTGCCGATGATACAGCTATCTATGCGCACTGCTTTAGCCCAATAGTAGCCGCGAAACAAATCCAAATCCACCTCGACATCCTGTCTAAGTATTTCCAAGACTGGAAAATCAAAATTAATTCAAATAAATCAGAGGCAATAATATTTAATAAAAAATACAAAAATAACAAAATTTTTCAACCCATAAAACTAAACACAGAACCAATAAAATTGAGCAAAACTATCAAATATCTAGGAATCTATCTAGATGAAAAGTTAACCTACAAAAATCACATAGACAAAGTAATCCAAAAAGGTTATGTAGCCATGAAAATATTATATCCATTAATTAATAGAAAGAGCAAAGTCTCGGTTAAGAATAAAATTAGCATATATAAAACAATAATGAGACCATTACTAATCTATGCTGCACCCATATGGTGGGGAGCGGCAAACACCCATATTAGAAGACTGCAAATCTACCAAAATAAGTGCCTGCGATTAATCTTAAATAAAAACAGATACACAAGAATAAGTGAATTACACAACCTAGCCAACATGCCATTTATCCATAATAAAATTGAAAACTTAGCCGAAAAATTCTACTCCACACAGCTAGATCATAAGATAACCTTGAAAAACATATCAAAATACAAAAATAGTAACCTAGGATTCCGCCTAAAACACAAACTCCCTTACCAAGGATTATCATTTTTCAACACTTAGCTATATATAACTCTGACACTTGTTATCGCTGCAATATATATGTAAATACCGTCTAAGTTGTTAGAATAGAAATAGATCTTAAGAATATAAATAGCCATAGGTTTAAGACACGTTATATACGTCTTAGCACTTTAACACAGTGACTAGACAAATTACCATGAAAACACCATTATGAACAGTTTAACTTAACGCAATCGAAAGCGAGGGTTTTTTATAGTAGCTTTTTCCCTGTAAAATAGTCATAAAAATGTATACGTAGTATGTAAACCTTATTTAAATAAGAAACTTACCTAATAAGAAAACCTTAGTAGTTAAGCCAAACAACATTGTAATAGTTTTATAGCTGGAACATTGTAAAATATTCAATTGTGATCTTGTATATATTTTTGTATCCAAATGTTTATTAGATAATAAAGCTTGTTGATTGATTGATTGATTGCCTCCTATGCAGAAGGTTACGCGATCTAATCCAGCAGCTCGATGAATGTATGTTTTTTTAATGTTTTATTTTGACATTTGGAGAAACAATAGTGCACAGATTTCATACGTTTTGAACATGATCTCATTTTTGTTTAAAACACCTAAATAAGTTTGGCACCTTTGAGTCTGAAATTATAATTGTGTTATTGTTGATATTGATAAAAACCGGTTTCATTAGGTTGACTAAAACGAAATCATACTGGCGATTAATAAGGAAAATAACTGCTACGTTTATAATTTGGCAGATACTTTACTTTTCTAAATATGAATTAAGTTTTCTTCTGGAAATGTTCTGTATAACTTTAATGAATTTTGTAATACAAGCTTCTTTTAAAGAGACTTTATATAATCTACAGATATAGCAAAATTTAGTTCTTTAGCTTCATAGAAAATTGAGTTTTGGGCATTTTTCTTAAAAGGAGTTAGAGCGCAAGATTTTTTTAATAATAGAGAGATATCTATGATAACACTTTCGAAATAATTCTTTAAATGTGCGCGTACTAGGACCTCTAAAATCGATCTTCAAGATCTGTGTAAGTTTAAAGTATTAACTTTACTAATATGCCGTATAATAATAGTGTACAATTCTTATGAAAATTCGCTACTATAACGCACTTGCTGCGTCCAGAAATTTTTTATATCGGTGTTGACACTTTATCACCACACTTATATAATAATCTAATAACTACCTGAATTGTCGTTTTTTCTTGGCCCAAGGTCATTGAGTGTGGCAAACAGTGGAAAATACATAATGGAAAATGACACGTCACGCAACAAGGTAGCCCTTAATCCCTTATACAATCCAAAGATACCATGCGTTTTTAAAAGCTCCTTCGTCACTTGTACTGCAGTAGTTTTACGTACTGCTTCTCCTCCTGTCAAAACAAACGGAACATTAGAAGATTTATTTCAATTATCTAACATTTCTAACTTTCTCTGGCAAGGGCGGCAACTCTTCCGGCATCTTGCATCTGTATCTTCAATAATTCCATTGGAGTTGTGACAATTATTTGGAACAGACCTGCCAAGCCGCCGGCAGCCATTTGCCTTGGAATTGTTAGCACTCTATGAATAAAAGTAAAGTAAGATCACTTAATTTCTACTTTTAAGTAAGTAAAATATTTATATCTAAGAAAGTAATAAAAAGTATCTACACCCACGTTTAATTAAAAGGTGCGAAAAATGGTATACCTAATTATTGTTTTTCTTGGCTCTCACAGTATCTTCAATGGTTGAGTTATGAAAGTTTAAGATTTTGTTGGAAGTGAAGATAAAACATCGTGAATCACAATAATGACATGACGAGAATCATGTGTTCGAATGGCCCCATAAACGACCGATTCATAGAAGAAGAATCTATATTCCAGATACCCATATAAGTGACTGTACCCAAAGCGGTTACAACTAGTTTTCATAGAGCTAACAAATTGTTCGGAAGGTGAAAAGTACAGATACAATTAAAGCAATCGTGAATAAATAGTTGTAACGGTTGTGTTTTTGTTCACCACCGTGACTCCCTTACTAACCTAAAGAGAACCCCCAAGGAAGGTTAAATAATAGCAGGTGACTTTGTTTCTAAAAGGCAATCAAGTTTTGGTTTCAAAATAATTTACTGAAAATTCGCTATCGACTATTACCATCGTAGTGCCCGTACTGTATTCCTAATATACGTTGAAATTAAAATATCAAGGGGCATAATATTCGCTTTGAGGAAAAGGATCGTTTTTATTTAATAGTTTTCCCGGTAAATTACAGGCTGACGTCATGATGATGTGATAGAAAACCGTTGAAGACCTAGACCCTCGGTTATTTCTTAGCCGAGGGTCTAGGTCTTCAACGGGGGCTTAGATTAGTGATTAATAAAGGAGAGAAGATGATCAAGCGGACCGCGACACACTGGTGCGCCAAGCCAGCGGCGACGGATGCGGCTGCAACGCAAGCATCGAAGAGTGCTCCGCGAACTGCCTGCGAAACAACATCTTAGCGCAAACTTGGAGCCTTCTGTCGGGTAAAAACAAGGCAAAAAGAGCTAAAATGTTATCTTTCGCAACTAATATAACTACAATAGTTGTCTGTAAGCGCTACAATTAATTTTATTTCGGCTAAAAAAAATAATTAATGACCCGTTTTAAGAGAAAAGCAAGTCGAAGAGTATATCCTTGGTCTCTCGATGCAGTGAAAGTTTTAAACGTAATCTCGAGTAAATAACTTTAGTCTCCGATCCCAGATTTTTTTAACCTCAGTCTCCGATGCAAATTAGCTGTCATGTACGACATTTCCGCATGCTCTCAGGTACATTCTGGGCACAGAAATATCACTTAAAATACATGTCTGCTGTCTACTTTCAAAAGCATCAAGTCCGAAGTCCATTGTTTGCCAATTATTTCTAATAATCCATGGTGCGCGCAGTTTGCCCGGTTGCCATCTACGAACACGTTCTCCAACAGTTCCTGATCTCTCCCTCTCTCTCTCTCTCTCTTGAGGAGAGACTAAGCTCCTATGGTGATCACTGATTGCTGATGTCCACTTGTGCAGTCTCCGCAATCAATCAACAGGTGAATTGGGACCTTTGAGATCTTAGGTATAAGCCCAGCCCTCGGTGAGTCTCCTGAAGTTCTGCTGCTTCAGATGTAAGTCATTTTGAGTTTTGTGTATGTGATTTTTGAATCAAAACGGACATAACATTCATGCGTTATCTAAAATTTTCCACTAACTTGCAGCATAATAAAATTAAATCCAAACTTTAATCAGTGAGATTGTCATAATGATAACTGTATTTTGTATTTTTCTTCTAATGTTTTCGTCAATTATGTAAATGAGAAATATTACCGTATAATTTAAATTGATCAATATTTTGCTCATGAAATTTTTCGACCTTCAAATGTTTTAAATTTTCATTTATGCAATGGTAAACAGTCATTTAAAATTTTGCAAAATCTGATCTTCTCTCACTATTCATCTTTTTTAATAAAATAAAACACTACCTGGCTAGGCAAATACCTAGAAACATTATCTAACCTGTTAAAATTCGAGAACATTAATAGACCTAAGAGTAATTACTTTCTGTGTGTGAATAAATGCCATTTTCTTGGACTCTTCCACGTTCTTATTTACTTTCAAGGATTTTATGATTTGGATGCTTCATAAATTTCTTGTAGCGACTTGTTTAAATTATAGGCAATATTCTTCTGACATGATAGTACCTGTATATTTTTTCTCACCGAGAATTTTTATTAATTATAAAGTGATTATTTAACCAGAATCTAATGTTTCCATTATTTGTCGCGAATTGCGTTCAAATCTTTGACCGAAATATATGGTTCCTCAATTAGGTATTTCAAAAACACGACCGTTGCAATAGGCAAAGTAGTCTTAAATTATTGAATGTAGCCACCGGTTATCGTAAGTTAGACGCTTTGGAAAATTCAGAAATCCACAAACTTAACCGACAAAATTTAATAAATTTAGATGTGGGGCCAGTTAATATATTTTTTATAAAGAGTGAAATAATCCATGGTTGCCTTCAACATCGACACAACAGCAGTTAGACATGCCTACTTACTTAACAACAGTCTTCACCCGGGATTGCATTATCTGGTGTTGCATTATCCGGTATTGCATCACCCGGTATTGCATCATCGGGTATTGCATCATCTGGTATTGCATCATCTGATACTGTATCATTCGTAGCTTAGGTATATAAACATGATAATTTTACTCCTATAGCTACTACTGATGAAGCAAATTCGTTGTCGAAATACTAAGTATCTAGCGCATAACTTTGTTATTAATTTTAGTGATTTTTGGGATGATTCTGATCTGTTTTTGGTAAAACTAATAACTTTTTGGATTATAATAAAAACAAGATTTGCTTACATTACCCGTCAGTTGTCATAAGATGGTGTCGGAAAAAATCATTGGCTGCCAGTTTAATTGCCTTCTCAGGGGTTATCAGAAGAATATTAACGGCTGATCCTTTATACATTCCCAGATATC
Organism: Tillus elongatus; assembly: GCA_964006375.1. Taxonomy (NCBI): domain Eukaryota; kingdom Metazoa; phylum Arthropoda; class Insecta; order Coleoptera; family Cleridae; genus Tillus; species Tillus elongatus. Next base: position 313,292,555 of record OZ023262.1, on the reverse strand, counting down.
CTTCAGATCTATAAATCTTTTTGAAAGCATCGTACCTAAAAGCAGTATTTTATATGTAGTAAGTAAGTTTTTATTAATGTTTAGTTAACTTACATCGATGTGTACAAAACTTCTCCATTAGGACCTACTTGTTGGTTCTGTAATCTAGTTTTGACTAGATCAAGAGGAAAAACGCAAGTTACTCCAATAATACCAGCTATTCCACCGTTTAAAATCTTCGGAAGAAGTCTATGGAGATCATTATTTATTAACCATACAAATATCCACAAGTATACATGGCAAATAAAGTAATAAAAACTATTTTCATTACGTAAAATAACAAATAATAAAACGGTTAAACAGCAATTAAAAATGTTAATACAATAACATTATATGTATACAAATTTAAAATAAATAAACGTCCACACTAATTGTTCAAAATGACCACCGTTAATTTCCAAACATTTTAAGATCCTGATACTCGTAGAAGTATTTGTGGCCCTCCCTACCTCATTGAAATCTAGCTCCTCGATGCAATTGACCACTCGTTGTAGCAGTTCTTGTTTACTGGTTATCGGGGTTATGTAAACTTCTCTTTTTAAATTACCCTACAAGTAAGAATCAAGTGGCGTTAAGTCGGGTGATCTCGAAGGCCAATTCCACGGTCGTAAACGTCTAAACCAGCGATCTTCGAACATTTGGTACAACTTTGTTGTTATGTACTTCCCCAGTTCAATGAGTCCATCCACTTGAAACCAGCTGGTACAATACTCGTATATTGATAGATTATCCAAAAAATCGTTCACCATGTAACGGTTAAGTTTTATTCCTTACCGTAACTCTCTTGCTGACAGAGCGAGAACCTTAAGGGAAGCTTAAATAAGAAAAGGTGACTTCATTATTAAACAACAATTCAAGCTTTGTTTTGAAAATATTTATTGAAAATTTGCTAATGAAAATTACCATCGTAGCGTCCCTACTGCGTTTCTCCTTCATTTACATTAAGTTAAATATTCACATGTTGGAATATTTGCCTTAAGAAAAAATCCTAAAATTTCCTACTTGAATATTCAGCTGGTTAAACAATGTGGACAATAGAGTCTTTCTTAGAAATCTAAAAATATCGATTTAGGCTTACAGCCTAAATACTATCGTATCGTGGGTGTCGACAAGAACTAAAGAGGCAACTTGTTAATTCTGGACTTGAAGGTTTGGAGGTTCGGGGGAGAAGGAAAAACATGTGCCGGCAAGGAATTCCACAACTTGGAAGTCCTCGGGACAAAAGAGCGGGCATAACAAGATGTTCTATGTTTGGTGCACTGGACAGTAAAAGGGTGCATTCGCTCTGTTCCCCTGGTAGATCTGTTGGGGGCAGCAGGTGGAGGAACTATGGAAGAAAGCTCCTCTGAGCAGTGCCCGTGCAGATATCTATAAAAGAGAGAGAGAGAGAGAGAGATCACCAACGGCACGTCGGTGGGCAAGGGGTGGCAGCCTTTGGGTGAAGGTAGTGTCACCGATGAGACGTATAGCTCTCTTCTTAATGGAGTCCAGGATAGCGAGTGTAGAAGCGGCAGCAGCACCCCAGATGTGGGAGCAGTATTCGAGGTGTGGTCTTATTTGTGAAGTATATAAGGTATAGAGATTAGCTGGTGAAAAGTATTTGCGAGCCCGGAAGAGGAAACCTAATTTCTTAGCAGCCGCTTCTGCAATTGATGTGACACGTTGGTGCCAATTGAGATTTCGATCCACAGAAATGCCAACAAGTGAAAAGGAGTCATTACTTTGAATAACTTGGTTGTTTATTGGGATGGGTCTAGGGCTGGTGTGTCTCTTATGAGAAAGAAAGCAAGACTGTGATTTGGTGGGGTTGAATTGTACAAGATTTCTACTTCCCCAGTCTAATATTTTTTTGAGATCCACGGAGACAGAACCCTCCATGAGTCTGCGATCCTCATCTAATTCGGCTAAAGAGAGAGGCTTAGAATATTGTATATTTGAGTGGAGGGTGTTGTCGTCCGCGTAACTGTGAACTGGGTTGGATGTGCTAGAGAGGAGGTCATTGATGTGGAGAAGAAACAAAGTAGGGGCTAAAGCTGAACCTTGAGGAACTCCTGCATTAATTGGATACAGTTTAGAGGAATGGCCATCCACAACAACAGAAATTCTCCGGTTGGAGAGGAAATTTGCTGTCCACGTACAGAGTTTTGGTGGTAGGCCATAGGGCGGTAATTTATTAAGCAGCGCTGCGTGGCAGACCTGGTCGAATGCTTTGGATATGTCTAGAGCGACAATCTGGGATTCACCGTGTAGTTCCATAGACTTGTTCCAAGAATGGGTGACAAAGGAAAGGAGGTCGGCAGTTGTTCTGCGCTCACGGAATCCATACTGCCTGTCGTGGATTAGACTGTGTTTTTCAAGAAATTTTAGTAATTCGGTGTTTATATACTTTTCCAATACTTTAGAGACGATTGAAAGGAGAGAAATAGGCCTGTAGTTGCTAGAAAGCGCTTTGGATCCTTTCTTGGGGACGGGTTGTACTCGAGCTGTTTTCCAGTTACTAGGGAATATGCCTCTATTGTAAGATGTCTGAAACAGACGAGTCAGGACAGGAGCAAGTTCTGGTGCGCATTTTTTGAGAACAATTGCTGGGATCTCATCAAGGCCAGAGGCTTTCCTGGTATTAAGAGAAAAGAGCATCTTTCGTGCCTTTTTAGTTTTGAAAGTGATATCCGTCATCTTATGCGCGACACTGGGGAGTGTTGGTGGTTAAACATTTGGAGGTCGGTTGAGAGTAGAATTGCCGGCAGACAACGAGGCAAAAAGTTCAGCATTGCCCAGGGCGGTAGAAACAATTTCATCCCCTGAGACAAAAGGTGGGAACGTGTTCTTGCAGAAATTATTCCCAGTAGATTTAGCAAGAGTCCAGAAGGGTTTGCTGCCGCTGGAGCTTAAGAGGACTTTGTTTTTGATGTGGTTATTAAACGAGTTATTTGCCTCAGAAAGAATGAGGGCATAGCGGTTTCTTGCGTCGTTGAAACAAGTGGCTCTACAGACAGGACTCTCAAAGAGCTCGACACATAGAATAGAAAAGAGTGCAGTTTTGCGAATTCATTTTAACGATGATACAAGACGACTCTCGATTTTTGGACAACATTATTTGGACTGATGAACCGAAATTTACGAATAATAGACTTTTTGGCAGACAAAATTCCCATTTTGGGAATAATTCAAATCCTCATGCAGTAAGAACGCGAAATTTTCAAAATACCTAGACTTTAACGTCTTTTGTGCTATGAGAAATGATAGAATAGGGAAACTCCATTTTTATAAAGAGAACTCGAATGCTAAGTCATTACAAATACAATACAAATTATTTCCGCATTTTAAATAATGTATTAACTTCTGTAGGTGCAAGATATTTAAATATTCTGAACGATTTGGATAATCAGTATTTAAGCAATTTACCTCTGGTGTAACACAGGAAAATTTTTTACCAACATGATGGGTCCCACGGAACCGTTCCAATTACCAACTTCTTACAAACAACATTTGATAACAAGTGGATTGTGATTAATGGGCCTTTCCTCTGGCCTCCTCGTTCTCCTGATTTGACTGTGTTAGATTACTTTATATGAGGAACGATAATAGAAAAAATCGTTTACTTTAATCTAGTGACAACGATGGCGGACTGTATGGCAAGGTCAAGGGTCGCGTCCAAATTCAATTAGAGCGCCCATCCATGAAGAAGTAATTCGGAGATGCGAAAAATGTTTGGAAGTTCTGGGTGGAAATTTTGAACATTTATTAAAGTAGGTTGTTAGCCTGTGTAGGTATGGTTTTTATTTAGTAGGATAAATGGGGTTTCCTCTATGAATTTTTGCCTAAACGGTGCCAAAACGAAAAATTCACTAATGAGGAGATATCACACCGATAACTCGAAAAATAATGGGCATATTTTGATTAAATTTGGTACATACCTTCTCTTTGTAAGTGGCTTGGAAAATCTCGTTAGCCAGGAAAATCGGGCCAGTTTTTCCGGGAAAATTTTAGGTTTTCCTTCGGAAAATGTTTGTATCTCCGAAAATAACAGAGCTCTGACAACCAAATTTGAGACATACATTTCTATCAAACTTACCTTACGCACCAAAATTCAGATCTCTAAGTTAAAAGAAAAAAAGTGATCAGCATTTAAAGAAAAAAATTTGGGTGCCACTGGTGATCAGAGGAAAGAACAAAAACAAGATATTTTGTGTGATTAACAAAACCAGTTGATTATATATTACATACAACGGGTAAGTTTGGTTGACGCAAAAAGGTCAAGAAGTAGCAGAAAAAATATTTTGAAAATTTTATAATTTTTCTTCTTGAAACGTCAAAGTCGCGATTTGAAACGTCAAAATTTGCAATTTTCAGACAACGAATTTGAAGCAAATACGGATTATGTCGAAAAAATGTTGTAATAAGTGTGTTTCACAAAGCCTTAAGTTTCAGATTCAACCATCACTGTCCTTCATTTTACTAAAATATTTTCGGAATATCCATTTCAATAGACCCTCTTTCTGATGCTTTGGCAGCAGTTTCAGCTATAGAGTTTATGGTTTAATAGTCTATATTTTAGCAAATTTTCGTAGAAAAAATACGTTTTTAAGAAGACCGCGACTAATGATTTTTAAAAAGATTTCTTCAAATGAGCGCGAACTAGAACCACAAAACCCATATACAGAGTCAGTTTCAATTTTGGCCTGTTTACACATATACAGCGTGACGCATTTTTACAGTAAAGCTCAATACATCTCTTATTATACAAGATATGAGGAAAAAGTATATACGTTAATTATAGGCGGTCTCGAGCTGTATCTTATAAACCTATTTTGACAATCACAGAGTGGCCCATAAGCCGTTGGTGATACACGCATTATTTTTTTAATAGAACACCCCTTATGTTATTGCATTTTTGTGTTTTCTATTAAATTATAATGCATGTTTATATGGAAAAAAAAATATCGTTCATCGTTTTTGAGTTATTTCAGTTGTTTTGCAACTTTTCATGTTTTTGGCACATATTTTAAACACATATCACAAATTGTAATATAGCGTTTTTATCAATAGATAGCGAAGCTCCATGGAAATGACGCCTTCAGAGAGCTTCTTTTTTGTATTACTCGGTGAAAAAATCGAACTGCCGTATACAGGTAATCTCAAATAGTGGCTGAATTTAAAAAGTTTTTGATGAAATGTTTTGTGTTTCCGTAGAAATCATTTTTTGTAAGATTTTTGTGATATGTTGGTAATGAATAATAAATGTGTAGTAAGTTATTGTAGAAAAAAAGTTGTCGAAAATATAATTTAGTGTAACATTACTGAAGGCAATAGATGTAAAAGAAATTATCATATATTTTTTTCAATTTTGGTCCTAAAGCTGTTTGTGAATAATTATATCTTGTCAGGTGTTAAATAGTTTAAAGAGGTTCGTTGGCCAAGACAACCTATAATTAATGTATACAATTTTTTTTTCTTATCTTGTATAATAACGGATATATTAATCTTTATTGATTTTTTACGAAAATTCGACAAAAATTATATACCATAAACGATAAACTCTATAGCCAAGCTACTGCCAAAGCATCAGAGAAAGGGTCTATTTGAAATGAATTTTATGGAAATATTTTAGTAAAATGAAGGGCAGTGACGATTGAAACTAAGACTTCAAGCTTTGTAAAACATTCTTTTTGAGACATTTTGTTTCCATAGCTCATATTAGTTTCAGGTTCTTTGTCTAAATATTACCAATTTTGACGTTTAAAATCGCGACTTTGACGTTTTGAGAGAAACCCAAAATATTTTTTTTTAAATGCCTATAACTTTTTTGTCTTTTAACCTACAGAGCTAACTTTTGGTAAATAACTTACCTATAACGATATAAACCCGCGTATCAAATTTGGTTGCCCTTACTTTGTTAATTCTGGAGATATATTTTTTTTTTCGAAAGAAATCACACAATTTTACGGGAAAACCTCGGCGGATTTTCCTGGCTAATGAACTTATCCAAGCCACTTGCAAAAGGAAGGTATGCACCAAATTCAATCAAAATCGGCTAATTAGTTTTTGAGTTATCGGTGTGATATATATATATATATATATATATATATATATATATATATATATATATATATATATATATATATAAACACAGATCTCCTCATTAGCGAATTTTAAAAAAATCGCTAAAAAATGAACGTCGTTGGAAACGTTAAATGATGATGAATCAAAAAAATGTAAAAATATATGTATGTAAGGGCAACCAAATTTATATATATATATATATATATATATATATATATATATATATATATATATATAAATATAAAAATTGAAACTGACCCCGTATATGTGTTCAGAGGGGCCTAATTAGCGCTCATTTGAAGAAATTTTTTCAAAATTCAAACGTCGGGATCTCCTCATTGGTGAATTTTTTTAAAGAAAATTCACTAAAATGTTAAATTGCCAATATTTCGAAAACTACAAATTTTTGGTATAGACAACCTTATACAAAGTTACCCTCTTTTTTAATGCTGAATAAGATAAATTTACAAAAATAGGGAGTTTCCATTTGAAAAAAAAAATTTACGATTTTTTGAATTCAATTTTCAATGTGAGTTTTTGATCACTCTGTATTTAATTATTATCAAAATAATATCACATGCCACTAAAGTAGATCCCATTTTACAAGGAAACCAACTCCAATTAAATAATAAAGGCTTTCATATAGGAGAAATTGATAGTTATGTTTAGGCCTCCAAACGTCATTTTTGACATAAAATTTGAGATGTCAAAAACGGTTGGACTAAAAATGCGACTATATATATATATATATATATATATATATATATATATATATATATATATATATATATATATATATATATATATATATATATATATATATATATAGTTTCCTATTTAAAATAAGCAAGTTAAGATCAACACCCTGTATAACCGGACACGCTATCATCTTGAAAATATTTTAGCCGAGTTGCTCTTATCGGCTTCAGTAAGTTGTCAAATTTTCAAAAATTTCCAAAGTTTGGTTTCCGGAAAATCGATCGCGGGCATTTGTCGTAGGCAAAGAGGTTGTATCAACCTCTTTGGTCGTAGGAGACCTCTATATGGCGTTCCCACCAACAGAAAGTTTACGTAACGGTATTTGCAGGAAATTCCAATAGGTTAATTCTTGAAAGACATTAAGAAATATTTAAAAATACAACTGAAACTATTAACTTGTAGAAAGGAACCTAACAATCAATATTTATTGCTTGTGTGGCAGTAACGAAGCGGAAAATAAATACAAAGGTAGGTACTACTAAGAATTGATTGTATTCATGTAAAGGCAATTAGAGAATAAAGGCGACCGGCAATTTACCGAGATCTAGAGAATAAAAGGTGACGGCAAATTTCTAAAATGGGAATTTCTGTAAAGCCATTAAGTTACGTACATAAAGTCTGGACGCAGCAAGTGCGTTATGGTAGCGAATTTTCGTAAAAATGTTTTTAATTTCTTTTTAAAGAAGGCCATTTGGTTAGCAGTATAACCTATATAGTAGTAACAATGTACCATATTTTATTAAAATAGCTTTGTTGTTTCAAAAAGTACAAACATTTTCCGAAAATAAACTTAAAAAGTTCCAGAAAAAACTGGATTTTTCTGGCCAACGAGCCTCTTCAGGTTATTTACACACCTGTCAAGATATAATTATGTACAAACAGCTTTATAATCAACATTGAAAAAAAATGTATGAAAATTTACAATTTCTCTTACAAAAATTCACCAATTTTTTTTTACAGAAATTGCCTTCAGTAATGCTACTCTAAATTATATTTTTCACAAAAATTCGACAACTTTTTTATTTACAATAACTTACTAAACATTTATTATTAATTACTATGGATGTTTTTTGCACTTGTTGATATTAAATCCATACGTAAACATTTAATATACTTTATTATTTCACTAACTGAATAAACTATACATTTAACTATAAAACAATCACAGACAGCACATAACAGATAACTGACCGAGCGTGGAGAGACGTATCTTCACTGTGTCGGTTAGTAGCGAGGAGAGAGCGAGAGAGATCCCTGGTGTCTCTTATATAGTAGTTCTTGACAGCTTGCTGTCGAATAACGTAACGCAACGTTTTAGCTGTCAAGAGAAACATAGGGTAGTGTTGACTAAAACACTGCGGTCGGAACCACCGCCACATACTCCCCTCTCAGTGGCAACGCTATTAGTTCAAGTATCTTCGTGGAAATCGAACTCTACGTCCATGGCGTGTAGTTTGAACGGGAACGGGAACTTCACTGTCACTTTCAGTTTCACTGGGTGTTGGACTTTCACTGTCACTTTCAGTTTCACTAGGTGTTGGACTTTCACTGTCACTTTCAGTTTCACTAGGATGTCTCTGAGGGTGGAAAGTTGTCTGTTCGTTATCACAAAGAATGAATGCGGGTTTAAGACGGTCAACAGAAATTGTCTCTTCTCCGTGTGATTTCTTGATTTTGAAGACTTTGTCAGTTCGGGATAACACTTCAAAGGGGCCGTCATAAACTGGTTCGAGAGTTTTTCGCGGAATATCAATGCGAACAAAAACAAAAGGAGCTTCCATAAGCTTAGGATGGACAAATACCTTTTTTGCAGTATGGTGTTTAAAAGGTACTGGTCGAAGTTTCCTTATGTCTTCTTTCAGCTGAGATATAAGTGGTGGAACATCATGAGCTTGTGTGCTGTTGAAAAAGTCGGTGGGAAGTTTGATTGATTCTCCATAGACTATTTCAGCGGGTGTTGAGCGATATTCTGGAATTATGTACGATCTGAGTCCTAGTAACACAATTGGCAATTTAGCGACCCAGTTTTCGTCCATATGAGCTTTCAAGGCCTGTTTCAGAACTCTATGCCATCTCTCGATTACACCATTTGCTGCTGGGTGGTAAGCTGTGGTCTTGATGTGGTCTGCACCTAGTGTTTTAGTGAGGTGTGTGAAAAGGTGGCAATCGAATTGTTTACCTCTGTCTGTGGTGATGTATTGCGGAACACCGAAACGAGAGATCCAGCATGATAAAATAGTGTTCGCTACTGTTTCTGCTGTAATATCTGACAATGGAATTGCTTCGGGCCATCGAGAAAATCTGTCTATTATTGTTAACAGATAGCGTTGACCTTGTGATAGTGGTAATGGTCCCACAATGTCAACATTTATATGCGAGAATCTTCTCATGGCTGGGGTGTATTGTCCAATGGCACTGGAAGTGTGTCTCCATATCTTGACTTTCTGGCAGGGAATGCAAGTTTTAGACCAAAGATATCTCTTTGGTGTATCCATCGCGTTTCAATTTGGGCCAACAAAATCTATCCTGGACCAGATCGACTGAAGCTGATATGCCTGGGTGAGATAAATTGTGGATAGAATCGAAAATCTTTCGGCGAAATTTGAGCGGAATGAATGGGCGAAGTTTCTTTGAAGAAGAATCGCAAATAAGATTCATTCCGTTGTCAAGAGGCATGTTTTGAAATTTGTATGAGGAAGATTTAGACTGCAGAAGGTGTTTGAGTTCCTCACAAGATGACTGAGCTTGCGCAATTTCTTGGAGTGACACAGTGGAAGAAAGTGAAATTGTTTCAATGCGAGAACAATAGTCTGCGGGAATGTTTGTATGACCTGGTATGTAGCGAATGTCTGTGGTAAATTGACCTAGGAAGTCTAAATGTCGTAGTTGCCTTGGAGATGCTTTATCGACGCGTTGTTCAAAAGCGTATGTCAAAGGTTTGTGGTCCGTATAAATGGTGAAATGGCGACCTTCTAGGGTATATCTAAAGTATTTAACTGCCTGATAAGCAGCTAGAAGTTCGCGATCGTAGGTGCTGTAAGATTTTTGGGCTGAAGTAAGCTTTTTAGAGTAGAAACCTAGGGGTTCTAGTGTTTGATCACGTAATTGTTGGAGGGAAGCGCCTACGGCATAATCAGAAGCATCGACATGGAGAATCAGTGGTAGCGAAGAAGACGGATGAGCTATTAGTGTAGCGTTTTTTAGTGCCTCTTTCAAACGTTCGAATGCTTCTCGAGTCTGAGGAGTCCACTCGATTTTACGTTTGTCGCGTTTTTTGGGATTCTGGCAGAGGTCGAATAGTGGTTGCTGAATTTCCGCAGCACGTGGAAGAGAACGACGGTAGAAATTTATGAGACCTAGAAATCTTCTGAGTTTTTCAATGGTATCGGGAAGAGGTAGGTCGGTAATAGCTTTGATGCGTTCAGGAAGTGGAAATAATCCAGATTTATTTACACGAAAACCTAAAAATGAAATTTCGGCCACTCCGAATTCACATTTAGATGAATTGATACGGATGCCGTTGTCTTGAAGTGTCTGAAAAAGTTTTGCTAGATGCTCTTGATGTTCTTTTTCAGAGGCTGATGCAACGAGAATATCGTCAAGATAGGAGTAGGCAAAGTCAAGATGTCTTAAAATTGAATGTAAATATCTTTGAAATGTTTGTGCTGCATTACGAAGGCCAAATGGGGTTTTAACAAATTCGAATAACCCAAATGGAGTTATGACTGCTGTTTTGGGAATATCTTGAGGTGCTACTGGGATGTGATGGAAAGCGCGAATGATATCTAATTTTGAAAAAATACGTTTGCCTTCTAACTGGGCATTAAAATCCTGCAAATTTGGAATGGGATATTTGTCTGGGATTGTTTTAGCGTTTAGTGCTCGGTAATCCCCACATGGTCTCCATGAGCCATCCTTTTTTTGCACCATGTGGAGGGGGCTTGACCATGGACTTTTGGAGGGTCTACAAATTCCCAAGTCCATCATGTGCTGGAATTCTAGCTTTGCTTGAGCTAGCTTTTCCGGGGGCAATCTTCTAGCTTTTGCAGTGACAGGTGGTCCTTCCGTACTTATAGTATGGAAGAACTCAACCTCTGGAAGGTTGCTAGAAGAAGTTTCCTTAAACAGGTCAGGAAATTGTTGTAGCAATTTGAAGTACTGGTGTGTCGGGTCTACGAGATGAATTTTAGAATTAAATCCTGGTGGTGGGTTAGCACCGGTCTTAGAGAGGTTTGTCTTTGTATCGATTAAACGTCTATGTTTCATATCTACAAGTAAAGCAAACTCTGCTAGAAAATCAGCGCCTATAATTGGTTGCTTGATATCGGCAAGTGTGAAGGGCCAGCAGAACCTACGGCGTAAACCTAGATCCAAATCTAATAGTTGTTCGCCATAGGTATGAATAGGGGTCCCGTTTGCAGCATACAAGGTACGTTTCGATTGAAATTTCCGTTGGTCGTGAGTGGGTGGAATAACTGAAATATCCGCTCCAGAGTCGATTAGAAATTTCATATTGGAGCGTCTATCAAAAATAAAAAGGCGGCGTGTTAGGTGGCTCTCGTCTCCTGCCGCGTGGAGGGAGTGCCTTATTAGTTTTCCGACACATGTTTTGCTTTGAAATTGCAAGGTTGGATGCAACGTTTGGCCTTGTTGCCAAATCGTTCATGATACCAACACGTGGAGGTTGAGGAATTTGCGGTTATGGAGTTTCGAGAAAGCTTGGGTCTTTCTCGGGAGGTAGATCGGGAACGCGTTCGCAATTCGTTGACTGATGCTGTTAGCTTCTCTAATTGCGCTTCTAATTTGGCTAGCTTGTCGGGCTCGCGTGACTGAATTTCAGCCACGTTGTATTTATCTCTGGAAAATTCCACGATTTTGTCTGCTGTAACCGACAAATTTTCTAGAGAATCGTTGCTCAAAGCCAAAATTGAACGAACGTTGACTGGTAAACGTTGTAGAAATAAAATTTTAAGGAAATTTTCTCCAATCTGACTACCGGCTAAAAACTTCATTTCGCGTAAAAGTTGCGATGGTTTTCTGTCGCCTAATTCTAATTCTGTTAAAAGTTTATTTAGTTTGCGACTATCGGACTCTTCAAATTCTAATAAAAGACGTTTCATTAGATCTGAATAGGGGGTTGATGATAATGGTTGGGTTAAAAAAATCTGAAATTGACTCTGCGACATCAGGATCGAGTATAGCGAGTACATGACTGAATTTTGTCTTTTCAGAACTGATCTGCGATATATCAAACTGGGCGTCAACCTGCATTTGCCAGATTTTCACGTTACGTCTCCATATAGGAGGTAATTTTATTGCAACCCTTGCCATGATATTGCTGCTTGAAGAATCTTCGGCCATTGTGAAAAAAATCAGATAAATTTTAAATTAGAAAAGACTGACCTGTTTAGATATTAGTTTTCTGTAGGCATGAGCACGTGCGTGGAAGTTAGGCGACGTCGGCTGGAACATCAGGCTGGGCATCTTCGGCTTGCGGCACGGGGTCACCAATATGGAAGTTTTTTGCACTTGTTGATATTAAATCCATACGTAAACATTTAATATACTTTATTATTTCACTAACTGAATAAACTATACATTTAACTATAAAACAATCACAGACAGCACATAACAGATAACTGACCGAGCGTGGAGAGACGTATCTTCACTGTGTCGGTTAGTAGCGAGGAGAGAGCGAGAGAGATCCCTGGTGTCTCTTATATAGTAGTTCTTGACAGCTTGCTGTCGAATAACGTAACGCAACGTTTTAGCTGTCAAGAGAAACATAGGGTAGTGTTGACTAAAACACTGCGGTCGGAACCACCGCCACAATTACCAACATTTCACAAAAAATTTACAAGAAATTATTTCTACGGACACTAAAACAATTTCTGCGAAAACTTTTCAAATTTCATATTCAGCCACTATTTGAGAATGGTTGTATACGACAGATCCTTTTTTTCGACGAGTAATACAAACGAAAAACTTTCTAAATACGTTGTTTCCATGGGGCAAAGCTATCTGTTGTTAAAACGTAGTACAACAATTTGTGATATGTGTTTGTGATATGTGCCAAAAACGTGAAAAATTGCAAAACAATTGAAATAACTCAAAAACGATGAACGATATCAATTTTCTTTCCTTACAAGCATGCATTATAATTCGATAGAAAATGTAAAAATGCAATAACATAGGGGTGTTCGATTAGAAAAAAAAACTGTGTATCACCAACAAGTTATGGGCCTGCCTGTGATTGTCAAAATAGGTTTATAAGATGCATCTCGAGACACCCTATAATTAAAGTATATAATGTTTTCACATATCTTGTATAATAACAGATATATTGAGCTTTACCGTAAAAGTGCGTCACTATGTATATGTGTAAACAGACAAAAACTGAAACTAGTGGGTTTTAGGGGTTTTAGTTCGCGCTCATTTGATGAAATCTTTTCAAAATTCATAAATCGCGGTCTTCTCGATAACGAATTTTTTCTACGAAAATTTGCTAAAAGATAGACTATTAAACCATAAACTCTATAGCTGAAACTACTGCCAAAGCATCAGAAAGAGGGTCTATTTGAAATGGAATTTCCGAAAACATTTTAGTAAAATGATGGTTGAAACTGAAACTTAAGGCTTTGTTTACACTTATTACGTCATTTCTTCTACATAATCCCTATATGTTTCAGATTATTTGTCTGAAATTTGCAAATTTTGATGTTTCCAATCGCGACTTGGACGTTTTAAGAAGAAAAATTATAAAATTTTCAAAATATTTCTTATCCTACTTCTTGCAGTTTTTGCGTCAATAAAACTTGACCGTTGTTTGTAATATTCAATTGGTTTCGCTAACCACACAAAATATTTTGTTCTTGTGCTTTCCTCTGTGCACCAGTGTGACCCCTATTTTTTTTTTTTCATTTAAGTGCCGATGACTTTTTTTGTATTAACTTAGAGATCTGAATTTTGGAATTTAGAGTGAGTTTGGTAGTAGAAACGTACATGCCAAATATGGTTGTCATAGCTTTGTAATTTTCGATCTCCTCATTAGTAAATTTTTCTTTTTACAAAATATCCGTTAAAAAGCAGTAGCGGGTGAAATGTGAAGGCGGGGGCATATCTGACGGTGATCTTTCTCCAGCACATACTTTTTAGGACATTTCTCCTACATAACCCACATTCGTTCAAGGTTCTTTGTCTAAAATATGCAAATTTTCACGTTTTAAATCGTGACTTTGAAGTTTTAGGAAGAAAAATTATAAACTTTTCAAACTCATTTTTCTGCCATTTCTTGAACTTTTTGCGCCAAAAAAACTTAAACTCTTGATTTTCCTTACCCTTTTCCTTCTTTTAGCTTTTAATCAGACAAACTGGTGTAACTGATGTCAGGGCAGGTAAGGAAGGTCAATTCATGCGGGATTATTAATCATTATTAACAAGCACTTCACCCGGGTCTTTGATGTCGTAAAACGGCAAAACGTCATTTATTCTTAGTCGTCACGGCACGAATACTGATGACGTAAAAGTCGGGTGCAAATTAGAATAATGCCCAAGTGCCCTTTCATGTAGTTTCTCGGCATTTTTTGAGGAAATAATGTACAAAAAAGGAAAAATGTCATAGAGGTAAGTAGGTATAGATGGTAAGTTCTGGAACCACCACGAATGAATGAATCTCTGAATATGGATTTTGAGAAATCTAAATATGTTGAAGCCTACCAGATGTCGTACACAGGTTTTCAAAACAGTTTTTGTTATAAAAACATGTCAGAGCCTATTTTAAATTATGGTGAGTTTAAAGATCGGGTTCTATTTTTAATCGACTGTCAGCACCAGAATGAAGCAATCAAGTCTTCAACAGTGGACATCAAAGTGGAGTTTATGAGTAAAGACAATTTTTCTAATAGAACTAGTGCTTACTGCTTAGTTATTCATGATTGTGTATTTGAAAATAAACCTCTAATTGCTATAGTAAGAGGCGTTATGTAATAATTTAATACATAAGTCTTGTAAACCAATCCAATGAATTAATTGTTTTATTTTTATTAAATTTTCTGTAACATCTAAGCAAGAGCTATTATGTAATAATTTAATATGTACGTTTTGTAAACTAGACCTAATAAATTAGCTGTATTTAAATGAGTGTTTGATTTTTAATTTTAAACGGTGTTTGTTTACTATGATGCTATATCTAAATTCTACTCATCAGGGCGAGTAACATGACACCAAACACCAGGTCTCTAAAGCAATGAACAAGAAAGTTATATTTGCGCATGCGTCAATCGCCATATTTGAATTCTACTTATCGAGACGTGAATCATGATACCAAACACTTGTCCTCTAAACCAAAGAATAAAAAAGTTGGTTTGCGCCTGCGTCAGTCGCCATTTTTACATACGTCACGATATATGAAATCTAAATGACGGGTCTTCATATTTAGGCAGGCTAAATCCAATCTCGATTCTGATTCTAAAATCCGATTCTTGCCGGGGGTGCTGCCCCGGCCGCCACCTCCGACGGCGGTTGATTTTATTTTTGCATTATACTTATCGAGACGATTAACATGATACCAAACACTATGCCTCTACACCACTTAATAAGAAAGTTGGTTTTCGCATGCGCAAACCGCCATCTTTACTTACGTCATTTTTACAAAAATCGAAATGACACGTCTCCTTATTTAGACAGGTTATATCAAATTTTGATTCAAAATTTAAATTTTTGAATTTTCGCGCTCGGCGGCCGCCTGATTGGACGCCATTTTGGATGACATCATCTCAGGTTAGACCCCTAGTGGTTCTCTATCCAACCGCCATCTTGTTTCGTCACTGTCACGTCACTGCGCACATGCGCAGTGACCGGGTCCAGAACTTACCATCTATACCTACTGACCTGCTGACCTACCGAGGTACGTTACACTGGGTGATATACTGTATTTAGAGTGATAATGAACGATGATGTCAAGATGTGAAAAACACAATCATGGAAATGATGAAAATTTGCGTCGGAAAAATGATGATATCGCGAAAAATACGCGGTGCCCTAGTTTTCCTCGTCGTTTCGTTATCTACGCACAAAATTACGTGATTAAAATTTCAGGTAAATCGCTTATAATATGTCAATGTACCTACTCTACAATTACCAAATTCTATATTTAATGAAACTAAATATTAATGACTTACGCAAATCTTTTAGGTGGTGGTTTATTATTAGCCATGAAAATGTACGATTGGTTGATCTGAAAAATATAAAACAAAAAATGATTTGTATGAAGTTATTTCGAAGTTATTCTGTAAGAAGATAAAGTTTTGTAAGAAATCAAGTACAATTGTTTAAACTTTATTTGTATTATTTTCAATTGAGCTGTTGTAAAAACGGATGGAGAAAAACTCACCAGTTAATTAGCAACATTCTGTTTCTTTGTATGTATCAGTAATATTTTTTAAGTGACTTCAGTAAATTAACATTACATAAATCAATAAGCGTCAGACCAACTCATTAATTTTCAAACTGTCACTCAATAAACATGTCTAATTTTGACAACGGGTTCTTTTAGAGATGGGAATTTAATAGAAGAAAATCATCAAGTTAGTATTTTTTATTACTTTTGTTAACCAATAGTTCTGTAGATACCGCCTGAAGTACCTACCTACACTAAAATTTTCGGGACGCAACAAGTGCGTTATAGTAACGAATTTTCATAAGAATTGTACACTAAAATTATTCGGCATATTAGTAAAGTGTATACTACTTACTTTAAACTTACACAGCCTTTGAAGATCGATTTTAGAGGTCCTAGTACGCACACATTTGAAGAATTCTTTCGAAAGTGTTACCATCAATATCTCTCTATTATCAAAAAAATCTTGCGCTCCGCCTCCTTTTAAGAAAAATGGCCAAAACTCAATTTTCTCTGAAGCTGAAGAACTAAATTTTACTATATCTGTAGATAGTGTAAGTCTCTTTAGAAGAAACTTGTATTACAAATTTCAATAAAATTATACAAGAGATTTCCAGAAGGAAACTTAATTCATATTTAGAAAAGTAAAGTATCTGCAAATTATAAACGTAGCAGTTATTTTTCCTGATTAATCGCCAGTGTGATTTCGTTTTATTTAACCTAATCAAACCGGTTTTTTCAATATCGACAATAGCAAAATTATAATTTCAGACTCAAAGGTGACAAACTTATTCAGGCGTTTTAAACAAAAACGAGATCTTGTCCAAAACGTATAAAATCTGTGCACTATTGTTTCTCAAAATGTCAAAATAAAACATATAAAACATACATTCATCGAGCTGGATTCGATCGCATAACCTTCTAACGACGCTGTCTCTGGGCCATATAAGCACACCTTTTTTCTCCCTCATGGCTCGTCCGCGGTTTTGCCGCCCCGATAGCACTGCAAACTTTGGCTTATTGTACATGATAAGTACACCTTAGCTAACGTTTTGTTTACATGCTACTGCAGATAGGCTTCATGCCCGGGATATTATATTCAAAGTATACGTAACAATTAATTACAGAATTCGTAGAATTACCATTGAAACACATTGCACGACTGTTTCGGTCTTATATGATGCCTTGTATTTAAGTTTAAAGATAAAAGAAGCTATTTTAGAATCATTTTTACAGAGACTTGGCTTGATTTTTTTAGATTCCTACTATATAATGCAACAGCATAATATATCTATGCTGCGCTAAAACCGTATTTGGGGCCGTTCCTAAAGCTAAAAATATAATGTATTTTAATAATTGATGAATCCCCCAGTTAAATAACAATCAGCAAATTTTTAATTTCTTGTCGTCTGTCATTTTTTATAATTGCGGCCGAGATTTTACGATTGTTGGTTCGGGTAGTATGTTTTATGCCTGGTATATATTTAGTTTGGTTACCGTTGATGTATGGTTTATACCTGTTGTATAAATCAATAATCTACGCGTGGTAATTAATTACTCTGTCTCTCAAGCATTGTACTTTATCCACTAAGTCGTTTCAACGCATGTCTTTAGCATTTTGTTTTTACTTAGAAAAAACTCTTAATATTGTGTACCAAATAACTTAAATAGTTTGGAAAATACTGCGAAACATATACCTTGTTGATTTGTTGTTAGAAAAAGACATGACTATAAGATATAAAGTTAAAATGAATAAATAATTTTACAAGGTATTTACCTACGCCAGTTCGAAGCCGCTGCTACAGCAAAGGGTTGGAGCGAGAGAGAGAGAAAGCGACTTCAGCAAGTAGATTACCACGATTTCCGCATTTCACAACATAACACGTCGTAGGCATATTTTTGAAGTTAAAAAAATAATACTTTATTTGATAACACACTACTGTCTACTATATTTATATTTACACAAATTTTAAACTAATGGGAACATTTTTAAACAATTTACAAACTAGAATCTTTAAAAAACCCGAGAACGTCATACACCGTTATTCAAAACAATAGAGCAGTTCCAAATGTGTGCCTACCAGCAGCCATGAGAGAATTGTGATGACAGCACACTTGTCTCAATGTCATCTGTCACTCTTGTCAATCAATATAAACATAAACAGCAGAGCAGAAGTAAACTCGTAACGTAAACCTAACGTAGCTCAGTCAACAGTTTTTACTTAGTCTTCTTCACCGTGTCTTGTAAGATTGTGTGAAGTAACTGGTACTTACTTTAATTTTAAGTAAAGTGTTTTGTAAAATTACGACTTTTTAACTGTTCTGGGTATTTCTTTCCATTAACATTAATTCTTGTGGAATTTAATTTATTGTCGTATAAAAAGTGAGTCCTAGAGACAGACCTCTTCAATTGTGTAGTGTAATATACAGCAAAATGAATCCACAACTTAACTACGCAATTCAAAGTACAGCAGGAGCTGTACCCGTTAGAAATGAAAAGGGTGAAATATCTATGCAAAAAGTGAAAGTCCATAGATACGTATCGGGAAAAAAACCAGATTATGCCCGTGATGCAAAGTCGGACAGTGATAGTGACGATGAGGATTTTCTGGAACGTCGAAACCAACCTCATAGGCTACCTACCCCGGAACCAACTCATAGCGATGACGAATTGAATGATCCAAGGTTGAGGCGTTTAAAAATTATAGAAACTGACACAGAAGTGAGACCTGAGAGGAGAAGGCATATACTCGAACCTGAGGTCTTAGAGTCCTCTGACGATGAGCAAGAAAAGGAGGTTCATTTACCAGGTAAATAAATTTTATAAAAATATTTTTACGTAAGGTGTGTTCTTCCATACTGACTATGTATATCAGCAAAGTAAAAGTACCATGTCTCAATGTAGCCTATTGCGGCTACAGTGTGGTTTATCATATGATCTGATTCAAATAACGAGTGATCTTCAAAATTCGGCGATCCTTACGTAGACGGGTCCCGTCCATGCATCAGAGCGGCATTGCCAGACGGTGATTATGGCTCTAGGGTCCTGCCTGACCTGACCTTCCTGACTTACAGGGCTGCCTGACCTGACCTGTCCTGTAGGTCAGTTCAGGCAGGCCCCTAGAGCAATAAGCACCGCCCGGCAATGCCGCTCTTGCAATGCATGAAATAACGGGACCCGTCTACATAAGGATCGCCAATATACTTTCTGTGGCAGCATTTGAAACTGGTATGGATGCAGTGAAAGCAAATAATTTTTGCAAATTGGGCAGATTTTGTTTTTTAAATAAACTGTGCCATTTCTATACTGGTGTTAAATCCTTGTTCTGTACTGCTGTCTTCAATATTTTAGTGACGTTAGAAACTTCTTCATACAGATCGTCCATTTCTAAAAATATTTCAATTATAAGTTTTTCTATCATATTAACAATGGATGCCTAAGTCAAACTATCCTCTTGTAGAGAAAGTGGTTTGAACAAATCAAATTTGCTTTCATAGAGTTTCTACTGTGTTTATATATACTTCAAAATGCTTTTGTACCAGGCATGTACAGTTTTTATTAATGAGGCAGTTTCATTAAACTACTTTTTGATTAAATTGCTGCATATGAAGCCCAAAAATTCATAATGTATCCTTTGCTTCAATTTGTTAGTGAGCCTGACCATTATCTCGTAAGCTTTGAAACAGCACAATCTTTCATTTTCAAGACTCAATACAGCATCATGTAAAACTTTCAATGCGTTTTGGAAAAAAGCAAGGTAAGGTTCTGTTTGATCACTATTAAAGAAGTTCCAGAGCGCAGTCTGACACTTTTATTTCCTCCATTGCTATAAAGTAATCCTTAAATATATCGTATGATTTCATGGAATGTTCTACAGCTGGCAGAAGTGATGGCCATCGTGTGTTTACATGTCGCAGGATTAAAATCTTTTACAGCTTTTTCTCTTTTCGCATAGTATGAGAAATTACTTCAGAATAAAATTCTCCAAATGAAATTCACTTAAGCCTAAAGCATATTTTAGTATGTTGTGTAAAATATGTGTAGGCTATCTGGTATAATGTTGTTATTATCGTTGTGTAGCAACTGAAAAACTTAATTACGGTACTCAAAATTTAGGTTGGCCTTCTCTGCACAAAAACTTATAAGAAATTTAGTATCAATATCGCGCTCCTTCAGCAGCGTTACTAACTTGTTATAAATAGCTAATGCAGTTTTGTCTGCGTCTTCATAAAAGTCAAGCACGCATGTTTTTAAATTTGTGGTTGGGCTATAAAACCTTGCCACCAGCGGAAACATCTTTGTTGCACTGTGATTAGTAGCATCTGTAGCAATACTATAAAATGTTCCATTTTGAAGGACTTCAATAACGTCTTGAGTAGACGCTGGACCTAAAACATTATGTGCAAAAGCACTGGCCTTTGTTCTTCGAAGTGTTAGTTTCTCAGTTCTCAGAAAAGTTTGAATCACTGTATAATGTACTGTCAAGCTTAGTTTTACAATCAACTGAATTATATGACAAACTGTGTTTGACAGAATTAAAGTTTTAGTTACTTCGGCAGCTATAACTTTTTCTTCTTGGGTTCATTTGTAAACACACATTCTAAAACCAAGGCGGGTTTTAGGCAATAAACAATGCAAGAAGTGTGCATAACAGTGTCTCTTTCGATAGCTGTTTTTCTTCATTTGAGTAAAATATTTGCAGAAAATTTATTTGAAATAGACCCTTTCTGTGATTTGATAGCAGCAGTTTAAATTATAGAGTTTGTGATTTAAATGTGTTATTTAACAAGTAAATTTTTTTTTAATTTTTCAACCACACCACGAGGGCTTAGAGCCTAAATACTATCGTACCATGCGTGTTGACAAGTAGGAAAGAGGCAACTTTTTAATTCTGGACTTGAAGGTTTGGAGGCTCGGAGAAGGAAAAACATATGCCGGCAAGGAATTCCACAACTTGGAAGTCCTCGGGACAAAAGAGCGGGCATAACAAGATATTCTATGTATGGCGACCTGGACAGTAAAAGGGTGCATACACTCTGTTCCCCTGGTAGATCTGTTGGAGGCAGCAGGTGGAGGAACTATGGGGGAAAGCTCCTCTGAGCAGTGCCCGTGCAGATATCTATAAAAGAGAGAGAGGTCACCAACGGCACGTCGGTGGGCAAGGGATGGCAGTCTTTGGGTGAGGGTAGGGTCACCGATTAGACATGAATGGAGTCCAAGATAGCAAGTGTAGCAGCGGCACCCTAGATGTGGGAGCAGTATTCGAGGTTTGGCCTTATTTGTGAAGTATATAAGGTATAGAGATTAGCTGGTGAAAAGTATTTGCGAGCCCGGAAGAGGAAACCTAATTTCTTAACAGCCGCTTCTGCAATTGATGTGACATGTTGGTGCCAATTGAGATTTCGATCCACAAAAATGGCAACAAGTGAAAAGGACTCATTACTTTGAATAACTTGGTTGTTCATTGTGATGGGTCTAGGGCTGGTGTATCTCTTATGAGATAGAAAGCAAGACTGAGATTTGATGGAGTTGAATTGTACATGGTTTCTACTTCCCCAGTTTAATATTTTTTGGAGATCCACAGAGACAGAACCCTCAATGAGTCTGCGATCCTCATCTAATTGGGCTGAAGAGACAGGTTTATAATATTGTATATTTGAGTGGAGGGTGCTGTCATCCGCGTAACTGTGAATTGGGTTGGATGTGCTAAAGAGAAGGTCATTGATGTGGAGAAGAAATAAAGTAGGGGCTGAAGCTGAACCTTGAGAGACTCCTGCATTAATTGGATACAGTTTAGAGGAATGGCCATCCACAATAACAGAAACGCTCCGGTTGGAGAGGAAATTTGCTGTCCAGGTACAGAGTTTTGGTGGTAGGCCATAGGCCGGAAGTTAATTAAGCAGCGCTGCGTGCCAGACCTGGTCGAATGCCATGGATATGTCTAGAGCGAAAATCTGGGATTCACTGTGTAGTTCCATAGACTTGTTCCAAGAATGGGTGACAAAGGAAAGGAGGTCGGCAGTTGATCTGCGCTGACGGAATCCATACTGCCTGTCGTGGATTAGACTGTGTTTTTCAAGAAATTTTAGCAATTCAGTGTTTATATGCTTTTCCATCACTTTAGAGATGACTGAAAGGAGAGAAATAGGCCTGTAGTTGCTAGGAAGCGCTTTGGATCCTTAAATTACATTTATGTTAAAATCGTATTGTGTATACTTCCGGTATAACCAGAAGTGCAGGCTAATCGTAAATATTTTAGTTACAAAGATCAATATCGAAATAGATAAATACATGTAGTTCTCCAGAAACGTCTAATAGGCCACTCACCGTGAAGCACACTGTATATAACTATTAAAAATGAAATGCATGTTAAAGGCCTATGTTCGACTTTGATAGTGGACACTCATATAATTCTCAATAATAAAATTTTTGATAGGTGTTTTTACGGTTTTTCTTTGTTATTGTTTATTGTCATTCATCCACCACTACGCATTTTACTCACCCAACATGTCGCACTTCGCTCCTGTACATATTATAAAGGGTTGTGAAACTGAAAGTTTCACACTTTTACCAAAAAGTAAATTAGGGTTTATCATTGTGGAAAATTTTTGAGTTAACTTGTGTTAATCAGCACATAAGTGCACTAAACTGCATTTGTTTCCAAATTAGGCATTGAAATTCCTACTATGTTATTCTGCTCTACTGTACAAATCTTTTCAGTGATAACTGCATGCCTAATTATGAAATTTTATCATGCTATTTGTTTTCCTAGAGTGTAAATATTGTTTTTAAATCATCTACGATTAAACACTGCTGACTTTGTTTTATGTACCAAAGAAGGTGAATTTTAGAATCAGCTGATTTCCCTTTTGAACATATAATTTATTCATCAAAGGTTTTGCATTCAATCAAAGTTTTAACAAAACTGTTCTTGACATACAGACGATTAATAAATAATTTTTCAGAACACAAACACACACTGGAAGCTGCTCCGGATGAAGATGAATCAGAGGCTGAACTCAGTGATACTGAAATTGAGAAGAGAAGAGACCATTTAAAGCAGCGTATGATTAACAAACAAGAAGATGAATATCTTGTAAAAGAAGAGGAAAAATCTGATTCCGAGGCAGAAGAGTCTTCAGAATATGAGGAATACAGTGATTCAGAAGAGGAAACAGGTGAGTCTCTTAATTATTTTATAACTCAATATTTTCTCAATTATACTCTTCTTATACATTGATGAGTATATTATGTAAACATACCCCCACTTTCTCCGATAGAACCTTTTTCAAATTTACTGTACAAATATTTATATTGGAAGTATTTAATTCTTACTACTCAAAACTCAAGAGAAAATGAAATAACAGTAACCTCTAACATACCAAGCTATTCACATCAACATAAACCACCAAGTGGGGTCATTAGTGGCCCCACTCTAATGACAGGTCCATATTGTCAGAAACGTCTCGCACATTTACTATATAGCACGGTAGACAAATCTTGTGTGGCACAACATATATGGGACAATAATCACCACATCGACAGGGAAAATCTGAGACTTGTCAAAAATGTTAGACATCAAACTATGCTTGATGTGTGTGAGATCGTAGATATTTCCAAATCGATTAAGAATAACAGCCATTAAACGGCGCACTACCTTTTATTTCACGCCCTTTATTTTCACTTTGCATCTGACCAGCGAAACACTCCTAATTTGTCAGACAGAATAATAAAGTATGTTCAAAAACCTCGCCCGGTCTATACTGTTACAAGGCACTACGTTGTGCCCAGGATATAGACTTAAAAAACCTTCCGTCTTTTCGTTTATCCAAGAAATCAATATAAATACCTGTAACTTTAGTTAGAATGTTCATCCTCTGTTGAATTTAATATCGTGGGTGAAACTTTCTTTTTGCTTTAATAAAAAGATTACCGAAGGGTACTGGGTTCGATCCCAGGTTTCTCCTTTTACTTTTTCAGTACAAACTGTAACATAAACGTCAACAGAGTTTTTTTTCTCGACCACCAGTAAAATTAGACGCCTACAAGAGTATTTATATTTATAAGGCGAGAAGTCTGTCTATGATTCACACATAGCTGTCAAGGCTTGTCAAAGAGCTAACAGACTAAAAAAAGCGAGTGTAGCAAGATAAAGAAAACCTGAAGCTTATCAAAAATGTTAGACCACCAGTGAAATTAGACGCCTACGAGAGTATTTATATTTATAAGTCGGGAAGTCTGTCTATGATTCCCCTCTCTCTCTCTCTCTTTCAGGGTGTCTGTCTTTTACCTGACACATTATATAAACACAATATAGTAGTTGAGAATTTATATATTTTTTTCCTCTGATGAAGCTAACTTTGTTAGTGAAACAATCGTCTGGTCTTTAAAAATGTTCTGTGGTGATTTGGGTACTCCAAGTGTACTTCAAAAAAAAATTGTACCCTTCTATTGTTTAATTCAAATACTATATTCCTACTTAACGTATTTCTTTAAAAATGGTACATAGTGAGATGTAAAACAGGAGTCGCCATCTCGTTGGGGAACCAATTAGTAAGTTGTCACGACAGCTTCAAATAACACAAAATGTTATAAAATAGAGAGAATACATCTTAGCCTTACATACATTGTCCCTATATTAGGGGAGAAATGGGCCAGGGCTGACAATTTACAAAATTGTTAGTTGGTTGTACACAGTCTCTATTTTATAACATTCTGTGTTATTTGGAGCTATCGTGACAATATACTACTTGGTTCCGCAATGAGACGGGAACTCCTGTCTTACATCTCATTATGTGCTGTGAGGTTGGCTACCATAGCCGTATTACTTTAGGTGTTTTTTCGCTGCAATTAGTATACCGTACTGACGAGCTCTAATTAGAGCGAAACCGCTGTATGGTTCTAATTGTGGTGAGAATACATCTAGCCTTATGTAGATATGGCGTTAGATCACAATGTCTAAACATCAGCTCAAAGATCAAATAGATATTCAGCAACATTGTGTGCAACCCACCTTTTCCTGTATTTATTAATAAATAAATGAACATTAAGTCAATTTTTCATTTCTGTTCTAGGTCCTCGTTTGAAACCTGTGTTTGTCAAAAAGAGGGACAGAATAACAATAATAGAAAAAGAGAAAGAAGCACAAAAGCAAAAACAAATAGAAGCAGAACTACAGAGGCAGGCAGAAGAACGAAGAAGACTGACATTACGTTTGGTAGAAGAAACAATTCGCAAAGAGCAACAGATTAAAGACAAAGAAACTAATGAACCAAACATAAACGACGTTTGTACAGATGATGAAAACGATGAAGTGGAATACGAAGCATGGAAACTGAGAGAATTAAAGCGAATAAAACGTGATAGGGAAGAAAGAGAAGCTTTAGAGAAAGAACGATTGGAAATCGAACGTCTCCGCAATATGACTGAGGAAGAACGTCGAATTGAACTCAGGATGAATCCCAAAGTTGTCATCAACAAAGCTGCCAAAGGAAAATATAAGTTTTTGCAGAAATACTATCACAGAGGCGCATTCTATCTGGATAAAGATGACGATGTTTATAAGAGGGACTTTTCACAAGCAACGCTGGAAGATCATTTTGATAAAACAGTGCTTCCAAAAGTGATGCAGGTGAAAAACTTTGGCCGATCTGGCAGAACGAAGTATACTCATTTGGTTGATCAAGATACCACACAGTTTGATTCACCATGGTCTACGGAAACAGCACAGAATTTGAAATTCCACTCGACACAAGCGGGTGGGGCTCGGCAGGTGTTTGATAAACCTACATTAAAGAAACGGAAGATTCAGTAATATCGTAAGATAACATTAGTAGCATTTTAACATCCCTTATATTATCCATTGTAGAATTGTATATATTGTATATTAAAAAATAATGAAAAATATATCATGTCTTTTTTTTAACAATGCACATCAACCCTATAGGTTATTAGCGTGACTATTGTGTTGAATATTTTAATAGCCTTCCATAATATTTAGAGTAATGTTTTTAGTGAATTTTCTATATATATATATATATATATATATATATATATATATATATATATATATATATATATATATATATATATATATATATATATATATATATATATATATTCTACACCCCCTAGAATACATATCCGGGGTCAGTTTCAATTATTATATGTTTATATAGCATTTATAGAGCGATAGTTTCATGTGGAATAAATACTCCATTGTATGAGAATCAAGCCGCCCCAATGAATCCAAAGAAACTAGGAAGGTGCCATCTGTGCCCTCGTTCACTTTATAATATTTTCAGGACGCAACAACTGCTTATAGTATGCAACTAAATCCATCTGTTGCATTTACCGGTCACCTTCTGAGAACAACTCTGTCCAGCTCTTTGGTTACCTTTCTGAAAATGACCATCTGATTTCTGAATATCCTTCCTCCGAGGTCACTATTCTTGGTGACTTCAATGTCCATAATAAGGAATGGCTAGGATCTTCAAAAACCACTCCACAAGGGAGAGCAGTGGAAGCCTTTGCAGTCAGCAATTCTTTAGCCAATATGGTTCAGCAACCTACTTACTTTCCTCGCATCCCAACACACAGCTCAAATCCCTTGGATCTCCTTCTTACTACAAATCCTGACTACTATAAAATATCAGTCATCGCCCCCCTTGGTCGCTCAGACCACGGCATGGTCGCTGCTTCCTGCGAAATGCAACCCGAGGTCACACAGTCATGACACCCACATATCATTTGGCACTACAACTCCGCGAACTGGGACGAAATGCGAGATTATTTTTCCTCATTTCCATGGGTGTCTGTCTGCTTCTCTCATCCTGACCCCTCTGATATCTCACAAAACGTCACCGAAATTACCCAAACTGGCATGGAATTATTTATTCCACGTACACAGAAAACCTCTGCAGCCACTCAAAAACCCTGGTTCTCTAAATCCCGTGACAAGGCCAGACTTGAAAAGGTCAAAGCTCACAAAACGCTTCTACACAATCCCAGTCAAGAAAACCATCAAGCATTTAACGACGCAAGAAACCGCCATGTCCACATTCTTTCTGAGGCAAAAAACTCGTTTAATAACCACATCAAAAACAAAGTCCTCTTAAGCTACAGCGGCAGCAAACCCTTCTGGACTCTTGCTAAATCTATTGGGAATAATTTCTTCAAGAGCACGTTCCCACCTCTTGTCCCAGGGGATGAAATTGTTTCTACCGCCCTGGGCAATGCTGAACTTTTTGCCTCGTTGTTAGCCGGCAATTCTACTCTCAACCCACCTCGAAATGTTCAACCACCAACAGTCCTCAATGTCACGCATAAAATGGCAGATATCATTTTCAAAACTAAAAAGGTACGAAAGATGCTCTCTTCTCTTCATACCAAGAAAGCCTCTGGCCTTGACGTGATCCTAGCAATTGTTCTCAAGAAATGCGCACCAGAACTTGCTCCTGTCCTGACTCGTCTATTTCAGACATCTTACAATAGAGGCATATTCCCTAGTAACTGGAAAACTACTCGAGTACAACCTGTCCCCAAGAAAGGATCCAAAGCGCTTCCTAGCAACTACAGGCCTATTTCTCTCCTTTGTCGTCTCTAAAGTGATGCAAAAGTATGTAAACACTGAATTACTAAAATTTCTTGAAAAACAGTCTAATCCACAACAGGCAGTATGAATTGCGTCAGCGCAGATCAACTGCCAACCTCCTTTCCTTTGTCACCCATTCTTGGAACAAATCTATGGAACCAGACGGTGAATCCCAGATTGTCGCTCTAGACATATCCAAAGCATTCGACCAGGTCTGGCATGCAGCGCTGCTTAATAAACTTCCGGCCTATGGCCTACCACCAAAACTCTGTACCTGGACAGCAAATTTCCTCTCAAACTGCAGCATTACTGTTGTCGTGGATGGCCATTCCTCTAAACTGTATCCAATTATTACAGGAGTCCCTCAAGGTTTAGCTTTAGCCCCTACTTTGTTTCTTCTCCACATCAATGACCTCTCTAGCACATCCAACCCAGTTCACGGTTACGCGGACGACAGCACCTCCACTCAAATTACAATATTCTAACCGAATAGTATAGTATAGTATACTATAGTGTAGTGTAGTGTAGTCTAGTGTAGTGTACTGTAGTCTAGTCTAGTCTAGTCTAGTCTAGTCTAGTCTAGCCTAGCCTAGTCTAGCCTAGTCTAGTCTGGTCTAGCCTGGCCTAGTCTCGTCTAGTCCAGGCCAGCCCAGTCCAGTCCAGTCCAGTCTAGTATAGTATAGTATAGCATGGTATAGCATGGTATAGCATAGTGTAGCATAGTGTAGCATAGTATAGCATAGCATGGTATAGCATAGTGTAGCATAGCATAGCATAGCATAGCATAGGATAGCATAGCATATAGTATAGCATAGGATAGCATAGGACAGCATAGCATAGCATAGCATAGCATAGCATAACATAGCATAGCATAGCATTGCATATAGTATAGTATAGCATAGTATAGCATAGTATATCATAGTATAGCATAGTATAGCATAGGACAGCATAGCATAGCATAGCATAGTACAGCATAGCACAGCATATCATAGCATAGCATAGTATAGTATAGTATAGTATAGTATAGTATAGTTTTGTCACATTTGTCTATGATAATTAAGTTTATGGGCTTTGTTTATTCTATGGTCAGATGTCAATTATGAAGTGTGTTGGTAAGAGCGAACACTCTGGAATTATATTTCTAGAAGGGACTAGAAGTGACAGGTATAGAAAAGTGTAAAAGGTCTAAAATCTCTATGGGCAGTATAAATAGACGAGCGGTGCGCAGAGTAAGTTAGTTCAGTATTAAGTCGGTGTGGTGTAAATAGTGATCATAGAGTATTAAGCGAGTTAGCAGTAAGTGTTGGTGTTAAAGAAGCGATCATAGAAGGCGAATAGTTGAATATAATTCTATGGAAATTTAGTAAGAGGAAAAATAATTTAGTTGATACTGGCGTTGGAAAATAGTTGGTAATAATAAAATAGTAGTTTGAAAAGCCGTGTTTTGTTAGTCAACGAATCCAGAACCCCGTAGAACGTTACAATATTATAGACAATAACAATATAATGTTTATTGACAAATAACAACGTACATAAGGTATAAACGCCAATATAAATAATTAAAAACATTGTAAGTAAATTAACTATACAATTACGCAATTACTTGTTTGTAGACTAAAAGAAACTGAAACGAAATAAAACATTTAATTACACATATTAATACTTTAGTGTGCCTATACTTTTATTTTTAATCAGTTTCTTTAACTAACAATTACATATAATAATACAATATCAACGTAGAATGATTAATAGGAATATAAAACGACTACATTCTAAGGAACAGCGAAGTCTAATAATGCCAGGTTATAAGGCTCACTTTAAAAAGACCACTAGCAGCCACAGGACCGAATTAATACACTATGAATGGAAGACTCATTTCATTTTCATTAATACAGGTTGAGTTCACCAGGTGCCAACAGCTGAGTTTAAGTGCTTGTGTGCTGGCTATCGATATAAGGGATTGGAGAATGATGAACGCACTGTAGACTTCAAGCACTATTTTAAGACGTATGTCTGTTATTGTTGACAATTCGGCAACAGTTGAGTTCCAGCAGAATTAGTGGTACTGGTGAACGCATATGTTGACACGACACAATTATTGGTGCTGGTGAAGTCGACAAAATGATTTTGTCTTCTATCTACTCTCATTCATAGCTTCGTGACATACAACATACGACTCAGGCAACGGGCTAACTCACCAGGCGCCAGCGCTGCCAGCAGCTCCATTGTTATGTTAAAAAATGTTGACAAACTATTGACATTTTGTCAACATTTCTTGCCATAACAATAGAACTGCTGGCAGCTACTGACGCTTGATGATATTGTCACATTTATCTATGAGAATTGAGTTTAGGAACTTTGTTACTTCTATGGTAGTGTTTTGGTGACAGCGAACACTCTGGAACGATATTTCTAGAAGAGACCAGAAGTGACAGGTGTAGAATAGTGTAGAAGGTCTAGAATCTCTATAGACAGTATAAATAGACGAGCAGTGCGCAGAGTAAGTTAGTTCAATATTAAGTCGGTGTGATGTAAAAGTGATAATAGAGTATTAAGCGAATCAGCAGTGTTGATGTATAAGAAGCTATCATAGAAGTGGAATCGATAGTGGAATATAGTTCTATGGACATTTAATAAGAGAGAAGAGAAATATTTTAGTTGACACTGGTGTTGGAAAAGAGTTGGTAATAATAAATTAGTAGTTTCGAAAGCTGTATTTTGTTAATCAACAAATCCAAAAACCCGTGGAACGTAACAACTGGTGTCAGAAGTGGGATTTTAAAGCTGCTAACAGAAATATTTTCCCGAATATTCGTTGAACAACGTGAAAATTTCTATAATCTCTGGAAGATCAGTGTCAGCAGTAAGTCATAACTGGGTGTATTCTTGAAACAGAATAAACGGTGTACCATCTTTAAGTACGTATATTCCTAAGACACGTAGCGCAACAGCAAAAATGGACGCCCAGCTATTGGAATTGATTAAAGAAATGAAAGAAGAAGCCAGAAAAAGAGATGAAGAAATGAGAAAAGAGATGAAGAGGCTTGAAAAAGAGACAAAGAGACAAGAGAGGAAATGAGAAACGAAGAGGCTAAAAAAGAAGCCAGAAAGAGAGATGAAGAAGCTAAAAAAAGAGACCAAGAAGCGAAAGAAGAGCTGAGAAAAAGAGACGAAGAAGCTAAAGAAGAAATGAGAAAAAGAGACGAAGAGATAAGAGAGGAACTGAGAAAAAGAGACGAAGAAGTCAAAGACCATACGAGAAAAAGAGATGAAGAGGCCAGAAAAAGAGACAGAGAATCCAAAGAAGAAATGAGAAAAAGAGATGAAGAAGCCAGAAGAAGAGATGACGAAACAAAGAAAATTCTGCAAGAATAAGCTAGCAGAATTGAGAATATTGCTTCGTGTGTGGACGAACGTATGAAGCAGGTAAAAGACGACATCTTCCAACAAGTAGAATGTCGAGTAGGGGTTATCAGCGACGATGTACATGACAAGCTGACGAGTATACAAGAAGAAGTTCAGCAGAAAATGCAAACACTAGAAAAGAGGTGTGATACCCTAGTCAAGGGAAACATCATACTCGAAGATAGCCCGGTCGTGAGAATTAAGGTCCCCACATTTGATGGCTCGGTCCCATGGGGTATTTATCTACGCCAGTTCGAAGCCGCTGCTACAGCAAATGGTTGGGGCGAGAGAGAGAAAGCGACCTCGTTAATAGTAGCTCTCAGAGGAGATGCCCTCGACGTGCTTCAAGGAATTCCTAGGGAGGAACAGAACAGTTTCGACAGCATTCGGTATTACCTAGAAATGAGATTTGGAGACCAGCATCTACAACAGCTATATCAAACTCAGCTAAAATGTCGCTGTCAGAAATCAGGCGAAAGTCTGGAGCAATTCGAAGCCGACGTTGCTAGACTAACGCGATCAGCTTACCCCACAGCTCCGGTGGAATTTTTAAACCAGCTGTCGCTGCAAACATTTATTGACGGCATCAGGGATACCGACACGCAACAGGCGCTGATGATGGCGAGACACAAAAACTTGAACGATGCTTTGGCACATTCCTTGGAGTTTGAAGCGGTAAAGCAAGCGTCAGAAAGTCATGTAAAAGTTCACAGTCTTCAAGTTCAAGAAGAAAATAACACAGATCCATCTAAGATCATGCAGCTACTGGAGAAAATAGGAGAACAAATAAGTTCGACGTCTCATGGACTCCCAATAAGAGCTCACCGTGCAAATGCTTTGCGCTGCTGGAACTGCGGCAAGGTGGGACATATAAGAGGCGAATGTTGGGCTCTAAGATCACGCGCAAGGGAGAAAGTGAAGCTAAGGCCGGTAACCATTTCTCAGGTTAGCGATTCTGGCAGCGCTCTCATCGTAGACTGCTACGTAGGCGGTAATAAGATCCAGATGGTCGTCGACACAGGCGCACCTAGGACGATTATTCGCCGCGACATGGTTCCAAGATGGCGAGTAAGAGAGCCAGACAGAGTGTACAGAGTAAATGCAGCCGGTGGTGATCGGATCCAGGTATTTGGCGAAACTGACGTCGAGCTGCAAATTGGGACATGAAAGGTAAAAGATCCAGATGGTCGTCGACACAGGCGCACCTAGGACGATTATTCGCCGCGACATGGTTCCAAGATGGCGAGTAAGAGAGCCAGACAGAGTGTACAGAGTAAATGCAGCCGGTGATGATCGGATCCAGGTATTTGGCGAAACTGACGTCGAGCTGCAAATTGGGACATGAAAGGTAAAACAGAGAGCCATAGTCGCCGCCATATCAGACCCCATTATAATTGGCTTCGA
Organism: Tillus elongatus; assembly: GCA_964006375.1. NCBI lineage: Eukaryota > Metazoa > Arthropoda > Insecta > Coleoptera > Cleridae > Tillus > Tillus elongatus. Next base: position 313,259,894 of record OZ023262.1, on the reverse strand, counting down.
CATACTTCAGGGTCAGTGCGCTACACTTGATCTTGGCACTAACATCTTGACTATCGGCGGTGAAGATATAATAATGTCGCCTGACAGTAACCTGGTAGTGCGGAAAATCACCATAGAGGAAAATAGCAACGCCTGCCGTGGAAGTGCCATTCCAGAGAAGAGAGCCGTGAGAGGAAGAGACGACCCAGTTACTCAGGCAGAAGCAAGTGGAGAAGAAAGTATGAGAGAAATATAAGACAAAGGGTGCAAAGACCACGTAAATGTGAAGCCAGCCCAGAAAAAGGCTGTTGTTGGTTGGAACAGAGCTGATGTCGAAAGGATGAATAGGGCACGCCGTGCAAGTAGAAACATCAGAACAACAGCAACTACACGGAAGAACTCGTACCACCTAAGAACTTCGCTTGAAGAAAGCTCCGACATATTGACGAGAAGGAAAACCATCCACTCTGCTGTCGGAATGCATATACGAATAGAAAGCGACCGCATGAAGACCCGTTATGACCTGCCACCTAATTCAGGTGGTTTTAAAGAAGAAGATCGGGTGTTGTTCTACAAGCCAGTACGACGCAAGCGACGGTCACCTAAACTACAGAAATTATCGGAAGGTCCGAATAAGGTGGTCAAAAGGATGAATAGCGTTGTCTATCGCATTCAGAAAAGCCCGAAGAGCAAGATGAAGGTGGTCCATATGCACAGACTTACACCATACCAAGAATTGTCAGAATTCGACTGGGCCGATCGAATATAAGCGGGGGGCAGTGTCACATTTGTCTATGAGAATTAAGTTTAGGAAGTTTGTTACTTCTATGGTAGTGCGTTGGTAACACCGAACACTCTGGAACGATATTTCTAGAAGAGACCAGAAGTGACAGGTGTAGAATAGTGTAGAAGTTCTAGAATCTCTATAGACAGTATAAATAGACGCGCGGTGCGCTGTGTAAGTTAGTTCACTATTAAGTCGGTGTGGTGTAAAAGTGATCATAGAGTATTAAGCGAATCAGCAGTGTGGATGTATAAGAAGCGATCATAGAAGGCGATAGTGAAATATAGTTCTATGGACATTTAATAATAGAGAAGAGAAATATTTTAGTTGACACTGGTGTTGGAAAATAGTTGGTAATAATAAAGTAGTAGTTTGGAAAGCTGTGTTTTGTGAATCAACACATCCAGAAACCCGTGGAACGTAACAATATATATATATATATATATATATATATATATATATATATATATATATATATATATATATATATATATATATATATATATATATATATATATATATATATATATATATATATATATATATATATATATATGAGTGTGTTCTCACTCGCCGAGTTCACCAGGCGCCAGTAGCTGTCAGCAGCTCCATGGTTATGTTTAAGAATGGATGAACGCTTTCAACTTCATGCGCGATTAAGTACACTTGTAGAACCCAAATCACCACAACACATCTTTTTCACTAACTGGGTTAGTGTCCCCCGAGGATGAAAAATGTTCATATTTCTCTTTTTTTTTAATTTCTCAGAATTTTTCATTCCCTGATGACGGTAACCGTGATAGTGAAACGATCGTAAGGTCTTTAAAAAGATGTGTTGTGATGATTTGTGTTCTTCACGTGTACTTATCAGTGCTCATCACAGGTTCCAATCTCACTTAGTTCAAGCACTATTTTACAGTGAACTGTATACTATACGTACAGTTCACTGCCATTTTGTGACGTTTGTCTGTCATTCCACTTTAACAAATTGGCAACAGTTGAGTTCCAGCAAAACTCTTCGAATTCCGTGAACGATATCTTTTACTCATGTATTAAGTGTAGACGAGCGTCTCAGAACGTGTGCCTCTGAACTGAAGGGTACTGGGTTCGATCCCAGGGTACTCCTTTCACTTTTTCAGTACATACTGTACATTTAACATCAACCGAGGTTCTGGCATTGTATTTGAGCAAGTTGAATGTCTGCACGTTCCGCCCTTCGGAGGGGGCGTAAAGCCGTCGGTCGCGTGTCCATGCGATGTTGGGCACGTTAAAGATCCCTACCCCCCCTTACAGAAAGGCAGGGGTTCGGCAAAATTTCCAGGATGGTGAGGTGAAACTGCTCCCTGGCGGCGGTGATTGGCCATAGTCGCGGAAATAGGCCGACGTTAAAGAAACAAAAACAGACAGAAGTGAAGACGAGCGTCTCACCACAGTGACCATCCGGTTGCATTGATCATGTGCACTTTGCATTACATTTTAAGTAATGAAATAAAAGACCTCCCCGGCGTGCTGTTTACACATAATCCCAACTGACCTTCCTAACCCGCCCTAACATCAGTTTGCCTAATCAAAAGCTAAAAGAAGGAAAAGTACATTATGCTCACATGAATGGCAGGCTTGATTTTCCTTCCCCTTTCAGCTGTTAATTGGGTAAACTGATGTCAGGGAAGGTCAGTTGGGAGGATTGTGTGTGTAAACAGCACGTCAGGGAGGTCTTTTATTTCGTTACTTAAACTAATTTGCAAAGTGCGCATGATCAATGCAACTGGTTATTACTGTGACGAGACGCTCGTTACTGTTGGCGCCTGGTGAGCTCGACCCTAACTTTGTGACATACGACATACGATATACAATTACACGAATCCTCTGGTTCTGCCGAATTCTGACAGAAAATTAATTGTCGAATACAGTACGTGGCCTTTCATTTTTAAAAGTTTTTTTAGTGTTAGTACCTACATATAAAAAATGTTCACATTATAATTAGCACTCTAAAATGTTATCTACCACAAAGCGGTGACGCTTTCTTTTTAAAAAATTGTATTATCGTTAAGTGCATTTGTGATTAAACTTACATTAGATTTAGCCGGGGCTTCCCCTTTACATAAACTAACTCATAACGTAATTTTTTCGTTTCATCCTTCTATCCAAGGAAGCTGAAGTAAGTTTTTTTACCCATAAGAATATTTTTTTAAACGTTCGTTTTTTTATAGTAAAATTTAGATAATTTGTATGCCTAAATATAAATATAACCCTACTTCTATCATCCAATAGTTCTTTACTTTTGGTAGTTCAATTGATATAAACCAGAACTTAAGCTTGTACCTTGTATTGTAGTAGGTATGCACCTGTATTATTTTTGTTTATTTTTGTCAAACAATAGTTTGTAACCTGACTTCTAAACCAGGTTATTTTTATGTCTACAGCAAAAAAGTAGTCATGATGAAATACAGTGAGGATACTTTCCCTCCAAGAAATTATCAAACAGAACTAATGAAAATCGCCCTTGAACAGAATACTATAATCTTTCTGCCTACAGGATCTGGTAAAACCTATATAGCTATTATGGTTATGCGAAGGTTTGGTCAAGCTTTGATAAGGTAAGTTGCTATTAGTAATGATGGAAATACAAGTTCCACCGCTACGTGCTAGATACATTGATACAAATCCAAGTGATATTTATTTTGGTTGATTTTGAATTGAGGGTGTCACACGGCGCATCCTAAACTGCGCAGCCAAGATATGAAACAGAAACGTTAATACCGTATACAGTGTTGTCGGGTTGTACTTTTTTTCATTGAATAAGATGTAATAAATATTTTATACTTTTTAATATATTTTTGGCTGTATCAAATACATCTAAAAATAGGTCCAACAGCATCTACAAATAATGTAAAAAAAAATAATTATATTGTTACATTTAAGTGTATATTTGTTAAATTTGTAGAGAACCATCCGAACGCTTTTTAGTGAATTTTCTTCGAAAAAATCCACTATTGGAGAGATTCCGACTTTTGAATAAAAAAAAAAAATGAGCATGAACTAGGACCCATAACCGGGGTCAGTTTCAATTTTTATATGTATCTTAGCGATAAGTCAAAAAATAATACGCCGATTTCGATCAAGTTTGGCATGTGCCTTCCTTTTGTAAGTGACTTGGATAAGTTCGTTAGCCAGGAAAATTGGAACCGGTATTCCGAGAAAATTTTGTTTTCTATCGAAAAAAATGTTCTTAAAAAATAAAACAGCTGTGGTAACCAAATTTGATAGGTAGGTTTGTGAGATAAAGAGTAGACTATAAACTAACATTTTTATTTCTATGTTACAAGCAAAAAGTTCAAAAAATATATATTTTGTGCCAGATTATTTCTATCAAAATTCACTACCATATCGCACTTGCTGCGTCAAGACTTTTAGGAAAAACTTTTCAGTAACATGCTTAGAAATCACAAGAAAAATTCGTTAATTTGCATGCTGATGACCTCCTGGACAGTTTGAGATGAAACGACTGCTGATACATAAAGTTTGGTATCTTACATGTATGCTGACAGTAATGTTACCTTTTGTTCGCTTGCCTTTACCGAGTTATTGACATGTCAGGTTTTTAACACATTACATATTTTAAACAATTTCTCAGCAGCTGATAGATAAAGTTTTGTATCTCGCACGTACGCTGACACTATTTTTACCTTTTGTTCTCTTGCGTTTGCCGAGTTATTTACATGTAAAGTTTTTTACACATTACACACTTTAAACAATTTATCAGCTGCTGGTAGATAAAGTTTGGTATCTCGCACATACGCTGACACTAACACCCCTTTAGATGGTTTCTTATATATATATATATATATATATATATATATATATATATATATATATATATATATATATATATATATATATATATATATATATATATATATATATATATATATATATATATATATATATATATATATATATATATATATATATAAGAAACCATCTAAACGGGCATCCATACTAGCGGTCTAATTGTCCATGTGTCCAGAATATTCCAGGGATTCCCAAGGCCAAAGAGAATTGTATGTCAAATGTAATGTTTAGGAGGGGAAGGGGTGTCACCGAACAGAACCGTACTGAGAAATTGTTTGAAAAGTATGTAACGTGTTAAAAAATTTACATGTAAATAACTTGGCAAACGCAAGAGAACAAAAGGTAAGAATAGTGTCAGCGTACGTGCGAGATACCAAACTTTATCTACCAGCAACTGAGAAATTGTTTAAAGTATGTAATGTGTTAAAAACCTGACATGTCAATAACTCGGTAAAGGCAAGCGAACAAAAGGTAACATTACTGTCAGCGTACATGTAAGATACCAAACTTTATGTATCAGCAGTCGTTTCATCTCAAACTGTCCAGGAGGTCATCAGCATGCAAATTAACGAATTTTTCTTGTGATTTGTGCATCCATTTGGGGGGGGGGGGGGTTATGTCCTAAGCATATTACCGAAAAGTTTTTTCTAAAAGTCCTGACGCAGCAAGTGCGGTATGGTAGTGAATTTTGATGTGTGTGTGTGTTTTTGTTTCTTTAACGTCGGCCTATTTCCGCGACTATGGCCAATCACCGACGCCAGGGAGCAGTTTCACCTCACTATCCTGGAAATTTTGCTGAACCCCTGCATTTCTGTAAGGAGGGTAGGGATCTTTATCGTGCCCAACATCGCATGGACACGGGACCGACGGCTTTACGCCCCCTCCGAAGGGCCGAACGTGCAGGCATTCAACTTGCTCAAATACAATGCCAGAACCTCGGTTGATGTTAGTTTTACAGTTTGTACTGAAAAAGTGAAAAGAGTACCCTGGGATCGAACCCATTACCTTTCGGTTCAGAGGCACACGTTCTTACCCCTAAACCACCAAGGTTCGTGAAATTTGATAGAAATAATCTGGCACAAAATATTTTTTTTGAACTTTTAGCTTGTAACATAGAAATAAAAATGTTAGTTTATAGTCTACTTCTTATCTCACAAACCTACCTACCAAATTTAGTTGCCACAGCTGTTTTATTTTTTGAGAATTTTTTTTCGATAGAAAACAAAATTTTCCCAGAATACCAGTTCCGATTTTCCTGGCTAACGAACTTATCCAAGTCACTTACAAAAGGGAAGGCACATGCCAAACTTTATCGAAATCGGCGTATTATTTTTTGTCTTATCGCTGTGATATATATATATATATATATATATATATATATATATATATATATATATATATATATATATATATATATATATATATATATATATATATATATATATATATATATATATATATATATATATATATAACTTATAAAAATTGAAACTGACCCCGGATGTGGGTTCTAGGGGTCCTAGTTCGCGCTCATTTAATATTTTTTTTAACTCAAACGTCGGGATCGCCCCAATAGTGGATTTTTTCGAAGAAAATTCACTAAAAAGCGTTCGGCTGGTTCTCTGCAAATTTAACCAGTAAACACTTAAATGTAACAATATTATGTTTTTTTTTTTACATTTTTTGTAGATGCTGTTGGACCTATTTTTAGATTTATTTGATACAGGCAAAAATATATTAAAAAGTATAAAATATTTATTAGATCTTATTAAATGAAAGAACTACAACCCGACAACACTGTATACGGTAATAACGTTTCTGTTTCATATCTTGGCTGCACAGTTTAGGATGCGCCGTGTGACACCCTCAATTCAAAATCAACCTTTATTTTTTACTATTGTGTTGGTACCTTGAACATTTTAATATTTTTGTAAACCCGCTAATAATATGTTGTCATAGTACAATTAACGATGCAAAATTTTTGTCATATTCTTTGGATTTTTTTTAAAATATAAAATTGTGATAATCTTGCCTGTAGAACATTGGTAAATATTTTCATTTTATAAGCAACCACCTATTCCCACTCATTCCACTCACTGTTGATCTTAATCAGTCCTCCAGTTTTCCTAATTCAAAAGCTAGTCGAAAGGAAAACGTGCAAAACAATGTAGACATTCTTGCATGTTATATGTAACCTTTACAGGGTTCTTAAAGACAATATATACTTATATACAACCATATATATATATATATATATATATATATATATATATATATATATATATATATATATATATATATATATATATATAATTATATATATATATATATATATATATATATATATATATATATATATATATATATATATAATTATATTTGTTGAATTAACCCTGGTAGGTATGACAGTGCAAAAGGCTGCAGTATGTTTCTTATGTAATCATTTGCATTCAAATTTTTGTCAAAAAAACTAGGGGTGCCCTGCTAACGTATATTACCACACCCCATACCACCCCCCCCCCCCATGTAAGGGCTCTATGCTGTTCTACAGCAAACTCTAAATTAATGTTTTCTCCATGTAATTGTCTTACTCTTCCGTGATCATCATGGACCCATAGACAATTGGGACTCGTCAGAGAACACAACACGATTTCATTCACCACCCCAATTTGATCTACTGTTACCAATGTGCTGGCTGTTCTGCATTTCATATACACCTGGTTGTATTTTCCCTCTGACTACACATAAGGTGCAACATTTATCGAGCCCAAACTGCATGTCAGTATATCTGGAAAACCCTTCCACGATTTTAAGGATTTGTTCCAGGTGGTTCTTTGTGGGGGCCATCAGCTGAAGATCATCCATATACAGCAGATGATTTAGCCTCATTTGCTCACTGCCATTGCTTTTTATACTGAAGTCATATCTGGTGGAGTTCAGGCGGTTTGATAGTGGATTCAATGCGAGGCAGAACCACAAAGGGCTTAGCGAGTCGCCTTCAAATATACCTCTTCTAATTGGTATCGTGCTGGTAACAATGTTGTCACCCGTTTGTACCCGCAGCTGAATCTTTGTTCTCCAGGTAGACATTGTCTGTTCAAGAAATCTCAGGATGTTAGTATATATCTTATACATCTTCAGCACACTTATGAGCCATTCGTGTGGAACTGAATCAAACGCCTTTTTAATATCCATGTAGGCAGCAAAGGGATTTCTTCGTCCATTGTAAGCTTGATTGCACCACCGAATCAATTATTAACTGTTCTTTGCATCCATTAGATCCTTTGGCACACCCTTTTTGCTGCCTCGCAATTATGTTGTTTCGTTCGCAGTGTGCATATATGCGTTTCTTAAGGCCGAATGTGATCAACTTATATAGGGTCGGAAGACAAGTTATTGGTCGGTATCTGCCGGGGTTTGCAGAACAATGCTGGTCCTTTGGCAGAAGATACATGTCTCCTTGTGTGAAAAACAATGGCGTTTTTTTTTGGGTCAAGTATAACATCATTTATTTACACCGACAATAAATTATGTATACACCCAAATTATTATCATCATCATCATCACACATCATCATCATCATCATCATCATCATCATTGTTGCGGTAGATGGTGATTTTTTTTTTTTTTTTTTTTTTTTTTGTTCCCTCAGGGCTCGTCCGCGGCCTTGCCGCCCCGATAGCACCGCAACCCTTGGTTGATTGTGCATACCCTTAGTCTTACTCCACCCATTCCAAGATCACTGTGCCTTGAACTAGTCTGCACAGCGATTGGTAGGGTGAAGTTTTATATTGCTCTGTCTCCGGTCTAGAGTGACCGTAGATCAGTTGTCTTTTCCGGTCCAGAGCTATACACTCACACAAGATGTGCTGGGCTGATTCCTCCCCCTCGCCGCAGAGTCTGCATGCGAGGTCCCCTTCGAACCGCCCCATTTTATGCAGGTGTTTCTTGACGGCCATGTGTCCCGTCAAGAGACCTGTTGTGTTTCTGAGCTGTCCTCTGCTAAGGTTTAGCAGCTCCACAGCTCTCTTTGAACTGGGTCCGTCAATTATTGACTTCCCATGTCTGAGCCCTGGACAGTCCGCCCAGTACACCTTGTGTTGGTTTCTGACCCAGGACTTAATGGCTCCCCTGGCAGTGCTCTTTGACACGCCCAGAGCCGGTTCTGGTCCCATAAATGGTTCTGCTGACCCTCTCTTCGCTAGACTGTCAGCTTCTTCATTGCCTTTAACCCCCGAGTGACCCGGCACCCAGATGAGGGTCACCTCATTCTGCCCAGCCAGGTCGCTCGTCTCGTCTCTGCACTCACTCACCAGCCAGGAATTTACCCGTGGGCTACTTAGTGCCTTAAGGGCTGCCTGGTTGTCTGTGGCTATGAGGATCCGCTTGTTGGTGTAGCCCCTCCTCTTGTTCTCCCGCACACAGTGCAGGATGGCGTACATCTCGGCCTGAAACACCGTTGCATGGGCTCCGAGGGAAATACTATGACTTACCCTCGGTCCTTCCGAGTAAATACCTGCCCCCGTCCCACGCTCCCCGCCAGATCCGTCCGTGAACCAGACGAGCGCGTCCCGTGGCATGCCCGGCGTCTCCTCCCGCCATGCCTCGCGATCAGGGATTTCCACTGTAAAGTTGTTTTCCCTGCACATTCGCGGGCTCGCGAAGTCTGACCTCATTTCAAGCATGGGCTACTTCACGATCTCCTGAATTTTGCAGTGGCCCCTGAAGCCTGGGTTAATTTTCAGTCTACCATTGCAGGCTAGTCTGTATAGTCCTAGCCTGGCCTCTCCCATAATAACGAAGTGTAGGGGGGGTAGATCCAGCAACACCTCCATGGCGGCTGTTGGGGTTGAAGACATGGCCCCTGTGATGCCTAGGCAAGCCATCCTTTGGATCTTGCCTAGTTTTTGTTTGGCACTGGATTGTGTCACCTTAGGCCACCAGACCAGTGCCGCATATGTTAACGATGGTCTGACCACCCTTGTGTACAGCCAGTGGGCCATACTAGGTCTTAGTCCCCACGTTTTTCCATATAGCCGCCTAGTGACGGCTAAGGTCATGACTGCCTTACACAGTATTTTTCCAATGTGACCATTCCAGGTTAGCTTAGAGTCCAATACGACCCCAAGATATTTTACCTCCCTGGCGATTGGAACGCTCCTACTGTATAGAGTGAGAGTTCTGTGGCTTTCACACTTCCTCCTCCTCGTAAACGGCACGACGGTTGCTTTCTCGGGGCTCACCCCGAGCCCTTGATCAACCGTCCACCCTTCCACCACTTTCAGTGCAGTCTGCATACGCTCCCACACTGCCTGTGTGACCTTTCCTCGGACTATGATGACAATGTCGTCCGCATAGCCCTGTACCTCATACCCCCCTCCCGAGAGCCTCCCCAGCAGGGGTAGATGGTGATGCCCTTTCATTAGAAACGAGGTTAATCACCTTGGGATGCACTTTTTGATAAACACGCAATGTATTAGGATGATAATACAGTTATACACACGCAATGTGTAGAATGATGAGTATATTTAGTTTATTGTTACACGTTACAAGCTCGCACACACCAGCGACCGAACTTGGCAGAGATGTTGTATCTTCGGGATCGCAGTTGACAATGTCCAGTGCCTAGCGGACTGAGAGCTACTTTCCCTCAAAAGTAAGAGGGACTACTACCTGTATCGGTCGGCTACCTGATACTTTAAAGGTTCAATAATAAACAATCATTATTATTATTGTTATTGTTATTATTATCATTTACACCATTTGACAACATCGTGAAGGGTTGCAAATTTATAGATGTGAAATTTTTATTTTAGCTGTAATGTGATGTAGGAATCTGCTTTTGAGAATTCAGATTTGTGTTTTGCCTACCTTTAGTTACTAAAAATTACGTCATTCCATTCTTATCAAAAAAATACTAGATTATCAATATTATACCCCCGTAATTTTTGATTTCTATTTCTTTGTATCCACAATTCGTTTGCTTTGTTATGTTTGTTATTTGTTTATATTTACTATGTGTGTCTGTTTGTTCCTAACCGTTATCCACCCATTATCTTGTATTAACTTCAGTGTTTCTGAGTTTAATTTTTTTTAATATATTGATGGTTACCTATATTTTTTGTAATGTTTCAGACCTTATAGTGAAGGCGGTAAATTAACTTTTATAGTAACAAATTCAGTTGCATTAGTTGATCAACATAAGAAGAACATTAATGATCATACACCTTTCTCTGTCTGTGGTTACACGGGTGATATGAATGTCGATAACTGGAACTCTACCCAGTGGATCGAGGAGTTCAATAAATATAAAGTATTTATAATGACCTCACAGATAATGTTGAATCTTGTGAATCAAGGAATACTTAGTAAGTATATTTAAAAAAGTCTGGCGGCAGCGAGTGTGTTATGGCAGTGAATTTTCATAGAAATCATCTATACTGTTTAACAAAAATTATATATATATATATATATATATATATATATATATATATATATATATATATAGATATATATATATATATATATATATATATATATATATATATATATATATATATATATATATATATATATATGATTGAAGGGAGGAGTAACAGTCGTTACATGTTACACAGTGAATTTTCATAGAAATCATCTATACTGTTTAACAAAAATTATATATATATATATATATATATATATATATATATATATATATATATATATATATATATATATATATATATATATATGATTGAAGGGAGTAACAGTCGTTACACGTTAGGGTGCTAAAATTTATATACTTTTAAGGGCAGTTATGACCAAAAAGTGGGCTATAGTTTAAAGAAAGTCACTGTACTAAAAACTCGATATATTTCGCTCAGGGGCCCAAGCATCTTCAGGAGTAAGCACTGTAACTAATTACAAAAGCAAGGCCAAAGCATCAAAACAGAAAAATTTTTGTTTTTGTAACAAACAATGCAAAAACCATATTTAAATTACATGTAGCTTCACGCGAACATTTCCACTTTCAAAACATTCAAAGCAAGTCATGAAAAAGTATAAAAAAGTGCCATTAAAGGTTAAAAAACTAAAAAAGCTTTGAAAAATTCACGTGTAACAAAATGGACATCTAACCCCATTTTGTTACACGCGAATTTTTCGTGTGCCGTATTCGTGCTGTCTAAATTCAATTGTATTCTTTCGCATATATAGTTCGACACAAATATTGTACATAAACGTAAAGCTGTCTCATGTCCATTACACCAGATTCCATAAACAGCTGTTTTGATGGATAAGCACGATGTTTATTGTAAATAATCTTTAAAGCCATTTTTGAATTACTTCCGAGTGGAAGTAACAGCGACAGCTCCAAATAACACAAAATGTTATAAAATGGAGACTGTGTACAACCAACTATCACTTTTGTTAATTCTCAGCACTGGCCCATTTCTTCCCTGATATAGAGACAATGTATGTGAGGCTAGATGTATTGTCACCATAATTAGAACCGCAGACTGGTGTGGCTCTAATTAGAGCTTGGCATTACGGTGTACTAATTACAGCGCGAATACACCTATAAAGTAATATGACTATGGTAGCCATATTATGGAAGAAATGGGCCAGTGCTGACAATTTACAAAATTGTTAGTTGGTTGTACACAGTCTCTATTTTATAACGTTTTGTGATATTTGGAGCTGTCATGACAATATACTACCTGGTACCGCACCAACATGGCAACCCTATTGTACATCTCGCAATGTTCTAGACTGTAGACATGTAAATAATACATATGTAAATGAATATTATTTTTTCCTTAATCATTCTGCAGTCATACATATGTAATGGATGTACATTATATTCATTCCCAATGATTCGTTTTACGTCGTTTCACTTAATGTCGCGGTTAGTAGGTCCCTAATGCCGGAGAATCTGTGGAAACAACTGGGGAACAAACCCCCTAACAGATGTACTGGCTCTATGTAGTGGTTATCAGACCAATGATAACATATGGAGCCATAGTTTGGTGGCCCAAGGCACTTCGTGGTATCGCGAGGGCCAAACTGGCTCATCTACAAAGACAAGCTTGTCTGATGATAACGGGAGCGATAAGCACTGCACCATCAGCTGCTCTAGAGGTCCTCCTTAATATTCCACCTCATCACATATGGTTGAAGAGGGTGGCGAGGTGGACAACGTACAGACTAAAACAAACGGACGAGAGTATGCCGAAGGAAATCAGTTTGGGAGGGTCCGGACTCCTTGATGACATTGAGGGTCACGGGATTCTGGGAATGGTCTCAGACTTGATGCCTACAAAGATCAGTAGAGATCTGCCTTTCAAGACCGTCCTCCCGGAAAGGGAGGACTGGGAACGAAATCAAACGACCCTATTGAGAGCCGATCTCTGCTGGTACTCTGACGGTTCCAAAACCAATATGAGAGTAGGAGCCGGCGCATATGAGGGCAGCACAGATGCAGGACTATCAGCTGGCCTCGGTAAGTACGCAACCATACACCAGGCAGAAGTGTATGCCATCGAGATGTGTGCAAGGGAAAGTATAAAAAACCAGTGCACACACAAATCGATAAAGATATATGCAGATAGCCAAGCTGCAATAAAGGCTCTTGGTTCCTACCGGTGTAATTCAAAAACGGTATGGAGATGTAAATCTGCCCTTAACGAACTGGGCAGCTGTAATGAGGTGTCGCTGGTCTGGATACCGGGTCACTCGGACCATGATGGCAATGTTGCGGCCGACGCGCTTGCTAGGAGTGGTGTCCAGAGAGACTTTGTCGGACCAGAACTTGTGCTGGGGATAACATCATGCACAGCAAAACGCACCTTAAAGACCTGGACAGAAAGAATGACAATCCAGTATTGGCAAAATCTTCCAGGATTAGCTCACTCTAAGGCCTTCATAAATGGCCTGTCTGAGTCAAGGGCTAAAAAACTTCTAGAGTTAAACAGACAACAACTGAGTACTCTAGTCGGCCTGTATACAGGACACTGCCGCTTGCGTCACCACATGCACCATATTGGAGTCAGTCAGGAGACTGAGTGCCGGCTATGTATGGAGAGTGACGAGGCAGCAAAGCACGTACTGTGTTCCTGTCCGGCAGCGGACAGGACTAGATACCTGCTCTTTGGCAAGATAAAGCTTGCTCCCGAGGATCTGGATCAACTTTCGCCCACGAAGATTCTGCAGGAGGCTGGCGTTGTTGGGCGAAATATAGACTATTAGGCTTGAGCCACAATAGACCCTATGGTCGCGGTGGAGGGACCGGTATGGCCCACTCACAAACAAACCTAACCTAACCTAGTAGGTCCCTAACTAAGACGTTAATCGGGGACTTACTGTATCTGGTGTTTTCGTAATTTATGGTTAATCTATTAGCTTTAAACCATGTATCCATGTACAATAAGCCAAAGGCTGCGGTGCTATCAGGGCGGCAAAGACGCGGACGAGCCCTAAGGGAAGAAAAAAAAAACATGTATCCACGGAAACAGAGTCTCGCCACCTTTGTCTTGGGCTCTGTCCAGGTGTGAGAAGTATAAAAAAACTGTTGTGTCATGAGCAAAACTCACAATGTCTGCATCAGCATCAAGATCCAAAAAGTTATTTATATACACCGTGAACAACAGTGGACAAAGTACAAAACCCTGAGGAACACCACGGTTAATAGAGAGGGGTTCATTATTGCTATCTTGTATTACCACCACCTACTGGCGCTCTGACAAATAACTGTCCATTGTTTCTAAATTAATGGAAGAAAGTTATTACTATTTTTGTGAAAATTCGCTACCTCAAGACACTTGTTGTGTTAAGACTTTGTAACTTTTTGGGTCATCCTGGATTTTGGGCTTACGATTGCTTTCATTTAAGTTGGAAAACATTGTTGTGTGCTATTCACGTATTGTTTCATTTTATTTTTTGGTTTATTTATTTATTTATTTATTTTAGTTTTAGACAGGGTCAATCTTTTGATTTTTGATGAATGCCATCATGGAGTCAATGATCATCCAATGAGACAGATAATGTTCCATTTTCAAAGGTGTCAAAACCAGCCTCGTGTGTTGGGCTTAACAGCAACTTTGCTAAATCGGAACTGCAAGCCCTCGAGGGTCATGGAAGCTGTAAGAACGTTAGAGGTTACCTATCATAGTCAAGTTGCGACAGTAGATGAATTAGTTCATGTTGTCGGGTAAGTAGTCACCATCTTTATTGTGCTTTATGTAAAACATCCCTAACCTGCTTACAAACTCCGGGAGTTCGGTTAAATATAGAGTAAGGCGAAATGTCTGTCTGGCGTCGGTGACTGGACATAGTCCCTGAAATAGGCAGACGGTAAAGAAACAAAATCAAATACTATTTTTTGTAGGATAAATTTTAGGATTATTTTGAAAAACATCTCCAAAGCAGTGCCGTATGGTAGCTCATTTTCATTAAAAGTTTGTACATTTTTATAACTCAATTTTCCACTAACCTAGAAACTTAAATTTTGGTACACAAAAGTATATAAAAGGCAACAAATAAACGAAGTTTTACCAAAATAGATTTACATGTTTCAACAATACAAATCTATTTGTTTTTAAATTGGTCCGATTGAGCAGACTAACGTGTCGACGTTTAATCAAAATAAATTTGCGTTCATTTGAAGAAATCTTTTGAGAGTTTAAATGCCTGATCTGCATAATCAATTTTTTTTATGAAAATTTGCTGGAACACTATTGTGTATAAGATTAGACCGGACCTCAATCCATGATCTGAATGTCTTGTCTGTTCTGATAAATGCGTAATCAACAGTTATGCTGGGTAAAAGGTGTTGTCCCCTAACGGTCGACCACTTATTGTTATAGGCAGAAATATTGCCTGTGTCAAGTTCATCCAAAGGCATACAATAGAATTTCTATTTTTTCCATCTCCCTAAGCCCTCCGCTCCCAGAAGCATGGAATATAAACAAAAGAGCAGACAACCGACAACGTAGCATTTTTCAAACGCAAAATTATTACCACTTTTCTACAAATACGAAACTGACGACACCTTCTGAGAAGTAGTTCAACTTAGTAAGACTTTCGCTAACGTTAACCCTCCCCAAGGAAACCGGGCGACCTCCCTGTGTAAATGCCTCTTCATGGGATGCGGGGCTCTTCCATGGAGGTTTATTTTCCCTTGCTGCTCGTGGGACCAAACATGGACACGACTTACACAGACCCAATAGAGGAGGTGGCAGGATTCAACCTTCCACTGGAACCTCCAGAGGGAAACAACAGTGGAAAGGAAAGTCCACCCCTAGGACGACTACCAAAGGTAGACCCTCCTATAGGAAGCTTGGTAATCGAGCTTCTAAAAAGGAGGAGGAACCTGCACCATAATTCTCTTTCCTTCCGAGCTCCTTAACCTACTCCTTTATCCCCTATACACTCCTATATTCCTACCCCCATGCCCCCCAACATAAGGTGCATTCAAGCTAATTTGCATCATGCTAAGGCTGCGACATACCTCCTTAGCATGAAATTAAAGGAAGAGCAAATAGATATTGCTCTTCTCCAAGAGCCCTGGACCGCCAATTCGGAATGAACTAAAGGGCTGGGTAACACTTCTGGTAAGATAGTAGAGGTGGGCACTGGTACCAACCCCAGAGCCTGTATCTGGATCAGAAACAATTTGCAGTATTTTACACTTTCAGAATACTGCACCAAGGACATGGCATCCATCCATCTCGTGATCACATCCGGGGGGACCAGGCTGGAAGTAGTGGCCTGTTCGGCCTATTTCCCTGGAGACAGAGATGCAGAACAACCACCTCCAGCAGAGGTGCGGAAATTGATCGCCTTCTGCAAGAGGAACAACTATCACCTCGTAATGGGGTGTGCTGCGAACTCCCATCACTTGGCTTGGGGGAGCACGGACACTAACAGACGAGGTGAATCACTTTTTGAATATATTTTAGGGGAGGAGCTGGTTGTCAATAACATAGGCTCGGAACCCACCTTTCTTACAGCTAATCGTAGAGAGGTTTTAGATCTCACGATCAGCTCAAGACTTTTGAGCTCAAAAATTCTCAAATGGAGGGTGTCGTCTGAACCCTCATGTTCTGACCATGCCCATATCCTATTTGAGATTGTAACAGGCCCTAGACCTGTGGTGGAGTATCGCGACCCGAGAAGGACGGATTGGGAGTGGTACAAACAGTCCCTCGCCGCCGGTCTTGGGTCCGCTATCCCCACAGTGAGGGATCGTGATGAGATTGAGATTGCGGCTGAACAGGTTAGGGAAGCCGTTGTCTCTGCATATTACGAAAACTGTCCACTAAGGTCAAAGAAAGACAGTCGGGGGTCTACTTGGTGGAATAATAACCTCGACAAACTACGAAGGGAAGTCAGATGTCTCTTCAATCGTGCTAAGACTACAGGCAACTGGAAGCAATATAAAACCGCTATAACACACTATAACAAAGAGATTAGGAACCCTAAAAGGGAGTCCTGGAGGAGGTTCTGCGGGGACATTAATAATATGCCCAGCAGCGCCAGAATCCACAGGATTCTCTCACACGACCGTGTTCAGGAGCTGGGATCGATAAAACGACCAGATGGTTCCTTTACTGAATCTCGGAAAGAAACGTTAGAGCTCTTAGCACACACACACTTCCCAGATTGTCTGATCCTGAGCAACGGAGAGGTCCTACCGGCTGAGGGACGATTTAAACGCCCTCATGGGGAGGACTGGCGAGTTGCTCGGCGAATAGTAACAGCCTCAGCAGTGGAGTGTGCTGTGAATCATTTCCAGCCATTCAAGTCGCCAGGGGAGGATGGGGTGGTACCGGTCCTACTACAAAAGGGACTGGAGATTCTCCTACCTCACCTCATCAGGCTGTACAGAGCCAGTCTGGCCTGGAACTACATTCCATCCAGCTGGACGGTGGTTAGGGGGGTTTACATTCCCAAATTGGGACGTAAGGACCTCCTACCTACATCACTGAGACCTCTCAGTATTACATCATTCCTCCTGAAGGGATTGGAAAAAATACTGGACGGACACATAAGGGGGAACATCTTACCCAATAACCCCCTAAATACCCACCAGTATGCCTATCAAACTGGCAAATCAACTGAGTTAGCGCTCAATAACCTCGTCGAGAAGATCACACACTCTCTGGAAAATGGAGAGGTTGCGGTGGCGGCATTTCTCGACATCGAAGGCGCATTTAATAATGCATTACCGATCTCCCTCTACGAGGCCACTATCGCTAGGGGGGTGGAACCTACCATCTGTGGCTGGATCGGAAACATGCTGCATAATCGGACCATTATTACCTCGTTGGGGGAGAGGTGGTCGGCGTCAGGGCTCCGAGGGGGTGTCCTCAGGGGGGCGTTCTATCCCCCCTGTTGCGGTCCCTCTTTGTGGAAGATTTGCTGGCTATCCTCGGACTCTGGGAGGTTGAGGTCCAGGCGTATGCTGATCATCTTGTCATAATTGTTAGAGGCAAATCTGAGGAGGAACTGGCAAGTACTCTTCAAGAGGCACTAAATGTAGTCAATGATTGGTGCCGGAGGGAACAGATGTCTGTGAATCCCCGCAAAACGATCATTGTTCCTTTTACCAGAAGAAGAAGGTTGGACAAATTAAAACCACCTATTCTTATGGGGGAAACCATTCCATTTTAGGACCAAGCAAAATATCTGGGAGTTACCCTAGATAAGAAGCTCAACTGGGACATACAGTTAGAAAATGTTATCCGCAGGGCTAAAATGTCCCTGTGGACCTGCCGGAGAATCTGTGATAACAACTGGGGAACAAACCCCCAACAGATGTACTGGCTCTATGTAGTGGTTATCAGGCCAATGATAACATATGGAGCCATAGTTTGGTGGCCTAAGGTACTTCGTGATATCGCGAGGGCCAAACTGGCTCATCTACAGAGACAAGCTTGTCTGATGATAACGGGAGCGATAAGCACCGCACCATCAGCCGCTCTGGAGGTCCTCCTCAATATTCACCCACTTCACATATGGTTGGAGAGGGTGGTGAGGTGGACAACGTACAGACTAAAACAAACGGCAGATAACATGCCGAGGGAAGTCAATCTGAGAGGGTCCGGTCTCCTTGATGACAGTGATTGTCACAGGATTCTGGGAATGGTCTCAGACTTGATGCCTACAAAAATCAGCAGAGATCTGTCTTTCAAGACCGTCCTCCCGGAAAGGGAGGACTGGGACTGGAATCAATCGACCCTGTTGAGAGCGGACTTCTGCTGGTACTCTGACGGCACCAAAACCAATTTGGGAGTAGGAGCCGGCGCATAACACAATTTTTTTAAAGACACTTGCAGAACTGACATATATCTAAGACCAAATTTTAAATTTTTAGCTTCATATAAAATATAAATTTTTTTCAAACAATCGCTAACTGGGACTCTAAAACCAATCTCCAAGGTCCATTTAAATTTAAAGAATTAGTTTTAATAATATATCTTACTGATAGTGTACAATTCTTATGAAAATTCACTACTATAACGCACCTGCTGCGTCATGATATTTTTCGTACCTGCTTTTGTGTCCAAACTGTCTTATAACATTGGTAGACATTTTGTTTTGAAGTTCACTGATGTAAACAGATCCACCATAGTAAATGAGTATTGAAACTTCGAAGAATATACATATACTTAAATATTTTTACTTATAAACAGAGTGTTAATCGTGTTTGATTTAGATTTCTTATAGTATTAGTAAATTCTGGAGGTTCAAATACTGCAGAAATAGGTACCTAAAATATTTCACCTTTTCATTTTTTTGTTTAAATTAATGAATATCAAAGGCCCTTCATTTTTTTTTTTTTTTTGAAGTATTGAAATAGGTTTTATCAGTAAACTGACCTTTGCATCTACCTTGGAGTCTCCTCTTGCCGTTTATCTCACTTTTCCCAAAATATGACATAAGACCCAACTTTGTCACATCAACCCCTTAAGGGTGGTGATAACAACCCTTATATTTTAAATAGGAAACGGGTCGAGTGTTACATGATTTGAAAGCTCTTTATTTTCTGAATTCAGCACACTAATTTTTTTGTAAGTTTTAGCAACTCGTTTAAAAATTATTCACAGTTGGAGTTGCAAGAACGTATTTCATTCATTGTGATAAGAAATACACTGATTAGTCAATTTTTCGTTAAAAAAAAAAACTAAAAAACAAACCCAAACGTTCAAAAATGTTTATTCAGTTAAGTAAGTGTTCAAATTGTTGACCACCAGCTTCCATACAAAAGTACAAATTTTGTTTAAAACGAGTTCTGACATTCTGTAGCATTTTTGGAGTTATTAGACGGCATTCTTCAACAATGTGTCGTCGTAATTCTTCCAGAGACTCCGGTTCTGTTGCGTAAATTCTACTCTTTAAATGGTCCCATAGAAAGAAGTCTAAAGGAGTTAAATCCGGTGATCTAGTGGGCCACTCAATAGCACCTCTACGCCCAATCTATTGTCCTGGAAACTCTCTGTTCAAAAACTCCCTAACACGTTGTGAAAAATGCAGAGGAGCTCCATCTTGTTGAAACACTAATTGATTTTCTTGATAGCGATCATCATTTTCAACAATGTCAATTAGTAGAGGCTAAACGATATCTTCTAGTAACTCCAAATACGTTTCGCCACTCAAATTGCCATCAAGAAAAATTGGTCCGATTAAACGGTCTCCAAAAATGCCAGTCCAGATACTCAATTCCTGTGGAGTTTGAGTCTGGACTTCGTGAAAATTTCTTGGGTTATTATCTGCCCAATAACGACAATTATGACGATTGACTGTAGAGTTTAATAAACACGTGCAGTCATAACTTCACAAAACTCCAGCCACCGATCAAAATCATCTTCATTTGTTGTTGTACAAGATGAATTTTATACGGGTGAAATTTATGATGCTTCAATATTCGCTGAATAGTTCTTCTTTTGATGTTTGAAACAGTGGCCAATTTTCTCGTGCTCAAAGTTGGGTCTGCAGCAATTTGTCCTAAAACTTCAATCTCAGTAGTCTCATTTCTAACCGGAAATTCCCGTTCAAGATCCCGTTTTTTGTTGGCTACTGAACCACTTTGTCAAAACTTTGCAACTAACTCCAAAATGTATTTTCTGTTAACATGTCTGTTCGGATGTCGTTCATTAAACAAATTTGCGGTACGGTTGGCACAGTCATCGTTTTTGAAAAAAAGAGTAATTATTTCAACTCTTTCTTCTACAGAATACACCATTGAGAAATTAATTTTCGGTAGTACTATCAAGTATCAAACCGACCAATAAACTGAAATAATAAATCGCATTTCTCTCATTCCGATAAGAAATGTTCTGATAGTCATTTTTTTGTTTACAAACCAACAAAACATTGACTATCAAGACATTTCTTATCGGAATGAGTAAAATGCGTTTTTGCATCTTCAACTGTGAATAATTTTCAAACGAGTTGATAAAACTTCCAAAAAAATTAGTGTGAATTAGTTGTGCTGAATTCAGAAAAGAAAGAGATTTCAAATGATGTAACACTTGACCCATGTTCCCTATTTAAAATATAAGGGTTGTTATCACCACCCTTAAGGGGTTGATGTGACAAGTTAAGTTTTATGTCAAAACAGGTCCCCCACAATATTAAAATTGACGTGTTTCACGTTTCTTAAAAAAAAAATCTCTGGACGCAAATCAGTCTGTTTCGTTTTCAATGCGCCACCCTATATACATATATTGAGTTAATAAATTGCGGTTATATATCTATTTTGTGTTTACTGTTAGCATATTGTTTGTTGTAAACTATTGACATGTTTTATGTGTCTGGGCAGTTATGAATAAATTCTATTCTATTCTATTCTATAATTCTCATGGTCTTATTTATGTTGTAGGTTTTCTACCAATCCCGTGGAGGATATTGTGTTTTATCACAGACATAATTGTTGTCCTATAGAAAACTTGGCCCTACATCAACTAAGAAAAATCATGACTGTTTTAAATGAGGTCAGACTAGAACCTGCAGGGGTTAGAATCCTCAGTTTACCACCCTTAGAGCCAAATGAAGGCCTTAGAAAAATGGTAAACTTAATCGATGATTTAGTTATCCATATTGAAGCTTTGGGAATTTATGGAGGTTTGAAAGCATGCATATCCCACATGGTTCAAGTGGAACGAATAAAGCTGCACTGCAGCGATGTCAGTCTCTATCATATCCTGAATGCTGTCCTTACAGTGTTTGGATGTGTTAAGTCTATGTTCGTTCGTGCTATGCAACCTTACTCAGAGAGAGATAAAATCTTCAAGTTCTCGTCGAACAAAGTACTGCAACTTATAAAGATATTCCAAGATTACCCAATACTTTCAAAAGAGACATTGTGCTCCCTGGTATTCGTTCAGAGACGATTTACAGCTAAAGTTTTGCACCTTATCTTGGACAGTTTGTCAAAGTGTGACATCAATTTTAGTTATATAAAATCTAATTTTATGGTAGGATACAATAACAACCCTTACAATAATACTAGAGAGGCATTATACATTAGTAAAAAGAACAGGAACATCTTAGACGAGTTTTCACGTAAAGAAATAAATGTGTTGGTTGCATCAAGTTTGTTGGAAGAGGGCGTTGACATTGTGATGTGTACTTTGGTCATTAAATTCGACAAACCATTAGAATACAGATCTTACGTACAGTCAAAAGGTCGAGCCAGGCATAAAACAAGTCTTTATTATATTATGGTTGAAGGAGAAGAGGCAATGTCATATAAAAACAAGTATCAGGAATTTAAAGAAATCGAAGGTGTATTGAATGAAGTAAGTAGACTGGTCTTGTATTCACTTATTAATTTAGTGTCTATGTAGCACATGTTCGCTGATCCACTCAGTTCAGGTTATTCATTTATTTATTTACCAATAAAACAGTCATAAGACTATATACAGGCTGGTCTCCCGGCGGTCCAACGATCGATTGCAGGAAAACTATCAATAGGAAAAACCTGAAAATTGGATATTACACTAAAATGGTTGGGGGCCACAGGTTAAAAATATTTGCAAGATGGCGGCACTTCCGGTTATACCGGAAGTAGATGTCGATTCGCTTATTTTAAATGGACCACCTTATATTTTATTGCAGTTTCGGATTATACAATAAATTCTGAACATTTTTTGTAAATAATGTTCTATACCTATCATCAACCGTCCAGAAGATGTTTAGACTTTAAGATAAAATTTGACATTTACGGCCAGTCATATAGATACCGATATTTTTATAATAAGAACATATTTCGCTACGATTTTTAGAATTATCTTGAAAGATATTTCACTTCTATCTATTTCCACATCGAGACTAATGATAGAGTATACAGAGTGTCCAAAAAAAAATTGAAGTTTGCAATGAGAAATTGCAAAAATCTCGCGATTTTCAAATTGGAACCCCCTTTTTTTATAACACTATCGTGTTAAACTCAAAAAATCACTGACACTTTGTATGTAATTACCTATACCTAAATCAAACGGTTTTCATTTTATTTTGAAAAAGCTCATTTCAAAGCCTGATATTTTAATAAATTTCCTACCATAAGCGTTAGCCATGAAAAATAAATCGTCGAGTGTGTTTTCATCGAAACTCTGACAGTTTGTTGATTAACTAGCTAATAATGGCATGGTTAGATTACACACACGAAGGTTATTTAAATTTTGTTTACTATTTATGGACAATGTAATAAAGTAATTTCACGAACGTGTGATACATTTGCTGATAGATATCCAGATAAACAGAAACCGTCACGTGAAACCGTCAAACGAATATTAGACAATTTCAAAAACTGCGGATCTGTCAAGAAAAGGTGCATAGGGCTAAACCCGTTATTGACAACAAATAAATCGAGACAGCAGTTTTTAGGTATTTTGCCATATAACCTTATATAAAACCATCAAACAGATAATACAAAATTAAAAAAAACAATTTACACACAACATGGACTGAATAAAATGAAACAAAAATGAATGTCCTAAGTGTTCAAATTGACGACCTCTGGCATTTTTCACACCTATGTGTCAATCCCTCATGTGTGGCCCTTCTTATTGAATCCGGATCCAATTCACGAAATGATTCTTGAACCCGCTGCATGCAATTTTTAGTAGAAACTGCAGTGTTGTAGATTTTATTTTTTATAGTACCCCATGTAAAAAAATCGAGAACAGATAAGTCAGGCGATCGAGGCGGCCAAAGGTGTGGCCCATTGTTGTCAATCCATTGGTCAGCAAATAGAGATTGTAAAAGATTGTTAACTAGGTGGCCATTATGAGGAGGGGCCCCATCATGTTGGTAAAATATTTGCCTATATTCATTCAAAGGAAGGTCCAAATAAGTTTTTCAAAATTTCCAAATAACGCTCACCTACAAGTAAATAAATAATAATAAACAAAGTATTTTATGATTTTCGGATTAATTCTCACCATTCAAATTATCGTCGTATATTTCTAGGGCAACAACACCGTCATTCCTTATACCACAATAAACATTAAACTGCCAGCTTTTCTGAAAATGTCCTTCCCTCGAAGGATGAACATTGGTGTCACTCCAATAGTGAGAAGTACGACGATTGAAAAGTCCTTTTTTTTTTAAATTTTGCTTCATCCGTCCATATGATGTTATCTAAAAACAGCTCGTTTTTTTGGAATCTCATTAAAATAAATCACAGAACTCCACCCTTCTGGAAAAATAAGTTTCCTTTAAATGTTGCACAACCGAAAAAGC
Source organism: Tillus elongatus (assembly GCA_964006375.1). Lineage (NCBI taxonomy): Eukaryota > Metazoa > Arthropoda > Insecta > Coleoptera > Cleridae > Tillus > Tillus elongatus. The sequence continues at coordinate 313,235,551 of OZ023262.1, read as the reverse complement.
ATAAGGATGGAACTTATGTTCTATAAAATTCTCAGAATGGAGGTTTTGGACAATCCTGACTCCAGTGCTACTTGCCTCGTTGACTTTGTAGGGTATGCGGCAAAATATCCCAAAATTGCTGTCTCAGTTTATTCGTTTTTAACAACGGGTTTAGCCCTATGCACCTTTTAGTGAATTTTTATTTTAAAAAAATTCACTAATAGAGGTATCGATGGTGAGACTTTGCAAAAATTCTTTCAAATGAGTGCGAACTAGGACCCCTAGAACCCATATCCAGGGTCAGTTTCAATTTTTATATGTTATATATATATATATATATATATATATATATATATATATATATATATATATATATATATATATATATATATATATATATATATGTATGTATGTATGTATGTATCTGTCTGATAACTCAAAATAATTAACCGATTTCGATGAAACTTGGCAAGTGCCTTTCTTTTATTAATGGCTTGGATGAGTTCGTTAGCTAGAAAAATCGGACGGGGTTTTCCGGGAAAATTTTGAGTTTTCTTTCGAAAAAAATTTTTTCTCCGAAAGTAACAAAGCTGTTTTAATGAAATTTACTATATATGTTACCTCAGGAGAGATCTTACTACGTACCAAAATTCAACTTTCTAAGTTTAGAGAAAATTGAGTTATTCAAATTTTAAATTTTCTTTTGAAAAAAATTTTTTTCCCGAAAATTACAAAGTTATTTTAATGAAATTTTGTGCATATCTTGCCTTAGGAAAGCCCTTACTACGTATTAAAATTAAACCCTCTGAGTTTATAGAAAATTGAGTTATTTAAATTTGAAGCATTTAATAAAAATTCACTACCATAACGCACTTGCTGCGTCCCGAGTTTTTCTTGACAGATCCGCAGTTTTTGGAATTGTCTACTATTCGTTTGAGGGTTTTACGTGACGGTTTCTGTTTATCTGGATATCTATCAGCAAATGTATCACACGTTCGCGAAATTACTTTATTACATTCTTCATAAATAGTAAATAAATTTAAATTATCTTCGTGTGTGTAATTTAATTGTGCCATTATTAGCTAGTTAATCGACAAACTGTCAAAGTTTCCATAGAAACATACTCGGCAATTTATTTTCCATGGCTAACGCTTATGGTAGGAAATTTATGAAAATATCAGGCTTTGAAATGAGTTTTTTCAAAATAAAATGAAAACCGTTTGATTTAGGTATATGTAATTACATACAAAGTGTCAGTAATTTTTTGAGTTTAACACGATAGTGTTATAAAAAAATGGGGTTCCAATTTGAAAAACGCGAGATTTTTGCAACTTCTCATTGCAAACTTCAAGAATTTTTTTTGACATTCTGTATACTTTATCATTAGTCTCGATGTGGAAATAGATGGAAGTGAAATATCTTTCAAGATAATTCTAAAAATCGTAGCGAAATATGTTCTTATTATAAAAATATCGGTATCTTTATGACTGGCCGTAAATGTCAAATTTTATCTAAAGTCTAAATATCTTTTGGACGGTTGATGATAGGTATAGAACATTATTTATAAAAAGTGTTCAGAATTTATTGTAGAATCCGAAACTGCAATAAAATACAGGGTGTTCCATTTAAAATAAGCAAATCGACATCTACTTCCGGTATAACCGGAAATGCCTCCATCTTGAAAATATGTTTTACCTGTGGCCCCCAACGACTTTAGTGTAATATCCAATTTTCAGGTTTTTCCTATTGATAGTTTTCCCGCAATCGATCGTGGGACCTGCCGGAGGACCACCCGGTATATATAGGCAAAAGTTTATGACTATTTGATTGGTAACAGTAGTAACAGTATTAGTGTAAACATCAAAAAGGTCTGCTTATACTTTTATGGTTCTTAACACAGATTTTTTACATCCAAATTTGTTAAGTTTTATGACAAACTGCAGCATTTGTTTGTGTGCATTGGTGGTAGTGTTGGCTATGGAATTTGAACATTGTAGTGGAAGTTACATTTGGTTTTTGTTTTGTTTTGGAGTGTATTCAGCAATTGAACAGTTGTTTTTTTTTGCGCCGTGGTTATGTTATCTCCTGGTATGGTAAAAGGTAAAGGTAAGATGGCTTACTGGCAATTAGGCCATTGCTGACCCTTTTTACTCATCTAAACTAACCTACCCTCCACCTTGAGTTCGATCTCAACGACGACAGTGATTTGAAAAATCATCTGCCGCCGGTGGGTCTCGAACCGCTGACCCCCGAGTCCGTATTGGAAAGTCATCGACTTTCCCGCACGGCCACGGAGGCGCTATCTCCTGGTATTGTGTTGATGGAAAAAGCTTTTAACTTTAACAATTTATTTATATTTTATTTCATACTGTTTATCTACAGTTATCCATAAATCATGAGTGACTGCTCAAAATGTGGTATTATTGGTAAGACCTTTAGTTCTGACACCTGTAAGCTCTTGTTCTGTGAGCAGTGTTCAGACCTTAGTGCCTCGGAGATTAGATGCATGGAGTTGAGAAAGGGGAAGCTGTTGTTTCTGTGTTCTGGTTGTGAGGATAGTCCCAATAAGTTGCCAAACCTAATTGCTAGAATTGGTGATGTCAAGAAACAACTTAAGAAATTGAGGGTAACACCAGAGTTACCCAATACTGTACAGGTTCCAACTAGTAGTGACTCCTATATGGAGGATATAATACAGGAGATTCGTGAGCGATGCAAGAGGAAGTCAAATAATGTTATTTTTGGACTGTGCGAATCTGAGTCTGGGTCTGCTGCTAGCCGTGGTGAGAATGATGTTGACAGACTGGAAGTGAAGAATATCCTCCACAAGTTGTGTCCTGAGGGTGATTACTCCCAGATTAGGCCATTTCGCCTGGATAGCTATTCCAGCAGTGCATCCGTTCCTAGACCTCTAAAGGTTACTCTCTCTGATGAGCATCAGGTACTTAGTATTCTGCGCAGGACTGAGAGACTCAAGGATGATCATTTGTATCGTAATGTCAGAGTTAGGCAATACAGAACCCCTAGGCAAAGTGCATACTCCAAGCCTGTGGTCAGTGAATTGAGGCTGAGGGTGAAGCAAACCTCAAGATTAAATATGTTAACGGTGTTCCGACTATTGCTTCTTTAAACTAGATCAGCCCAACAGTGTTAACATACCAATTTATTACCAGAATTTTTGTGGTTTACGTACTAAAACAGAAGATCTCTATCTAGGCTTGTGCCAATTGTCTGAATTCAAGATAATTGCTCTTAGTGAAACTAATTTACAGCCTGACATTCGTGATTCCAAACTCTTTCCGTGTGCATACAGTGTATTTAGGGCAGATAGAAGACTGGATGTTACTACTAAGAGATTTGGTGGAGGAGTACTTTTGGCAATTCATTGTGACGTTCAAGTGGCTCAAGTAGATTTCTCTGCTATTCTAGAAGCAGTACCAGTTATTGATATTGTTGTGTGCAGGTGCACTTTGGATCAGATTGTGTTTCATGTGGTTTATATATATATATATATATATATATATATATATATATATATATATATATATATATATATATATATATATATATATATATATATATATATATATATATATAATCATCATATGTGTCAGCAGTGCAGCTTGAACTTTTCCTTAATGTGTTGGAACAGTGTGTCATTCCGCTGCTGGAAAATTTTCTTATTATTGGTGATTTTAATGCACCTCAGTTTATTTATGGACAAATTACTGATGCTAAAACCAAAGCTATCCATGATTTTTCTGATGTTTTAATTCTGTCACAGTTTAATAATATTTCCAATAGAAACAGTATGCTGCTTGAGCTTGTGTTTGCCAGTTGTAATTGCTCGGTTCTCCATGATATGAATCCACTAGTGCCTGAGGATGCATATCACCCTGCTTTAGGCATATTTCTTGAATTCAGAAAGAATTACAATGGTCCTAAATACTTTCCATGTAACAATCAGGTCTCTTACAACTATCGAAAGGCCAATTGCCCTGCACTGTATGCTGCAGTGCTTGATGAAGATTGGTCTCAACTGGAGTCCTTTACTACCGCGGATGAGGATTGTAGTTACTTTTATGGCAGACTTTACAGTATCTTTGAACAACATGTTCCTCAGTACAAGAGGTCATCTAGAAAATTTCCTCCCTGGTTTACTAATGAGGTAATAAATGATATAAAAAATAAGGAGATGTGCTATGCAAGATATAGGAGGCATAAACATGAGAGTGATCATGCAGAGTATAGTCTTCTTAGATCTATAGTTAAAAACAAGCTGCGAGAAGTATATGCTGAGTATGTCTGTGGAACTGAAGAGTCTCTTAAGGTTGATTCCTCTAGATTTTTGTCTCACATACAGGAAAAGAGGCGAGCAAGTAACATTCCAAGTACTGTGTCTGACGAAAATGGCATGGTTTATAATAAGCCTCAAACAATTGTTAACTGTTTTGGAAACTATTTTAAAAGTGTGTACTGTCCTCAATACATCACTGAACCAGTGGATACCTCCGGACCATCGCATATGGCAGTCAGTGTGTCAATGATTGGTGATTAGGAAATTCTTAAAGCCATCAAGAAGCTCAACAAGTTTACTGCTGGACCAGATTTGGTGCCATCCTTTTTGATTAAGGACTGTGTGCATGCTCTTCTCAAACCCTTAGAACCCTATTTAATTTGTTGCTGCGCACACATTGCTTCCCTGGGGTTTGTATGATTGCTCGGATCTGTCCTGTTTTCAAGTCTGGAGGTCGCTCAAGGGTCAGCAACTACAGGCCTATAGCTATCCTATGTAATTTTGCTAAGATTTTTGGGGCATTTGTGTATGGTTGTATTTATCCTGCCGTGAAGTATTATGGAGGGGCGCTCAACACTGACGAATGTATCCCTGTTCACACAGTATGTAAGTAAACCTTTGGATGGACGGTGTCAGGTGGATGTCATGTATACAGACTTCTTCAAAACGTTCAATCATGGTGACCACTCAACACTTCTGTACAAGCTGCATTTGGCAGGCCTTGATGAACAGCTGATAGAATTCTTTCGATCCTACTTGATTAACCGTGTGCAATATGTTTTTTTATAATGGATTTAAGTCTGAACCCTTCACTACTAGTTCCAATCTTGGCCCACTCCTCTATGTTATTTATCAACGACATAAGCTCTGTATATTCTGGTAATCATCTATTATTTGCTGATGATCTCAAATTATACTCTAGTGTTCAAGATATTGGTGACTGTTCAAGACTCCAGGCGGACCTTGACAACTTGCAGCTGTGGTGTGTTGGGAACAGACTTGAATTGAATGTCTCGAAGTGCAAAGTGATGGCATACACTAGAAAAACCAGTCGTATAGCTTTTCCCTACAAAGTGAGTGGTGTACCATTGGCTAGGACTGAAACGCACAAGCACCTTGACATTGTATATGACGAACATTTAAGTTTCACTGGACATATTCAAACAATTAAGGCATCCTGTTTGAAGTTGATGGGTTTCATTATAAGGAATGGCAGATCATTTTCCAATTTGGATAGCATGAAAATTCTCTATTTTGCTTACATTCGTTCGAGGCTTGAATATTGTAGCTCGGTTTTTGATCCCTTTTATAGTGTTCAGATTGGTGCTCTAGATGTTCAACGTAAGTTTTGAAGGCACCTTGTATATAGGGCATCTGGTACCTACCCACAGATAGGATGCGATCATGGCAAATTGCTGATGCAAGCGGGCATACCCAGTTTGTATTCGTGTAGAAAGGTTGCATCGGTAATGTTCCTGCATAACTTGTTTCATGGTAAAGTTGATTGACCAGACTTATTGAATTCCTCAGTTCCACGGGTTGCATCTAGAGTGGTAAGAGCCTCCAATACCAAGGGCTAACTTGTATATGAAATCACCTGTGTATACAATGAGCTCTGACTTTAATGACTTTGCAAACTTGTGCGACTTCTATTAGGATAAAGCTGCAGTTATTCGTAGGGTGGCTATATCTTATTTTGTCGGTTATTAGGACCATTGTATGTGCTGTTTTGTGGATTTTCTGCCTTGTGATGTTTTGCACAGTAATTTTTGTTATGTTTTATACCCATTCTTTAATTGGATCTTCTGTAGGATGGCCGTAAATAAATAATAATTGTATTATATGAACTACACAATACTGCTTATCTAAGATGCACAAGTTTAGTACGCACGCCACCGACGTTCTGGCAATATACATGAACATTGTACACATTGAAAATTACATTTTGACTCATTTGCAGGCCTAGCCAAAACAATCTTATATATATATATATATATATATATATATATATATATATATATATATATATATATATATATATATATATATATATATATATATATACGTCAACAAGATGGCTGACAGTGAAAGTAATTCTCATGAGCTGTGCAGTTATTGCAGCAAAAAGGTGGATTTAAAAGGTGCAAAGTGTAGAATGTGACGCAGTATATCATACTTCATGTTCACAAAGAATGAAAATGTGAAAATGTATGATTTGGATCAAAATTTGATAATATGTTGTCAAGATAAACAGAATAAAAGTGATAATGTAAATAAGGATATTATGTGCTATCAAATTGAAATTAATTACCTGAAAAAGCTGTTAACTGAAAAAGATGCAAGAATACAAGAACATATCAAATTGAATCAGTTATTAGAAGAAAAATGTTATAATACTGTAAATAAAAACTGTTCACAAATGCAGAATCAGTACAAGAAAAAAGGAGCTGCCATATCAGAAGAGATAAAAATGGATAATGAACCCGAAGATGATAAGAAAATTCAACAAACGAATGTGAAAGAATATGTAAATAAACAAACCAAGATAATGAATGATATCATTGATTTGGGAAAATCTGAGGCTGAGGATGATACAGGGGGTGATTTTAAAACAGTGTTATACAGGAAACATAAAAGTAAACAAACATTTGCTGAAACGGCAAAAACCAACGTTAAACAAATTAAATACAGAAAACAACCAGAAATAAAAGGAACTGCTATATCAGAGACAGGTGACCATTTTAAATCACAACCAAGAAAAATGTGGCTATACATAGGAAAAGCCCAAGAAAATGTTACCGAAAATACAGTGAGAAATTATGTCAAGAATAAGTGTAGAATAGAGTGTGATGAAGATCTCGTGGTGAGACCGCTGGCTACCAAAGGAAAAGCAAAAGCATTCCAAGTAGGAATAACTAATGACCTACAGGAAATTATGAGCAAGCCGGAATTTCGGCCTGCTGGCATAATTATTAGACGATTCAACTTTAATTTTAAAAGAGGTGAATTGCATAGGGAAAATTTTTTAGAAATCAAAGAAAAGAAATAAAGTCTTAAAATTAACAGGGATAAATGACAACAATCAAAACAAAGAAATAAAGAAGATAATGAAACAAAAAGTCAGAGAAAAATTTAAGATGACGGAAAACTGTAATACAGTGGTTTGTCATCAGAACATTCAATCTATCAATAATAGAGTGTTGGAAATGGAAGTATTTCCACAAACTTTGGAAGAAAAACCAGATGTCATGGGCCTTACGGAGCACAGGTGTTCGCAAGAGGAGAACATTCAAGTGAACGGTTATGATATAAAGTCAGTGAGGCAATTTACCATATTTTATCAAAACGTCAGGGGCCTCCGGACACGAACCACTGATGTTTACTATTTTGTTTGTTCGCAGGCATACCCTCTTTCTTGACTGTTTTGCTTTCACTGAGACTTGGCTGGATAGTGACATTTATAGTAGCGAACTGTTTGATGATCAATATATTGTCTACAGATCAGATAGGGATTTCTCTTCCTCTTGTAAGACTAGGGGAGGTGGTGTTCTGCTTGCTGTGCATGCTCGCTTTGCAACTCGTCGCCTTGATATTCGGAGGGACTGTGGTGGATTTGATGCTCTTTCTAACATTGACATTGTGGGGGTTAGAGTCTCGGATCATCGGGCCTCGCTTAATGTTTTTGTTGTTTATATACCTCCCAATACTCCAATTAATGACTACTACCTCTTGTTTGAAGCTCTCGAGTCCCTGTGCATAAAATATGGTTCAGAGACATTCTTAGTTGGTGACTTTAACATGCCTGAATATGCTTCTTGTCGTCAGAACGACCCCTCCGCTCGTGTGTCTGCTTTTCAACATTTCTGTAATCTACTACTCCTTAGACAGTTTAATCATGTTGAGAATACTAACAACAGGATTCTTGACGTGGTTTTGTTTACAAACACTTGCTTGGTAGGGGAGGCTCCTGATTCGCCTGTGATTCCTGATGGTCATCATCCCCCCTTAATCATAGAGTTTCCGTTCAGGGGTTCAGTGGTCTCTTCCCCTGTTGGTAACACTGGACAAAGGTCATATAATTTTCGAAAATGTGATTTTGTCAAATTGTATGCGGAGCTTGGCGGCTTGTGCTGGGATGGTATGGATGGGCTTCAAGATGTCGATTCTATGCTTGACTTTTTCTATTCCAGAATTTACGACTTGTTTGATCTATATGTTCCCATGACTGCTCCCAGAGCATGTAATAGGTACCCCCCGTGGTTTTCTAAAGAAATTAAGGTTAGTATCAAATATAAATATTCATTATGGTGTAAGTTTAAGAAGTCTGGAAATGTGGAGTTTCTGGATAGATTTAGGGAGCTGAGACAAAAACTTAAGAGAGACACTTATCTTTCTCGAGTAAACTACTTTCAGAGGGTTGAAAGAGAGATTAGGTCTAATCCTAAAAAATTCTGGAACTGCTCTTCTCGATGCCGTCAAAACTGTCCTATTGGGAATTCATCGAACCAGCAACAGGCAGCTGACAGTTTTGCTTCTTATTTTGCGGGATGTTCTGGCTCCACCCCCACCTCATCGCCTACAGCCGCCAGCCTGGCTTCGGGTGACATCACAATGTTCTTTGTTGATGACTTTACAGATGACGAAATTATTACAGCCGCTAAGAGAATTAAGGCTAACATGTCCTGTGGACCTGATCTGGTTCCTGGTTTCTTGGTGCGCGACTGCTTATATGCTTTCCTGACTCCACTTAAGAAAATTTTTAAACTGATTCTTAGATCTGGAACATTCCCTGCGATTTGGAAGCTGTCACGGGTTTTCCCTGTATTTAAGGCAGGGGATAGTGGTGATCCATCAAACTATCGACCAATAGCCATACTCTGTGTCTTCTGTATTCGAGGCCTGCCTTTTTCGGCGAATATTGTTTCACATCAAAAACAGACTCTCTATTTCTCAGCATGGTTTCATTCCAGGTAGATCAACTGTTACGAATTTAGTCGACGTTACACAGTTCATTGCGTCCGCTCTTGACCGCTCTTCACAGGTTGATGTTGTGTATACTGATGTATCTAAGGCCTTTGATTGTCTAAATCACTCTGTTCTGATTGACAGGATGAGGGCTATCGGATTCTCCCGAGGGCCTGCTTGGCCTGTTCAGATCTTACCTGGATGGAAGGAGGCAATTTGATGAGATTGGGGGCTTCAAATCTAACACCTATCACGTAACTTCGGGAGTGCCGCAGGGTTCCATACTCGGTCCACTACTGTTTAATATATTTATCGACCCAGTTAAACATGTTTTACATGTTCCTTTTTTAATGTATGCAGACGATATTAAGATTTTCGCAAATATTTCAAGTGTTGATGACTGTTTGCGGCTCCAGAACTGTCTTCAGATCCTTGATAAATGGTGTTGTAGGAGTGGTCTTTCTGTGAATGTTTCAAAGTGTTGTGTGATGTCCTTTACTCGAAATAGGCACGCAATCACTTTCGGGTACAATATAAGAGGGCTTCCACTTGACCGCCCCGGGACAGTTAAGGACCTTGGAATCGTTTTTGATGGTACTCTGTCTTTTAAACCACACTATGAGCAGACTGTCAGTTCTGCTTACAAAACTCTAGGGTTTCTGATAAGAAACAGCAAAAATTTCTCACAGACTGACACCCTCCTCCTGCTCTTTGGCTGTTTGGTTAGGTCCCGACTTGAATATGGCCCAGTTGTGTGGGCTCCTACTTATGAGATACATGTGGCAAGCCTGGAATCAGTGCAAAGAAAATTTCTAAAATTTCTTAGCTTTCGTGAGGATGGTCGATATCCGTTTTTTTTTTTTTTTTTTTTTTTTTTTTTTTTTTTTTTTTTTTTTTTTTATGTCAACAACACACCACGAGGGCTTACAGCCTAAATACTATCGTACCGTGGGTGTTGACAAGGAGGAAAGAGGCAGCTTGTTAATTCTGGACTTGAAGGTTTGGAGGTTCGGAGGAGAAGGAAAAACATGTGCCGGCAAGGAATTCCACAACTTGGAAGTCCTCGGGACAAAAGAGCGGGCATAACAAGATGTTCTATGTCTGGTGACCTGGACATTAAAAGGGTGCATTCGCTCTGTTCCCCTGGTAGATCTGCTGGGGGCAGCAGGTGGGTGAATTATGGAGGAAAGCTCCTCTGAGCAGTGCCCGTGCAGATATCTATAAAAGAGAGAGAGGTCACCAACGGCACGTCGGTGGGCAAGGGATGGAAGCCTTTGGGTGAGGGTAGGGTCACTGATGAGACGTATAGCTCTCTTTTGAATGGAGTCCAGGATAGCGAGTGTAGAAGCGGCAGCTGCACCCCAGATGTGGGAGCAGTATTCGAGGTTTGGCCTTATTTGTGAAGTGTATAAGGTATAGAGATTAGTTGGTGAAAAGTATTTGCGAGCCCGGAAGAGGAAACCCAATTTCTTAGCAGCCGCTTCTGCAATTGATGTAACATGTTGGTGCCAATTAAGATTTCGATCCACAGAAATGCCAACAAGAGAAAAGGACTCATTACTTTGAATAACTTGGGTGTTCATTGTGATGGGTCTAGGGCTGCTGTATCTCTTGTGAGAAAGAAAGCAAGACTTAGTTTTGGTGGGGTTGAATTGTACAAGATTTCTACTTCCCCAGTCTAATATTTTTTGGAGGTCTACGGAGACAGAACGCTCCATGAGTCTGCGATCCTCATCTAATTGGGCTAAAGAGACAGGCTTAGAATATTGTATGTTTGAGTGGAGGGTGCTGTCGTCCGCGTAACTGTGAACTGGGTTGGATGTGCTAGAGAGGAGGTCATTGATGTGGAGAAGAAACAAAGTAGGGGCTAAAGCTGAACCTTGAGGAACTCCTGCATTAATTGGATACAGTTTAGAGGAATGGCCATCCACAACAACAGATATGCTCCTGTTGGAGAGGAAATTTGCTGTCCAGGTACAAAGTTTTGGTGGTAGGCCATAGGCCGGAAGTTTATTAAGCAGCGCTGCGTGCCAGACCTGGTCGAATGCTTTGGATATGTCTAGAGCAACAATCTGGGATTCACCGTGTTGTTCCATAGACTAGTTCCAAGAATGGGTGACAAAGGAAAGGAGGTCGGCAGTCGATCTGCGCTGACGGAATCCATACTGCCTGTCGTGGATTAGACTGTGTTTTTCAAGGAATTTTAGTAGTTCGGTGTTTATATACTTTTCCATCACTTTAGAGATGACTGAAAGGAGAGAAATAGGCCTGTAGTTGCTAGGAAGCGCTTTGGATCCTTTCTTGGGGATGGGTTGTACTCGAGCAGTTTTCCAGTTACTAGGGAATATGCCTTTATTGTAAGATATCTGAAACAGACGAGTCAGGACAGGAGCAAGTTCTGGTGCGCATTTTCTGAGAACAATTGCTGGGATCTCGTCAAGGCCAGAGGCTTTCCTGGTATTAAGAGAAGAGAGCATCTTTCGTACCTTTTTAGTTTTGAAAATGATATCAGTCATTTTATGCGCGACATTGGGGACTGTTGGTGATTGAACATTTGGAGGTGGGTTGAGAGTAGAATTTCCGGCGAACAACGAAGCAAAAAGTTCAGCCTTGCCCAGGGCGGTAGAGACAATTTCATCACCTGAGACAAGAGGTGGGAACGTGCTCTTGCAGAAATTATTCCCAATAGACTTAGCAAGAGTCCAGAAGGGTTTGCCACCGTTAGAGCTTGAGAGGACTTTGTTTTTGATGTGGTTATTAAACGAGTTTTTTGCCTCAGAAAGAATGCGGACATAGCGGTTTCTTGCGTCGTTGAATGCTTGACGATTTTCTTCACTGGGATTGTGTAGAAGCGTTTTGTGAGCTTTGACCTTTTCAAGTCTGGCCTTGTCACAGGATTTAGAGAACCAGGGCTTTTGAGTGGCTGAAGAGGTTTTCTGTGTACGTGGAATAAATAATTCCATGCCAGCTTGGATAATTTCGGTGACGTTTTGTGAGATATCAGAGGGGTCAGGATGAGAGAAGCAGACAGACGCCCATGGAAATGAGGAAAAGTAATCCCGCATTTCGTCCCAGTTTGCGGAGTTGTAGTGCCAAACGATACGTGGGTGTGATGACTGTGTGACCTCGGGTTGCATTGCACAGGAAGCAGTGACCATGCCGTGGTCTGAGCGACCAAGGGGGGCGGTGACTGATATCTTATATAGTCTATTGGTTTTCCTCAGGAAAGTTTACTTCTTCGCTTTAGTCTGCAGAGTCTGTCGATGCGCAGGCAGTGCAGTTTCATTGTATTTTTATATAAACTGGTTAATTCTGTGTTCGACTGCCCTAGTCTGCTTCAGCAACTTAATTTCAATGTGCCTCGTATTGCAGCACGTTTTCCAGGCACATTCTATCTCCCGACTGCTCGTACACGATTGCTGCGATCGTCTCCAATCTACCAGATGTGCAATGATTACTCTGTACTGCAAGACCGCCTAGATATCTTCTCAAGTAACATATCAGAGTTAAAAATGTTTTTCAAAGCGATCTAATTTATGAATTTTTTTGTATTGTAAGCTTGATTATTGTTAGTTATTATGTTTTGTGTATTGGCCCATCCTTAATTTGGTTTTTAAGCTGTTGGATGGTGTATGTAAAAATAAATAAATTATTATTATTATTCTTTTGCAGTTGCTGATCGGTCAAAATGATGAACGTGATGGTCCGAACCGGTATGAGATCAATCAAATGTACCAGGAAGGCGATATTATGCAACCTTACATCGTACCTGGAAACAGCAACGCGCAAGTTAACATGTTGTCAGCCATTTCATTGTTATGTCAATACTGTAACAGCTTACATCATGACCGTTACACCATGTATGCACCCGATTGGTATGTGAGAACAAAAACAGAACGTGATATGAAACTTTACAGTGTCGTTATCATGATGCCTGTAATATGTCCACTCCATGATCCCATTGTTGTAAGTATGACTAAAGTACCTCTTATACACGCTGTTTGGCGAGTCGTGTTCATTGCATTTTTTAGTGAAATTTCATCAAGAAAATTAACTAATAGAGAGGTAAATTCAAATTAGCGAGAATTCGGACCTCTAGATCCCATATCCAAGGTCCGTTTGAATGTGTGTGTGTGTGTGCTGCGTGCGTGCGTGCACGCGTGTGTGTATGTGCATGCGCGCATTATTATTACTATTGTTACTATTATTATATCATTTAACCTTAAGCTAAAAAAAAAACGTCTTCAGTTAGCTAAATTCAGGAAGAATACTTAATTTGCTTTTGGGGGAAAGAGGCAATAAAAAAAGTCTGGATGCAGCAAGTGCATTATTTTTTTATTTCAACAACACACCACGAGGGCTTACAGCCTAAATACTATCGTACTGTGGGTGTCGATAAGGAGGAAAGAGGCAACTTGTTAATTCTGGACTTGAAGGTTTGGAGGTTCGGGGGAGAAGGAAAAACATGTGCCGGCAAGGAATTCCACAGCTTGGAAGTCCTCGGGACAAAAGAGTGGGCATAACAAGATGTTCTATGTCTGGTTACCTGGACAGTAAAAGGGTGCAATTATAGGCCGATTTGTGTTCTGCCTGCAATGTAAAAGAATTTTGAAAGACTACTAAAAAACAGAATTCTGGATTTCTTTGGAGAAAATAAGTTGTTTAATCAACACCAGTATGTGTATAGAAAGTCTAGGTCCACAGTATATGCTTTAGTTAGTGAGGTGGAAGGCATACTGGAAGGTTTTGAAACCAAAAATAAAATACAAATGACTTTCTTGGACTTGAGCAGAGCGTTTGATGCCATCAATCACCAGTTATTGCTTGGTAAACTACACTACTATGGTGGGAGAGGTGTTGCCCTGCACATCTTGAAATCATATCTTACAAACAGGTGACAAATAGTAGATTGGAACAACAAAACATCTAGCAGTGTTCAATAAAAGTCGGAGTACCACATGGTTCCGTTCTTGGTCCAATACTATTATTCCTGAAACAGCGAAGTTTCTTGGTATTGTTTTGGATACCTCTCTTAAGTGGTATGTGCAGATCGACTGTTTGTGTGGACTGCTGTCGAGTACGGTGTATGTTTTGAAGAGACAATGAGGGTTGTAACTTGCCAGGCAGCGCAGACAGCGTACTTTGCAAGCTTTCACCATGTAGCAACTTACAGAATCCTGATATGGGGCTCTTCACCTCAGTTAGCGAAGGTCTTACTGGAACAAAAAAAGCTATTCGAGTGCTGAGTAATGTGGGACAACTGGAAACTTGCAGGTTTAGGCAACATGGTATTTTGACGATAGTAAGTGTTTATATACTTATCTGCATTTTGTATATATGGTAGAATAAAAACACAATGGAAAGAAATAACCAACATCATGCATATGATACACGATATGGTAACGAATTGTCCATTCCGTTGCACCGAATAGGAGCCTCGCAGCATGGAACGAATTATCTGGGAGTGAAGGACACTCAGAGTTAGAAATATTTTTCATAATAGAGTTGAGGACTATTTGCTAAATGGGACTTTTTATAACCTTGTTGAATATTTTGATTATAGTTAGTGTGTTTGAGTTTATTTTCCTGTATCATTGTGTGTCTGCTTTTGGCTTGCAATGTAGTGATATTTTATACATTTTTGTGTATTTTATGTAACTGTATTTAAGAGGTGTGAGTTTGTATACATTGGATTTTATTGTTGTGGTTTTGTATGCTTGCTTTGTTCATGATGTTGATTTTATTTTGTTTGACTGACCATGTAATTTTGAAGATGACTAAATATGATACAATACGTCTCCTCATATACACTCTCCTATAGTCTTTAATGTATTCTGTTTATTATGTATGTTTTTATATTATAACATTTGTTTATATGCATTGTTATGCTTTAGGGAGCATTTATGGTAAACAAGATGTTGGCTAAAAGAGCTGCAGCTCTGGAAGCTTGTAAGCTATTGCACCAATGTGGAGAGTTGGATGATAACCTGTTACCAAGGAAATACGAAATTCCAGAGAGGGACGTATCATTTTTATTCAGGCATTGGCCATCTACACAAGATAAACAAGCTGGTAACTCTAAAAGCAAACGACTGCACAAAAAACAGGTATTTACTCTACATGCTTTTATTACATTATTGCTAAGTGGGTTAGGGAATTTTGACTTTTGTCAAAACCTGACAAAGTGTGGTATTGTAGGGCATTTCCATCAAACAGTTTCAACATTTAAACATCTACATTTTTTGTTACATATTTTAAAAAAACAATATTTATGACAAAAATTCTCACAAAGAAAATTTCACAGAGTGTAAATTAAACAGGATATACGAGCCTTAACAACTATATGTGGGGACAAGCTAATATTTCGGAAATAATACAACGGCTTTTCCAAACGACTGAATTATATAGTTTTTACTTTTAAATACAAACATAACAATATATCCTAGACCATTTAAAAATGTTTCTATGATTTGGTAAAGCAATCGACATTAGCAGTGGAGTACTTTGTCGCTTAAGGTTCAAATTAACTGACAACTAAATGTTGGGACGACTTGAGAATATAGCTAAATTTAATATGGGGTCACATCACCCTTAGCTTTAACAACTGCTTGGACTCTTGCAGGGATTGTATTGACCAAAGATTGACACATTTCAACAGAAAAAATGTCCCAGATTTCTTGTAGTTTTGTCCGTAAATCAGATATTGTACGTTGAGGGTGGTTTCTCAAATACTGCTTCATTTCATGCCATACGGTTTCTATCACATTTAAATCCGGACTGCTAGCTGGATGGGATAAAACCTTTACATTATTGTCACCAAACCACTTTTTGGTTGATTTTGCCGAATGGCATGATGCTCCATCTTGTTGAAATATGAAATCATTGTCGGGAAACAATTTTTGAATACTAGGCAAAAGTGTGGTTTGAAGTATCTCTTGATATTTTTGGGCATTTACAGTGCCCTCTATAAATTTTAAAAACCTAAACCCCTTGCCGACATGCAGTCCCACACCATAATTCCCTTTGGGAACTTAACAACTCTTTTCAGGCAATCTTTATGGAAAGCTTCTGTTTTATTCCGTATTACTCGTTTACGGTGGTCTCCAACGCAAACATCAAATTTAGCCTCATCACTAAATACTATTTTATTCCACTCATTTTCTCTCCAGAGTAGTTTAGATATTGCCCAATTATATCGGTTTTCTTCTGAACTTCTGTTAACAGCGGCTTTTCTTTTGCCTAAATAAGACATTTTATGACACTTTTGATACTGTATGAACCATTCAAAAGTAAACTTACCTTGTAAAATCCCAGACCGCATCTACGCATGTATTTTCGACAACATTCTCTAGATATATTTAATCCAGTTAACGTGTTCCATTTAGCAGTTATTTCTCGAAGGGTGCTTCTTCTTGACGACTTGCATATTTTGACCAAATTTTGCAAATCTCTTTCAGAAACGAGTTGCGGTCATCCCGAACTTCTGCCCGAACATCCACATTAGCAGTCTCACTTAATTTTTTTATTATATTGTACACTGTAGATTTTGAAATAGTTAAATCACTAGCAATTTTACGCATTGTTTTACCCTTATGGTATTGATGAATAATAATTTCACGTAATTTCTGGTTCGTAGCCTTTCCATGACCCATTATTTTAATGAAATTAACAATAAAGTATGTTAACAATTACTAACATCACTAATTGACGTTTTACATTAATGGCCAACTGCCAATGGACAAATAAAATAATTTTGGCATTTGTGCTTGTCCCAACTTTTAGTTGTCAGCAAGTTTGAACTTCCAATGACAAATTACGCTATTATTAATAGAGATTACTTTACCAGGGCATGAAAAGGTTTTTTTAATAATATAGAATTTACTGTTATGTTTGTATTTAAAAGTAAAAACTAATTAATTCAGTCGTTTGGAAAAGCCGTTGTATTATTTCCGAAATGTTAGCTTGTCCCAACATATATTTGTTAGGGCTCGTATGTACGGTTCAGAATAGGCTAGCATTAGAAGGACCAGAGGAACTGTTCTTTGTAGGTACAGATTTGTAATAACTACACGTGGTAAAACAATAACAATTTAATATTACAAAGTTACCAATTTAAATACACGGATGAATGCCGATGCTGTGATCTAATAATGATACAACAAAACGGTGACTTATGGTTGGAGAGGTAGTTTGCCGTAACCAACACGTGGATGATATCAATGGTACATGACGGTGTTGTCCAAAGGGCCAAGGTAATTCACGTCTCAAGGAAGACTCTGAAGCTTGCGGTGATCAGCACATTGTGGATTGCGATGTTGCGGTTGAAGGGAACTCTAAGTCAGTCGCTCGTAGAAAGAGTGGTTCTTCCCACAACAAGGCTCACTGACTTGTCCACGTGCCAATGGTGGCAACCGTGGGTATTGATGACTTGACTACGTGTCACGGGTCAGGCGATCTTTCTGTGATGCTCCCTGACCGCTGAACGAAGACGGAGTTAACTTTGGTGAGACCACAGCATATAAACTATTATGCCGTGTCTGGCTACCACACACGGTTCAGCCTGTCTTGCCAAGACCTTATTGGACGCTGGATGATGAGAAAGTGATCGGGTCTAGGGTTATCTTGTAGCTCCTTCTCTCGGTTGTTGACATTTTATTGATTTGTAATCTTTTTCATATATTTTTATATATGACAGTTCTATTTACACATGAAAGTTTTTATAACACAACTATTCTGATGCTCCATGACAACTCTCACTCGGATACCAATGTCGTCTCTGCACCTGTAGTTGTAGTTGCCGACTAAGGATGGACAGGGTGGACTCAGGGAGATTGAGGGTGAGGACTAACAATATCAGGACACAACAATATATGATATTGTAGAAGCTGATATTTGATGTAAATCCATTGTCAACTTAGATAAACAAACAAATTGATTTATAATATTATTTATTATTCAATCACCTGAATGTAATAACAAGGTGACTCATGTTTTATAGTTTTGTGTTATTGGCAAAACATTAAACTGCAGATTTGAGATGGTGCTTGTGGATAATTGATTTTAAAGAAAAACAAACAAACATGGTGGACCTTTATTTTATTTAAGGATTATATGAAACGGAATAAATATCGATAGTCCAGTCAATGAGTGCTCAAAAGATGGGTGTAGAGTGCATGGAATATGCGAGAATTTTCAATTCCAGAACTTTGTTAGGAATAATTAGGAGGTAAACATATTAAAAGTGCCCGACCCTGGGTTGCGAGGTAGAGGTGTGAAGGAGGTGAAAACATCTCTTTTTGTTTTCTTTTGATTATATTTAGGAAACGGTGCACTGTAGAAAAATATGTCCCAAATAAAATGAAAGCTAATTAAATTTTCTATACAATTGTTTTGAAGCATATTTGTCGAATTCCCAATGGTTTTCGAGATATACGTTGTTAAAAATCGATAATTGTAAAGAAAATGATTTTTACCTGACTCTTTTTGTCAAACATTTGCTTCTAGTGCCTCCCACAATCGTTTATTAGGAAAATTGTCAAGAGCGAAGTTGTAGAGCATTAAATTTTATATTAAATTATTTATATAGACATATCCAAAGCATTCGACCAGGTCTGACATGCAGCGCTGCTTAATAAACTTCCGGCCTATGGCCTACCACCAAAACTCTGTACCTGGACAGCAAATCTCCTCTCCAACCGGAGCATTTCTGTTGTGGATGGCCATTCCTCTAAACTGTATCCCATTAATGCAGGAGTCCCTCAAGGCTCAGCTTTAGCTTAGCTTTAGCATTTCTGTTGTCGTGCATGGCAATTCCTCTAAACTGTATCCAATTAATGCAGGAGTCCCTCAAGGCTCAGCTTTAGCCCCTACTTTGTTTCTTCTCCACATCAATGACCTCCTCTCTAGTACATCCAACCCAGTTCATAGTTACACGGATGACAGCACCCTCCACTCAAATATACAATATTTTAAGCCTGTCTCTTTAGCCCAATTAGATGAGGATCGCAGACTCATGGAGGGTTCTATCTCTGTGGTCTCCAAAAATATTAGACTGGGGAAGTAGAAATCTTGTACAATTCAACTCCACCAAATCTCAGTCTTGCTTTCTATCTCAAGAGATACACCATCAAAATGAACAACCAAGTTATTCAAAGTAATGAGTCCTTTTCACTTGTTGGCATTTCTGTGGATCGAAATCTCAGTTGGCACCAACATCTCACATCAATTGCAGAAGTGGTTGCTAAGAAATTAGGTTTCCTCTTCCAGGCTCCCAAATACTTTTCACCGGCTAATCTCTATGCCTTATATACTTCACAAATAAGGCCAAACCTTGAATACTGCTCCCACATCTGGGGTGCCCCTGCCGCTTCTACACTCGCTATCCTGAACTCCATTCAGAAGAGAGCTATACGTCTCATCGGTGACCCTACCCTCACCCAAAGGCTGCCAACCCTTGTCCACTGACGTGCCGTTGGTGACCTCTCTCTCTTTTATAGATATCTGCACACGCACTGCTCAGAGGAGCTTTCTTCCATAGTTCCTCCACCTGCTGTCCCCAACAGATCTACCAGGGGAACAGAGCAAATGCACCCTTTTACTGTCCAGGTCACCAGACATAGAAGATCTTGTTATGCCCGCTCTTTTGTCCCGAGGACTTCCAAGTTGTGGAATTCCTTGCCGGCACATGTTTTTGCTTCTCCTCCAAACCTTCAAGTCCAGAATTGACAAGTTGCCTCTTTTCTCCTTGTTGACACCCACAGTACGATAATATTTAGGCTGTGAGCCCTCGTGATGTGTTGTTGAAATAAAAAATATATATAGAAAAAATCTTACTTTTGTTGATTGTTACTTTTTGTTAGTTTTATTATTGATAATGTCACTGTCAGATGATAGAAAAATAAATAGTTTAATGTTAACTGAAATAGTTTTTTCTATTGACAGTTAAATAGTTTATAGTGAAAAGGTCAGTTCTAACATTATATTTTATTTTCCAGCCATCCATCTACACACAAGGGCAGATTACGCCAGACATACCATGTTTTCTTCATATTATAGAGCTTTGTCCAGAATTCGAAGGACACAGCAGTAACCTGAACGATGCTGCCATATATGATATGTATACGTCTAACCTGTGTTTTGGTGTACTAACAGTGAATCCATTCCCTGAGCTCTGTTCCTTCCCTGTCTATGTATCTCTAGGCACCATAAGAGTCAGTGTGAAAAATAACATACATACCCTGCTCTCTGGAGAACAGGTAAAGAAAATCCGTAGGTTTCATACCGTGGTTTTTAAAGATTTGCTGGAGATATTAAAACCGTTCCTAGTGTTGGAACATGGCTCTGGCAGTGAACACCTTTTAATTGTGCCTGTGGAGATGTCCCTCCTGCAAATAGATTCTAATGTGCTGGACAACTTAACTACTATCAAGGATAAACAGAAAGAGCCAAAGTTGGCAGAGAAACAAGGATTAGTTGTATCAGAAGAGACTTACCTACATAAGATTGTAACTCCATGGTATCGCAGACAACCTACGGTAAGTTTGCTTATATATTTCATTTATGCAAAATGTACCCTTATATAATCAACACTGTTTTAGGACTACAAAGATAAATAATTGAAATAACATATATCCATAACGTATAGTAAATAATAATAATAATAAATTGTTGGATAATTATAAAGGTTTAAAAACAAACAAGCCCCAGCGATGGTGGTATTCCTTCTTCATTCTTGAAAAATTGTCGACACTCTTTGAGCGGCCCTTTGTGTAGTATCTTTCAAAGGTTTTTCAACGCCGGTTTTTGCCCCTCACTCTGGAAGTTGTCTACTCTGATCCCCATTCACAAATCAGGTGATAAGACACAAGTTGTCAATTATAGAGGTGTTTCAATTGAACCTGTAATACCGAAACTATTTGAATCTATCATTGCGGATAAGATTTCCAATACCTTGAAACACAGTATTGCTGAAGAGCAGCATGGTTTCTGTAGTAGAAGGTCAACGGTCACTAATCTCGTCATTTTTCAATCTTACATGACGGATGCATTGGAGGCTGGTAAACAAGTTGATGTTGTATACACTGATGTATCAAAAGCTTTTGACAGTGTGTGTGTCATACCCTTCTTCTGCAAAACTGTTTTTCAATGGGCATCTGTGGTTGTTATCTTTCGTGGATTCGATCTTACCTGTCTGACAGAAAGCAATTTGTTAACATTGGTGGTGCTCTATCAGATGAGGTCCTCGTCTTGTCTGTGGTACCACAGGCATCACATATAGGTCCCGTTCTCTTCAATCTTTTTATTAATGATGTGAGTTGTTTTGAGTCATCGAAATGTTTATTGTATGCAGGTGACTTGAAGTTTTTTTCTGAAGTTGTCCATGGTGTCAACACTTTGCAACATGATCTCGACAACTTGACTCGCTGGTGCAGTTCAAACTTGTTGTCGCTTAATGTGGGTAAATGTAAGGTTGTGAGCTATTTTAGGGGTCAGAATCGGATTGTTCATAGCTATACCATTTATAACACGGTGTTGCAGATCTTGGTGTAATTTTCAAAAATGATTTGTCATTTAATCTGCATATTGATGATGTGGTTGTGAAATGTTGCAGACTTTTGGGGTTTGTTAAAAGCAAAGAGGTTGTAAGGGATAGAGGTAACAAAGGTGCAGTTTTGCAATACAAGAAGCCTGTACACTTTTCCAAACTGGGCGGAGTTCGGTGACTTGAGTGGGAGAAACGTCAGGGACGTATTTAGGAATTTTTAGTTTGGTTAGAAATAAAACTGAAATTATTCAATCATTGAAATGTAATGCTTATTCATGAATTTCTTAAGCTTTTGTATAAATAGGTAACCTAAAAAGGTTCGGAACGCAGCAAGTGCGTTATGATAGTGAATTTTCATAACAATATTAAATAATATATTTATATAAGCTGTAAGATTTAGCCTTATATTAAAAGTTATGAAAATTAATTTATTTAATTAGGAACAGTAAAACAAGGTAAAGAAGGACAAGCAAAAACATGATCTATGACATATATTTATAGAGTAATTTGGATACAAAACTCAAACAAAGCAATTGATAAACAGGAAATATACTCTAGAAAAATACACTAGAAAGCTGGAAAAAAAATCCTTTGGTTGATGCATTGAGGGTGATTGTATGCATGCAGGAGAAGAACCCCCAGGAGGAAGAGGGTTTCTGCTCCTCACCCAAAAATTCGGGGGGTTCTCCTTCCCCTTGTGCATGCATACAACTACCTTCAAAGCATAAAGCACAAGAAAAATTTCTTGTGAGCAACCCCTAAGAAGGTTGCTGGACCTGGGCGAATATGGGGTAGACAGGGTTTAAAGGAGGTATTGCTGTAAAATGTGAAAAACGCATGTTTTCAAAGTCCCTTAATTTTCTTGGGGGTTGTTTGCCAGAAAATTTGCCTTGTGGCCGAGGAAGGTTCTAAGCATGTTGCTGGAAAAAAATATCTAAAACCCTCATGCAGTCAACTGCAAATTTACCGAAATTACATTCTACTTCGTCGCCTATAATGTCTTTTTCAGATAATGTAGAATACAGAGCTAAATTAAATAGGTTCACTTGCATTTTCATTTATTTTTATATTACATTTATAAGCACAATAAGCGTATAATTAAGGGAACCCTTAATTAACATTGCAGCAACACAAACTTGAAAAGTGGAGAAATTATTTACAGTATGTTAACAGTTATAAACTTGATTTCATCATGTTACAGTAGTATTCTGATAATAAAAAAATTACATCTAACTGTATGCACACAACAGCTGGTGTGTTACGAGATGTGATGAAACGCCAAACTGACTGTACCACAGCATTAGCATAATATTATTATGCTGCCACATTATCATATCTCTCTAGTAATGGTATCATGTCAAAAACCTACACTAGAGGCTAAATTTCCAATTTCTTCTTTGTTTATGGTGTCTGTTTCTACTGTCCTAAATTTCCAATTTGATATTGTCAATAAATAACACTACCACACAATGACAAATGACAGCTGAGCTTCAGCACAGACACAGTCTAACAAAGTTGTCGGATAGAGTAAATTATGATCGGAGGGATACCTAAGTTAAAAATCATGAGAAATGGGTAATTCGAAATTTGCAGGTATTAAATACAGTATTTTTTAACTGACTGATAAAATTAAATTTTATAAAATGTTTTCTTTATTATCAGAAGTTGTAAAAATTTCATATGTTTATACATGAAAGGTTTAACTACATGAAATTTCTGAAGATCGGGCAATCCTGGTCAGCAACATCTTGACATCTGGCAATGGTTGTAACTTCCATTGTTTAGATTTTATCTACAATTTATTTAAATAGCATAACAGTACAGGTGCTGTATTGCTCTGCCTTTGTCCAACATTGTAGATATTGCATTACAGAATTTGAAGTGATGTCGAGGATTATTTTATTATTAATTTCGAATAACTTCATTTTTCTTTGATCAAAAGACTTGAAAATTGGTACACAACCACATCTCTGTATGTTCTTTTAAGTTGTAAATTTTCGTTCCAATCACTTAAACAATTTGAAAGCTATTGCGTTTAAAAAAATATATTTAATTTTTTGTTAGGAAAAACTATGTGTTAAGATCTGATGAACGAACTCATCCAAGCCATTAGCAAAATAAGCGTAATTCCAAAATTTTCTCCAAATCAGTGAAATATTTTTTGGGTTATTGGTTGGATAAATTGTTGGATGAATATATTGGATAAAGTTTTATATTCAAAAGGTTAGATAAATAATAATAGTTTTTATTTCAACAACAGAAGAAAATACAAAATAAAGTACATTGTACTGTTTACAAATTAATGTTAACATTCCTTGTCTTTTTTAAAGAAATAGAGATTAATTTCATTGATTGCTGTTGCCCTTACTTCATGAAACTTGTCCATACTACATACAGACTTGGAGACTACTTCTCTGGCTTCACTGTTGGTTTTCGTTTTTGTAGGTGAAGGACGTAGCCAGCGCGTAAGCTAACTGGAGCAAGTGGCCCTTCTGAATTCTAGATGTTCTTCAACGTCTCTGTTACTGGTTTTGCTGCTTGATAGTATCCTCAGACAGAAAAAATTTGAATTAATACGAAATCATGACAATTACAAATAAAGATCTGTTGCTATTTTATGATGTTATAATCAAAAAAATCTTTAAAAGTGAAAATAAAATAAAACAAATATGACGGATGACGCCTTTAAAATGTCTACGTGATGTATATCAATATTTAACATAAAGATAGAAGAAACCTATAACAGTAATAACTATAATAACAATTACAACAATAAAATAACTAAACAAACACATTAATAAAGCAGACTATACAATGAAAATATCGACACACATCATGTCTTATAACAACTTTTTGGAAAAAATAGTTAGATTTATGTTGTCTGATTTATTTAATTAGGAAGAAGAATATCTCAGAAATCCTAAATATTGTCGTGTATATGCTTGTTTACTTCTAAAGCTTAAAACAAGTCTAGTTTACACTTGTCATGACAAAAATGTTGTGGTTTTATGCCGTTATTTACTGTGGGTCTATGTTGGGTATCAATAATATGTTTTGCAAATGTAGATTTGTCAGCATGGTTATTTCTAAATGCAAAAATATGTTCTTTGTATCGGGTGTTAAAATTTCTAGAAGTTTGATCGATGTAGATTGCGTTACGTGTGCATTTCACAAATTTTGAATACCTATACAAATACAAAAGTAGCTTTTAAATCTTATAACATGACGCTTGATTTATTAGATTATTTCAAATAATTGATTGGAAGTATTATCACAGATGATGGTAAGTGTAGGAAAGGTCTGAAGAGGATCGCGATGGCAAAATAAGCATTCAATAACCAAAGTACTGTTCTCACTAATAAACATTTTAACCTGTCCATGAGGAACAAATGCAAGTCGTACGTGTATGGAGTATGGTAATGTATGGGGCGGAAACTTGGGCTGTAGTTAAGCAGGATATGAAGAGAATATAAGCTTTTGAAATGTAGACAAGAAAAATGTCAAAGACAGTGCAGGTTGATAGAAAGACGCTTCAAAGTTTGCTAGGAGAGGTGAACGAATAAAGAGGCTTGCTCAAAGAAATTGAGATGAAGCTAAAATTTATTGGTCATATTATAAGACATAATAACTTCCCGATAACATTATTTGAAGGACATACGAGTACTTGAAATGTACACTGAATTATTGGCCCTTAAATAAGAGAAGTTTGTTATAAACAGCCCTTAAACTTCTACTTTTATCAAATAGATTTTTGTTATAATGATGTATTCTAATAGAAACATACATAGATGATATTAGTTTAATTAGATGGCCATAATGGCAAGTCAAAAGATTTTGTTCTCGAAAGTGAACTTCAAGTTTTTTAAATATGCTGTTTTGGTTTATTATAGTTTTTAATATTCGCATGTTTATTTCCTTTACATTTATAATCACCGCAGATTCATTTAAGTATGTTTGAAGAACTTTTTCTGCAATAGTGCAAATAGATATTACATCGTCAGATGGGTATGTGAGGAGTTGACCTTTGTCTTTCTGATCTATAAACGATGTTAATAACGCAGACCTCTCCCCAACAAGTTCACCCGCGCATTCTTCGCATCTCAGAGCTTTTGTTATTTTCCTTACTACATAGCCAGATATATATGTCACGACTTCTTTCTTAAACTCTGATATATTCATATCTAATATTTGAAGAACTGTGTCGTCGTCAAAATTATCTATTTGACTCATGTCTTCATCTGGTTCTTCAGATTTTCGTTCTCGCCCACAAGTTTTATTTATTACCTCAATGGGTGACAGAATAGGAATTGCTTCCAAAGGGATACAATTTCCTTTAAATGAATCTTTTAATTCAAGATGCACCATCATCCTTTTATATGCACTTTTAAATTGCTTTGCTGATGGGTTATTGTTATAGCCTCCCATGGATCTAATTTGCCCAAAAAAAAAGCTCAATATGATCCTGACTGATTTTGTAAGTGGGAAAATACAGCAAAAAATTATTGTCGGCAATTAAAGTTTTATAAACAAATTGCAAACTTTGTATGCAAAATAAAAAGCCAATTATACCCATTTTTCTACCACTCTCACACAGAAGCGTTCCATCAATTATCCTAAGTGACGTTAAATATTGTGATAGCTCTCTTAAAAATACATTAATGTTTTCAAAATTTTCTGCGTTTATTGCTTTCTTAAAATCTGAATTGTTTAAATTTCTAGAATTAAGAATGTCAAATAAATTGTTTATAAGTCGGATAAATTTCACAGTTCCCTCACATTCTTTGAACTCCTCAAGATGTAAAACTTCATTGCAATATTCCAAAGAATGTGCCACTGAGTGGCTAAAAAGTTGTGTGGCTAATTTAACCTTCATTTTTTGATTTGTATAAAATATATGCGATTTTCTTAATTTATTTGCCAAATGAACGCCCTCCTGATCCTGTAACTCATTTAATTTTACTAAATAATCCCACTTTATATTTTCCCCATTCTCATCAATTATTAATTTTTTATCGCCTAATGTGTTTCTTATCAGTTTGATCATATGACATGGATCAAAAAAGACTGCAATTTTCCTACCTGAACTAGGATCAACAAACGTAGAGTTAATGTTCCTCCAATTCAAATCGCAGCCAAGTTCTTTTGCTAACGTTAGGTTATTTGTTGCCCCATCAAAAGTTATTGAGACCACGTATATGCCCGACTCATTTAGTAGCGTTAAACACTGTAATACCAAATTTTGTTTTTGTGTACCCCTTAAAGAGTCGATTAAAAAATATCCAAGAGGAAGCTTCCATGATTGATTAATGCTAACAAGCATAAAAACAAGAGCTTCCTTGGCTACAGGGTTACAATCGGTCTCAAGATTTGTACCAAAATCTACAAACCCATAATATTTTACCCCATCCCATTCTATATGTTGGCGAATTGCCATCTCATCTATGACTAAAGAACATATAAGTTTTCCATCTGTGCTTTCTGATTTTGACTTTAATAAGTTGAACACCTCTGACGTAAAACCAGCTTCCCCATTAACGCTTTGATACCATCTAGATATAGTTTTTGGATGAGGAAGAGCCGAGTTAAATGTGTTTCTGACAAAACTGTAAGCTTTGGGAGAGTAATAATGCAGCGTAAGAGAAAAAGCTTTAAGTTGATTTTCATACTTATGTTTACGACCTAATTGTCTTTGTAAAAATTCTTCATTAGGTCCTATTTGCATTAATGTTTCTAATGTTTCGTCGGTTACTTTACCTTTTAGTTGTTTGATTATATTCGCAAGGGTTGCTGTTCTCTTCTTATAATGATGAACACTACTGCTGAGCCGTTTAATTTTTTTTCGTGCATCGAATAACTGCTTCTTCAGTTTACGTTTGCGCGGTGTAACAACCTATAAAAAATGTTCAATGATAAACCATTTATTTTCTCAAGTAAAATGAATATATAAACAAAATTTCCAACAACACATTTTGGTTAATAGTGGTTGAGATAAATTGCAAAACAGTTGTTTCTAACTTATTTAATCATGGACTATACAAACTTAAACACCATATAAAATGTGATGGAATAACATATTAGGTTTTTTAAAATTATACTGATTTCATAAACGGCAAAAACTGAATTTAACTCACCATTTCCTTCAAAGTGGGTGGCATTGAAGGTGTTTTCATTTCAGCAAATCCTAAACTACTAAACGATCTTTGCGGTACCTCTACAACAGTTTTCTCTTCATAAAAACCAGCACTTGTTGATGGCCGAGAATAATCCATTACAGGTACATTGCTACCAGACCAAGTACTAGTTGACGGGTCAGCTGCAAATGGCACATTGATAGCAGTTATATCAGTCATTGGCTGCTCGCCAAAAACGACTTGTGTTGATGGCTTGTTTGTTACCTGCATAAATAAATTTGAAACGAATACCATTAATGTAAATTTGCAGGGCTAATTAAATTACGATAAATATCATAACAATATATTACGTGAATGTAATTAGTAGCATAGTTACTAGAGATGAGCGATATATAGCTACCGGTGATTTAATCGCTTCTATTAAAAGATCGCTGTTAGCAGCTGTTATTAAAACACAAAACAACAGCGATTGTGAAAACCGAGATTTACACAAATCATTAGAGTAATTATTTCTATGAAATTCATCTTATACTAAAAACTCCATGACAAACAGCAATTGCTGTATTCATAATACACGCAATCGCAGTTTGTGCGAGCGAGTAGAAGTATCTGTATACTTTCCTTCTCGCCAGTATTAGAATACAACATTTCTCCTTTTCTTATAGGTAGAAAACGAAAAACTCATGATACAAATAACGCGAGATATGATAATGAGACTATCTATTTTTAGAACCGTCACGCGCATGGCGTCATGTGGTGAGTCCAATGCAATAATAATATGCTGTCGTACAGTGGAGTTTGACGTTTCATCACAACCCCTTAACAAATTAGGTATTTTACTGATATTTGAGTGCATACAGCTGGAATTAATTTTTTAAGATCAGAATACTATACTATGATTATGTGACATGATGATCAAATCAAGTTTATGAATGTTAACGCCCCCTGTAAATGTCTACGAACGTCTTCTCTACTTTTTAAGTTTGTGTGTGTATCACCAATGCTAATTCAGGGCTCCCCTTAATTATTATACTTCACTTATATATATATATATATATATATATATATATATATATATATATATATATATATATATATATATATATGTAATATAAAAATGGAATGGAATGTAACTTCAACCACATTAAACTGACGTATAGAAACTTTTTGATTGCGAATGACTTTGTGTTAAGTGTGTAGTTGGCCTTCTATAACGTTACTCACCATGTGATGTCATAGGAGGGGACGGGGCATATGCGCAATATCATATATCTTGTAAGTCATTATATCATGGAAAAACCTGCTGAATCTAAAATTAAAGCAGCACCGAACTGTAGCATATATATGCCTTCCAACTTTTTCATTATATTAAAATAAAAATAATATGTAGATTTCTCTCATCGTATATTCTTGTAATATGCTAATTTTATAGAACTTCTATTAATAGTAAAAATCTGAGTAGTTTTAAAATTAATATAATTTAAAAGCTATCTGAAGATCATATTGTGGTTTCAATTAAGCGGTTAACACTAACACCTTGTAAGTGTTTAAAATAATAGCATACGCACATGCAGCATTGTAAATGGCTAAACCACAATCGCAGTAGCTGTTTAAAGTCCCTGTTATTTAAAAATAGCCATCACTGATAGCAGTGCCATTGAAAAACCGCTGTTTGGCTATATATATATATATATATATATATATATATATATATATATATATATATATATATATATATATATATATATATATATATATATATATATATATATATATATATATCACTAATAGTTACATAAATTAATAACCTTGATTCAGTACTTACCAATACAGGTATAGAACTTTTTTTTAAGTATACTGCAAAAGGTGATTTTTCTAAATCATAAGATTCCTCGGTAAAATGTAAATTGCACACATTTGAGTTCATAAAAATATCTTCATCGCTTAAATTTAATGCTCGTTTCCAAGCCTCGTATCTTTCACCAGCTTTGGGAAATCTGAAAATAATATCTCGAATTATCTACTTTATCAGTGACTGAACCTCTAGAAAGATGCAGTAATAGATAAAACGAAACTATTCTACTTTTTTTCTGCTTCTACTGGAACTACATAGGTAAATACATCTAATTCAAATAATAATTGCCAAACAAAATGCTTAATTTCATTACAAATATTCAATAAATAATGCATTATTAAGATTTTATTTCTTAAAAAAACACAATTGACAATAATAAATGCTAAAGATTTAACAAAAGCAATACAATGTGTAAATACGGACCTGTGAAAACCAATAAACATTTGGCGCCAAACAAGGAAACAGAAGACATGTAAACAACTTACCGAAATAAATGCACAGTTGCTTTATCCTTTTCATAATTGGCACTTTTATTGTACATACAGTTCTTCACAATACACCTTGGCATTTTTTAACTTTTACACTCTTAAAACACTGCTAAAAAACGGCAAAACACACAAGATAACCTCTAATCGCAAATCAACAAACACTTCAAATACTTGTTGACAGCTGACAATAACTTCAAGAGCGGTTGGGGGAACGAATCAAAACAAAACACATTAGCGCGTTATTCAAAATTTTGTTTGTGATTGGACGGTGACAGGAGTGGGAAATCGACAGGCTGCAAACTCGGCTTTGTTCCCTCTAACATATACAACCTCTTTGGTTAAAAGACACACTAAACATATGACTGACACAAGGGCAATCACTAGTTTGTATACATCCTTGGTTCGAAGTAATATTGAGTATTGTTGTGTTGTATGGTTTCCATCCTATGCTTGCCATATTAATCGTATTGAAAGAGTACAAAACAAATTTGTTAAGCGAACACACAGGACCAACTATGGATGTAACAGTTTCATGAACAGATTGTTGCATAATTATAATGCTAATTAGTGAATTTTCTTTAAAAAAATTCACTAATGAGGAGATCCCGACTTTTGAATTTTGAAAAAATTTCTTCAAATGAGCGCTAATTAGGCCCCCCAGAAAACATATCCGGGGTCTGTTTCAATTTTTATATGTTTATATATATATATATATATATATATATATATATATATATATATATATATATATATATATATATATATATATATATATATATATATATATATATATATATATGTATCACACCGATAACTCAAAAAATAATGGGCCGATTTTGATTAAATTTGGTGAAAAAATTCCTTCTGCAAATGGCTTGGACGAGTTCGTTAGCCAGGAAAATCTGCCCAGGTTTTCCCGGAAAATTTTGTATTTTCTTTCGAAAAAAAATTATATCTCACGAATGAACAAAGTAAGGGCAACCAAATTTGGTACGCGGGTTTATATCCTTATAGGTAAGTCACCTACCAAAATTTATGTAGGTCAAAAGACAAAAAAGTTATAGGCATTTAAAGAAAAATAAATTGGGGTTTTCCTCAAAACGTCAAAGTGGCGATTTAAAATGTCAAAATTGGCAACATTTAGGCAAATAACTTTAATCTAATACGGACTATGGAAAGAAAATGTCTCAAGAAGGATGTTTTACAAACCCTAAAGTCTTAGTTTCAACCGTCATTGTCCTTCATTTTACTAAAATATTTGCAGAAAATTCATTTTAAATAGACCCTTTCTCTGATGCTTGGCTGTAGCCTTAGCTATAGAGTTTATCGTTTAATGGTATATAATAATAAATAAAATCACAGGCTGGCCCATAGGTCGCTGGTGATACAAATTTCCTTTTTTTTTTTTTAATCAAACACGCCTTATGTTATTGCATTTTTGCATTTTCCATCGAAATATAATGCATGTTTGTAAGAAAAGAAATTCTAGACGCAGCAAGTGCGTTATGGTAGCGAATTTTGATCAAATGTTTCATATTTGAACAGCTCAATTTGCTATTAACCTACAAGGTTGACCAAGAAACGTGTTTTTTCGGGAACACTTTAAGTTTACTTTTGGAAATTTTTGTACATTTTCACACAATAAAGTTATTTTGATGAAACATGGCACATTGTTTTTACTATATAGATTATACTGCCAACCAAATTTGATTATTATTTCTTAAAAAAACACACATATTTGTTATTAAAAACATTTTTATGAAAATTCACTACCATAACGCATTTGCTGCGTCCAGAGTTTTTTTTTCTAATTGTGATATCTTTTATATTGCTATGTCTAGGATAAAAACTGTCTTAAGACAGTGATTTTGTTACTTTGAGTTTTTTTTTTTTAATTTTTATTTCTTTTGTTATTACGTACCATTTGGAATTGTTTAATTAATTTAATGTTTAATTCTGTAGGTGCAAATTTAAATAAATAAATACATTACATAGATTATACTGGTGACCAAATTCGATCCCTGCTTTAATTTGGTAGTAGTAGCAGTGGTGGGGAGGCTAACGCCAGGCAAGTAAACCACAACGGGACCTTTTTACAAACCCCGGCAACCCAGCAACCATACCCTCACTTCCTCCGTTCCGTCACCAAACCTTCTTGGCCTCGAAATAAAGGCCATGGCGGTCTTCCATTGGACTGAACTTACCTGACTCCTCTGCAGAGTCCTCGAACCGAACAATTCTGTTCGAAGACTCCCAAAAGCCGCGCATTCACATAGGTAGTGGTAAGACGTTTCTTCAGTCTCGCCGCATTCCTGGCAAATGGGATTACTGTCAGCACCCCAACAACGCGGCGAAGCGCAGAATGACTCCTGCCGAGAAGCCAAACAGTCTTGTCTTTATCCAGCCCCTCCACAAAATCCCTCGCCTGCTTACAGCCACCGCCCGACCTCCAGTGCCTCTACATGGCCTCCACAGTCCACCTATCTAGGGCGTCGGAGACCACCCTCCTCCTTATGGCTATAGCAGGCTCCGGCCCACAGAACGGCCGCCGGAAACCAAGCCTTGCAAGATCATTCGCCACTTCACTCCCCGCAACACCACAGTGTCCCAGAACCTACACAGGTTGCACCTCCTTTGTCCTGGACAGTGCGTTCAGGGCGTCAGTGCACTCCTGAACAAGTGTTGACCTAATTCTGGTCGTGCAGACTGCCCAGAGGACCGCCTGACTATCTGAGCAAATATATACACATTTCTCAGGGCTCATCCTCACATCATGTAGATTAGCCACAGACAGGATAGCGTACACCTCCATTTCGAAAGCCGTGGTATATGCATCCAGAGCATAACCCTCGCGCACCCCCAGGCAATTGATGTATATTCCCGCCCCGTAGGATTGCTGCTCCTCCAGCCGTGATCCGTCGGTAAAACAGACCAGACTTGCGGGCAGGAATGTAACCTCATTTTCCCTCCACTGATCCCTACTGGGGATTCTGAGGGTGCATGTCCTAGTCAGCCTAATATTGTCATCTGCATTCCCTACCTTGATGGTGGAAATTTGGATTTCCTTTTCCACATCGTTGGCAATTCTTGCATGTCCTATTATTGCCCCCTCTCTGCACCAGTTTCTAGAGTCTCACATTCTGTGATGCGACGCCATAGCCTCCCTTCTGATGCAGATGGGAAGCGGTGGCAGCATCAGCAAGACCTCTAGCACGGCTGAGGGTGTCGTCCTCATAGCGCCGGTGATGCCCAGGCTTGAAGTTTGGTCAGCTTCCAGATAGCAGTTTGGTTCACACTGCACCACCAGGCCACTGCCCCATACAGGACTCTCGGCCTGACGATCGCAATGTAAATCCAGTCTAGGATCCGAGGTTTGAGTCCCCAGATCCGACATATCACGTGGCGTAGCTGTCAGAGAGTCGCTACTCCCTTCTTCACTACTCATTCTATTTGTGACCCCTCATGATAGTTTGGAGTCCAGGACCACCCCCAGATATTTGACCTCCCGCACTAAAGCTAAAGGTTTTCCAAACATAACGGGCGCCCTGAACCCATACAGATTCCTGTTCTTGGTGAACACGACGATCTCCGGGTTTACGGAGAGTCCCTGCACACCACACCACCATGCTACAGGCAGCTTGCATGCATGCACAGATGACGCTGAGGAATTTGCCGGTGACTAAGACCAGCCCATCATCAGCATACGCCTGGGTGTAGAAGCCATTCTCAGAGAGCCGCTCCATGACCAGACACCATAGACGAGGCGACAGGCAGCTGCCCTGAGGACAGCATAGGTTGACCTCCTCCCTCCTCCAACTTATTGCGTCCAGGCTTTTTTTTAATTTGTCATGTAGTGAATGTGTTTCCAAAGTTTTTATATTCATATATGTTTATATATTTTTTATTTGTTTGTTTTAATATTGTGTTTACTCTATGAGGTGGCCTTTTGTGCCAAAAATAAATATTACTGTTATATTGTAGAGTATCCCTTCATCCCCATTTTCTGATAGCTCCATATAACAATAATATATTATTTTATATATTTGAGAAAAATGCCGGTTTTGATGGCATACTGAACCCAACTAACAAAAATGTTCTATAATTTTTAAACAATAGAGCAAATTTGTTGTGTTACTGTTATATTACTGCTCTTCGAAAGCAGTTTTGTTCTATTAAGACTGCCAAGTTGAGTATTTAGCTTCTCGCAGCAAAATGCTTCTTTAAATTTATTGTTAGAATGTTCTTAGAGCAGAGTTATAAAACATTTTAGATATTTCGTTTTTCATTGTTTTGTAAACGTCTATACAACAATCCTTATAGAATATATTAGCTTACAGAACAAAATTGTTCTGTAATGGCTTTACAACAACGATCTTCCAAACATATCTGTCAACTTGCAAACATTTATAAAGCTTTTATTTAAGTGATTATGTGAGCAATTATAAAACAGTTTTGTTAACATTTTCTACGATACAATATAACTGCAAATAGCATAGTCTACTTGAATGCAGGTGTTAAAAAACTATTTTATTGTTGGATGGAATGTGACTGTAATAGAACACTTAGAAAACAATTATAGTACAAAATTATTCCTTTGCATAAATGTGTGTTCACTGGGATCTTTATAAAACATATTATAGCTTTTGTAAGAAGCACCGTTATATACTTTTTATTTCGTGGCAAGTTGTGTATTCTGTAGCGTGTAATTTCTAAACATGTCCAATTTGCAATCAATAAATAAATGGAAACAGGTAAAAAGAAGCGGTGCTTTTCGAAGGAAAGTCAATAAATATAAAAATATTTTAGAAAAGTAGCAAATTTGTTAATAAACATGTTAGTAGTGTTTTACATAGTAAGCAGCACAACAAACAACAATTTGGGTTTGAGGTTAAGTCACATTGCTACTACATTTATGTTGCATAAATATCGCAGCTAACACGAGTTAAGCACTATACTGATATGTAAGTGTTGCCGAAAATGCTTGTATAGAACAATTAAATACACCATATGTGTTATAGAGCTACACGCAGGTCTTTCTCAGTGCAGCAATGGAAAACATTATTTTAAAGCTCTATAAACGCTGTTTGTGTAACAATCTGCTTACTGCGTCATCTGAAGCCACACTGCCAATATGATCATCAGTTTGCCGAAATATTAGGGCACAGGACCGTACTTAGCCATAAATAGTTGTTAATGGTTAGTTACCCATGATCATGATACAACAAGTAGAGATATTACATACACATCACATTACATACTACATACACATACACATCCTCACACACGAATGTGCACGCATTAAGATCCGAAATTATTTTCTGACTTAAAATTAATTAAAGTGAAGAAATTGGCTTTGTTATTATTAACTGCAGGGGATTATAGTAAAATGAAAATATCAAAATCCTAAAACTTTTTGTTCCCTTGCAGGAATGGGGAGAAAAAATATAGTAATAATGTAAAGCATACATAGAGACTTGGCAAATATTGGTGGCGCTAGTCTACTTTTACTGTAAAAGCCAAACATTAAAATTGACAATAAAAGTCAATGCCAAGCCTACTTTATTTTTGTTTAAATACGTCTGTTCATATTACAGATTTTAATATATCGTGTGTTTTGTAGGAGTGTCTTAAGAGATAAAATAGTTCTGTAATGGTTACAGTCGTGATAAAAGTGATTTATAAAGCAAACGCCATGTTTTTATGCAATTCCTGTATTTGTTTGGTAGCCATCTTGAATGGAAAAATAATCAATAAATATAGAAATATTTGTGACCTGACAATTTTCACAATATATTATGAATATAAAACATGTGAAATGTGTACCAGAATGGGTTTAGGTCAATAAAATGAAAAAATAACAAAAAATTTATGTAAATACCACGTGTATTTATTTTATAATGAATAACAAAAAAAAAACAACAAATAGGGCACTGACAATAAGCAAAGTTACCTACCTTTATTCTCCAATAATGCAGGAACATAAGCTTCGTTTTTCTGTATTCACACACAACACCTCTAGGGACCTCGTGTCTCCCAAAGGACTCACAAACAAAATGGATATTTAGAGACCTCGTGTCTCTTCAAGGGGTTGAAAGCAATTCGCTTTCTCGAGACCTCTTGCCTCTTCAAGGACTCAAAAACAAGTGGCAGAGGGATGCAAGCTTCTCTCCCTTCTCTCATTCTTCTTCCCCCTCTCTGGTCTTCTGGCGGAAACCATTAGTAACACTTACTCTATGTCAGTGTAGCGCGCGACATTTGAATTTAAAAGTGACAGAACAACGAGCATGAACATTCCGCCCACCAAAATAAGGATTTATTTTCACAATTATATTGTTTCTCAAATAAACAAACAAAACAAAAATTTACAATAAGCACAAAAAACAAAAAACTGAAGCTATTGGATTTATAATTAACTGTACAAAAAATTTCAAGGCAGACGTATTACTGCGATGGCAACAGACATGACTTCGTCAGAGGCCTATCAAAAGTGCCACTACTAGTGCGAACTTGAGCTACCCGAGCTATACCATCACGGCCTGGGTATAGTTGCATAATGCGTCCGAGCTTCCAAACAAGAGGTGACGAAGTCTCATCTTTAATCACAACTAAAGCTCCGATCGGGGGGGACGTTTGCACAGTATCCCACTTACCACGCTGCTGCAGTGTATGCAGGTATTCGTTCTTCCAGCGGCGCCAAAAGTCCTGGTGGATCCTTTGCACCAGCTGCCAGCGTGACAAGCGATTCATACTTAACAAAGTCAAATCAGCATCAGGAGGAGCACCTAACGGTTCCATTGTAAGAAAATGTCCTGGGGATAGGGCTAACAGATCATTTGGATCAGTACTCGCACTACACAATGGTCGAGAATTCAAAACTGATTCCACTTGAGCAAGCAACGTGGACATTTCCTCAAAGGTCAGAATCTGCAAACCGATCACCCTTCGCAAATGAGTCTTGACTGAGCGCACTCCCGCCTCCCACAGACCTCCAAAATGCGGAGCTGATGGGGGGCTGAAATGCCACTTAATGGTACAAGCATCTGCTGCCCCCTTTGCATAGTTTAAGAGCTGCTTATTTGAGCCGACGAAGTTGGTACCTCTATCGCTATACAAATTGTCACATCTTCCTCTGCGAGCCACAAACCTCCGAAGAGCTGCCAAGAAGGCTTCAGCTGAAAGATCAGACACTACTTCCAAATGGAGGGCCTTCGTTGCCATGCACACAAACAAACAAATATATGCTTTCACCTTTCGGACACCTCGATATCTGCCCTGTGTCACAAAAACTGGACCTGCAAAATCAACTCCGCTGTGTGAAAACGGCTTCAACTGAGAAACCCTGGCAACTGGCAAATCAGACATCATCGGTGCCATGGGAGTAGGATTCACTCGAAAGCAACGATAGCACCTTGACAAAACATGATGAATAGCTCTCCGAGGGGACAAAATCCAAAACTGTTGCGAAAGCAAATGAAGCAATGTGCGAGGACCAGGATGAAGATTGACATGGTGTGTGTGTGCAATGATTAACTCGGTGAGACGATGTGAGCGGGGCAACAATATAGGGTGTTTCACTTCAACTGGAACATCAGCTTGACGAAGGCGACCGCCCACCCTGAGGATACCCTCTGTATCCAGAAAGGGGGCTAACTTATTTATTGCCCTCGCACACCTCTCACCTTTAACCAAGGATGCTATTTCCCTTTGAAATACTTCACCTTGAGCACATTTGATAAGCATATGAAGCGCCTCCTGTAATTCGGTGGCTGTCAGAGATGCAGTAGTTCGGTCAGATGGAGACACCCTACAATTTCGCACAAACCGCTGACAATATACAACAACACCCCGAATTTTCCGTAGATGCGAAAAGCGATTCAAAAGTTTACTGAGCCACTCCTCATCTGCCAAAGTAACCAGTACGGGGAGAGCTCGTTGCTCCGCCAGGCACTCTTCTGGCGGCTCAAAACGCAACGACTTGGGCCAATTTTCCCTTGCCAATTTTAGCCAGGCGGGTCCCGCCCACCATAGTGGATGCTCACAAAACCCAGAAGGTAACATGCCTCTCGATGCACAATCAGCTGGGTTTTCTTGTCCACTTACGTGATGCCATGACTCTGGAGGAATCTTCTCTTGCATGCTTGCTACTCGATTCCCAATAAAGGTCTTCCACCTATTGGAAGATGATTTTATCCAGGCAAGTGCCACCATAGAGTCTGACCAAGCATACATAGAGTTAAACTCAAAACGACCTTCATACACCCGACACACAAATTCCAGAAGCTTTGCCAACAATAAACACCCACACAATTCGAGACGTGGAATCGATATTCTTTTTAAAGGTGATACCTTGGACTTGGCACACAGAAAATTGATCCAAACTTGACCCTCCTCTGATACTTGTCTTAAGTAAACAACTGCAGCATACCCTCGCTCCGATGCATCACAGAACCCATGGAGTTCTGTACTGATGATATTATCGTGTTTTACGCCTCTGGGAATTGATAAACCTGCTAGCGCACTGAGTTGTGATTTATACTGAGACCACTGACCAACAATATCCTTTGAGGGCTTATCATCCCATCCCACTTTTTGCTCCCACAAGCACTGCATAAGATATTTTGCCAACAGGGTAACAGGAGACAAAAAACCCAGGGGGTCATAAATTCTTGCCAATTCCGAAAGAAGATTTCGTTTTGTGCACGGACGATCAATAGGTTCAACATTAAAAGAGAATGTATCACCTATGGGACACCACTGCAATCCTAAAATTTTCAACACTGATGGATCATTTAAATCTAACGATTGAGGTTGCTGACTATCAGCTGATACTGTGGACAACAGTTTCGAATTATTGCTGGCCCACTTCTTCAATTCAAAACCCCCCTTAGCAAACAACCCAATCAATTGCCGTTGCAACTCAAAAGCCTCTGACAATGAGTCGACTCCACTGACTACATCATCCACATAGAGATCGGACCGAACTAGCTTTGCTGCCAATGGAAAAGATGATTCCTCATCATCACAAAGCTGCATCATTGTTCGGATTGCCATGTGTGGGCTTGAGGAGACCCCATATGTGACAGTATTAAGGCGATATTTCTGTACAGGTTCCCCCTTTGAGAACCTCCAGAGAATTCTTTGATAATCCCTATGATTATCTACAACCAAAATTTGTCGATACATTTGCCGAATGTCAGCAGTAAATGCAATTTTGTTTGAGCGAAATTTCAACAACACAGTGGCAATATCTGTCTGCAACTTCGCTCCCACTAACAACGTATCGTTCAGAGATACACCATTCGTACTTTTGGAACTAGCATCAAATACCACCCGCAGTTTGGTCGAAAGGCTGTGAGGACGCAACACACAATGATGGGGAATATAGTATGCATCAGATGGTTCCACAGCTACATCTGATACCAGAGACATATGGCCAGACTCATAATAATCCCTGATAAACTCCGAATAGGACTTGTGCAACGCTGGATCCCTACTAAGACGTGCTTCCAGGGAGTAAAACCGCCTCAATGCAACACTGAAAGATTCTCCCAAACACGGAGTACCCTCACGAAAGGGCATATTTAAAATATATCTCCCAGCACTATTTCGGTGCTGAGTCTTCTTGAAGATTTCCTCACATTTTTTATCTTCCGGAGACATAACTAAACCTTGTGGTACCTGTTCCAAGCTCCAAAACTGTTTCAAGGTATGATCCAAGTCGACCAACGTGCATAAACTATTCACAACAGAATGAGACTTTGACTGTTCTACACTGCCCATAAGCACCCAACCAAAAACAGTATTGATGGCCACTGGTGCACCTCGAGGCCCTCTCTTTATTCCAGGTCTAACCACATGAGCATAAACGTCAGTACCCAACAAAATTTCAATGTCCCCTGGTATGCCAAACTCTGAATCTGCCAACTCTAAGTTCTGAATATGTTGCCAGTGGCACTGCTCAATTTTAGCAGAAGGGATCTTGGAACAAATGTTCGGAATCACAATCATGTCCAACTCTAACTTTGTTGGCTCATAAATGGACTCTACTCGACATTTGAGAGTGCCTTGGCTAGCAAGCGAGCTCATTTGGTTCAAGCCTTGAACCATCACTGAACGAGATGAGGTGTTGAGCCCCAATTTTTCAACACACTGCTGCGAAATGAAATTAGCCTCACTCGCACAATCCAGGAGAGCTCGACATCTCCTAACCTTTCCATTTTTATCTCGTACTAATAGCATTATAGTTGCCAGTAACACGGACTGTTCCCTTTTTACCACACTTGCCAACACACGCAATTGCTCTGCACCTTGTGGCTCTTCCACAGGTGGCTTGTTTGAGTCACTCTCATCTCCCGATGCCGGTGCTTTTGGGAAGTGCAATAATGTATGATGGTGTTTATTACATACACGACAACTTGATGACTTGCACTCCCTGCTGGCATGCGAGTTTGATAAACAGTTAAAACAAAGATTATTCTTTTTTGCGAACGTATACTGTTTATGAGAGGATAAAGATAGAAATCCATCACACTTGAGCATGGGGTGCTCCTCCTTACAATAAGCACATACAAGCTTTGTGCTGGTAACAAAGGACGAAGCGGGCCTAGCAGTGGTTGCTGAAACATGCTGCCTTCTATTAGTCACATAATTGGAAGTTAAGGCAGTTGTCTCCATTGCTTTACACTGCTTTTCCAAGAATCCACATAAACTACTAAAACTGGGAATGTCCGATTCGCAAAACTCAAGCTCAAATTTTTGCTTAAGACTCATATCCACCTTTTGCAGCAACATGTTGAATTTAGTGAAATCCCACATGTCATGTTCAAACTGCTTCAACGCTTCCAAATTTTCACTGAATACAGACAACAACGTTCGTAGGGAAGAAGCAGATTCACTATTTGCTTTGGGGGCCTGTACAATACCCTGCCAATAATTGGTCAACAAAACCCGGGTATTGTGATACCTTGAGACCAGAGACTTGAATGCAATCCCATAATTGCTTCCCGTTAGCGGTAAATTCTTGATTAGGCCAGCTGCATCCTTCACTAACGAAGCACTCAAATATTGGAACTTTTCAATATCTGACAATGATTCGTTCTCATGAATCATTGTTTTAAACAGATCATAAAAGGTTGGCCAGTTTTTCCAATTTCCATCGAATTTTGGCATTTCGATTTTCGGTAACCTCAAATGTCTGTTTAAATTTGAAGTTGACATAATCGCGTTTGCGTTCGTTACTTCCTTTTCACTGAGAGATCGAGCGTTCGATGATTTGACAGAACACCGCGACTTACTCGATGCTCGACTCGATTTCGAACTACCGTGAAAAACGGATCGAGCTTGATTCTCAGCGGCTTTATTTGCATAACCTCTCAGTTCTCGATAGATAGTTTTTATAGAGTATTGCAGTTCATCGAATTTGTTCTGCATTTCATGCTCGCTCTCCAACTCTGATCGATCAACTACCGACACGATGTCCAAATGCAATGAATCAAATAGATTGACCAACTCATTCAACGCCTCAAAACGAACCTCAAATCTATTCAACCTATCTAAATCCACTACTGCGTCTATTTTGACCTGTTGAGCCACGTGCAATATGGCTTCTACTCGTCTATAAACGCTTTCGCGCTTATTTTTTAGCTGAATCAACTCCATTGTTCAACGCAAAAAAATTCCTAAACGCGATTTAAACAATATGCAAACGTGATTTCAACAATATGCAATTCGAGTATGTACCTGGTTATATACAAGCAATAACGTCACCTTGAAATTAAATGACTCAACACGGCAATAAACAATTACAAATTTACTAGACTAAAGGAAACAAGTAAAATTACTTCAAAAAATGGACTGTATCAACTAATAACAAAACAAAACAACTATAAAAATCCGGTCGATGGGCCAAATGTAAATACCACGTGTATTTATTTTATAATGAATAACAAAAAAAAACAGAACAAATAGGGCACTGACAATAAGCAAAGTTACCTACCTTTATTCTCCAATAATGCAGGAACATAAGCTTCGTTTTTCTGTATTCACACACAACACCTCTAGGGACCTCGTGTCTCCCAAAGGACTCACAAACAAAATGGATATTTAGAGACCTCGTGTCTCTTCAAGGGGTTGAAAGCAATTCGCTTTCTCGAGACCTCTTGCCTCTTCAAGGACTCAAAAACAAGTGGCAGAGGGATGCAAGCTTCTCTCCCTTCTCTCATTCTTCTTCCCCCTCTCTGGTCTTCTGGCGGAAACCATTAGTAACACTTACTCTATGTCAGTGTAGCGCGCGACATTTGAATTTAAAAGTGACAGAACAACGAGCATGAACAATTTAATTTCGAGTTGATTTTTACAAATTAAAGAAATATTCATGATTTCGAGGGCCCTTCAAAATTTATCGTATATGTAGCATATTTTACACAGAACATTTTTCTTCACAGGTGAAATCCATCTTGCTGGTAGCCAAAAAGAGACTTTTTGAGTTTAATTTTCACACACACATTATTTCTTACGCCATCATATTTTAGTACTTATATTACTTTCATAATATTAGAGAACAATTTTAGGATAAAATAGTTCTAACAAAAACATTTAAAAGACATATCACTCTTATAGGTATTGCAGTATGCAACAAAAAGTTGGAAAGTTAACTATAAAGAAATTCTAATAAAACATGTTTTATAGTAACTCTATTAAGGCTCTATAACTGGCACCATGGTAAATGATTTTTAGTTTTATTATTGTTCCTTATAAAACTGTTTTATAAGTATCGTATATCATATTCTTTTACAGCTCGGTAAACATTTCTAAAACTATTCTATAACACCTTACACATCCCTTATAAAATAAACTAAAGAACTAAAGTGTTGTATAAACCTGCGCCCATTTTGCGTTTATAAACATTGTATAAACGTTACCAAAACGTTTATAGGAACAGTCATGTTTTATAAAAACTGTTTTATACACGTTCTTATGACTACAATAAAACAAATTGCTAGTTGGGCATATTTATATCTAAAAATTTTATATTTTTTTTAGACTTATCTCGTCACAAAAGTCCATACTGACAAGACCCCATCATCGAGGTTTCCAAATGAAGAACATGAAAGCTTTTTAAGCTATTATGCAATCAAATACCAACAAAATATCTACAAGCTTGACCAGCCATTGTTGAGTGTCAAGGGACTTTCTAAAAAAGTAAACCTTACTAGACCCCGTGGACGTGAAGCCAAGCGTAAACGTGAAAAAAATTATGAGGAATTAGAAGAAATATTGGTTCCAGAACTATTAATTAAACAAGATTTCCCAGCAAGTTTGTGGGTACAGGCGACTTTGCTGCCCACTATACTTATGCGTTTAACACAGCTGTTAAAGTTGGAGGAACTCAGGCAAACAATAGCTAGAGAAGCAAAATTAGGCAAGGAAATAGTAGAAAACCCAGCTTGTTTGGAATTGGACTTGCACATCCTGAACTATGATCCCTTGGAAGTTACTAAATGTAACAATAAAGGCATTATAATGAACACCAATCAAGATGTGGCTGTACCTGTACAAAATACCACTCTCATGGTTTACAATAAAGATTTTGCTGCTAAAATGCTTGAAGTGCAGTATCCCTGGAAGGATTTGGATGAACC
The DNA here is from genome assembly GCA_964006375.1 of Tillus elongatus. Classification (NCBI taxonomy): domain Eukaryota; kingdom Metazoa; phylum Arthropoda; class Insecta; order Coleoptera; family Cleridae; genus Tillus; species Tillus elongatus. Next base: position 313,191,652 of record OZ023262.1, on the reverse strand, counting down.
AAAAGATTTGGAAAGAGTTATTGATGTTACTCTAATGGATGTAGAGTTCTATGAAAACTTTATTGGAAGTTTGGTTCCTCGTGAACAAAGAGTAAAAAGCCCTGTTAAAATAAGAAATTTGCCGGCTATTACATACCATAAAGATTTTATTGAAAAGGATATCAAACTTTTGAGTCTGAATGCCTGTGAAATAGGGCCAGAACTTGCAGACATGGTCAAGGCTCTTACAACAGCAAAAGCGACTGATATAGTCAATTTAGAACGTCTAGAAACGCTGGGAGACTCTTTCCTTAAATTCATATCTTCCACTTACATAACTATCAGGTTTCCCACTTTTGACGAAGGTAAATGTTCTTTGTTGAAGGGCCGCTTGGTCAGCAATAAAAACCTGTACTACCATGCATTAGGCAAAAACCTTGGTGGAATCTTGAAACATAGTGATCTAGCTTCTGAAGATTGGTTACCGCCCAGTTTCAAAGTTCCTGACCAGTTGCAAACACGCATTATGTCCAAGGACATATCGATTATATCTCTGTTCTATCTCTCCCTTTCGGAAAGGGAGCAGATCACTGGTGTGTTGGATCAGAACACAGTAAACCAAATTGATAATCTACGGGTGCCCATTGAAAGCGAAGATGATGAGAATAATACATATACCAATTCAAGTTCTTTCCTGAGGCATCAGTATATTGGTGACAAATTTATATCTGATTGTGTTGAGTCGCTGATAGGAGTATTCTGTGAAAAATGTGGCATCTCAGGTAAGTTTGATTTTTTGCTTAGGTAGATAAATTGATAGATACTCATTAATTATAGTTGCCATTGCTTGGTGACATCGTTCTATATACAGTGCGCGCCAAATGTATGGACCGGGGCTTAAAAAATCTAAAGTAAGCGGCTAAAAAAAATGAATTTTGATATGCACATATGGGACGTATTTTCGCATATTATGACGTGATTTCTAAGTGTTTACCCCTTTTATTACAGAATATACAGGGCGTAAGTCATGTTTTTAAATAGCAACAGGGACAGTAATTGTTAATTTCTGAAAGTACAACCTTTTCTGCTTCTAACAATGTGTAGTAAGACACGAATACGAACTGGTTGACTCGTCTTAATAAATTCCAACCTTATCAGCTTGTACTTTTTTGTCCATTGTCCCGTTTTTTGTCTTTTATACCAGAAAAGAAATGAAATGTAAAGTAGATTAGATTAGATTTTATTGTGCGTGGGCTATTTCAGTCCCTCCACCGCGACCTTAGGTCTATTGTGGCTCACATCTAATTACTTAGATTTCACCCATCAATTCCAGCTCCCTGAGGGAGTCGATTTTTCTTGAGGGTGATAGTTTGTTTGGCAGGTGTACTGCTATCTGAGTAAAGTCGCGTGCCCGTTTCGAAGCTCAAAGAGAGATAACCTGTCTCCGAGTTCGTCTGGACCCGACATCCGTCAGTGTTTGCCTCGAGGCGGTATCATGAAGTCCCGCTCTCGAGCAGCATCTAGGCTCCAGTTGTAATCCACCCCTAGAGATATTAGCTCCCCTCAGGCTATTCCAAACCTGACACCTAACAGTGTTAAGACTTAAGGCAACATCCCATTGAGTCCCGCTCCCGAGCATCACCCCAGTGAGGCCGTCCGTCCGTTTTGTAGCACACAGTATGGGCTCCAAACTCCTGGTGTTTACCACTCATCAGAGATCAGAGCCCCCCGGGACGTCTGGACACACGACACACGCCAGGGCTCAATTCAGGGCGGTATCATCTGCAACCCCGCTCCCGAGTAACAACCAAGCAAAGCCAATTGTCAGTCTCTGAGGCCACAGTGGAGGCGCCACACTCTGGGTGCATATCACTCGCCAGAGATGTCTGCCTCCCCCCAGCCTCACCTGCACCAGACCCCCGCCAGTGTTTCATTGACTCGAGGCAGTATCATGAAGTCCCGCCCTCGAGCAGCATCCAGGCAGGGTCGTTAGTCTGTATTGATGCTCACAGAGTAGCCCCAAGTCTCCAGGTGTAACCACCCCTAGAGACCCCAACCACCTCCGGGTTCGTCCAGGTCCAACACCTGCCAGCGTTTGCTTAAATTTCACCCAACAAATCGAGCTTCCGACAGGAGACGACACCTGCGAGGTGAAACTTTGTTTGACAGATGTACTGCCATCTGAGCGAAGTAGCTTGCCCGTCTCAAAGCTCAGAGATAACCTCTCTCCGAGTTCGTCTGGACCAGACATCCGTCAGTGTTTGACTCGGTGCAGTATCATGAAGTCCTGCATCCGAGCAGCATCCAAGTGAGGTCGTTTGTCCGTTTCGAAGCTCACAGAAGAGGCCTGAACCCTTAGTTTTATTCCACCCCTAAAGATATCAGCTCTCCTCCGGGTTCGTCAAGACCCGACACCCACCAGTGCAAGACTCACGTCGACATCCCATCGAGCCCCGCTCCCGAGCATCGCACAAGCGAGGCCGTCCGTCCGTTCCGAAGCACACAGTGGGGGCCCCAAACTCCGGGTGTTTACCACTCATCAGCGTTGTCAACCCCCTCCGGGTCGTCTAGACACACGACACCCGCCAGCACTCAACCCAAGGCGGCACCCATCCGGAACCCCGCTCCCGAGTAACAACCAAGCGCGGGCAACCATCCATTTCTAAGCCCAGAGTGGAGGCCTCAAAATCCGGGTGTACATCACTCCCCAGAGATATCCGCCTCCCTCCAGGCCCACATGGACAAGACCCCCGCCAGTGTTTGATTCCAATTAGTCGCCTTTTACGACAGGCAGGAGTTACCTTGGGCCTATTCTTTTAGTTAGTCCCCGGACCCACGGGGGCAATGTAAAGTAACACACGAATACGAACTGACCGACTGGTCTTAATAAATTACAAGCTTATCTGCTGGTACAATTTTCCGTTTTTTCTCTTACTAAGGATGGTTCATAAATTATATTTTTTTTTACCTTAATAAGATAATAATTTTTTTTATTTACTGTCACAGTCAAGTGTACGAGTGCTTCCGCCTTTATTGGTCAAGTAATATTGAGTAAAGTAACACACGAATATGAACTGGTCGAATGGTCTTAATAAATTCCAAACTTATCTGCTTGTACATTGTCCCGTTTTTTGTCTTACTAAGGATGGTTTATATATGGTATTTTTTTACCTTAATAAGATAATAAAAAATTTAATTTACTGTCACAGTCAAGTTGACAACGAGTGCTTCTGCCTTTATTGGTCAAGTAATATTGAGTAAAGTAACACACGAATACAAACTGGTCGAATGGTCTTAACAAATTCTAAGCTTATCTGCTTGTACATTGTCCTTTTTCACTATGTGAAAACTGGAACCTGTGATGAGCACTAATAAGTACACTTGGAGAACACCCAAATCACAACAACACATATTTCAGAGACCTTACGATCGTTTCGTTGACCAAGTCAACATCTTCAGAGGAAGAAAAATTCTAACATAAAAAACTAGATCCCGTATATTTATATCGCGTCAAAGAAAACGAACTAGTCCGAAGGAAAGTTGTCGTCCAAGAACGATCGTTTGTTTATTGCGCAGTGAAACAGGTCGGAGACCTGCTTTAATCTTTTGGTCGACAAATTTATGACCCTTATCTAATATAGGTTTAAAAAGGACCGGCGTTCTTTAAAGAAACAGCACGTTTCCTTTCGATCTAGAACTTTACAATGTGGATATTGGTTTATGCCGATAAAGACATCTGCTGAGATAAACAACATAAACTCAAATCATCTCTTTTAAAAATAGAAAAATAAAACCCAGATGTCTGTCTCACCGTGTTACCTTCAACAAAGGAAAAATAGTTCAACTAAAATACTACACAAAAAAAAACTAAATATTGATTTTAATTCTACGTGAAAATATTTATATTGACTACATAGATACAAAAACCGAACAGGTATTTAAATCAAGACAAACATAGTGATTAGTATATGTATAAACCGGTCGAGTTATTGACCATAATTTATTATTCTACCAGGCTAATTATGAGTATTTAAGCGGTCAAATGCAAAGAGCAAACAATGGGCTAGAAATTACAGGTGGCGCACGGTTCAATGAAGTTTTGTTCTTAATAGACCTTAATATAAAAATACTTTCTAATGAATCAAGCATAGTTTGATGTCTGACATTTTTGACAAGTTTCAAATTTTCTTTGTCAATGTGGTGGTTATTATCCCACATATGTTGTGCCACACAAGATATAACGAGATGGCGAGATATAACGGTTACTCGGATGGTTTAATAGACAAATTAGTTAACAAACACAGAACAAAGAAGTTGATATCTGAATGTACGACATTTAAGAATGATAAAATCGAGAAAAAATTTGTATGTTTACCTTATGAACCACGAATCAAAGGGTTTGGAAAGTATTTTTAAGAAAGCCGATTTACATTTGACGTTTTCGACGAAAAGTAATTTAAAAAATTTGTTGGGTAATACGAAAGACAAAGACAAAGTCACTGAAATGTCCGGAATTTATGAGATTAGTTGCAAAGATTGTGATCTTAAATACGTGGGCCAAACTAGGAGAAACATAGCCACCAGATTTCGTGAACATCTCGCACAGTTACGATATGGTACGGTAGACAAATCTTGTGTAAAATGGTTGGAAAGTTCAAAGGATGTAGAGGAAATATTGGAGGTGCTAATAACGGAAGATTGGTTGAATAAATTGTAAATTTGAAATACCGAAATTTTATAGCAAGAAATGTCAGTGTCAATAGGATTTTGATATGTTTCAGTTTAACATTTTAACCAAATCGCATCAATTACAGCCACAAGTTTGTAACTTTTATGTAAGATGCACTGTATCATTTTAATGCATATAAATAAATAAATAAATATATATATATATATATATATATATATATATATATATATATATATATATATATATATATATATATAAGGTGGCGCATTGAAAACGAAACAGGCCGATTTGCGTCCAGAGAATTTCCAGTCAATTTTAATATTGAGGGGGACATGTTTTGACATAAAACTCAACTTTGTCACATCAACCTCTTAAGGGTGGTGATAACAACCCTTATATTTTAAATAGGAAACATGGGCCGAGTGTAACATTATTTGAAAGCTCTTTATTTTCTGAATTCAGCACACTAATTTTTTTGGAAGTTTTATCAACTCGTTTAAAAATTATTCACAGTTGGAGTTGCAAGAACGTATTTCATTCATTGTGATAAGAAATGCACTAATGAGTCAATTTTTCGTTAAAAAAAACTAAAAAACAAAACCATACGTTCAAAAATGTTAATTCAGTTAAGTAAGTGTTCAAATTCTTGACCACCAGCTTCCATACAAAAGTACAAATTTTGTTCAAAACGAGCTCTGACATTCTGGAGCATTTGTGGAGTTATTAGACGGAATTCTTCAACAATGCGTCGTCGTAATTCTTCCAAGGACTCCGGTTCTGTTACGAAAATTCTACTCTTTAAATGGCCCCATAGAAAGAAGTCTAACGGAGTTAAATCCGGTGATCTAGGGGGCCACTCAATAGCACCTCTACGCCCAATCCATTGCTCTGGAAACTCTCTGTTTAAAAACTCCCTAACACGTTGTGGAAAATGCGGAGGAGCTCCATCTTGTTGAAACGCTAATTGATTTTCTTGATAGCGATCATCATTCTCAACAATGTCAATTAGTAGAGGGTAAACGATATCTTCTAGTAACTCCAAATACGTTTCGCCACTCAAATTGCCATCAAGAAAAATTGGTTCGATTAAACAGTCTCCAAATATGCCAGTCCAGACATTCAATTTCTGTGGAGTTTGAGTGTGGACTTTGTGAAGATGTCTTGGATTACTATCTGCCCAATAACGACAATTATGACGATTGACTGTAGAGTTTAATAAAAACGTACACTCGTCTGAAAAACAGATATTGAACAGAAAGTTCCCGTTATCAGCTATTCGTGCAGTCATAACTTCACAAAACTCCAGCCGCCGATCAAAATCATCTTCATTCAGTTGTTGTACAAGATGAATTTTATACGGGTGAAATTTATGATGCTTCAATATTCGCTGAATAGTTCTTCTTTTGATGTTTGAAACAGTGGCCAATTTTCTCGTGCACAAAGTTGGGTCTGTAGCAATTTGTCCTAAAACTTCAATCTCAGTAGTCTCATTTCTAACAAGAAATTCACGTTCAGGATCCCGTTGTTTGTTGGCTACTGAACCACTTTGTCGAAACTGCAACTAACTCCAAAATGTATTTTCTGTTAACATGTCTGTTCGGATGTCGCTCATTAAACAAATTTGCGGTACGGTTGGCACAGTCATCATTTTTTTTAAAAAGAGTAATTATTTCAACTCTTTCTTCTACAGAATACACCATTGTGAAATTAATTTTTGGTAGTACTATTAAGTATCAAACCGACCGATAAACTGAAATAATAAACCGCATTTCTCTCATTCCGATGAGAAATGTTCTGATAGTCAATTTTTTGTTTACAAACCAACAAAACATTGACTATCAGCACATTTCTTACCAGAATGAGTGAAATGCGTTTGTGCATCTTCAACTGTGAATAATTTTTAAACGAGTTGATAAAACTTCCAAAAAAATTAGTGTGCTAAATTCAGAAAAGAAAGAGCTTTCAAATGATGTAACACTCGACCCATGTTCCCTATTTAAAATATAAGGGTTGTTATCACCACCCTTAAGGGGTTGACGCGACAAAGTGGACTTTTATGTCAAAACATGTCCCCCTCAATATTAAAACTGACGTGTTTCAGTGTTTCTTAAAAAGAAAAATTATCTGGACGCAAATAGATCTGTTTTGTTTTCAATGCGCCACCCTATATATATATATATATATATATATATATATATATATATATATATATATATATATATATATATATATATATATATATATATATATATATATATATATATATACATATAAAAAAATTTAACGGACCTTGGTTTTGGCTTCTAGGGACCTAACTTCGCGCTCATCGGAAGACATTTTTTTCAAAAGCTTTTCATCGTGACCTCTCTGTTGGCGAATTTTTCTTAATGAAAATTCGCGAAAAGTTCGCTATATTGGTCTACGCTTTGGCTGGTGACGTAGAAATTATCAAGACAAAGAACAATTTTAATTACAATTTTCCTTGAAACTATTCCGTCATGTAGAGTTTTTAATAAATGTGAAGAAACTGTAATTATTTTTCGAAACTTTAACACTCTGTATCTTGAAAACTATGCATTTTCGGACCTATGTTTATATCAACTTTCTTCTTAAAATCATGTGTGGAATCGCCTCTTAAAGTTTGGCAATGTACTTTTTTTAACTGCCTGTATGTAGGTATCACACCGATAATTCAAAATATAATGGGCCGATTTTAATCAAATTTAGTAAGTACCTTTCTTTTGCAAGTGGCTTGGATACGTTTGTTAGCCAGGAAAATGGACCCAGGTTTTGCCGTAAAATTTTGTTTTCTTACAAAGTAGTGACTGTAGAGGTTTAAAGAAAAAATGTTGGGTTTTTCCTCAAACCATCAAAGTTGCCATTTGAAACGTCAAAATTGGCAACATGTAGGCAAAGATCCTGAAACGAATATGGGTTATCTAAAGAAAATGCCACAAGAAGAGTGTTCTAAAAACCCTCAAGTTCTTCAACCGTCATTGTCCTTCATTTTAAGCTCAAGCTCGATATAATTATTATACAAGATACAAGAGAAAATTGTATACCTTAACCATAGGGTGTCTTGAGCTGCATCTTATAAAATTATTTTGACAATTACAAGATGACCCATAAGTCGTTGGTGATACCTACAAATTTGTTTACGAGCACCCCTTATATTATCGCATTTTTCATTGAAATATGACTCATGTTTGTAAGAAACACTAAGTGCGTTTTGGTAGCGGATTTTCATTAAATGCTTCAAATTTCAATAACTTAATTTGCTATTAACCTAAGGTTTGTTGGCTGGGAAACCAGTTTTCTCAGAACGTCCGTAGCAGTCTACCCTGCACCAGACTCCCCAATTTAGAAGTTGGAAGAAAAGACATACTATGGATAAAACTCTCTCTCAGGGCTGCAACTAAATTCATCTGTTGCATTTACTGGTCACCTTCTGACAACAACTTTGTCCAGCTCTTTGACTACCTTTCTGAAAAAACCAACCATCTGATTTCTGAATATCCTTCCTCCTGGGTCATTATTCTTGGTAACCTCAATGTCCATAATAAGGAATGGCTAGGATCTTCAAAAACTGATCCACAAGGAAGAGCAGCGGAGGCCTTTGCAGTCAGCAATTCTTTAGCCAATATGGTTCAACAACCTACTGACTTTCCTCGCATCCCAACACACAGTTCAAATCCCTTGGATCTCCTTCTTACTACAAATCCTGACTGCTATAAGATATCAGTCACCGCCCCTCTGGTTCGCTCAGACCACGGCATGGTCACTGCTTCGTGCAATGCAACCCGAAGTCACACAGTCATCACACCCACGTATCGTTTGGCACTACAACTCCGTGAACTGGGACGAAATGCGAGATTACTTTTCCTCATTTCCATGGGCGTCTGTCTGCTTCTCTCATCCTGACCCCTCTGATATCTCACAAAACGTCACCGAAATTATCCAAGCTGGCATGGAATTACTTATTCCACGTACACAGAAAACCTCTGCAGCTACTCAAAAGCGCTGGTTCTCTAAATCCTGTGACAAGGCCAGACTTGAAAAGGTCAAAACTCACAAAAAGCTTCTACACAATCCCAGTCAGAAAAACCGTCATGCATTTAACGACGCAAGAAACCGCTATGTCCGCATTCTTTCTGAGGCAAAAAACTCGTTTAATAACCACATCAAAAACAAAGTCATCTTAAGCTCCAGCGGCAGCAAACCCTTCTGGACTCTTGCTAAATCTATTGGAAATAATTTCTGCAAGAGCATGTTCCCACCTCTTGTCTCAGGGGATGAAATTGTTTCTACCGCCCTGGGCAAGGCTGAACTTTTTGCCTCGTTGTTCGCCGGCAATTCTACTCTCAACCCACCTCCAAATGTTCAACCACCAACAGTCCCCAATGTCGCGCATAAAATGATGGAAATCACTTTCAAAACTAAAAAGGTACGAAGGATGCTCTCTTCTCTTAATACCAGGAAAGCCTCTGGCCTTGACGAGATCCCAGCAATTGTTCTCAAAAAATGCGCACCAGAACTTGCTGCTGTCCTGACTTGTCTGTTTCAGACATCTTACAATAGAGGCATATTCCCTTGTAACTGGAAAACTGCTCGAGTACAACCCGTCCCCAAGAAAGGATTCAAAGTGGTTCCCAGCAACTACAGGTCTATTTCTCCCCTTTCAGTCATCTCTAAAGTAATGGAAAACTATATAAACACCGAATTACTAAAATTTTTTGAAAAACACCGTCTAATCGACGACAGGCAGTATGGATTCCGTCAGCGCAGATCAACTGCCGACCTCCTTTCCTTTGTCACCCATTCTTGGAACAAGTCTATGCAACTACACGGTGAATCCCAGATTGTCGCTCTAGACAGGCATTCGACCAGGTCTGGCACGCAGCGCTGCTTAATAAACTACCGGCCTATGGCTTACCACCAAAACTCTGTACATGGACTGCAAATTTCCTCTCCAACCGGAGCATTTCTGTTGTCGTGGATGGCCATTCCTCTAAACTGTATCCAATTAATACAGGAGTTCCTCAAGGTTCAGCTTTAGCCCCTACTTTGTTTCTTCTCCACATCAATGACCTCCTCTCTAGCACATCCAACCCAGTTCACAGTTACGCGGACGACAGCACCCTCCACTCAAATATACAATATTCTAAGCCTGTCTCTTTAGCCCAATTAGATGAGGATCGCAGACTCATGGAGGGTTTTGTCTCTATGGATCTCCAAAAAATATTAGACTGGGGAAGTAGAAATCTTGTACAATTCAACCCCACCAAATGACAGTCTTGCTTTCTTTCTCATAAGAGATACACCAGCCCTAGACCCATCACAATAAACAACCAAGTTATTTAAAGTAATGAGTCCTTTCCACTTGTTGGCATTTCTGTGGATCGAAATCTCAGTTGGCACCAACATGTCACATCAATTGCAGAAGCGGCTGCTAAGAAATTAGGTTTCCTGTTCCGGGCTCGCAAATACTTTTCACCAGCTAATCTCTATACCTCATATACTTCGCAAATAAGACCAAACCTCGAATACTGCTCCCACATCTGGGGTGCTGCTGCCGCTTCTACACTCGCTATCCTGGACTCCATTCAGAAGAGAGCTATACGTGTCATTGGTGACCCTACCCTCACCCAAAGGCTGCCATCTCTTGCCCACCGACGTGCCATTGGTGACCTCTCTCTCTTTTATAGATATCTGCACGGGCACTGCTCAGAGGAGCTTTCTTCCATAGTTCCCCCACCTGCTGCCCCCAACAGATCTACCAGGGGAACAGAGCGAATGCACCCTTTTACTGTCCAGGTCACCAGACTTAGAGCATCTTGTTATGCCCGCTCTTTGGTCCCGAGGACTTCCAAGTTGTGGAATTGCTTGCCAGCACATGTTTTTCCTTCTCCCCGAAACCGCCTAACCTTCAGGTCCAATTCACAAGTTGCCTCTTTCCTCCTTGTCGACACCCATGGTACATTAGTATTTAGGCTGTAAGCCCTCGTGGTGTGTTGTTGAAATAAATAAAAAATAAAAAAACATTTCAAGTTTATTTTCGGAAGGTTTTTACATTTTCAAACAATAAATTATTTTGATAAAATACGGTACATTGATTCCACTATATAGGTTATACCAGTAACCAAATTGATGCCTGCTTGCATTAAAGACATATTTGCTATTAAAAACATTTTTATGAAAATTCATTTCCATAACGCACTTGCTGCGTCCAGACTTGTTTTCAAATTGAATTTCTAAATAAGCAAGTTGTTCTATCCTACCTGTTATTTATGCCTTATAGAAATATATTTTCTCAATTTTTTTTCTATAATTCTGGTAATTCGACTTTCACTGTAAATAAATAAATGACTCACACATTTTTTCCAGGCGGTATCAAATTTATTGAATGGATGGGTATTATTCCGGCTTCAGAAAATCTAATGAGGGTGTTAAAAACACCACCCCCAAATCCAGTGATCAACAAAAACCTGCCTAACATTGAATTCCACATACCACAGTGGAAAGAAGTCGAACAGAAACTAGGTTACACTTTCAAGAATCGAGCCTATCTATTACAAGCACTAACCCATTCATCATACGGTCCAAATCGAACAACACACTGTTATCAGAAGCTGGAATTCCTTGGAGATGCTGTGTTGGACTTTCTCATCACATGCTTCATCTATGAATCATGTGGCAACTTGAATCCAGGTGAATTGACTGATCTAAGATCGGCTCTTGTCAACAACAATACCTTCGGCAGCTTTGTGGTACGTTACGGCTTCCATAAATACCTGCTCATGATGAATTCAGAACTACAGATGCCTATTGATAAGTTTGCAGAGTATCTGGCCTCAAAGAACTACGAAATTGATGATGAGGTGTTTATTTTGTTAGAGGAAGCTGATTGTAATATTGCCGAATTCGTGGATGTACCAAAGGTGAGTTGTTTTTATCAAACTCGAAAGATTGTGGTTTGGACTGCTATGGAGTAATATCGATTATTTTTACAGATACTAGGTGATATTTTTGAAGCCTTGGCTGGTGCGATATTTTTGGACAGTAATTATAATTTGGACACAGTTTGGAAAGTGTTTTATAAGATAATGTGGAAAGAAATAGATCACTTTAGCCAGAATGTACCTAAAAATGTAATAAGAAGACTCTTCGAGTGGCCTAACGCTTATCCTGAATTTAGGTAAGAATTTATATGTTCTATGTGCCAATTTAACCCTCGCCTGCATGGCAGGGTACCTGGGTACCCATTCTGTTTTAAAAGTGATGTTTTTATTTGTTAATGTTAATATTTATGCCTAAGGTGTTGTGACATCTCAGAATTCATTATAGAAAACCATTTTCTGCTAATGTAGTAATTTTTATAACTTTTGAAAATTATATAATGGACATTGAAATTTTTTATACTTATGCCTCACATCAGGGGTACCTATGTACCTACTAAAATAAACATTTATTTTGTTGCATATCTTTAACTTTGGGGCACAGTAATAAAAAAATTAACACTATTTGAAAAAGTATATTAATTTTATAATATTTTTTTATTACAATAATTCTTTTACAGTTGCAATTGTAACACTTATTTATTTTCTCACAATGTTCGTTGCATATTGAGCGGCTACAAACATCACACAATTTTCTGGTTTTTCTCTGTCTTTTTGTAGCAGCTAGACACAAGTAACATTTACCTGTTACTTGAAGGCATCTGGTTTTATCTCTGGGATGATTCTTTTCTACAACCAGCAATAGCAGTTGGTATGCTAATGGACCTTCTAACATGCACTCAATTCCCGATTTGGTACTAAAATGTTGTAACACCTTTGATGATTTGGCTCTCAATTCTATGATAATTGCTTTCCAAGTTCTTGAAGAAATTTTCGATATTTTTTTTCTTCTGAACAGGGTTATTTTCAGTATAAATAATATATGCTGCTAATCCTGCTATATCAAGCATGTTATAAAACATTAACAAACAAGAGGCCAACGGTTTGTTCGACGTTTGACAGAGTAGTGTGACACCATCTTATCCATATTATCAACACCACCTTTCCCTGAATTTTAATAATGGATTATTTCAGGTTTATTCTTTGGACCAGATACATTTGCAGTGTGGTGCATTGTGGATAAGAGTATTACAGCTTTTCCCTGCTTTGGTACGTATGAAACGAGTGTGATATTATCCTCAGAAAATCCAAACGTAGAAGAATGTTTTTCCCTACATTTATTTGGCAACATCTCTGGCGGTGTACAAGGTTTATTTTTTTTTAGCGTACCCACAACAGAAAGTTTCCATGACATTGGAAACTGAGCTAAGGGAAGTGTGGTGAAAAAATTATCCATCACAACATTTCTCCCACTATTTTTATAATGAATGCATAAATCTTTTACCACACGCTCACCTTGATTTTGTTCACGACCTTGCAATGATTTCCCTGTATAAATTTGCCCCACAATAGGGTAAGAATTAGCTGCACCGCACACCCACCAAATTTTTATACCATATTTGGCAGGTTTGGCTGGCATATACTGCGTGAACCTGGTCCTGCCTCTATACGGAAATAGTTGTTCGTCTACCATTAGGCATTCAGACGGTGTATAATTCAATTTCAAATTTTGCATCAATAGAAGCCAAAGTTCTGAGATAGCAGCTGCTTTATCAGTTTTCAATCTATCGGTTCTGGTATTCATATTGTCAAAACATACAAATCTTTGGATGGAATAAAATATGTTGACTGACATTGTCACATGGTACAATGGGTAAGCATCACTTTTCCACAAGTCTCTCAGATTTTCTTTCTTAGAGTATCGCACTCCAGCAGTAATCAGTATCCCGAGATAACCATCAAATCCTTCTTGTGTGAGAGGTTTCCAAATTTTTGGTGGTTTGTTGGAATGCGGTTTATTCCAGTCCGCGTGGATGGTTTTGGCTTTGCAGTTTGTTTCTCGAATGATAATGTTGCACATTTCTGGAGTAAAAATGCGTGCGAAATTTTCCTGAACTGAGAGGGAATTTGTTTTTCTTCAAAGATCCAGATTTTTTTCGCAAAATATTTTGTGACAGCGTTTGACGGGCAGGCATTGGGGGACTGGATTGCCAGATAGTTCCGTTTTTAGAACGCAAAACTAGGTCATCACAATTATCAACCTCAACCTCTAGCTGCTCATCTTCAGAATTGTCTTCCTCAGCAATTTCATTCTCAGTCTCAAGCAAAACATCTTCTATGTCTGATTCTTCTGCTTGGTTATTTGTTGATGACAACAAAGGCGGTAAATATTCGTCTTCTGATTCAGAATCTTTAATTTGTTCATTGTCATTATCACTCTCTGAATCAGATTCCATAGCATTTAATTCCTGAAGATAACTTACTTGCTGTTCATAACTCATTCTGTAAATAATCAGGTACATAGGAAAAATGTCAAAAATTACAACAAAAATGTAGTTTATTATCATTTATCACTTTTATAATCTACGTACTGTTTGAATTCAGAACTGAAAACTTTCCTAAATTTTTCTGCCATTCCAAAAATTCACTAATCACGGTACAATTTCCAATCGAAAATAGTGTTGTTTAGTCAGCGGTAGACAACAGACTAAATAAATGCTCTAGCATCCACACAAATATCGGATCACGAAAACAATTCTCCAAAATGCAGAATCCGTTGTTGTCAACAAAACACTGAGCGGAAGTATGTAAGTCGAAACGGCTCATAAAACTTTTCTTGGAACACCAGATATGTTGATATCACGTCACAGATTTCGATTGGATCTAAATCCGGTAGATATTGAGGCCATAATCACCTCCCAAACCCTAACGTACTTGCACTTATCTCTTAGATTTATTATTTTTGTAAGATAAAGAACACACTGTTTAGTTTGAAGATGAAAAGATAATCAAATACTTACTCAGCTTTAGTCTTGTTCTCCCAAAAGTCCTAGATTTTGGAGATCTTTGGCACTATGTTACTTAGTTTGAAGAGATCTAGATAATAATTATAAAGAATTTACAGTTACAGCACCACCAGAATTGAAAACGGTTAAATGAGGAATTAATTATTCAATTAAAACAGATATTAAAACACAAATATTTAAATTTATTGATATAAATTAATAATATTGGAGTTATTTAAATCAAGACTCCGGGTAAGTCAAGTATAAGTTGTACATTACAAAGAGGCAAAATAAATATTGAATGCAAAGCTAACGGTTTTTCTATTAAATCAACGCATGCTCTTAATTTTAATTTATTGGATGGTTTCTAGTTAATCGTTCTGTTTTGTTTTCTTTAAAGTTTGTGAGAGAAGCTCAGATCTTGTAAAACTAAGTAATAAGTTTATTTCAATATAGGAAATCCTAATACATACAAACAAATCAACAATTAAGAGGAGAGAAAAAACAAACAATTAATCATACATGTGCTCGCAACCTTAATAACTGAAAAAGTTTCCTTCTAAATAAACCCAATGTACCACAATTTCTTAAATCATCAAGTAAGATGTTAAACTCGCTGATACCTCTAAAAAACACTGACTTCATTGCTCCACTTGTATAGGTTCTATATATGTGCAGACCATCAGCACCCCTTGTATTATATTGGTGAATGTCTCTGTTAAAAACCAGAAATGAATCGAAATAGGCTGGCAATAGATTCTTCGAAAGTTTGAAAACAAATATCATCGCCATTGCCAGTTCAAAGTCGCTAGCATCAATTTTATGTATCTTGTGTTAAAATGAGTAATACATTTAGAAACTATGTTCAATTTTGTTTTTAAAGCAAGTTTATCATAGGCTCCATCACTGCTTACTGATACATCAGTTTTTGTAGATCGTAGATCTTATTTTTTTATTTGATTTACTTTGGAATACTGAATATTATTGATTTTGATGATGTTTTTTTTTGCAGCAAAAGTGTTCTTGTTGAAAACAAAACCATGATTTCTGTGGAATTCATATTGGATGGTAGAAAAAAAGTGGTACACGGTTTTGGTGATAACAAAGTATTGGCTAAAAAAGCAGCTGCCAAGTTAGCTCTGCGAGCTTTGGAGAAATAAAATCGTGAGTATATTTGTTTATTTTATAGATAATAATTCCACCTTAAGTTCAACACAGCGACTACAAATATAAAAATTTCGAGATGCAGCAAGTGCATTATGAACACTGGTCGGTTTCCTGCGATCTGGAAGTTGGCACGTATATGCCCCATATTTAAGACTGGTGATGTACCTTTGGTCATCAACTATCGTCCGTTAGCTCTACTCTGCATTTTTGCTAAGATCTTCGAGATGGTCCTATACGAGGGTATCTACAACTCTGTGAAAACACTGATATCACCCTGTCAACATGGATTTGTGAGGGGTAGGTCAACTGTCACAAACTTGGCCGTTTTCACTCAATGGGTCTCAGACGGCATTGATGCTGGGGATCAGATTGATGTTGTCTACACAGATTTTGTGAAGGCTTTTGGCCGTGTCGATCACTCTGTCCTTTTGAGGAGGCTTGCATCGTATGGATTCAGCGATAGTATGTTACGTCTTTTTGGGGATTATTTTAGCGATCGTGTTCAATTTGTTAGCTATGGCGGGTTCAGGTCCTCTGAGCTCATTGCTACTTCGGGCGCTGCTCAGGGCTCTAATCTGGAGCCACTATTGTTCCTATTATTTACCAATGATTTGGACAGTAATTTAAGTGTGCTGAGACTTTTCTATGCAGATGACTTGAAGCTGCTTATGAGAGTGACATCGCTGGATGATTGCGTTAGACTGCAGGAATATCTAGACTTGCTCTATGAGTGGTGCTGGCAGAATGGATTGGAACTAAATGTGAGTAAATGTCAGGTCATGGCTTTCACACATAAAGCTTTCCCTGTTCAGTTGGACGATACTGTGGGTCGGTTGGTGGTCGATCATGTGGAGACTGTGAAGGACTTGGGGGTCCACGTTGATAAGAATCTGTCGTTTGACATTCACATCAATACCATAGTAAACGAGTGTAACAGGTTTTTGGGATTTATAGTGCGGAACTGTGGGTCGTTTACATGTTTTTGTGCTCTCAAAGCTTTGTATTGTGCTTTTGTTCTGTGCATCTCTTGTCTGGGGCCCATATTATGGTGTGCATATAAGCTCACTCGAATCTGTCCAGAGAAGGTTCCTAAAATATCTGTAGTTTAAGGAAACTGGGTGTTATCCGGAGAGGGGGTTCGATCATTCTGTTTTGCTTGGGCACTTTGAATTCGTCAGTTTATGTAAGCTAAGAAGAGTTGACTCAATCAAGTTTTTATATAAACTGATACACAATGTAATTGACTGTCCGGAATTATTGGCACAGATAAATTTCCATGTTTCCAGGATGAGTGAACGGCATATATCATTTTATAATAATCAGGCTAGGACTGTTATGTTAAGATCTCCAATATATGTAATGTGTGAAACTTTCAATATCATTTGTTCATGTAATGATATATTTAGCGACAGTTTGTGTACATTGTTGCATAAAGCTATTGAAATGTTGTAGTTTTAGGTTTGTTTCTGGATCAATATTTTGTTATTGTTAATTTATGGTAATCTCACTCGCTAATTAGTTTGTAAGTGTCCTGTAACTGGTCCTGTACTTGGTCTGTTGGACACAATAAATTATTATTATTATTATTATTATTATAGTGAATTTTCATCAAATTAATACTTTAAACTTACACAGACCTTGAAGATCGATTTTACAGGTCTTAGTACGGGCACATTTGAAGGATCCTATCCAAAGTGTTACCATCGATATCAAAAAAAATAATTGTGTTCTAACTCCTTATAACCCCCTTTAAAGGGTTTTTAAAACAATCCCTGAAGTAGGATAGGGGTCATAAAACAGTGTTCACCTAGTATGACTAACCTAACATCTAATCAATCATAGTCTCTAATTCCATTTTCTCAAAGTTTCCCGTTCAATGTGACACACACACAATTGAAACGCAACAAACGTTTATTTACTTAAGAGCTGGTATACTTGGTAACCGCCTTGGTGCCTTCGCTGACGGCGTGTTTGGCGAGTTCACTGGGCAGAAGGAGCCTGACGGCGGTCTGGATTTCCCGGCTGGTAATCGTGGACCTCTTGTTGTAATGAGCGAGCCTGGAGGCTTCGGCGGCGATGCGCTCGAATATGTCGTTGACGAAGCTGTTCATTATGCTCATGGCCTTGCTCGAGATACCGGTGTCGGGGTGTACCTGCTTCAGAACTTTGTAAATGTAAATTGTGTAGCTCTGCTTCCTCCTGCGCTTCTTCTTCTTGTCTCCCTTGGAGATGTTCTTCTGGACCTTGCCGGCCTTCTTGGCAGCTTTACCGCTAGTCTTCGGTGGCATCTTGACGTACAGTATACAGGACGAAAGTCGGAACGATAGTGAATAAAATTTGTAAGGGACGATCTAACTTACCCAAGAGGCTTGAGCTACCGGTTTTGCTACAGTGGAGAAGGGTGGGATTGTTAAAATTCACAACAAAATGTTCAGTGTAGCCTACACACTGAAATTATATCATGGGCACCAGGTAATTTTACATATTAGGACCTTGTGGAGTACTACTTCTAATTG
Source organism: Tillus elongatus (assembly GCA_964006375.1). Lineage (NCBI taxonomy): Eukaryota > Metazoa > Arthropoda > Insecta > Coleoptera > Cleridae > Tillus > Tillus elongatus. The sequence continues at coordinate 313,173,399 of OZ023262.1, read as the reverse complement.
GATCTTTAAATTACCAAATAATTTGCTCCAAATGTCCCTTTTAAATTCAAATCCCAGATTATAAGTGCCAAATAGGAGGTATGACGTGTAACGATTGCATTTCGTTACTGCTCTAAATATTCAAAATAAACCCGTAAGAGGCTTAATTAATAGCCGACAATCCAATATCTGTAAGGCAATTCATGTTTTAATTTCAAAATTATTTTCATGAAAAGTCGCTAAATCTTCAAGTACCGTAAACCCCTTTACTGCATTTCTAATTTGTACGTTAAAATTCAATATATGTTTGCCATGGGAAACTACCTCGCATTATTACTGAACAAATATTTCCAGGAACGAAATAAGCATTGAAAATATACGTTAGGAATATTCTAGAACAAAATATTGTTTATCTGTAATTTTCTGATCGGTGATGTCACCCAAGAAAGACTGTTGGAAACGTTGCAGAGAATTGCCGGCAAAACCTTCAACTGTGGACACGGGAGGTGAGACGTCGTGACTTCACCACCGATTGGAGGTCTCGTTTTATCTCACTCGAAGAATGGAGGCTAGAGAGAGCTCGTGCACAGCCACCAACGGTCACAGTAAGACTTTATGCCTGCAGCGAGTAGCAATTGCAGAACCCGACACATTAGCGAGGACTCTCTGCTGAGCGTTCATAGAGTGAACACCCGTCAGTTTCGGTGGCTATTAAATTATCTTAAAACGGGGTTGTAATGTTCTTTCTGTTATCTGTACTACCCAATAATTATTGTCAGTGATTGTTCAGAGTAATTCAAGTGATTTTTGAGTTTAATTAAGCATCGTATTCAGCATAAAAACGCGAACTAACTCATCTTTCTTGCTGTAATCAGAAAGACTTCCTGGTTATTATCGAACCTTAAGTCAATTGGTAGTGAATTTTACTTAAGCAAACTCATGTTTAATTGCGATTTGCAAAGTTTCCATCAAGCAAATTCAAAACATCGACATAAGGTGTCAAATGGTCTTGTAGTATTGGAGCAGTGACATTCAACGGTCCAATAATCTCTGATGGGAAGTCCCAGTCGTTTTCCCCCGCTTTTCCGCTCTTATTGGAGTCTGTATTCTGTGTCAGTCACTCATAATTGATCCCACCTGGAAAGCATCTTCACAGGGTCATCAGGTAACCTAATATCGGAAGACTGGTGAGTCTAAACAAATCTTTTCGCTGATTCAGCAGAATTTTCATGCCGAAATCTAACATCTGAAGTTTTAATAACCTGAACTTTCAAAATCACGTAATCAAGTTTGAGCTTAAACAATGTCAGGGAGGTGCTGTCAGCATAACTATTTATTTCCTGTTTAATCTCTAAGATTTTGTCAATTTTGTAAATTTAAACACATAGTTCTTGAAAATGTAATTAGCAAATTTTGTCTATAAAATATCTAACCTATACATTCTCGTTAATATCTCTTACTTTCATAATTAATATAGAAATTTCACGTAGGAATATATCAAATAAATTTTCTTTTCTTTCTTTTTTTTTGAGCTCACTCAAAGAACTGGCCAGTTAATTCACTAGAAAACCTAGCAAATGATTGACAAACGTCAAGTAACTTACCTAATCATTTGTGTTTGTTTTTGAGCGATACCCTAAGTAATTAACAGTAACATTTTTGGTTATATGCAACTATCTTTATCTTATTGTTTTAGCATATGTATGTAAAATAATTAATTTCTGGTTCTTGAAATTCTTGTTGTTTATTTGATTTCTATTTGTGTGCAATCAATGCTTATTTGAGATTTATCAATCATTTTATTTCATTGTATTCGCTATTCCAAATTTAATTTATATGAATAAATTCAATATTTTGTTACATTAACATATCTGTTTAATTGAAGAGAAACTCCTCCCTAGTATCTTCTTTCTTTTTGACGTCGGCGCAAACAATTATTTCTTACTAACTAATATCTAGATATCTAAATTTCTATGTAACCTGGCACTAGTCTGGAGAGCCCACAAATATGGGACTCCGGGAAGTGCGAAGCAAACAAAGGAGGAGAACGTGAGTATCAAACTATATCCAGATCTGTCAACCTCCTAAAAGTATTGCTAATCTTAATAAATATGATAATCTGATAGATAGCTATTTTAGGGTAGGGTGTTAAAGGCAATTGTGACCTCACCATTGAGCAGATCTATATCCACCTGAGGTCAATCACAATATACCACGGTTCTTGTACTTAAAGCTTATGTTTAAAGGAGGTAACGGACGACACACTAGCGAAAGAAACTACACAAAACATAACCTTTCAAAAGAGTTGTAATCTGAACGGTACTAAGTAATTCTTTAAAACAAGTGGAATTGCAAAATGTACAATTTACATATTCAACGAAATAAAGTGGTTATATCTAGTAAAGCATAACAAAAATATGCGATACTTTATCCTACACTTTCTAGTTATCAAGCGAGTGATATACTAAGCGAAGTGCTAAAGATGTATATCTGAACATAGTTAAGTTGACTGGTCTCAAAGCAGTTCTTGAAAGATGGGTTTACATTGGGCACAGTAACCCGCCCCGACAACACCTTTGACAGCTGCTTTCCTCATGCAAATAAACAGTAATTCAGACGTGAGTAAAACAACCCATAATATGTGATCAAAGCTGCCTCAGGTCCGGCCATTGCAGAAATCTTATGCACTGCATATACTAATGAGGCTAGCCTACCAATCAACGAGGTTTTGACTTCTCCATACAAGAGCAGGGTCGATGTTGAGTCCGAGAAAATTCCTAGCAGTGTTCGACTCATTAGAAGTTACCCTGGCATGAAAACTGATTAAAGCTGTCTTAGCCTCCTTGAGGAACAGTTCATTATCATTAAACCAAGCTCTCGCCTCACAAAGAACATTGTCCACAGTCTCACCGACATCGCTACCAGCATCACCAGTGATAATAAAAGCTGTGTCATCTGCAAAGAGGGCTGTTGGAGGGCATCAGGAATATTAGGAGGAAGATTATATATATATATATATATATATATATATATATATATATATATATATATATATATATATATATATATATAAACACCGAATTACTAAAATTTCTTGAAAAACACAGTCTAATCCACAACAGGCAGTATGGATTCCGTCAGCGCAGATCGACTGCCGACCTCCTTTCCTTTGTCACCCATTCTTGGAACAAGTCTATGGAACAACACGGTGAATCACAGATTGTTGCTCTAGACATATCCAAAGCATTCGACCAGGTCTGGCACGCAGCGCTGCTTAATAAACTTCCGGCCTATGGCCTACCACCAAAACTGTATGTGGACAGCAAATTTCCTCTCCAACAGGAGCATATCTGTTGTTGTGGATGGCCATTCCTTTAAACTGTATCCAATTAATGCAGGAGTTCCTCAAGGTTCAGCTTTAGCCCCTACTTTGTTTCTTCTCCACATCAATGACCTCCTCTCGAGCACATCCGACCCAGTTCACAGCTACGCAGACCACAGCACCCTACATTCAAATATACAATATTCTAAGCCTGTCTCTTTAGCCCAATTAGATGAGGATCGCAGACTCATGGAGGGTTCTGTCTCCGTAGATCTCCAAAAAATATTAGACTGGGGAAGTAGAAATCTTGTACAATTCAACCCCACCAAAACTAAGTCTTGCTTTCTTTCTTACAAGAGATACACCAGCCCTAGACCCATCACAATGAACAACCAAGTTATTCAAAGTAATGAGTCCTCTTCTCTTGTTGGCATTTCTGTGGATCGAAATCTTAATTGTCACCAACATGTCACATCAATTGCAGAAGCGGCTGCTAAGAAATTAGGTTTCCTCTTCCGGGCTTGCAAATACTTTTCACCAGCTAATCTCTATACCTTATATACTTCACAAATAAGGCCAAACGTCGAATACTGCTCCCACATCTGGGGTGCCGCTGCCGCTTCTACACTCGCTATCCTGGACTCCATTCAAAAGAGAGCTATACGTCTCATCGGTGACCCTACCCTCACCCAAAGGCTGCCATCCCTTGCCCACCGACGTGCCGTTGGTGACCTCTCTCTCTTTTATAGATATCTGCACGGGCACTGCTCAGAGGAGCTTTCCTCCATAGTTCCCCCACCTGCTGCCCCCAACAGATCTACCAGGGGAACAGAGCGAATGCACCCTTTTACTGTCCAGGTCACCAGGCATAGAACATCTTGTTATGCCCGCTCTTTTGTCCCGAGGACTTCCAAGTTGTGGAATTCCTTGCCGGCACATGTTTTTCCTTCTCCTCCAAACCTTCAAGTCCAGAATTAACAAGCTGCCTCTTTCCTCCTTATCAACACCCACGGTACGATAGTATTTAGGCTGTAAGCCCTCGTGGTGTGTTGTTGAAATTAAATATATATATATATATATATATATATATATATATATATATATATATATATATATATATATATATATATATATATATATATTGTAACGGCCACTTGGGGTGGGGACACGGCCTTCCTACGGGATCATGCTCGAGCGCCAACGCATATAGAGTTTTCTTCAGAGAGTAGGCGTGCTCTCTCGGGATACTCATTCCTTTCCCAAGTCACTGTCGACGTACACACAAGCCCAGGGTAGATTCTAGTGGAGACAGGGTCCTCCTAAGTTAAGACGAAGTCCCCCGGGACTTCTGGTTATGGTCTTTATTAGAGATCTATTGTTAAAGTTTACTTGGGTGAATATTCTGGAGAGATTAAATGAAATATCGAGTAAATTAAAATAAAATTCTATTCACTAACTATATACAAAAGGAAACAACGGAGTCCTGCTACCAGGAAGTTTAGCAATTATGGGCAGGCAGAGGTGGTTATTTGGCTTTATAATCAAGGCTACGCGCGGGTCGCACGGGGGAGTTAAAGCGGCAATATTTAAGCGGTGCAGGGTGGTGGCAAGGTTGTGAATAATAGCGGGTGTTCCCAAGCGGCCATGCAACTTATAGGGTGTGTCGGACACTACATCAAGCTAAGCTATGTAACATGTCAAATGTAACATGTCACACGCGGCAACGCCACTTGCCTTTTCAAGCTCCTGAATCGAACCCTCCTGTGACGTCAGCGTCCAAGTTCACTCAGTGACGTCAATCTCCGCTCTCGATTCCTTTACCGCGTTGGACTCATGGAAGCACGCTTGTGTTTTAACTAATGACGTGTATCGATAACAAGAGTTATTAAATACCTGCGACATCTTCCACAGCTCTCTTCCGTATTGACTTTTAAAGATGATACATCACCATTAACCTTCCATATGAGAGCAGCATGCTTAAATGGCACCCCGCTAGGGCAGAGCACCATCCGTTACGGCAGAGCCCTTCATCACCATCCGTTACGGCAGAACCCTTCATCACCATCCGTTAGGGCAGAGCACCATCCGTTACGGCAGAGCCCTTCATCACCATCCGTTAGGCCAGAGCAACATGTGTTAGGCCCGAACAACACCGTTAGGGCGGAGCACCCTTCAATAACACCGCTGTCACCAGGAGCACCCTTCAATAACAGCACTGTCAGCAGGGAGGAGCCCCTACAGCATCATCATGAAGGATCCCATTACCCAGGGACGGAGATTTAAGTACACTGCTTATCTGTAACTTTCATTCTCTTGCATAAAGTGTGCTCCACAATATGCCTGTACAGTGTCACCAATATTTGAATTAAATTACTCTTTTTCATATAACGTAATTCAGTTAATTGTACCACTTGCATTATATAGATTCAATAACTTTTTAAATAAACAATTTTATAATAGCACCTACTTTTATTTGTACCACTCAAGACCAGCCAACCACTTGTGCCTGAACTCAAAACCCTGAGATATTTTGTGTTGTCTCATGTTATATTGGATTGATTACAGTCTTTATTATAGTCAAGTAAAATTTCATTATGCTGACTTCACAACGTGGGGTTAAGTATTAATTATCTTTACAGCTAACTGCGTACTAAAATATATGGCAGCAACAGGCATTATCTACGGCCCACAATCCACACGCTCGGGGAACCTTGTTCGGTGCGGAAGATGCCCACCCCTGTTCCCGGATTTAGCCCCCCCCCCCGAACGGATCCGCGGACAGCACGGGAGGCCAGGCACCCGCCTGGCTGCTTCGATCCGTACCAGCGCAGTCGCTGCAATACGAATCTGCTACAGCCCAGGAGTATCCTGGCTACGATCCTCCCCCGAAGCACGGCAACGACCACCCGAAGGGTTGTTTTTGACTGTCCCCGATAATGCAATCACTACAACAGGTACGACTCCCAACACCTTTGAGCGGCCGAATGCCTCCGCGATCCCGGGGGAACCGAAACTTCGGAATGCAGCCCCTAACTCCCCGAGCAGCCCGCCAACGGAGACAGGGAAGGAACGGTCCCCTCTAAGGTTCCCAGTGTCATTGCGGAGCGTTCAACATATCTACCACGGGTTCGCTAAATGGTATTAGGCTTTCACCTACCTGGGGTACTGTCAGGCGACGGTGCCCACTAAACAAACACTGCGGCGGTCGCCTCGTGAATCGGCAGCCTCGCTAATGTTTCTGCTTGCCGGTATACTGTTCTCTCCCTGATGCGGGCTCCTTCTCTTAAACCTCACGTACTTTACAATGCCACTTACTTGCGGCCGACGTACTCGCTTGTTCGCGGTGACTCTAGAACTGCCTGCTGTCTCCGTTCTCTCTGACTAATATTCTCCGCCGTTCGCGGCTGGCGTACCGTGTCGATCGCTGTGCCTGCCAACGGAGAGTGGGCAGTTGGGTAGTGACCGCGAACAAGCTAGTGTGTCCGTCGCAAAGAAGTGAAATTATAAAGCCCGTGAAGTTTACGAGAAGACCAGTAAGCCGAGCGAGACCGCCGCTTCCCACCGCCGCCACCGCAGCGATTGCTTAGTGAACCTCGTCACCGGAGAATACCCCAGGTAGGTGAAAACCTGATTCTATTACCTGTGGTCGAAATGTGGAACGCCCCACAATAACGCTGGGAACCTTCAAAGGGGACAGTTCCTTCCCTGTCTCCGCTGGCGGGCTGCTCTGGGGGTTAGGAGCTGCATTGGCTGGAGTAGATTCAAACAGAGCGGCGACTGCGCCGGTCCAGATTGAAACGGCTAGGCTGCGCCTGACGTCCCGGGCCGTCCGCGGCCCTGTTCAGGAGGGGCGTGAACCCGCTATTAATCGCTATCCTGCCACTACCCTGCACCGCTTAAACGTTGTCGCTTCACCGTCCCCGTGCAATCCGCGTGTAACAATAATTTAAAGTCAAGTAACCACCTCTGCCTCTGGCCTCTCATAATTGCTAGGCTTCCTGGTAACAGGACCCCGTTATTTCCTTATGTATATAATTAGTGAATAGAATTTTATTTTAATTGACTCGATATTTCATTTATTCTCCCAGAATATCCACCCAAATACAATTTGACTCCAGTTCTTTAATAAAGACCATAACCAGAAGTCTCGGGGGACTTTGTCTTAACTTAGGAGGGCCCTGTCTCCACTAGAAACTACCCTGGGCTTGTGTGTACCCTGACTGTGGCTGGGGAAGGGGGTGAATATCCCGAAAGAGAGCGTGTCTACTCTCTGAGGAATCCTAGACGCTGGCGCCCGACCAGGATCCCGTTGTAAAGCCGTGTCTCGGAAATCCGTCCGAAATTTCCCCATATTAGGGAAAACTAGTATTAACCCCCGGCCACCCCAAGTGGCCGTCGCAATATATATATATATATATATATATATATATATATATATATATATATATATATATATATATATATATATATATATATGTATATATATATATATATATATATATATATATATATATATATATATATATATATATATATATATATATATATATATATATATATACATATACATAAAGCTGTTTATACGATGGTGTAGGATACATTTTATAAACATTATGTAAGAACAATACTTGCTCTGATGTGTTACCATCCCCAATACTCGCTTGTTTCACCCTCTCTACCCCCACTCCCTCCCCACGACGCATCAATGGGAAACTGTTCTCAAAATGATACCGAAAGATATCAAAGAATGAGCTATAAGCATCCTCAGCATAATCAGTGGCAAATACCCCTGCCAACTCTCAGAAGCCAAAGATTGTTCAAAATAATTGAAACTATGCTGACCATATGACCTCCTCCACTCTACATCCTGGAGCTGTGCAGCATCAATTCTGTATTCCAAAAACTGTGCTTCATGATCAGAGGCAATTACCGGGAGAACTCCAGCACTCATAAAATCAAAACCAACAAAAATGTTATCGATGCAGCTGCTGCACCCATTAAACTGTCTAGTAGAAGAGAACACAGTTTTCTGAAGCCCAAAAGACTGAAACAACTGTATTAAATTGTTTTATTATCATTTTCTATTAACAGCTGTGTATAAGATATCCACTGAGGGCAATTTTGCAATTATTATACTTATTGTTGCAATACTGAAGTGCCTGACTGAGATTATCCACAAATTGCCCAAAGAAGCCACTGGGTGGTCTGTACGCCACAATTGAAATGAGCCTCAACTATTTTACATACACTGCTGTTAATTCAAATACTTTCTCAACGCTAATATATCTAATATCCTTTATATCCTAACCAAAAAGTGAATTATGTATGTAAATTCCTACACCCCCATGCGAGAAAGTCGAACAACAGAATAAACCTACCTGGTGAAAGTTATTTATTGTGTAAATAGAAGCCTGCCTGACACAACCAGTGTTCCGTAAGCATAATCACCTTAGCATTCTTTACCTCTCCGACCATGTGATCCAATATAAAAATCTTATTTCTAAGACACTGAACAATGCGAAGTTGTGTGTTTCTTTCTGCTAGTTTTGTCTCTTATCACTGTGTTTGATGGCAGATATGTTGCTTTGTTGGTTTTTTTTTTTGTGTTTGTTGGCATATGTGGTGTACGTTGATAGTTTCTCTATTTTTAACACGATTTTCGAAATGTATTGTAGAATTTAGATCAATTGTATATTTTAGTCTTTTTAAAAGAAACTCTTATTACAAATTTTATTAACTCTTTCATTTCTTTTCTTTTTGTTCCAGGTGGTGTTCATGCAATAAACTTTTACGCATAGATAGAAGTATTTATTTATTTTTTCCAATTGACAGTAAAGCATTGACTTTGCTGACAGTTGTCTGATGGTGCTTAGTGGTTTTAGCTGTGAACTACATTTTTCCTGCTTGGACAGGGGATATAGCAGTTTGCTATATAACTAATTGTCAACAAAGTGAATGTTCAAACTAATTTTATTATTATTACAGAATAATTTAAATTGTTACTCTAAAAACTAACGCTGAATAGACTCTTATAGTCTTAACTTGTCAGAAAACAGATTCAGTGTTTCGTAAAACTGTTATTGTGAAACAATTTTTTTTTGCATTTATAATTGTTATATAATCAGCTGCAGTATGTGTCTCATTACGCCAAAATAACGTTTCATGTTATTTAAACCTCCAACATAAGATCCCAGGCTAGATTTTTCTGGTATGTATCTGCATGCAACGGCATATTTATATTAAAGTTATTTTAATATTAAACATAATCTGCTAAAATTTAATACTACATTTTAGCATGTTATATTTTGATGTTAAAACAAATTTTAATGTTATTTTAACATTCTACATCATTTTAAGGTTAAGTTTTACTAGCTCTTTCTAGTATGTGCCAATTCGCAATATCATGTTATTGTTATAGTATGCCTGATAGAAAAAACTAACTTGGTTTAAAATTATGTTGGGTGCCAAAATAAGATTTAATCTTGTTTTAATTACCAACATAATTTCGATTCAGGTTAGGTTTTTCTAGTATTTATCCATTCGCAACTGAATATTTATGTTAAATTTTATCAGATGCGAGTATAGGTATCTGATTAAAAAAAAATTAAACTGGATAAGAATTGTTGCATGGTAAAATTGCATTTAATGTTATTTTAATGACCAACATATTTTTTATCCAGATTAGGTTTTACTAGCTCTCTAGTATATATCCATTCGCAACTGTATGTTATCGTTAAATTTTAGCAGCTTTGCTTGATGGAAAAAATTAACCTGGTTTAAAATTATGCTGTGTGTTAAAATAACGTGCGATGTTATTTTGATGACTGACAATTTTAATCCAGGTTAGGTTTTACGAAGTTTTTCTAGTGTTTATCTATTTGCAACTGAATATTTATGTTAAATTTTAGCATATGTGAGTAGACTTGATAGACATCATAGAAAAAATTAACCTGGATTAAAATTATGTTGGATGTTAAAATAACGTTTGATGTTATTTTAATAACCGACATAATTTTCAACCAAGTTAGGTTTTTCTGGTATGTATCTATTTGCAACTGAATATTTATGTTAAATTTGAGCCGATGCGAGTAGATACGTGATAGTAAAAATTAATCTGGGTTAAAATTATGTTCGATGTTAAAATAACGTTTGATGTTATTTTAATGACCAACATAATTTTAATCCAGGTTAGGTTTTTCTGGTATGTGTATGTATCTATTTGCAACTGAATATTTATGTTAAATTTGTGCAGATGCGAGTAGATACACGATAGAAAATATAAACCTGGGTTAAAATTATGTTCAATGTTAAAATAACGTTTGATGTTATTTTAATGACTAACATAATTTTAATTCAGGTTAGGTTTTTGTGGTATGTATCTATTTGCAACTGAATATTTGTTAAATTTGTGCAGATGCGAGCAGATACACGATAGAAAATATTAACCTGGGTTAAAATTATGTTCAATGTTAAAATAACGTTTGATGTTATTTTAATGACCAACATAATTTTAATCCAGGTTAGGTTTTTCTGGTATGTACCTATTTGCAACTGAATATTTGTTAAATTTTAGCAGACGCGAGTAGATACATAATGGAAAATATTAACCTGGGTTAAAATTATGTTGGATGTTAGAATAACGTTTGATGTTATTTTAATGACCAACATAATTTTAATCCAGGTTAGGTTTTTCTGGTATGTATCTATTTGCAACTGAATATTTGTTAAATTTTAGCAGACGCGAGTAGATACATGATGGAAAATATTATCCTGGGTTAAAATTATGTTCAATGTTAAAATAACGTTTGATGTTATTTTAATGACCAACATAATTTTAATCCAGGTTAAGTTTTTCTGGTATGTGTCTATTTGCAACTGAATATTTGTTAAATTTGAGCAGATGCGAGTAGATACATGTTAGAAAATATTAACCTGGGTTAAAATTATGTTGGATGTTAAAATAACTTTGCCGTAATTTCAATGACCTACATAATTTTAATCCAGGTTAGGTTTTTCTGGTATGTATCTATTTGCAACTGCATATTTGTTAAATTTGAGCAGATGCGAGTAGATACATGTTAGAAAATATTAACCTGGGTTAAAATTATGTTGGATGTTGAAATAACTTTGCCGTAATTTCAATGACCTACATAATTTTAATCCAGGTTAAGTTTTTCTGGTATGTATCTATTTGCAACTGAATATTTGTTAAATTTGAGCAGATGTGAATAGATACATGTTAGAAAATATTAACCTGGGTTAAAATTATGTTGGATGTTAAAATAACTTTGCCGTAATTTCAATGACCTACATAATTTTAATCCAGGTTAAGTTTTTCTGGTATGTGTCCATTTGCAACTGAATATTTGTTAAATTTGAGCAGATGCGAGTAGATACATGTTAGAAAATATTAACCTGGGTTAAAATTATGTTGGATGTTAAAATAACTTTGCCGTAATTTCAATGACCTACATAATTTTAATCCAGGTTAGGTTTTTCTGGTATGTATCTATTTGCAACTGAATGTTTATGTTAAATTTGAGCCGATGCGAGTAGATACGTGATAGTAAAAATTAATCTGGGTTAAAATTATGTTCGATGTTAAAATAACGTTTGATGTTATTTTAATGACCGACATAATTTTAATTCAGGTTAGGTTTTACCAAGTTCTTTCTAGCTTGTATCCATCGCAACTGCATATTTATGCTTAATTTGAGCAGATGCGAGTAGATACACGATAGAAAATATTAACCTGGGATAAAATTATGTTGGATGTTAAAATAACGTTTGATGTTATTTTAATGACCAACATAATTTTAATCCATGTTAGGTTTTTCTGGTATGTATCTATTTGCAACTGAATATTTATGTTAAATTTGAGCAGATGTGAGTAGATACACGATAGAAAAAATTAACCTGGGTTAAAATTATGTTGGATGTTAAAATAACGTTTGGCGTTATTTTCATGACCAACATAATTTTAGTCTAGGTTAGGTTTCACTAAGTTTTTCTAGTATGTATTCATTTGCAACTGAATATTTATCTTAGATTTGAGCAGATGCTGGTAGATACATGATACGAAAAATTAACCTGGATTAAAATTATGTTGGATGTTAAAATCACGTTTGATGTTATTTTAATGACCATAATTTTAATCCAGGTAAAGTTTTTCTGGTATGTATCTACTTGCAAGTGAATATTTATGTTAAATTTGAGCAGATGTGAGTAGATACATGATAGCGAAAATTAACCTGGATTAAAATTATGTTGGATGTTAAATTCATGTATGTTATTTTAATGACCATAATTCTAATCCACGTTAGGTTTTTCCAATATGTATCCATTTGAAACTAAATGTTTATGTTAAATCTTAGCAGATGCGAGTAGATACTTGATAAAATTAACCTGGATTAAAATGATGTTTGATGTTATATCCATTTGCAACCGAATGTTTATGTTAAATCTTAGCAGATGCGAGTAGATGCATGATAGAAAAAATTACCCTGGATGAAAATTATGTTGGATGTTAAAATAACGTTTCATGTTATTTTAATGACCAACATAATTTTCATATAGGTTAGGTTTTTCTAGTATGTAGCTATTTGCAACTGAATATTTATATTAATTTTGAGCAGATGCGAGTAGACATGATAGAAAAATTAACCTGGATTAAAATTATGTTGGATGTTAAAATAATGTCTGATTTTATTTTAATGACCAACATAATTTTAATCCAGGATAGGTTTTACTAGTTTTTTATAGTATGTATCCTTTGCAACTGCATATTTATTTTCAATTTTAGCATGTCAGATAGGCATGAAAAAATTAACCTGGGTCAAAGTTATGTTGGTCATTAAATAACGTTAAACATTATTTAATGACCCAACATAATTTTGATCTAGGTTATACTAGGTTTTTATAGTATGCATCAATTTCCAACTTCATATTTGTTAAATTTTAGCAGGTGTAAGTAAAGCCATGATCATAAAAATTAAATTAATTTCCAGGTTTATCTCCAAATGATTCACTTTTAAAAATTGGCACTACATAAAGCTGTTTAACAATCATATAATTAATTAGTTAATTTTTTTATATGCTCTAGCATCTAATGCAGTTCTTATCACAACATTATGATTAGATTATATAGGCAGTGCTCCAAAGTGATTCTTTTATTATGTTTATTGGAGTGAATTATTTTTGAACTAACCGTTTGGTATAATGGGATACAGATTTGAGCTGTATGTTTCTAATTTTCATATAGTGTTTATTGTAACTAATATATTTTTTGTATTGTGTTCTTTAATTTTATGTATATTGTAATATTCTTTAACGCTGCTGTTGTCCTCGTTCCAATTATGCCCTCGTATTTGGAACATATGAAAATCTAAAAAAGGCGCTACTGATAAAATAAACACTAATGATGTGTAACGAAGAGATCAAACATCAGCGGTATTTATTGTAAATAAATAGAATGGGATTTCCCACATTTCATTCATTGGTGTTTTTTTGTTTTTTTTTAATATTCTTTATTTACGAACTCAAAATAGTACATTTGTACTGGTAACAAGTTCTACAATGAATAACATAAATAAGTACACTTGGAGAACACCCAAATCACCACAACACATATTTCAGAGACCTAGGACTTAGGTCTCTGAAATATGTGTTGTGGTGATTTGGGTGTTCTCCAAGTGTACTTATTAGTGCTCATCACAGGTTCCAGTTTTCACATAGTAAATAACATAAAATTAAATATTATTTTGAGGTTAACTTAATGTAGAAAGAATGAAAGATGGTGGACATTAGTGGTCGCAAAAAAATTATTAGGTAATGCAGTGACAGTCCCGATTTACTGAACCGATTTTTGTCTCGAGGGTGTCACTATTTTGAGGTTTATAAAAAATTAAAGCCATGTAAATACCTTCATCCACTTTATAATTGACCCTTTCATTTTGTGTTTTTCAAATTTTGGCTAAAACTGATGTCTCACTGTAACAAATATGTCTAGAAGAAAAATGTGACATGAATCTTTGAAGTCCAATGAACTATACAGGATGATTCACATAGCCCGTTCCTGAGAAAGTTTTTGATTTCCCGAAATCGTATTATGAAATTTGGTAGCCGGCCATAATAGACTGCTGCAAGTCTAATTATATTTCCAAAATGGCGGCTCTTACAGAGATGCTGGAAATCAGCTTCATCTTTGTCTTTTTGGCAATACCCCATTTTAATTTCATACTTTGATTCTAAATTAAATTCTGAGTTTAGAACGTTGCAGTTGTCAACACTTAGATTAGATTTTATTGTGAGTGGGCTATTTCAGTCCCTCCACCGCGACCTTAGGTCTATTGTGGCTCACGTCTAATTATTTAAATTTCACCCATCAATTCTAGCTCCCTGAGGGAGTCGATCTTTTCTTGAGGTTGAAAGTTTGTTTGGCAGGTGTACTGCCATCTGAGTGGAGTCGCTTGCCCGTTTCGAAGCTCAAAGAGAGATAACCTCTCTCCGAGTTTGTCTGGACCTGACATCCATCAGTGTTTGCCTCGAGGCGGTATCATGAAGTCCCGCTCTCGAGCAGCATCTAATCTCCAGTTGTAATCCACCCCTGGAGATCTCAGCTCCCCCCAGGCTTTTCCAAACCTGACACCTAACAGTGTTAAGACTCAAGGAAACATCCCATCGAGTCCCGCTCCCGAGAATCACCCCAGCGAGGCCGTCCGTCCGTTTCGTAGCACACAGTATAGGTTCCAAACTCCGGGTGTTTACCACACCTCAGAGATCAGAGCCCCCAGGACGTCTGGACACACGCCAGGGCTCAATCCAGGGCGGTATCATCTGGAACCCCGCTCCCGAGTAACAACCAAGCGAGGCCAATTGTCAGTCTCTGAGGCCACAGTGGAGGCGCCAAACTCCGGGTGCATATCACTCCCCAGAGATGTCTGCCTCCCCCCAGCCTCACCTGCACCAGACCCCCGCCAGTGTTTCATTGACTTGAGGCGGTACCATGAAGTCCCGCCTTCGAGCAGCATCCAGGCAGGGTCGTTAGCCTGTATCGATGCTCACAGAGTAGGCCCAAGTCTCCAGGTGTAATCCACCCCTAGAGACCCCAGCCACCTCCAGGTTCGTCCAGGTCCAACACCTGCCAGCGTTAGCTTAAATTTCACCCAACAAATCGAGCTTTCGACAGGAGACGACACCTGCTAGGAGAAACTTTGTTTGACAGATGTACAGCCATCTGAGCGAAGTCGCTTGCCCGTCTCAAAGCTCAAAGAGAGGTAACCTCTCTTCGAGTTCGTCTGGACCAGACATCCGTCAGTGTTTGACTCGGTGCAGTATCATGAAGTCCTGCATCCGAGCAGCATCCAAGTGAGGTCGTTTGTCCGTTTCGAAGCTCACAGAAGAGGCCTCAACTCTTAGTTTTATTCCACCCCTAAAGATCTCAGCTCTCCTCCGGGTTCGTCTAGACCCCGACACCCACCAGTGCTAGACTCAAGGCGACATCCCATCGAGCATCGCACAAGCGAGGCCATCCGTCCGTTCCGAAGCACACAGTGGGGGCCCCAAACTCCGGGTGTTTACCACTCATCAGAGCTGTCAACCCCCTCCGAGTCATCTAGACACACGACACCCGCCAGTACTCAACCCAAGCCGGCACCCTTCCGGAACCCCGCTCCCGAGTAACAACCAAGCGCGGGCAACAATCCATTTTTAAGCCCAGAGTGGAGGCCTCAAAATCCGGGTGTACATCACTCCCCAGAGATATCCACCTCCCTCCAGGCCCACATGGACAAGACCCCCCGCCAGTGTTTGATTCCAATTAGTCACCTTTTATGACAGGCAGGAGTTACCTTGGCCTATTCTTTTAGTTAGTCCCCGTACCCACAGGGGACTGTCAACACTTACCCATCATAGATGTCACATTTTTGGCAAAAAATCTGAGTGGCAGTGGTCTATTAAAAAATTCATAACTCTTAAACCATTGGAAATAAATAAATGATTTTTTTTTCTATTCAGTTCCTAAAGGTTTGTCCGATATTCTGCGTCATTACTGATACTTTTGTTATGCTTCCGATGTCCTTACTGCGATTTTCCAAATTTGACGATCAAAAAACTTCAAACTTCATTTTTTCAAATGGCTGCTACAATTTCTGATGCCAGAAATCAATGTAAAATTAAGTTTAAGCGTCTCTTTTATCAACATTATGCATGCCTGTCTTACATCATTTTTGAGCTATTGCCTTTTTTTTTTATATATATTATTTTTTCCTCAAGGGTGCCAGGCTTTGGAAACAATCGCTTCAATTGAATTTTTATTTAATCATATTACAATAACAAATATTAACAACAAAATCTCAGTAAATTGGCAGATTAACAAAATAATTGTTTTAACACAATTATTTATATATATTTTTTTGATATATTTATTAAACCAAAAAGCTCCCATGGAGCCACAACGGTATTACAATATATACAAGGTGAGAAAGATAAATGCCAATCTAAAGTGATTCCTATTAGTAACTCCTAAAGGTATCTTATTCTACAGTATACATGGGTATCTTAAGTTCAGATTAGTAGTGATTACAAGGCAAATAACAAACAACAATACATCAAAGAAACAGCATCACAGTCTTTTATTCATATAGTAGTTTTTCACTGCATCACAGAAGGTCCTTATATGCTTTATGGTTTTTGTTTTGGATGGAAGTTCATTAAACCAGATTGCTGCTTGATGAGTTATCTTTCTTCTGTCCATGTTTGTGACTGCTGGCAAAAGATGTATATGCTGATTCGTCCTGGTTTTATAGTCATGTATGTTACAATTATATTGGAGATTCGAGACAGTATTATCGATTATATTATTTTTTATTTTATATATTATTTTAACACTATCTTGTATAATTTCATTGACAGTTAGGATTTTGAGGTCGTTATATAATGTTACTGTACTCTGCCTGAAGTTTTTTGAAAAAGAGTCTTAACTATCCTATTTTGTGCAACTTGAAGCCTCTCCAGAACAGTTTTATTGGCTTGTCCCCAGAAAGCAGCCATGTAGATTAAGTGTGAGTGTACATATGAGTAGTAGATTTTGTACTTTGTTTCCAGACTTGGATATTTTGCATTCTGATAAATATGATATGTAAATGTGTTAAGTTTCCTGATAATATTGTCAATATGGTTCGAGTAGTTTAGTTTATAGTCTATTGTAATACCCAGATACTTAATACTGTTAGTTTCAGTTAGATTCTGCCCAGATAGTTTTAGTTGGTATATGTTGCTATCTGAGTTATGAAAGAATACAAACTTACATTTTTTTACATTGAGTCTTATTTTATTGGTGTTAGTCCACTTTTCAATTACTTGGAGATCCATTTGAACTTTTTTAATAACTTCTGTTTTTCTGTCACCGACATATATAATCGTCGTGTCATCTGCATATAACACCAGTGAACCACTTATTTCACATTTACTGACGTCGTTTATAAATATTACAAATAACAGAGGGCCAATTATGGAACCTTGTGGAACGCCCGTCACCACTTCAGTTTTTTCACTCGCCGCCCCTCCTATAACAGTAAACTGTTGTATGTGTGTCAAATCACTTTGTAGAACTCTGAAAGGTTGCCCCATAATACCAAGTTGTTTTAGTTTCCTTAGAAGTATTTTGTGATCGACAACATCAAATGCCTTACAAAGATCCAGAAAGGTAGCCACCACTGTCTTTTTCTTATCCAGAGATCACGTCTAGTGACTTCATTATTGCTGTTTGTGTACTTTTTGAACTTACGAAACCATGTTGAATCATCATGTTAAAACCTGTTGCCTTTAAGAAAGCGTGCAAGCGTTCCTTCAGGATCATTTCATATATTTTTGAGAAGGTTGTTAGTACCGTGATAGGTCTGTAATTGCTGGGATTTTATCTGCTACCAGTTTTGTGTTTAGGTGTCACTTTTCCTATCTTAAGTTCGGTTGGAAAATTTCCCTTTTGCATTTCTTTGTTTATAATGTGTGCACCATTTTCATTGAGACAGTGTACAATACGCTCCTGAACAGACTACATTGCTTTCCAAATTTCAAAAGGCTCCAAATGATTCAACAGCTGCAACTATCCTTGTCCTCAAGGTTTGGTAATTTGAAAATCGTAAGAAAAATGTAATCGGATTTGTGTACACTAATTCTTCAGGCCGACCCCATAAATAAAAATCTAAAGGGGTAAGATATGAAGATCGAATAGGCCAAAGTGATGTACCTATTTCCTTTCCAACGACAGGGTTCCCACTCGTCTGGAAAACCAGGAAAAGTCAGGGAATTTGTAGAAGAAAAATTTTTGTCAGGGAAAAACTGCAAAAAATTGTGAAAATTGACTAAGAGTCAGGGAATTTTTGTGCCTCTCGAGGAAAATTATTTGTTTCCTTTTTATGATAATTGAAACAATGTGTTTGCTTTTTGTGCAGTTCTGAACCATTCATTTAATGATTTATTTTTCCACAAAACCACAACAATTGTAGATTACAAACAAATCAGAGACAACATCATTCGGATAATGTTCTATGATTTATTTATTTATTTATTGAATACATGCCCAACAGGATAATCCCATTAATAGGGCACCATACAAAAAGAACAATATGTAATAATATGAACAAAAACTACTTCTAAAAAAAAACTAAGCTAAATTAAACTAAACTACAAAACTAAAATACTGTGCAAAACATCACAATGCAGAAATTCCACAAAACAGTACATATAATGGTTCTAATAACCGACAAAGTAAGATATAGCCACCCTACGAATAACCGCAGCCTTATCCGAATAGAAATCGCACAAGTTTGCAATGTTATTAAAGTCAGAGCTCATTGTATAAACAGGTGATTTCATATACAAGTTAGTCCTGGGTATTGAAGGCTTAAACACTCTCATCACTCTAGATGCAGCCAGTGGAACTGAGAAATTTAATTGCATCAATAAGTCTGGACAATCAACTTTACCATGGAACAAGTTATGCAGGAACATCACAGATGCAACTTTTCTACACGAATACAAATTGAGTATGCCAGCTTGCATCACCAATTGGCCATGATCACATCCTGCCTGTGGGTAGGTACCAGATGCCCTATACACAAGGTGTTTTAAAAACACGCTGAACATCTTCCAGAGCACCAATATGAAAACTATAAAAGGGATCAAAAACCAAGCTACAATATTCAAGCCTCGATCGAATGTAGGCAAAATAGAGAATTTTCAAGCTATCCAAATTGGAAAATGATCTGCTATTCCTCACAATGAAACCCATCAACTTCAAACAGGATGCTGTAAGTGTTTGAATATGTCCAGTGAAACATAAATGTTTATCATATACAATGCCAAGATCCCTGTGCGTTTCAGTCCTAGCCAATGATATACCACTCACTTTGTATGGAAAAGCTATACGGCTGGTTTTTCTAGTGTATGTCATCACTTTGCACTTCGAGACATTTAATTCAAGTCTGTTCTCAACACACTACAGCTGCAAGTTGTCAAGGTCCACCTGGAATCTTGATCAGTCACCAATATCGTGAACACTGGAGTATAACTTGAGATCATCAGCAAATAATAGATGATTACCAGAAATTACAGAGCTTATGTCGTTGATAAATAACAAAAAGAGGAGTGGGCCAAGATTGGAACCCTGTGGAACGCCGGAGCTAGCAGTGAAGGGTTCAGACTTAAATCCATTATAAAAAACATATTGCACACAGTTAGTCGAGTAGGATCCAAAGAATGCTATCAGCCGTCCATCAAGCCCCGCCAAATGCAGCTTGTGCAGAAGTGTTGAGTGGTCAACACGATCGAACGCTTTGGAAAAGTCTGTATAAATGACACCCACCTGACCCCGTCTATCCAAAACTTCCCTTACATACTGTGTGAACAGGGATAAATTCGTCAGTGTTGATCGCCCCTCCATAAACCCATGCTGGTATTGTGACAAGCGACACTTCACGGCAGGATAAATACGAGCATACACAACTTAACTTAAAAACAGGACAGATCCGAGCAACCTTCCAAACCACAGGGAAGCAATGTGTGCGCAGCGACAAGTTAAATAGGGTTCTAAGGGGTTTGAGAAGAGCATGTGCACAGTCCTTAATCAAGAAGGATGGCACCAAATCTGGTCCAGCAGTAAACTTGTTCTTGAGCTTCCTGATGGCTTTAAGAATTTCCTTATCACCAATCACTATCACACTGACTGCCATATGCGATGGTCCAGAGGTATCCATTGGTTCAGTGATTTATTGAGGCGGTACACACTTTTAAAATAGTTTCCAAAACAGTTAACAAATGTTTGCGGCTCATGATGAAACTTGCACGAATTAATCGAGACAATAAGATAACAATGTCACAAAAGTGACAAAGTTTGACATTTGGCTCTTTTTTTTAAAAGCATACTGCCCTTAAGAAAATAACTTAGCTTGGCTTACTTTCTATTATCAAAAAAAGATTTTTAAGTCTTACAAAATTTTCCTTTTGTCCTTTGTGGTAGATGTGGATATTTGAAGTTGAATGTTTTGTCAACTATTCTGTTATTTTTCTTGTAGATTACAAACAAATCAGAGACAACATCATTCGGATAATGTTCTATGATGAAATTTACATGAATTAATTGAGACAACAAGATAACAATGACACAACAGTGACCAAGTTTGACATTTGGCATTTTTTACAAAGCATGCTGCCCTTGAAAAAATAAGATTTCTTTAAAAATGTCAACTCAAAAATGACAAGATATGTAAGCATAATGTTAATAAAAATGGCCTTTAATTTAATTTTACATTGATCTCCGGCTTCAGAAACGGTAGGTGCCATTTGAAGAAATTGACATTTCTTAATTATCAACTTTGAAAAATTGCACTAGGTTCATGAAATATAACAAAAATGTCAGTATTGATGCAGAATATCAGCCAAACCTTGAGGAATTGAATAAAAGAAAAATCATTTATTTCCGATGGTTCAGGAGTTATGGATTTCTTAATAACCTGATTCTTTGCGACAAATGTGACATGTCAAAAACTATAATAAATAAGTGTTGACAACTGGAACGTTCTCACCTCAGAATTTAATGTAAAATCCAAATATGAAATCGAAATAGGGTATTTCCATTTCCAAAAAAAAGATGGCGCCTATTTTCAGGACTTCCGTCAGTGACACCATTTCGTAAATATTTTTTTTAGACTTGAAGCAGTCGATTATGGTCACCTACCAAATTTCATAATATAACGATTTCGGGCCATCAAAAATGTTCTAATGAACGGCCTACGTGAATCATACTGTATAAACTAGTGCTGGGAATTTATCCGTTTGTGTATTCGAATATTCGTTCCGAAAGCTTCACGACTATTCAAATTATTCGAATATCAGTGGAGTATTTGAATATTCGTGGAATAT
The DNA here is from genome assembly GCA_964006375.1 of Tillus elongatus. NCBI lineage: Eukaryota > Metazoa > Arthropoda > Insecta > Coleoptera > Cleridae > Tillus > Tillus elongatus. The sequence continues at coordinate 313,151,678 of OZ023262.1, read as the reverse complement.
TTGAGTATTCAAATATTCTTCGAATATTCGCAGAGTATTCGAATATTCGCACAGTAAAAAACACTCCCCTAAGCCCATGAATGTGTTTTGTTATCATTTTTTGAATCTGCCTCTGTTTCCTAGAAAATTAGCTATTTAATTTTTAACTTTCAAATAATTCCCGAAATTTTTCAATGTTTATTTTAGAAAAATTAATGATGATTATAATGTTGGTATATTATATTATAATGTAGGTTCCAAGACGAACTTGTAATCATTGCCGTGCTGTTAGTATATCTATGAATCTCTTGCATTTCTATTTTTGTATTTATGATCCTCTATGTGTTAAAGGGTAAATTCATGTTTGTTTTCATTGCATAATTCGAATGCGATATGGATAACCACCAGTCGATTTGTTACAACATACAATACAATAAATTTATCATCATATTTTGATAACATTTTGGTGTTTATGAACTTTTATGCACCGCCTATGAGTTAAGGGACAAATACAGCTTTCGACTTACTCAAGTGTTTTCAACTAACTTTAAACAAACTATACCTCAATCTGGAAACCCAATAATTAATCGCCTTCAACTCGATAAAATCGCCCTACAATTCAAAGTTTCAAAATGTGTTGCGACACCTTCCGCTTAGTAATTCGACATATGCTGTTTCTCTGCAGATTTTTATTGGCTCATGAAGGCGTGAAGAAACGGAAAGATTCATAGAAATACTCGACAAAATTATATGGTCCTTAGAAATATTTAGTTGAAACCAAGCAAAGAGAGCCTATACAGTGCCAAGCTAACAAATTATTCATAATCACTTATTTGAAGGATCTCCTTTTTTCTCCTAGTGCTCCCTGCGGTGAGTGCTTCTAAGAATCTTCTGGGGATCATTCCAAGCCATAATGAATATATTCGAATACACTCTCGTTGAAATAATTCGTATTCGAATATTCGAACTATTCGTATTCGATTCCCAGCCCTAGTATAAACTAGTACAAAAAAAGAAACTGGTGCAAAATACTAATGAAAATTATCGAAAAAGAAAAGAGGTATTAAAACGTAAATCCAATATTGGGTGATAGGTTCGAGGAGTACAGCAGGGTTTTTCCAGGTTGGTGTCATAAAAACTCAACTGGCAAGCTATTACTTATGAATTAATCCAGTTCGTTTGTTTATAATATAAAATTTTGTTATAATTTTTTTTAAAGTTTTACAATTAAAAAATGAACCTGATTAGGATACTATAAAAATAATTGTTAATAATTACATGAAATAAGTTGAATGTTTTTCTACCTTAATATATGAAAGAAATTTGTGAATACACTTATTGAGTTTTTCCTTTAAAAAGTTACTGCTGAATAGTAGGCAGTGAAATTTAATTTAGTTCTTTGTTTTGTATGTGATTAATAAAATGTTAAGGGGCTGTGCAAAGAATTGTTTTTCAGTCAGAGCTACGAAGAAACGGAAAGAGATATTTTGCCTTGAACTTCGAACCTAAGAAATTATATGTTTTAAGATTTACTTAATTATTGTTGCCCCTTTTGTGAAACTATTCCATACTAAATACAGATCTTAGGCTTCTTCTCTAGCTTAACAAGTTTGTTTTTTCTCTGGAACCGAAACTTTCTTTAAAACTCAAAGCCTACTTAACAAAAATAAGATAATTAATGAATCTTAATATTTCATTTTATTGTTAGCGTTTTTTTTTAAAACGTAAAGTAAAGTGGAAAACTGTCATTTGCCTGCTTAAATTTTATTTGCAGCAAAGGTATTATTTCGATGTCGCCAAATGTTTGAATTTTCCTTAAAATTATCTTTTTAGTGAATTTCCTTTTTAAAAAATTCACTGATGAGGTCGCGATATTCGAATTTTGAAAAGATTTCTATATATGTATATATATATATATATATATATATATATATATATATATATATATATATATATATATATATATATATATATATATATAATTTTTTATTGTACTATTATTTTCATATATTATGGTCGTATTGCATAAATTTAGGTAAAAGAGAATTATAAAAAAATAGGAATTGTAATTTAGATTTTTATAAAGGCTGATGAGCTTTGTAAGACATTTCTTTATTATATTTTTATTAATAAAATGTTGTTTTACTTTTGTTTCCTTTATTCATGAAATTGGACAAGAACTGCTAATTTAATTCAGTCGTCCTACAGGCAGATAAGTTGGTTCAGGCGTGTTTAGCTTTCAAAAAGACCTAACTCTTCTCTTTCACTGCAAAAAAATCAAAACTTGAGTTGCTCCTACCAAGTTCTGTTGCTGCAGCTTTTTTTTTCCTGCCTTGCCGCCCTGATAGCACTGCAACCTTTGGTTGATTGTGCATACCCTTAGTCTTACTCCACCCATTCCAAAATCACTGTGCGTTGAATTAGTCTGCACAGCGATTGATAGGGTGAAGTTTTATATTGCTTTGTCTCCAATCTAGACTGACCATAGATCAGTTGTCTTTTGCAATCCAGAGCTTTACACTCGCACAAGATGAGCTGGGCTGATTCCTCTCCATTGCGGCAGAGTCTGCATGCGAGGTCCCCTTCGAACCGCCCCATTTTATGCAGTGTTTTGACGGCCATGTGTCCCGTAAAGAGACCTGTTGTGTTTCTGAGCTGTGCTCTGCTAAGATTTAGCAGCTCTCTTTGAACTGGGTTCGTCAATTATTGACTTGCCATGTCTGAGCCCTAGACAGTCTGCCCAGTACACCTTGTGTTGGTTTCTGACCCAGGACTTAATGGCTCCCCTGGCAGTGCTCTTTGTCATGCCCAGAGCCGGTTCTGCTGACCCTCTCTTCGCGAGACTCTCAGCTTCTTCATTGCCTTTGACCCCTGAGTGACCCGGCACCCAGATGAGGGTCACCTCATTCTGCCCAGTCAGGATCCGCTTATTGGTGTAGCCCCTCCTCTTGTTCTCCCGCACACAGTGCAGGATGGCGTACATTTCGGCCTGAAACACCGTTGCATGGGCTCAGAGGGAAATACTATGACTTACCCTCGGTCCTTCCGAGTAAACACCTGCCCACGCTCCCCGCCGAATCCGTCCGTAAACCAGACGAGCGCGTCCCATGGTATGCCCGGCGTCTCCTCCCGCCATGCCTCGCGGTCGGGGATTTCCACTGTAAAGTTGTTTTCACTGCAGATTCGCGGGCTCGCGTAGTCTGATCTCATTTCAGGCATGGGCTCCTTCACGATCTCGTGAATTTTGCAGTGGCCCCTGAAGTCTGGGTTGATCTTCAATCTACCATTGCAGGCTAGTCTGTGTGGTCCTAGCCTGGCCTCCCACATAATAACTCAATGTAGTGGGGGTGTCAGATCGAGCAACACCTCCATGGCGGCTGTTGGGGTGGAAGACATGGCCCCTGTAATTCCTAGGCAAGCCATTCTTTGGATCTTGCCTAGTTTTTGTTTGGTATTGGATTGTGTCAACTTAGGCCACCAGACCAGTGACGCGTATGTTAACGATGGTCTGACCACTCTTGTGTACAGCCAGTGGGCCATACTAGGTCTTAGTCCCCACGTTTTGGTCATGACTGCCTTACGCAGTATTTTTCCAATATGGTCATTCCAGGTTAGCTTAGAGTCCAATACGACCCCAAGATATTTTACCTCTCTGGCCATTGGAATGCTCCTACCGTATAGAGGGAGAGTTCTGTGGCTGTCACACTTCCTCCTCGTAAACGGCACGACGGTTGCTTTCTCGGGGCTCACCCCTAGCCCTCGACCAAGCGTCCACCCTTCCACCACTTTCAGTGCAGTCTGCATGCGCTCCTACACTGACTGTGTGACCTTTCCTCGGACTATGATGACAATGTCATCCGCATAGCCCTGTACCTCATACCCCCCTCTCGAGAGCCTCCCGAACTAGGCTGTCCACGACTAGGCACCAGAGCGCTCCCCTGCGGACACCCCACCAACAGAGTCCCTCCCTCGAGTGAGGTGAACATCGCCCTGTCCATGAGCATGGAACCAATCCACCGCTGCAGCTTATTAGAAAAGTTGTGAAGAGGAAAGAAATCACGAATTCGTTTAATATAGGAACATGGAATGAAGCAGAAAAACTTGAAGAAGCAAACAACATAATGAAATAATTAGATATAGATATACTTGACATGTCAGAAATAAGGTGACCAAGGAATTGAGGCCTTAGTAGTGATAAAGGAAGAATATAGAGTGTAGAATAGATGAATGGAATAAATTCAGTATCTTTATTGTCCATATTTATAAAAAAAATCCCAAAACGTCAATTTTAGATTTAAAAAATGACATCCTGCAATTTTTAAATAGTCGTAGCCTTGATACCTCATATCTTCATTCTCTATTCAAAAATGCGATACCAAGAATGAGAGAGAATATTATATGGTGCTGGAAAATGTTACTGATAATTTGGTCAATATGTGCTCCTATGTAAAACCCAATGTGCCTTTGCATAATAACACAACTATAAATATAGTGTTTCAAACTCTGTTTATATGGTTCCTGTGAATTAACCTGAATTGATAGAAATAATGAGAGGACTGAAAAGTACTGGCCCAGATGGTATTTCAACCAGGATTGTTAAGGACAGTTTACACTTGATTATTAAACCCCTTTTGCATATAACAAATATGATGCTTGAGACAGGGGTGTTCCCCACAGAATGTAAGTTAGAAAATGCCATTCTATTGTTTAAGAGAGGATGTAAGTTGACAGTATCTAATTATCGACAGTTGTCCCTTACGTCTGTATTTGCCAAGATATTCGAGAATGTGATTACTAGAATTATGAGCTTCTTAGTCACTAACAATATTCTTTGTAATAATCAAAATGCTGGTTATATAAAAGGCCAGTCCACAAAAACTGCTATTTTTCAAACTGTAATGGCAATACTAGGGGGACTTAACGAAAGGAAACATGTAATGAGAGTTTTTGTAGATTTGTCAAGGGCCTCCGATTCTGTCAATCACCTGATTCTGCTTGAGAGATTGCAGCCTAATCGAATAGGAGGTGTTCTCAACTAATGGTGTCTTACCTGAATTCCCGTAAGCAACGTTTAACCACAGTAACTAATAGAACAGGCAAAATTATAGTATCATCTTACAAGACTATACTAAGAGGGGTTCCACAAGGTTCTGTATTGGGACCTCTTCTGTATGTTTTGTATGTCCCACAAACGCTAAAAATGGAGGATAATACAATTATTATGTTTGCAGATGATACTGCTCTGATTCAAGCATGTCAAGATGAGACACTCTCCGTTAACAACATAGAGGCTAATATGAGTAAAATGAAAGAATACTTCGAATTCAATAAATTGCGATTAAACATTGACAAGACACAGCTAATTAACTTTTCATTTGACTTTCATAAATCCAACAGTGCACAAAGCATAATGCTATATGGCGAGAGGATAACATATCAAAGTACTGTCAAATTTTTAGGTGTACATCTTGAACAACTGGACTGGAAAAGTCATGTAAGTAGTCTTGCAGCAGGTCTCAATTCTTTTTTGTATGCTATGAGAGTGATCTATCGAAATATTGGCATGCAAGGTGCTATAACAGCGTACCATGCCTATGTATCCTCTAAACTGAGATATGGGATAATTTGTTGGGGCAACTCGGTGGAATCTGACAGAGTGTTTTTGGTTCAGAAATGTTTTGTAAGACTGATATTTCACCTGAAACATAAAGAGTCTTGCAGAGAGATATTCAGGCAGGAAAATATACTTACTGTTCCATCACTGTATGTTTTGGAGAGTATAGTATTTGTTAATGAAAATTATTACTGCTTGAGTGGTTGCGAGAACAGACATACTTACAATACAAGAGGTAGAGATTTGAGGGCACCAAAGACACATTTAACATCGATACAAAGAAATGCGCGCATCATCAGGCCATGTCCCCTGTAGGTCCGGGGACTAACTAAAAGAATAGGCCCAAGGTAACTCCTGCCTGTCGTAAAAGGCCACTAATTGGAATCAAACACTAGGGGGGGGGGTCTTATCCAGACGGGCTTGGAGGGAGGCGGATATCTCTGGGGAGTGATGTACACCCGGATTTTGAGGCCTCCACTCTGGGCTTAGAAATGGACGGTTACCCGCGCTTGGTTGTAACTCGGGAGCGAAGTTCAGGATGGGTGCCGCCTTGGGTTGAGTGCTGGCGGATGTCGTGTGTCTAGACGACCCGGAGGGGGTTGACAACTCTGATGAGTGGTAAACACCCGGAGTATAAGGCCCCCACTGTGTGCTTCGGAACGGACGGACGGCTTCGCTTGTGCGATGCTCAGGAGCGGGGCTCGATGAGATGTCGCCTTGAGTCTAGCACTGGTGGGTGTCGGGTCTAGACGAACCCGGAGGAGAGCTGAGATCTTTAGGGGTGAAATACAACTAAGGGTTGATGCCTCTTCTGTGAGCTTCGAAACGGACAAACGACCTCACTTGGATGCTGCTCGGATGCGGAACTTCATGATACTGCCCCGAGTCAAACACTGACTGATGTCTGGTCCAGACGAACTCGGAGAGAGGTTATCTCTCTTTAAGCTTTGAGACGGGCAAGCGACTTCGCTCAGATGCCAGTACATCTGTCAAACAAAGTTTCACCCCGCAGGTGTCGTCCTGTCGGAAGCTCGATTTGTTGGGTGAAATTTAACCTAACGCTGACAGGTGTTATGGGCCTGGACGAACCCGGAGGTGGCTGAGGTCTCTAGGGGTGGATTACACCTGGAGACTTGGACCTACTCTGTAAGCATCGATACAGGCTAACGACCCCGCCTGAATGCTGCTCAAGGGCGGGACTTCATTATGATACCGCCTCGAGTCAATTAAACACTGGCGGGGGTGGTCTGGTGCAGGTGAGGCTGGGGGGAGGCCGATATCTCTGGAGAGTGATATGCACTCGGAGTTTGGCGCCTCCACTGTGGCCTCAGAGACTGACAATTGGCCTCGCTTGGTTGTTAAATTAGATTAGATTAGATTTTATTGTGAGTGGGCTATTCCAGTCTCTCCACCGCGACCTTAGGTCTATTGTGGCTCACGTCTAATTATTTAGATTTCACCTATCAATTCCAGCTCCCTGAGGGAGTCGATGTTTTCTTGAGGGTGAAAGTTTGTTTGGCAGGTGTACTGCCATCTGAGTGAAGTCACTTGCCCGTTTCGAAGCTCAAAGAGAGATAACCTCTCTCCGAGTTCGTCTGGACCCGATATCCGTCAGTGTTTGCCTCGAGGCGGTATCATTAAGTCCCGCTCTCGAGCAGCATCTAATCTCCAGTTGCAATCCACCCCTAGAGATCTCAGCTCCCGTCAGGCTCGTTTAAACCTGACACCTAACAGTGTTAGTCTCAAGGCAACATTCTATCGAGTCCCGCTCCCGAGTATCACCCAAGCGAGACCTTCCGTCAGTTTCGTATCACACAGTATGGGCTCCAAACTCCGGGTATTTACCACTAATCAGAGATCAGAGCCCCCCGGGACGTCTGGACACACGCCAGGGCGGTATCATCTGGAACCCCGCTCCTGAGTAACAACCAAGCGTGCCTGGACGCTATAGAGTTTATGGTTTAATAGTCTATATTTTAGCAAATTTTCGTAGAAAAAAATTGTTTTTGAAAATACAGCGACTTATGAATTTTGAAAAGAGTTCTTCAAAATATCTAAAAATTTGAGATTTTTCATTTTTTTTTCATAAAATTGAAAACCGTAAACTTTTTGATAAGATCATATAGGGTTTTTCTGAAAGGGCTTGAGCTAGCCTATTTCATGTGAGTTTGATTTACGACTTTTGGGACACACTATATATATATATATATATATATATATATATATATATATATATATATATATATATATATATATATATATCACACCGATAACTCGAAAAATCATGGACCGATTTTCATAAAGTTTGGTAGGTGCCTTCCTTTTGCAAGTTGCCTGGATAAGTTCGTTAGCCAGGAAAATCGGAACAGTTTTTCCTGGAAAATTTTGGGTTTTTGTATCTCCGAAAATAACTAAGCTATGGCAACCAAATTTGGCACTTAGGTTTACGCTATTAAGCTTACACAACATGCCAAAATTCAGATCTCTAGGTTGAAAGGAAAAAAATTATAGACGTTTAAAATATACTTTGGGTGCCACTGATGACCAGAGAAATGCACAAAACCAAAATATTTTGTGTGGATAACAAGATCTATTGTATAATGCAGACAAAGGTTAGGCTTTCTTGACGCACAAAGGTCGAGAAATAATAGAAAAATTACTTCGAAATTTTTATAGTTTTTCTTCTTTAAATGTCAGAGTCGCGAAACGTCAAAATTTGCAATTTATTTGCCCAGTTTCACAAAGCTCGATTAAATATTTAACGGCCAGTTAGTTAATCGAAAGCTTCAGACGACCAATCACAGACTATGATTGTGGTTTTTGCCATGACAACTAGATATTTTGAAGCAGTGATTGGTTGTCTGAAGCTGTGATTAACTAACCGGCCGTTAAATATTTTATCGAGCTTTGTGAAACTGGGCATTAGACTGAGAACCTGAAACAAATACGGTCTATGTAAAGCAAATTTCATAATAAATGTGTTTTACAACGCCTTAAGTTACAGCTGCAACCATCATTGTCCTTCGTTTTACTAAAATGTTTGCAGAAAATTCATTTCAAATAGACCCATTCTCTGATGATTTGGCAGTAGTTTTTAGTAAATGCAGCGGTTCACTAAGATCCCTAAAATAAATAGTGTCAAACAGGCAACAGCAATACCAGGTTGAGTACATCGGCTCGATCACTGAAGTTAAGCAACTCCGGCCGCGGTCAGTAATTGGATGGGTGACCACCTGACACCAGCGTGTGCAGTTACTTTTTTGTTTAAATGATTATTTTACTATATTTTTCTTCTTTTAGGTAAATTTCATCAACTTCTTTTTTTCATATTACAGAACTTTTAATGTATACCAATGCCTATTTAGCAAAAACACTATTTATTGGGTGTGTGCCTCTAAATAAGAATTTCAGTTTAATCAAATTCAAATGCTTTGCAGTATTGGGGCATTTTAGCATGTTAAGCTAGGCTTTACTCTATGTAATACATAACATTAACGAAAGAAAAAGAAAAATTCGGGATGCAGCAAGTGCGTTATTGTAGCGAATTTTTAGGAAAATCGGTTCAGTTCAAATAGATTAAACAATGCTTTGTGCTTTTTGTCCTTGTTTGATGGTGTGCTTCAGTAAATGAAAATTAGTTATTGTTTAGTTACTTTATTGTTCTAATTGTTTATTGTTCTGATTGTTATATGTGTGTATCTGCAGCTAATATGTGCGTGTTTTTGGTTGCTTTTACGTTTGCTATGTTGCTATATATACATGTGTAGAAATCAATTATTATGCCAGGCAGTTGTGTAATTGACGTATTTTTCACACCCATGTACAAGTCTAAGACTTATGTGGGGTTTTCGGTTTTCTAGGTTTATTCAATTTTTCATTTTTCTTTATTTTTAGTCTACAGTTGTAAACATTTATACCATTTGTATGTAATTGAATGGAATTGAATAAATCTATATATAATTAGATAGTCGAAATCCCCCGGTCCGTACCAGTTCTGAGCATGTATTGAAGTTCGACCACGAAATTATAATGCATGTTTGTAAGAAAAGAAATTCGGGACGCAACAAGTGCGTTATGGCAGCGAATTTTTATTAAAGGTTTCAAATTTGAATAGCTTAATTTGCTGTTACCCTATGTAAGGTTCGTTCGCCGGGAAACTAGTTTTTTTGGGGACCATTTAAGTTTATTGTCGAAAAATTTTTAGTTTCAAACAATAAAGTTATTTTGATTAAATATGGTACATTGTTTCTACTATATAGGTTATACTGGTAACCAAATTTGATGCATACTCAGTGGCGTCTCCTGACCAAAATGTTCGGGTGTGCGGTAACGAGTTGCTGTTAGTGGTGGTTTTAAAAATTATTAACACTAAATATACATATATATATATATATATATATATATATATATATATATATATATATATATATATATATATATATATATATATATATATATATATATATATATATATTCCACAGACAATTTTATTGCATCATTATCTGCCTCAACAAATGCCGGTGACCCTCTTAATCCTCCTCTAAATACCGTGACCAAAGGCCCCCACTTAATTGACGGTGACCCCACTACTTTCACTGATGACGCAACAGGTAGACGAAACAACATATATAAGACAAGACTTGCAACGAACTGCCAGATCTCTCTGAGGCCTAGGGTTGACCACACTGAGACCTCACAGACGATCTCCGGCGAGATTTGGGGAGTAGGCAGATTGAGGCCCCGTAATCGAGCTACAACAACCCAACCTACCTTTATCCACCGCTCTAAGGAGTAGGCAGATTGAGGCCTTAGAGTGTCCTTACATATGTCCTCGCAGTTCGCTTGTGGCCGTGATACGGTGTATATCTCGGGAAAGTGAGCGATAAAAATTTGTGAATTCTTGGTTAAATTAAAACTAAATTATCCTGTTTTGTTTAACAAAATAAAATCTAACCATTGTATAGAAATTGTGATAGTTGTATTCCAATAATAAACAAATTATAAATTAGGTAAAATAACAAGGTAGGTAATGAGTGAACATTCAGGTGGCTGCGAGCCACCTACAAACAGAAATGATATGGATTATCAGGTAAGCGATAGCAATAATTTATTAAATGAAGAAATAAATGTGAACAATAACAGGACCCTAGATTTTAATAATAAATATAATGTATCTAATAAAGCACCTTATTTTGTGTACGTAGAATATAAAGAAAAAGGCTTGTCACGATTGTATCCCGTGAAAGTGGGGCACTATCTATTTAAGGACAATAATTTAAAGAAGGCAATATTAGATATTAAAATCGTAGGATACAATAGAGTGAAGGTTATTTTAAATAACTACCAAGCAGCAAATAGTTTGATAAATCATAATGTTTTACTGGAGAATAACTTAGTGGCATATATACCTAGATTTTATACCCAGAAAAAAGGAATCGTCAGGTTAGTGGACACATATTTTGAAACTGATTATTTAAAACAGGCTATCGAATCAAAAATGGAAGTTACAGAAGTAACAAGAATGATGAAAAGGGTTAAAGATCATAATAACGGGGATTTTAAACTAGTACCAAGACAAATAATAATAGTTTCATTTTTGGGAGATACATTACCGACTGAAATTAGAATAAATGGGGTAAATTTTATTGTGGAGCCTTATATATATCCTGTAGTTCAGTGCATGAAGTGTTTGAGATACGGGCATGTGGCTAGAATTTGCAAGAAACAAGATATTATTTGTAGAAAATGCGGGGAAAATCACAATTTTAAGGAATGCAATAATGAGCAGTATTGCATATACTGTAAAAATAGCGAACATTCAACAACTTCAAGGGAATGCCCAGTTTATCTTAAGCAAAAAAATATAAAACAAATAATGGCAAATCAAAATTTATCTTTTAAAGAAGCAGAGGTTGTTGAAAAAAAACCAACATATGCAAAAGTAGCAGTTTCTAACAGGTTTCAGGCTTTGACAGATCTAGTAGAATACCCTTCACTTACACCCCAATCTGAACGTACACAACCTAAAACAATTAATACTAGACGTACACAACGCGTAAATACGCAGCCATCACGTAACACACAACCCACACCACTTAACTCCTTTGACAATTCACAGACACAGAAAAAACGTAAAGTGTCAGACTCATCACCAGACAGAGAAACACGTTCCATTTTACCTAATCCATATAGGGATAAATATATGAGTTATAAAGAGGAAATAACAGAAGGCCTAACAAACATTATCTCAGAATTGGTAAGAAAAATAAATCCAGAAATAGCAGCAATAAATATAAATAAATTTAATATTAGGGATTCAGTCTACAAATTGGTGGGTAATATTATAATCGAACATAATGATGAGGAATCAGGTCAATAATTGCATTAAAATAATACAGTGGAATGCATATTCCGTAAAAAATAATAAAAATAGTTTGATAAATTTTTTAGCAGATAACAACATTGATGTTGTACTTGTTAGCGAAACATGGTTAAAACCAAAAGATAGTACTTTTGCAGTTGGAAATTATAGTTTAGTTAGAAAAGATAGAATGCACTGCAGAGGGGGGGGAGTAGGAATATTTATAGCCAAACATATTAATTTTAAAAAAATTGAAATTAATTATGTACCACATAATGATGTAGATGTGTGCGGTGTTTATTTACCACAGTTAGATATTAATATTGTTAGCATTTATAAACCGCCTAATGTTAGGATAGATACAGTAGCATGGACCCAATTTTTAAGAAACTTTGTTAACAAGAATACTATCATCGGTGGCGACCTTAATTGTCACTTTAGCCTATGGGGATCGGTAAGGGATGATAGTAACGGGATAAACTTGGCCGATGCACTTGATAATACTAACTTTGTTGTCATTAATGATGGAACGCCCACAAGGGTTGCAAGGCCTTTTGAAGCGCCATCGATGATAGATATAACGTTAGTCTCACCTAGTATAGCTCAAAAAACTGACTGGAAAGTAATAAATGATAATCTTGGTTCAGACCACTACCCTATTTTAATTACTTTAAATGAAATACTCGTGGGTGCACAGTATATCCCATATACTAGATGGAGAGAAGACACATCGGACTGGGAAGTATTCAAAACTGAGTTAAACAGAAAACTGACTACGACAGCAGGTACACCTCAAGACATTCTAACCCATTTAGTAAACGCAATTACAGAAGCCGCAAATTATGCCATACAGGAAACACAAATCAGTAAAAACAGAGTTAAACAACCAGCTTGGTGGGACCAATGCTGTACGGATCTGGTCAAACAGCGAAAGGAAGCTCTACAAAAATACAATCTTGTTTCAAACTGGGAAAATTACTTAAATTATAAGCGAATTGAAGCACATGTAAAGAAAAAGTTAAAAGAAAAAAGCAGAAAGTCCTGGCAAACATTCGTTAGCAGCTTAAGCAAAAACACACCTGCAACACATATATGGAAATTTATTAAAAAATTCAACAATAGAGGAAGTAATAACGCGCAAATGTATCCTGATCAAGAAACAGCCATAAATATATTAGATGAGCTTGCTACAATTGGAGTGTCAGACGATATTGGAGATTTTATACAACACCCTACTAAAGAATGGTTTGATAAACCATTTACATTATATGACCTAGAAAATGCTCTCAAAACTACTCAGAATAAAGCCCCTGGAAAGGATAAGATTACTTATAAAATTTTATCAAATTTATGTGAAAAAGCCAAAGATATCCTCCTCTTAATATTTAATAATTGGTGGTGTAGAGGAAAGTATTCAGAGAAAATGAAAGAGATTGTGCTCTGTTTACTGCTGAAGAAGTCTAATGACCCTCAATGTACCAAGTCTTATCGACCCATTTCTCTGATGAGCTGTATCACCAAGACCTTCGAAAGAATGATAAAAGCAAGACTGGAATGGTTTGTTGAACATCACCAAATTTTATCTAATTGTCAATATGGATTTCGCAAAGGAGTAGGAACAATGGAAGCAGTATGTCGTCTAACAACAGATATTCAAAATGCCTTTTCAGAAAACAAATATGTCTTGTGCCTGTTTCTAGATATCACAGGTGCATATGACTGTGTTGATTTAAAAATATTGAAGAACGACTTGATGAGTTGTAAAATCACACATAATGCAGCACTAAATATAATTAACCTGTTCTATGAAAGAGAAGTTTACGTGAGGGATAAAAATAACCAGATTCATGGACCCAGGATTATGAGAAAAGGTTTACCACAAGGCTCACTTTTGAGTCCGATACTATTTAATATTTATACAAAAAATTTGCATCAAATGCTGGATAGTCATACCCGGTGTATTCAGTATGCAGATGATATATGTATGTATACAATTGCACCATCCTACGACGAATGTCTCTTGCATTTAAGAAGGTCAATTAACGTAATCGATGAGTGGATAAGCGAACGGCAATTTCAACTTAATCTAGACAAAACAGCAATTATGTGCCTCACAAGACATCGTCTTCAAATGCCACAAGAAATTGAGACACATTCTTATAACATAAAAACAGTTAACGTGTATAAATACCTGGGAATACACATTGACAACAAATTGCTTTGGACGCAACACATAAGGAACACAGTTGCAAAATGTGAGCGAGGTATAAACATTTTAAAAGCAACAGTTCATTACCAGTGGGGTGCAGATTTTAAAGTGGCTATGATGTTTTATAGATCGTACATTCGATCCCTACTGGACTACAGTTGTGTGGTTTATGGAAGCTGCTCCAAAACAAATATGAAAAAAATTGAACGAGTTCAACTCAAAGCTCTCAGGGTATCTATTGGAGCCATGAAATCAACACCAACAGAAATAATCTTTGCAGAAACACAGGAACCTCCATTTCATCTAAGAGTTAAGCTCCTGGCGAATAGACAAGCTCTTAAACTGAGAAGCAGAGATCAAGATCAAATTCAAGAGATGCATTCCTTATGTGTAGACACGATCATAAATAAGTATTGGAAAATTAAACAGAATCCTCCGTTAGCAGACGCATATTATGATACTGCAAAATTTGAAAGATATATAACTGCTAACCCGATCTCAACAAAATTTCAATTTGCTTACGAAGTTACAACTCGTGCTCTGGACGTCAACATTCCATCTTACACCGATCAAGATACAGTGAATCAAAATATTTTTAGAAGCATACTGGATGAGTATTACCCAAACTACACACACATATACACAGACGGATCCAAAAGTCAGCATGGAGTGGGAGCAGCATTTTTCGTAGAGCAGCTTAACAATTCCAAAATGTACAGGCTATCGGAACAGGCTTCAATATGCACAGCAGAAATGATTGCTATAGAAAAAGCAATACATTGGGCTTTAGAAAATCAAAGAAAATACGTACTAATTATTAGTGACTCGCAAACAGCTTTGTCTGCATTAAAGAACAGTCATCATGCCAAAAACTGGAATCACATATTGGGTAGGATAAGACAAAGTTGTTGTAGTAATACGAATATGTGTATAAAATTCATCTGGGTGAAAGGACACAGTCAAATAAAAGGTAACGAGGCAGCTGACCAGTTGGCCAGAGAAGCAATATTACAACCAATAGAACAAGATCTTGACATCCCGTTTGCAGATTTTATGCAAAATAGCAAACTAAATCTGAAAAATATGTGGAAAACCGAATGGGATAAATACACAAAAAAGTCTAATAACAGATACAAATGGCTGTATCCGCAACTTCCAGAAAAGAACGACTTGGAAACGTTACACAATAACAGTGACAGAAAAGTAATAACCACCATTACAAGATTGAAAACAAACCACGGAAGATACAGATATCACTTAAACCGTATCGGTATAGAACCAACACCATACTGTAATTGCGATGGAACCTCAAGGTGTGATTTGGAGCATATTTTGTTTGCTTGTTGCTTGTATGAAAATCAACGAAACACATTATTCCAGTTATTGAAACAAAATGTTCCTGAAATACAATATCCCTTAAACTTAAGCTACCTTTTAAACTTGAAAACCAAGGAGGTGTATTTTTTGTTGTGGTCATTTTTTAATAAAATAAGCATTATTTTGTAAAGTTATAATATAATATAATATAGATATTTATAATTATGTAAACTTATGGAATGTATATGGTGGAAACAAGTATGTAAGTATGAATGAGGGTGTGAATGTAGTATAAGTAATAGTTAAGTAGCTATTGGTAGTTATTGGTATCTGACTATAGACTGTAGTGGCTTATATATGTGTATATATGTGTGTATATATATGTATATGTATGTATATATGTGTGTGTATATATAGGTGAAATATGTTATTAGATTTAGATCTCCTACTGTCGAACCTTGTGTTTACCTATCTTTTCCGTGGCCCAAGTCAGTATGTCCATTAGCCATGACGGGTCCCTTGGCGATAAGTGTCCCAGTCAATTCCCACTTATAATTGGAAAAAAAAAAAAGAAAGAAAAAAAAAAAAAAATGAAATTTACAAAAAAAAAATGAATTAAAAAAAAAATATGAAAAATGCCAACAAAAAAAAAAATATATGGAAAGAATATATTATGTGATTATGTGTATGTGTATATAGGTGTATGTAGGTATAAGGGTTGTACTAATTTTAGTAACTATAAGATTATTATGCAAGTACATATATGTATATGGTAGGGATATATTTTATCTCCGACAATTTCCGGCTGCAAAAGTACAAAATAAAAGTCTGTGGCTGATGGACGAAGAGTTCAAGGCCATCTCAAAACTCAACTCAACTCAACTCAACATATGTCCTTTACCTACCTTTGTCCACGACTCTAAGGAGTAGGCAGATTGAGGCCTTAGAGTGTCCTTACATATTTCCTTTACCCACCTTTGTCCACCACTCTAAGGAGTAGGCAGATTGAGGCCTTAGAGTGTCCTTACATATTTCCTTTACCCATCTTTGTCCAACACTCTAAGGAGTAGGCAGATTGAGGCCTTAGAGTGTCCTTACATATTTCCTTTACCCACCTTTGTCCATCACTCTAAGGAGTAGGCAGATTGAGGCCTTAGAGTGTCCTTACATATTTCCTTTACCTCTTGAAAATGGCTCCAAAACAGGACCCGAAACTTCGAGTTTCCATAAATGCTGGACGCGGTTTAACCCGAGAACCAAGCATGTCTCACATTAAAGACCGCGGAAATCTTTCTGAACATATATATATATATATATATATATATATATATATATATATATATATATATATATATATATATATATATATACATATATACATATATATATATATATATATATATATATATATATATATATATATATATATATATATATATATATACATATATATATATATATATATATATATATATATATATATATATATATATATATATATATATATATTAACTATATGGGAATAATACGTAGATAAATAAATTAATTTCCCACTGCAACACTAACAAATTAAAAAGTCACTTCAAACTTTAAAACACGAAAAGAACATGGAATTATTATCAAGCTCTTCTCTTCACACAAATTTGTGTTAGCGTTAGCACTGTCCGGAACAGGGTGAAAACTGAAAACATTAAAAGTAGTTCAATGCTAATATGGTACTAAATAATAAAATGTGTAAAAAGCCTGGATGCAGCAAGTGCGTTATGGTAGTTAATTTTCATAGAAATGATCTGGCACAAAATATTTTATTATAACTTTTTTTTCTTGCAACATATAAATCTAAATTTTGGTGTATAGTTTAATTTTTATATCGTAAACCTACCTACCAAATTTGGTTATCTTATCTTTTTTTATTTTTTGAGATACAAATTTTTTTCGAATAAAAACTCGAAATTTTCCCGGAAAACCTCGTCCGATTTTCCTGACTAACGAAATTATCCAAGCCATTTACAGAAGGAAGGTACATGCCAAATTTTATCAAAATCGGCCGATTATATTTTGAGTTATCGGTGTGATACCTATGTATGTATATATATATATATATATATATATATATATATATATATATATATATATATATATAGATATATATATATATATATATATATATATATATATATATATATATATATATATATATATATATATATATAAACATATAAAAATTGAAACTGACCCCGGATATAGGTTCTAGGGGTCCTAGTTCGCGCTCATTTGCAAACAAATTTTCAAAATTCAAAAGTCGAGATCTCCCCATTAGTGAATTTTTTCTACGAAAATTTACTAAAATGTATTATAGTCTTTGATTCTAGAATACTGTGGTCCATGCAAACGCAGTTGTAATGTTTGTAAATAGTGCTATCACAACGTTTGTTAGACCGGCGTTCCATTCATTTGTCTTGAGCGGTATTTTTACCGCTCACTGCAGTGTTAAAACCAATTGTATTTTCCTCACTATTTTAAACACATGGGTGGGGGACTGTATTGTATATCAATACAGCTCTATCGACTGAAGTTGTTCGGAAATAACAACGCACAACTAACCCGAATTCATTCCCAGTTGCTATTGACCTACTCATATTCTCTGAATATGAAGACGTGGTACCTACTTCATTCCAAGTCACTATTAACCGACGATTTATGAAATCAAATAAGTAAATTAAATCGATTGTCATAAAATATGTAGTGTATTAAGACTAAGGGAAAAAAATAAAACATATTTAACTGTGCACATTTTAATTATGTTTTAGGGTGGGCGGCGCACACCTAGCTCACTAGGAGAAATCGCCACTGTGCATACTTTCTTTTTAAAAAACACATATCTGCTATTTAAAACTTTTTTTTATGAAAATTCACTACCATAACGCACTCCAGGCTTTTTAATCTAAATTGACGTGTTTCAGGATGTTTTACAAATTTGCACAATAATTGAGATACTGAATTTATTCCATTTGGCTGTTCCACACTGTATATTAAGACTGTTCTATAGCGGTTTTCCTTTAATTTATCTCATGTTACGCCACTGCTTTACTCACTCCTTTTATAATGTAACCAATAATGAGATATCCAATAGTAAAAACTCAACCGATATTACCGACGTACAAACTTAAAAGGTTTGAACATAGATGTTCTATATTCAAAGCTTACCAGCGTTTAAAACTCGTTTCGATTTTGATTCCACTGTTAACTTGAAGATCTCGCTCTCGGCGTTTTAGCAGTATAGTATATGTAATTTGGTTTGTTTTCATCCCGTTAGAAAGACGAGGACACCTGTTGATGTCGGTTTGTTTTACATCAGTTTACGGTTTACACAGTGCAGATTTTCGTATTCTGGTGTTAATACGTATCGGTTGACGGTAATTGTGTCTAAAATATAATAGAATAACATCAGATATTTTGTGTTCTTTCAAAAATATTTACAAAATAGACCTTTAAAAACGTGCTCTGTTTGTGTACATATTGTGTTTGTTCTGTTTTTCTTCTCTTGGATTACAAATTAAAACTCACGTCAAAAAGGTATGTATTAAGATCAAGTTACTTTAGATTAATAAACAATATTTTATAATGAGTTTTATCTTGCAAAATTTTATCCATGTATTTGTGCATTGCTTTTGCTCTTCTCTTGATCGATCTAGATCTATTTAAACTCTTCTGTTTGCAAGTTGTATGTTACTCCAGATCTCTCTTTCTTTTCTAAGTTTTTAAGTGCCTAAAATGTTTCGTTGGTTCCGAAATCGGTTTGCAAAAAGTACTGGACGTGTCAGTCAGTTAAATTATAACCAGTGAGTAGATTTTAAAGCCTGTAACAGATTTTTAATAGACGCAGCGGTTGAGGCTTCGTATTTACGGTAGATCAGCATCACTGGACTGATAGATGGTAGAGGTATTTCTTCAGATTTGGATGCTGTGCTGTATTCCTTGGCTCTCATAAGACCCACAAGCGTTACTACCTACGGTATTATGCCAGAATAGATGGTATTTATGTGTAGTAATTTAAGCTTGTTAGTATGCTGGTTACTCAGCATTCTACATAAAAAAACCAAGGACACTGAACGAAAAACCGCCAATCTTGCAAGAGATGATTAAGTAGGTAAAGCAACGTTCGCAGACAAATGACGTCATAATGTGTGTGTGGATTGGGTCAACGACATCCTTATGCCCTGCTTCTGTTTTATTATTCTTGGTATTCCAGTTATTACAGTTTGTGCCCGTTTTGTATTTTATTGCATTATTGGTGTTTACATATACCTAGTCCGTTCGCTTCTCCACGTTTTAGTTTGTTTTTTTGCAGGCAGTTTAGCACTTGAAGAGTATGTTATTTGTATTTGACTATTTGGAAAAGTAACTAAACATTTTTAATGAACTCTGAATAAGTGTCTGATTTTTTTTTTATAGGTACCTACACACTTAAAAACATGTTTGAAAAAATGCATGTTTAATGTCAGACACAAAACCGATTGCCTAATACATGACGTTAGTTCAGACAGTTATTTTAATATCCAGACAATGTTTGGCACTTAGGTTCACTTTCTAGACACCATTCCCGGTTTTGATAAAATTAACATCTTTGAAAAAAAATCTGTGTCTGGTGTCAGAATTAAAAATAATTGACTAATGCATGACGTTAGTTCAGACATTTTCATATCCAAGACAACGTTTGATACTTAAGTTCATTTTATAGACACCACTTCGATTTTGATAAAATTAACATGTTTGTAAAAATGTACCTACCTATATTTAAGGTAAGACCAAAAATGATTGGCTAATACATGACGTTAGTAAGTTCCTTTTCTAGTCACCGACCCGATTTTGATAAAATTAACATCTTTGAAAAAATCCGAGTTTAATGTCGGAATAAAAAGTCTGGACGCAGCCAGCGCGATATGGAAGTGAATTTTCATAAAAAATGTTTTTAATAGCAAATATGTGTGTCTAATGCAAGCAGGCATCAATCTTGTTACGGGTATAGCCTATATAGTAAAAAGCCTGGACGCAGCAAGTGCGTTATGGTAGTGAATTTTCATAGAAATGATCTGGCACAGAATATTTTATTACTTTTTTTTCTTGTAACACAGAAATCTAAATTTTGGTGTATAGTTTACTTTTTATATCTTTAACCTACTTACCAAATTTGGTTATCATACCTTTTTTATTTTCTGAGATACAATTTTTTTTCGCATGAAAACTTAAAATTTTCCCGGAAAACCTCGTCCGATTTTCCTGACTAACGAAAATTGACTAAAAACAATGTACCATATTTTATCAAAATAAATTATTGTTTGAAAATGTACAAACAATTTCCGAAAATAAACGTTAAATGTTTCCGACAGGGTGCCCACTCGTCTGGAAAACAGGGAAAACTGGGAAAAGTCAGGGAATTTGTAGAAGGAACAATTTTGTCATGGAAATCAGGGAAACATTGAGAAAAAACGTGAAAATTGAATAAGAGTCAGGGAATTTTTGTCCGTGTCAGGGAAAAATTTGTTTTTAGTTTTATGATAAATAATTGAAATACAATGATGAGTGTATATTTGTATAAAGTAGCGTTTTCGTTTATTTGTAAGAAAAATTGTGTATGTTTTATAAATATAACTTTGGGAAAGTGTGTTTTCTGCCATGAGGCGAAGACCTACTGTATTGTGTAGTAGTGTGTTACACACTTTAGGCGTAGACTGTAGAAGATTAAGGTCAGGGAAATAGGTTTTGGCATGTCAGGGACAAGTCAGGGAAGTTGATATGCTCTTTTTAGTGGAAACCCTGTCCGAGAAAATTGGTTTCCTAGCCAACAAACCTTGGGTCAATAGCAAATTGAGTTATTGAAATTTGAAGCATTTAATGAAAATTCGCTACCGCAACGCACTTACTGCGTCTCGATTTTTCTTACAAAGATGCATCATATTTCGATCAAAAATGCAATAATATAAGTTAGGTATTACCAACGATTTATGGGCCACGCTGTGATTGTCAAACTAATTTTATAAGATGCAGCTCAAGACACCCTATAATTAACGTATACAAATTTTTCTTGCATCTTGTATAATAACAATTATATTGACCTTTACCGTAGAAATGCCTGTCACCGTGTATGTATGTAAACAGATAAAAAGTCTGGATGCAGCAAGTGCGTTATGGTAGTGAATTTTCATAAAAATGATTTTAATAGCAAATATGTGTGTTTTTTTAAGAAATCAGGCATCAAATGTGGTTACCAGTATAACCTAGATAGTAAAAACAATGTGCCATGTTTCATCAAAATAACTTTATTGTTTGAAAATGTACAAAAATTTCCGAAAGTAAACTTAAAGTGTTCCCGAAAAAACTCGTTTTTTGGTCAACCTTATAGATTAATAGCAAATTGAGCTATTCAAATATGAAGCATTTGATCAAAATTCGCTACCATAACGCTGCTGCGTCCAGAATTTCTTTTCTTACAAACATGCTGTAAATACCACGTGTATTTATTTTATAATGAATAACAAAAAAACAGAACAAATAGGGCACTGACAATAAGCAAAGTTACCTACCTTTATTCTCCAATAATGCAGGAACATAAGCTTCGTTTTTCTGTATTCACACACAACACCTCTAGGGACCTCGTGTCTCCCAAAGGACTTACAAACAAAATGGATATTTCGAGACCTCGTGTCTCTTCAAGGGGTTGAAAGCAATTCGCTTTCTCGAGACCTCTTGCCTCTTCAAGGACTCAAAAACAAGTGGCAGAGGGATGCAAGCTTCTCTCCCTTCTCTCATTCTTCTCCCCCCCCCTCTGGTCTTCTGGCGGAAACCATTAGTAACACTTACTCTATGTCAGTGTAGCGCGCGACATTTGAATTTAAAAAGTGACAGAACAACGAGCATGAACATTCCGCCCACCAAAATAAGGATTTATTTTCACAATTATATTGTTTCTCAAATAAACAAACGAAACAAAAATTTACAATAAGCACAAAAAACAAAAAACTGAAGCTATTGGATTTATAATTAACTGTACAAAAAAAATTTCAAGGCGGACGTATTACTGCGATGGCAACAGACATAACTTCGTCAGAGGCCTATCAAAAGTGCCACTACTAGTGCGAACTTGAGCTACCCGAGCTATACCATCACGGCCTGGGTATAGTTGCATAATGCGTCCGAGCTTCCAAACAAGAGGTGACGAAGTCTCATCTTTAATCACAACTAAAGCTCCGATCGGGGGGGACGTTTGCACAGTATCCCACTTACCACGCTGCTGCAGTGTATGCAGGTATTCGTTCTTCCAGCGGCGCCAAAAGTCCTGGTGGATCCTTTGCACCAGCTGCCAGCGTGACAAGCGATTCATACTTAACAAAGTCAAATCAGCATCAGGAGGAGCACCTGACGGTTCCATTGTAAGAAAATGTCCTGGGGATAGGGCTAACAGATCATTTGGATCAGTACTCGCACTACACAATGGTCGAGAATTCAAAACTGATTCCACTTGAGCAAGCAACGTGGACATTTCCTCAAAGGTCAGAATCTGCAAACCGATCACCCTTCGCAAATGAGTCTTGACTGAGCGCACTCCTGCCTCCCACAGACCTCCAAAATGCGGAGCTGATGGGGGGTTGAAATGCCACTTAATGGTACAAGCATCTGCTGCCCCCTTTGCATAGTTTAAGAGCTGCTTATTTGAGCCGACGAAGTTGGTACCTCTATCGCTATACAAATTGTCACATCTTCCTCTGCGAGCCACAAACCTCCGAAGAGCTGCCAAGAAGGCTTCCGCTGAAAGATCAGACACTACTTCCAAATGGAGGGCCTTCGTTGCCATGCACACAAACAAACAAATATAAGCTTTCACCTTTCGGACACCTCGATATCTGCCCTGTGTCACAAAAACTGGACCTGCAAAATCAACTCCGCTGTGTGAAAACGGCTTCAACTGAGAAACCCTGGCAACTGGCAAATCAGACATCATCGGTGCCATGGGAGTAGGATTCACTCGAAAGCAACGATAGCACCTTGACAAAACATGATGAATAGCTCTCCGAGGGGACAAAATCCAAAACTGTTGCGAAAGCAAATGAAGCAATGTGCGAGGACCAGGATGAAGATTGACATGGTGTGTGTGTGCAATGATTAACTCGGTGAGACGATGTGAGCGGGGCAACAATATAGGGTGTTTCACTTCAACTGGAACATCAGCTTGACGAAGGCGACCGCCCACCCTGAGGATACCCTCTGTATCCAGAAAGGGGGCTAACTTATTTATTGCCCTCGCACACCTCTCACCCTTAACCAAGGATGCTATTTCCCTTTGAAATACTTCACCTTGAGCACATTTGATAAGCATATGAAGCGCCTCCTGTAATTCGGTGGCTGTCAGAGATGCAGTAGTTCGGTCAGATGGAGACACCCTACAATTTCGCACAAACCGCTGACAATATACAACAACACCCTGAATTTTCCGTAGATGCGAAAAGCGATTCAAAAGTTTACTGAGCCACTCCTCATTTGCCAAAGTAACCAGTACGGGGAGAGCTCGTTGCTCCGCCAGGCACTCTTCTGGCGGCTCAAAACGCAACGACTTGGGCCAATTTTCTCTTGCCAATTTTAGCCAGGCGGGTCCCGCCCACCATAGTGGATGCTCACAAAACCCAGAAGGTAACATGCCTCTCGATGCACAATCAGCTGGGTTTTCTTGTCCACTTACGTGATGCCATGACTCTGGAGGAATCGTCTCTTGCATGCTTGCTACTCGATTCCCAATAAAGGTCTTCCACCTATTGGAAGATGATTTTATCCAGGCAAGTGCCACCATAGAGTCTGACCAAGCATACATAGAGTTAAACTCAAAACGACCTTCATACACCCGACACACAAATTCCAGAAGCTTTGCCAACAATAAACACCCACACAATTCGAGACGTGGAATCGATATTCTTTTTAAAGGTGATACCTTGGACTTGGCACACAGAAAATTGATCCAAACTTGACCCTCCTCTGATACTTGTCTTAAGTAAACAACTGCAGCATACCCTCGCTCCGATGCATCACAGAACCCATGGAGTTCTGTACTGATGATATTATCGTGTTTTACGCCTCTGGGAATTGATAAACCTGCTAGCGCACTGAGTTGTGATTTATACTGAGACCACTGACCAACAATATCCTTTGAGGGCTTATCATCCCATCCCACTTTTTGCTCCCACAAGCACTGCATAAGATATTTTGCCAACAGGGTAACAGGAGACAAAAAACCCAGGGGGTCATAAATTCTTGCCAATTCCGAAAGAAGATTTCGTTTTGTGCACGGACGATCAATAGGTTCAACATTAAAAGAGAATGTATCACCTATGGGACACCACTGCAATCCTAAAATTTTCAACACTGATGGATCATTTAAATCTAACGATCGAGGTTGCTGACTATCAGCTGATACTGTGGACAACAGTTTCGAATTATTGCTGGCCCACTTCTTCAATTCAAAACCCCCCTTAGCAAACAACCCAATCAATTGCCGTTGCAACTCAAAAGCCTCTGACAATGAGTCGACTCCACTGACTACATCATCCACATAGAGATCGGACCGAACTAGCTTTGCTGCCAATGGAAAAGATGATTCCTCATCATCACAAAGCTGCATCATTGTTCGGATTGCCATGTGTGGGCTTGAGGAGACCCCATATGTGACAGTATTAAGGCGATATTTCTGTACAGGTTCCCCCTTTGAGAACCTCCAGAGAATTCTTTGATAATCCCTATGATTATCTACAACCAAAATTTGTCGATACATTTGCCGAATGTCAGCAGTAAATGCAATTTTGTTTGAGCGAAATTTCAACAACACAGTGGCAATATCTGTCTGCAACTTCGCTCCCACTAACAACGTATCGTTCAGAGATACACCATTCGTACTTTTGGAACTAGCATCAAATACCACCCGCAGTTTGGTCGAAAGGCTGTGAGGACGCAACACACAATGATGGGGAATATAGTATGCATCAGATGGTTCCACAGCTACATCTGATACCAGAGACATATGGCCAGACTCATAATAATCCCTGATAAACTCCGAATAGGACTTGTGCAACGCTGGATCCCTACTAAGACGTGCTTCCAGGGAGTAAAACCGCCTCAATGCAACACTGAAAGATTCTCCCAAACACGGAGTACCCTCACGAAAGGGCATATTTAAAATATATCTCCCAGCACTATTTCGGTGCTGAGTCTTCTTGAAGATTTCCTCACATTTTTTATCTTCCGGAGACATAACTAAACCTTGTGGTACCTGTTCCAAGCTCCAAAACTGTTTCAAGGTATGATCCAAGTCGACCAACGTGCATAAACTATTCACAACAGAATGAGACTTTGACTGTTCTACACTGCCCATAAGCACCCAACCAAAAACAGTATTGATGGCCACTGGTGCACCTCGAGGCCCTCTCTTTATTCCAGGTCTAACCACATGAGCATAAACGTCAGTACCCAACAAAATTTCAATGTCCCCTGGTATACCAAACTCTGAATCTGCCAACTCTAAGTTCTGAATATGTTGCCAGTGGCACTGCTCAATTTTAGCAGAAGGGATCTTGGAACAAATGTTCGGAATCACAATCATGTCCAACTCTAACTTTGTTGGCTCATAAATGGACTCTACTCGACATTTGAGAGTGCCTTGGCTAGCAAGCGAGCTCATTTGGTTCAAGCCTTGAACCATCACTGAACGAGATGAGGTGTTGAGCCCCAATTTTTCAACACACTGCTGCGAAATGAAATTAGCCTCACTCGCACAATCCAGGAGAGCTCGACATCTCCTAACCTTTCCATTTTTATCTCGTACTAATAGCATTATAGTTGCCAGTAACACGGACTGTTCCCTTTTTACCACACTTGCCAACACACGCAATTGCTCTGCACCTTGTGGCTCTTCCACAGGTGGCTTGTTTGAGTCACTCTCATCTCCCGATGCCGGTGCTTTTGGGAAGTGCAATAATGTATGATGGTGTTTATTACATACACGACAACTTGATGACTTGCACTCCCTGCTGGCATGCGAGTTTGATAAACAGTTAAAACAAAGATTATTCTTTTTTGCGAACGTATACCGTTTATGAGAGGATAAAGATAGAAATCCATCACACTTGAGCATGGGGTGCTCCTCCTTACAATAAGCACATACAAGCTTTGTGCTGGTAACAAAGGACGAAGCGGGCCTAGCAGTGGTTGCTGAAACATGCTGCCTTCTATTAGTCACATAATTGGAAGTTAAGGCAGTTGTCTCCATTGCTTTACACTGCTTTTCCAAGAATCTACATAAACTACTAAAACTGGGAATGTCCGATTCGCAAAACTCAAGCTCAAATTTTTGCTTAAGACTCATATCCACCTTTTGCAGCAACATGTTGAATTTAGTGAAATCCCACATGTCATGTTCAAACTGCTTCAACGCTTCCAAATTTTCACTGAATACAGACAACAACGTTCGTAGGGAAGAAGCAGATTCACTATTTGCTTTGGGGGCCTGTACAATACCCTGCCAATAATTGGTCAACAAAACCCGGGTATTGTGATACCTTGAGACCAGAGACTTGAATGCAATCCCATAATTGCTTCCCGTTAGCGGTAAATTCTTGATTAGGCCAGCTGCATCCTTCACTAACGAAGCACTCAAATATTGGAACTTTTCAATATCTGACAATGATTCGTTCTCATGAATCATTGTTTTAAACAGATCATAAAAGGTTGGCCAGTTTTTCCAATTTCCATCGAATTTTGGCATTTCGATTTTCGGTAACCTCAAATGTCTGTTTAAATTTGAAGTTGACATAATCGCGTTTGCGTTCGTTACTTCCTTTTCACTGAGAGATCGAGCGTTCGATGATTTGACAGAACACCGCGACTTACTCGATGCTCGACTCGATTTCGAACTACCGTGAAAAACGGATCGAGCTTGATTCTCAGCGGCTTTATTTGCATAACCTCTCAGTTCTCGATAGATAGTTTTTATAGAGTATTGCAGTTCATCGAATTTGTTCTGAGTAGGTAATGGGACACTTTGAGCAGACAGTGACGTCACAGGAAGTGACGTCACGGCGCCGGCGCCACGCCCTGGCGCCGGCGCCACGCCCTGGCGCCGGCGCCACGCCCTGCCACGCCCTGGCGCCAGCCCCGGCGCCGGCGCCTAGCCACGCCCTGGCGCCGGCGCCTGCCCTGGCGCCTGCCCCGGCGCCTAGCCACGCCCCGGCCCCCCCGGCGCCAGCCCCGGCGCCGGCGCCCAGCCACGCCCTGGGCCAGACAGTCACATCCGTGTTATTCTGCATTCTAAGGTCATTGGCCTGTCTAGGAAACTGTGACGTCACACGACTTGGGCCAGACAGTCACATGCAAACATTTCAAAAGTGTCTAACCTATTACTTCAAATTATTATATTTTGAAAAAAACCATTTGGTGCAGGTGAGTTTCGAACCCGGGGCATTCAGATGGGAGGCAACGATGCTACCCGTTGAGCTAAGCAGACGCTTATTAATTTATTGTTTTAGGTTGGTATATATATATACGACTACAAACAAACCATACATGTAACATAATTAAAGTTTATTATTAGACAAATGGATGATTTACAAAATAATGTTTAATATTAGAGGCTGAACCAAAACGGAGGAAAATGGCGGAATGAAAGATGGAAGCCTGTGATACCTTAAGCTGACATTATAAAAAATGGCGGCTTTCGTTGATAAAGATGGTGCAAGGATGGTTGAAGACTTATTTAAAGATACGTCACTCCAACCTAGCCGACAAATGAGAGTGTAGACATAAGACATAATAATTAATATGTTTAATATTAGACAGACTAGAACGTCACAATTGTTATATGGGTAGGTTCTAAAAATAACACACAGAGGTCGCTGGCAAAACAAAAGAAGGAAGTTCAGAAACAAAATAGACAACAGGTTCAACCGTGAGATGTACGATGGAACCAATACATGCACGGTGTTAAGGAGGCCAAATCAAATTGGAATATACAATAAAATGGCCACTTCCGGTCTAAACTTTAAATCGTTATATCTTTTGAAGGACAAGTGATAGAAAGGAACTGACTTCAAAAATGTATGTTTCGTAACAAGGTCTACAAGAAAATGAGATAAAAAACTTTAAACCCTTATCGCGGAAGATCCGTGAGATGTACGCTGGAACCAACACATGCACGGTGTTAAGGAGGCCAAATCAAATTGGAATATACAATAAAATGACCACTTCCGGTCTAAACTTTAAATCCTTGTATCTTTTGAAGGACAAGTGATAGAAAGGAACTGACTTTAAAAATATATCGTTTCATAACAAGGTCTACAAGAAACCGAGATAAAAAACTTTAAACCCTTATCGCGGAAGATCCGTGAGATGTACGAGAGAACCAACACATGCACGGTGTTAAGGAGGCCAAATCAAATTGGAATATACAATAAAATGGCCACTTCCGGTCTAAACTTTAAATCCTTGTATCTTTTCAACGACAAGTGATAGAAATGAACTGACTTCAAAAATGTATGTTTCATAACAAGCTCTACAAGAAAATGAGATAAAAAACTTTAAACCCTTATCGCGGAAGATCCGTGAGATGTACGCTGGAACCAACACATGCACGGTGTTAAGGAGGCCAAATCAAATTGGAATATACAATAAAATGGCCACTTCCGGTCTAAACTTTAAATCGTTATATCTTTTCAACGGAAAGTGATAGAAAGGAACCGACTTCAAAAATGTATGTTTCGTAACAAGGTCTACAAGAAAATGAGATAAAAAACTTTAAACCCTTATCGCGGAAGATCCGTGAGATGTACGAGAGAACCAACACATGCACGGTGTTAAGGAGGCCAAATCAAATTGGAATATACAATAAAATGGCCACTTCCGGTCTAAACTTTAAATCCTTGTATCTTTTCAACGACAAGTGATAGAAAGGAACCGACTTTAAAAATGTATGTTTCGTAACAAGATCTACAAGAAACTGAGATAAAAAACTTTAAACCCTTATCGCGGAACATCCGTGAGATGTACGATAGAACCAACATATGCACGGTGTTAAGGAGGCCAAATCAAAGTGGAATATACAATAAAATGGCCACTTCCGGTCAAAACTTTAAATCGTTATATCTTTTCAATGGAAAGTGATAGAAAGGAACTATCTTCAAAAATGTATGTTTCGTAACAAGCTCTACAAGAAACTGAGATAAAAAAACTTCAAACCCTTATCGCGGAAGATCCGTGAGATGTACGATAGAACCAATACATACACGCTGTTCAGCAAAGCAAACTCTATAAGCATATTCAATAAAAATGTTACTTCCGGTAGACACTTCCGGTATAGCTATTCTTAGAGCTACATACATGTGTGACACATCAAAATAATCGTCTTGTTGAACAGAAGAAATATAATATTTAAGTAAGTTAGAACAAGCTGTATTAACACCTAAAACCAACACACACTCTCTTGTACAGGCTGATTACCCTGCCATCCAATTGTTAGTAAGGTTATGTTTGTATTTGTTATTTGAATACAAACAGACATAATAAGAAGAGTGTACTTACATACAGCAAGAGACGTCATCCTTGTTTCACGACTTAACACATACTGAACAAGTGTCTCTCTCTCTTGTATTGAGGAAACAAACTGATGTAAGAGAGAGGGGGTCTTACAAAGGATAAACAACGTTTTTTACAGTTGTTAACCTTACAGAAAGGGGTTAATAAAAATGCAACAAAATAAAAATAAAACAACTGATTTACATACAATAAAAATTTATTAGGATTAATTAAGTTGTACATATTGATACATAAATGACATACATAAATGACATACTATTATTACATAATGGCTCTAACGATACCCGTTAGAGGTTTATATTCCATTACACTGTCATGAATAACCAAACAATAAACACGAGTATTTTTTGGGAAGTTGGCGTGACTCATGAACTCCACCTTAATGTCCACCGTTGAAGACTTGATTGACTCGTTCTGGTACTGACAGTCAATCACAAATAGAGCTCTGTCTTTAAACTCGTCATAATTCAAGATAGGCTCCGACATGTTTTTATAACAGAAGTTTTTTTGAAAATCTGTATACATGTTATAGGCTTCTGCATATTTCGATTTCTCAAAATCCATATTCATAGATTCATAAGGGTAGCATTCTGAATTTAGAAACACTCTGAGGTCCAACATACCAATGTTATCGAAATAGTCTGACCTCTTCTTCACGTTATCCTTACGATCTGTTTGAAATGCTATAATCACATATCGAGGTCTTTCCAAGTTGGTTGCAGTTTTAACAGCCCACACATCTCTGTTGATATCTCTGAGTGCTGGTAACTCATATATGTCCCATTTGCGGTATGCGAGAAATATAGAGGTGTCTTTGGCTATTTTATCCATCAGTTCCAATTTCATTTTATCATTGGGAAATACATGTTTTACCTTTAAAAACATATTGGTTACGGTAATTTTTGCTCGTGCCGTACCTGTGCTGTAATAGCCGTTGGAATCGTTTCGACTTCTTGTAAAGCGGAAAGTATGTTTGCCACAGAGAACTCCTTTGAAATGATGAAAGAAACTGAAGAGGAACCAGACAGGTATGAGCATGTGAAACTTGTTATCATTTAAGGTGATGTGCTCCGACGACACATTCAGACCGGCGTTGCTAAGAGATTGGGCTTCATTCTTACTGAACGATAGCAGACTTTTGATGATGGTTGTGGTGTATGGGTCTCGCACTCGTTCCACTTCCTTGTTATTTAACTCATAGGTCATTGATTCAAACAGAGCTGCTCCTCCATTATTTGACAGATAACAAGCACCAGTGGCATTTTGGATTGCTACAGGTTCCAGAGCACCTTCGATTATTAGAGCTGACTCGGCCAGACATACGAACGCATCTTGTTGGTTGATGGCTATTTCAATTTCATCGCTGTTACCAAACGATTTAGTTGGTGAATAGTAAGAACGCAGCTCTTCTCGATCGATGCCATCATCAAACACGGGTTCTTTGAATATTTCTAGTTTTGACGACATGATAACCCAGGCTTTGCAGGAACTCAATATTATCGGGACGAAGCGTACCCTTTGACGTGTCTGACTCAACTGAATTTGATGTGGTAGATGCACTTGATTTTATATCCTTGAAGACCAACATACTAAGCAACTTTTATAAGTTTTAAGCGAACAGACACCTCTTCACCTTGAAAGTTGACAGGAACTGAATCTTGGTCGACGATGTCGATGCTTATATTGGAAATCTCTTGCTTGTTCACCGGCAAGTAAATTAAATTGTTAGGTTCTATGTCGATTGCGTAGCCAGGATCAACCATCGGAGCAAACTCATACAGCGTATGTGAGGGTTGTCCGTTATAATAGGAACCAGACACAATATTGGTTTCGATGCGAATCTGTCTAACATCCACTATATCAACAGGTAAATCAGATTCATAAAAGGTGTCCGGCTGAAGAACTTGTTTTGAAAAGCCCAACATTCGCCCAATCGAACCATCAAATTCAAAACTGACATTTGTATAACACTTTAGTCTACATTTGATGGTGTTCGGATTAGGTCTCAGAAGCAGAGCCTGTTGCTTTTGTTCGTGTGTTGCTGTAGCACCAACAAGTTCATTTTGAAGTAACTCTTCCAAGTGTGTTATTTCATAAGCACCGGTGGGTATCGTGATGGTTCGCCAACCGGTTCCTTCTTTTACATGAAATTTGTTTTTACCTTCATAGATGTTGGGTATGTTGTTGTAGGTGTGAAAGCCTATCAAGGCAACAGCATAATTACCATCCAAAACAATTGGTGGATGGTAGTCTGACGACAGATGGGAGCTGCGGTCTTTCAACACAAAGGTGTGCGCCATGACTGATACACACAGGCTACTGTTTAAGGCTTTTATTTAAAAATTTTAAACATAAGTGACCACAATTATAAGTATTATATTTCTGATACACATCATGATTGTACATTAAAGTAGAGTTTTTAAGGTAACGCTGCAGCTCAACTGGTGGTTTCAAGTTTCCATATGAGTCAAAGTACACGGCTGTGTCACCACGTTTCTTAACTGCAACCCAATGACTGCCAGGTTCCTTGTTTGTTTGCAAATTCATGATAAGTGATTCATTCTTGCGTGGCCCATTCGATGGCAAAGTATCTCGCATGTATACACCTCTAAAATATGGAATTTTCATTTTACCAGCAAATTTCACAAGGTCTTCATTTGTTAGAGGTCTTGCTGGTAAACATCTTACTCGTTTTTTGGTTTCTGCAGATACAACCCATAACCGGAGCGCTGTTTCTTGAGATACATGCCTGTGCCCAGTCTCTTGCATTTTGGCTTAAATTTCAAGCCACTCCCTCTCCTACCCATCGCGATGGCTTCCATTGTTTTGTTGTGCCGTTCTTCCTCCTCTAGTTTCTGTTTCGCAGACTTGGCATCGTTCACGGCTTTGGCAATACCTGCAGCACCACCACCCAGAGCTCCTAGTGCTGACAGCCCACCAAATATCAGAGGCAACAGCGGAAGGAAGCCTCCACTTTTAGGTATTGGAATAACTCGAGGTTTCTGCACATTCTTACGCCCACCAATGTTTCTAACGATTGTATGAGCTATATCAAATACGGCGTTCGCTGTTGGAATAAGATTTCTATCTTTTATAACTTCCTCAATCAGACTTAGTATGTTTTTAAAGGGAACCTTCTTCTTTGGCTTCGAGTTGATTACATAAAACCCCTCATTAAGTTTTCTGTTAACTTTCATGGTGTTTGTAACGCCCCGCAACGTTTCAGCAAAACCTGTATCTGTCTTTGTTAATAACAGCCCTCACTCTGTGACACCAACATGCATACTGACTGGGTGTCTCACTTGCATTCATATATATACACACCCAAATAAAATATAGTTTAGTTTAAGTTAAGATGCGTACCAGCAAACACGCTTCTGCCTTACCCATTACAAATATAGACGATGTTGTTACGGACACAGCTCAACAACAACTGAGGCATGGTCCTCTCTTTCCAAACACCGTTCGCTGTATCATATGTGGTCCCAGTGGGTGTGGTAAAACTAATGTCATGCTGAGTTTGTTGTTTGAAGCAAACGGTTTAAAATTTGATAACGTGTATGTGTATTCAAAGTCTCTGTATCAACCGAAATACAAGATGTTAAAGGAGGTGATGAATGCCACAAAAGGTGTTGGTTACTATCCTTATCGAGAAAACGATGAAATATTAGATCCGGAAGATGCCAAGGACAACTCTGTGTTTATATTTGATGATGTAGCTTGTGACAAACAAGATAAAATAAGAGCATACTTCAGTATGGGCAGACATAAGAATATTGATTCATTCTATCTCTGTCAAACATATACACGAATACCCAAACATCTGGTACGTGACAACACCAATGTTATTGTGTTATTCAAGCAAGATGAAACCAATTTAAAACATGTGTACGACGATCATGTGACCACCGATATGGACTTTAAACAATTTAAAACTATCTGCCACCAATGCTGGAAAGATAATAAGTATGGTGTGTTGGTGATTGTGAAGGAAAACGATGTACACAAAGGTCGATATAGAAAAGGATTCGATAGATATATATTATTCTAACAAACGATGATAGACAGGACAGTCAGCTGTCTAACACAGGTGTCTAACACAGATGTCATACAAGTGTCTAACACAGCTGTCATACAGCTGTCATACAGCTGTCTAACACAGCTGTCTAACACAGCTGTCTAACACAGCTGTCTAACACAGCTGTCTAACACAGCTGTCTAACACAGCTGTCTAACACAGCTGTCTAACAAGACAGCCAGACATCGTGATAAATAAGAAGGCATGTACCATGAAGGAGTCAGTATATGTTAAACCACCACACAACCTGTATCGCTCAAACAAATTATTAGACCAGCTGGTAATACCGACCAGTTGTAGCACAATGGAAGTGTTGGGTAAGGAAGAGCGAAAAGTTAAGAAAAGGATTTTACAACTTGCTGACAATATTCGAAAAAAACATTTAATGCTTAAACTTAACAGAGCCGAGAATGATGATGCTCTGCAACGTTTATATAAACCACTTGTTGAGCCCCTAAGTGAAATATCTAAAAACACAGCAGCACAGCAGCAGCAGCAGCCCCAGCAACAACCAAAGGCTGAACAAATCAAAGAAGAAGTGGTACCAGAAACGAAACCCCAAGTACAGTTCCTTAAAGACCATGAAGTTTTTGAAGCTGAACCTAGGGAAGAGGCTGAGGAGACAAGTTCCGATGAGGATATCCCAACATTTGAAGAGCTTGAGGCAGATCTACAAACTGTCACATCCAACCCTGCATATCAAGAATTTTTGGAGCAATATCCTGAACGAGTTCGATATTATGTAGACAAGTATTTTACTGAACCACCAAGGCTCGCTACCATTGATCAAACGTATGGTGCTCGCTACGCTAAAGATACCGGTAGCTGGAGTCTTGGCAATAAACACTTGGATTTTACTGATAATGACATTCGACTAGGTCAACGGAGATATCCGCAAACACAAGGTCTGCTAGAATTGATATTTATGAAAACACCTAGAGGGTATACCTATGACGATCTTCAACACTATAGAGATATTCTAGAAGCAACTAGTGTGCATAAAATGAACTATGATCCTAACGCACGAACCAAGGGTTGTTCCTCTGAAAAGTACCTGACTCTAATAAAACCGGTGATAAATCCACGAGGTCGTAGATCCTCAACTCCTCAAGGTTTTGGTTACGACACACATCATAACGCAGAACAAAAAACTGAACCTAGAGCTCAGAATGTAAGCAGCAACACTAACAACTATATGCTACAAAATAACAAACAAATAGAATATGTCTATTGGGATGACATAAATGAGCTGGTTGATAGACTTAGACTTTTAGTAGCTTCCCAGGCTGCTGGTAATAATGCTCATAACAATGAAATTCAGTCAATCATTGAAGAACTGAAGGAGGTTGGTGTTATCGCCTAGTATACCTACATATATCAAAGATATACCTACCTTAGTGCTTAGTATAAAAATGTCTATCGATAAGTTCGGACGTTCCCAATCCAATAAAGGTTCTAAGTTTAAAATTATTGAAAGAGAGATTTTCCCAAGAACTACTAGTGGTGATTTTGATTTGCAAAGCCATAGATTGTGTAACATAGCTGATCCAGTCGATGCAACAGATGGTGTAAATAAAAAATTTGTTGATGTATGGATAGACGACTATCAGAAGAACAAAGATGAGGTAACACAAAGAATCATTGCCATACTACTTGAAGCTGTACACAAACCTGAGTTGGAAGATTTAAAAAACGAATTTGAAAATAAATTGAAAATTTTAGCTAAGAACATAACTGCTCAAGTTTTAAAAGATGTTGATGTATTAAAGAATAATAAGCTAAAGAATAAGCTGGGAGAAATAGACAGCAAACTAAAAGATTTACATGATAAGTGGATACTTTTAAATCCAACATCGCCATGAAACAAACAGACATCTATCTGGTTGAACGCATCTTGAGGAAGAAAGGCAAGCAGCTCTATGTAAAATGGCTGGGTTTTGATAAATCTCAGAATTCTTGGATAAATTCAGATGATGTTAAATAAGCTTATATATTTAATGTATTAATGTACTTAGAATAAAATAAAAGTCTTTATTAAAATAATGTTATTTTATTTTTTCATCTGGTTACATACAATTAAGCTAAGTGAACAATTACAATTTATATCGTAAATCAATAATATCCTGAATAAACTTCTCCTGAGGTACATCTGCTATCTGTAGATCGTTTCTCTTCGCCTTGAGGTATTCGACTTCGGTCTTTATTCTGTTAAAGAGATTTACAGAATTTGGATCATACAACATGTTTAAAACTACTTCGGAATCAGGGTGTTTATTTTTAAAGTTCTTGACAGCTCTTTTAAAACTTTTCTTCTGAGTCCTTACAGCATGATATGGATAGGTAGTATCCTTCTCATTTCTTGAAAGCAAACCAAAAACACAAAGTTTTCCAGGGTTGCTTGGTTTTGGAGATATATCTTCTAAATGTTCTGTGATTTTAGCATTTGTTTCTCGCATACGCTGCACTTCATCATCTATCTCCATTAATTTCACTTCAATTTCTTTGAGGTTATCCTTGTATTTTTGATTAAATTCACTTACGAAAAAATCAAAAATAATTTGGTTGCACTTTTCATAGAAACTATTGGATATCCAACAAGCCAAATTTAATATCAAATCTTTACAGACATATGTACCAGATATCAAGTTGTTTTCAGTCTGTGTTCCACCAAAGTCCACCAAGTATGTAGCGGTTGTAGGTGTTAGTTGAGATGTTGCTTCCAGCACATCTAGGGGGCCGGAATTCCGGCCCCCTAGATGTGACTCTAAGTGGACATCTTCGGTTGAAATATTAAGGTAATCGGTATTCTGGCTACCTAAATGTTTCTTCGCCTGACCGTTGTAATAGGTAATCAACTCTTTAGTTTTCTTATTTTCCAACCAATGTCTGAATCTTTTCTCACCATCTTTACACAGCTTAGTCGCATTAAAATAACCAGTGTTTTTATCAATAATTAATTGAAAGTCTGCAAATAAACCATACCAGAAGTTGTCTTTAATTTGCTGGTAGCACACATCATTTAATGTAGCCATTTTAAACACACTACTGAGCACTTGGATACGTTAGAGTTAACTGAAGCACGTCTTACCTCTACGATAACTAAATTTTGAATGAGTTTAACAGTGTGTAGTGAACAATTTACATGGATGATGTCATCCTTTCGGTTTGTACTAGACAAGCTCAAACACGAGTAATGGGGGTGATTGAACAGATATAACACAAGATAACATTCACCAAAGTCATCAACTGACACGTTATTTACCCTAAGCGGGCCTCTCTCTTGCGTATATTAAACAGATACACAGACAAGTTCAAACACAAATAATGGGGTGATGTCATTCAACGGAAATTACACTAGATAACAACCGTACAGACAAAACTCAAACAGGTTTGTGGAACAGGTTTGTGGATGATGTCATACTTCTAACGGCTGTATTCTAGACAAGCTCAAACACGAATACCATTTACCCATCAAGGGGCCCCCTACAGTATGTTTCTGAACTTCCTTCTTTTGTTTGCTAACGACCTCTGTGTGTTATTTTTAAATAAGTCTTCAACCATCTTTATCAGCGAAAGGCACCATCTTTAAGAAAGAAAGCCGCCATTTTTTATAATGTCAGCTTAAGGTATCACAGGCTTCCATCTTTCATTCCGCCATTTTGGTTCTTCCGTTTTGGTTCCGCCTCTAATATTAAACATTATTTTGTAAATCATCCATTTGTCTAATAATAAACTTTAATTCTATTACATGTATGGTTTGTAATTAAAAGTCGTATATATATATATACCAACCTAAAACAATAAATTAACAAGCGTCTGCTTAGCTTAACGGGTAGCATCGTTGCCTCCCATCTGAATGCCCCGGGTTCGAAACTCACCTGCACCAAATGGTTTTTTTCAAAATATAATAATTTGAAGTAATAGGTTAGACACTTATGTGATTGTCTGGCACAAGTCATGTGACGTCACTGTCAAAGACAGGTCAATGACCTTAGAATGTTTACATAACAAGACTAAATGTGACTGTCTGGCCCAGGGCGTGGCTGGGCGCCGGGGCTGGCGCCGGGGCTTGGCGCCGGGGGCCGGGGCGTGGCTAGGCGCCGGGGCCGGGGCAGGCGCCGGGGCAGGCGCCAGGGCAGGCGCCAGTGCAGGCGCCTGCGTCAGGGTAGGCGCCAGGGCGTGGCGCCGGCGCCAGGGCGTGGCGCCGGCGCCAGGGCGTGGCGCCGGCGCCAGGGCAGGCGCCAGGGCGTGGCGCCAGGGCGTGGCGCCGGCGCCGTGACGTCACTTCCTGTGACGTCACTGTCTGCTCAAAGTGCCGCATTACCTACTGTTCTGCATTTCATGCTCGCTCTCCAACTCTGATCGATCAACTACCGACACGATGTCCAAATGCAATGAATCAAATAGATTGACCAACTCATTCAACGCCTCAAAACGAACCTCAAATCTATTCAACCTATCTAAATCCACTACTGCGTCTATTTTGACCTGTTGAGCCGCGTGCAATATGGCTTCTACTCGTCTATAAACGCTTTCGCGCTTATTTTTTAGCTGAATCAACTCCATTGTTCAACGCAAAAAATTCCTAAACGCGATTTAAACAATATGCAAACGTGATTTCAACAATATGCAATTCGAGTATGTACCTAGTTATATACAAGCAATAACGTCACCTTGAAATTAAATGACTCAACATGGCAATAAACAATTACAAATTTACTAGACTAAAGGAAACAAGTAAAATTACTTCAAAAAATGGACTGTATCAACTAATAACAAAACAAAACAACTATAAAAATCCGGTCGATGGGCCAAATGTAAATACCACGTGTATTTATTTTATAATGAATAACAAAAAAACAGAACAAATAGGGCACTGACAATAAGCAAAGTTACCTACCTTTATTCTCCAATAATGCAGGAACATAAGCTTCGTTTTTCTGTATTCACACACAACACCTCTAGGGACCTCGTGTCTCCCAAAGGACTTACAAACAAAATGGATATTTCGAGACCTCGTGTCTCTTCAAGGGGTTGAAAGCAATTCGCTTTCTCGAGACCTCTTGCCTCTTCAAGGACTCAAAAACAAGTGGCAGAGGGATGCAAGCTTCTCTCCCTTCTCTCATTCTTCTCCCCCCCCCTCTGGTCTTCTGGCGGAAACCATTAGTAACACTTACTCTATGTCAGTGTAGCGCGCGACATTTGAATTTAAAAAGTGACAGAACAACGAGCATGAACACATGCATTATATTTCGAATGCAAAAATGCAGTAACATAAGGCGTGTTTGATTAAAAAAAAAGACAATTTGATATCACCAACGACTTATGGGCCATCCTGTGATTATGGAAATATTTTTTTAAGATGTAGCTCAAGACACCCTATAATTAATATATACAATTTTTTTCATATCTTGTATAATAACGGATATATTGAGCTTTATTGATTTTTTACGAAAATTCGACAAAAATTATATACCATTAAACGATAAACTCTATAGCTAATACTACTGCCAAGCATCAGAGAAAGGGTCTATTTGAAATGAATTTTCTGGAAATATTTTAGTAAAATGAAGGACAATGACGGTTGAAACTAAGACTTTAGGCTTTGTAAAACATCCTTCTTGAGACATTTGATTTCCATAGCCTGTATTAGATTCAAGTTATTTGCCTAAATGATGCCAATTTTGACGTTTTAAATCGCGACTTTGTCGTTTTGAGGGAAACCTCAGATTATTTTTCTTTAAATGCCTATAACGTTTTGTCTTTTGACTTACAGAGCTTAATTTTGGTAGGTGACTTAATTATAAGAATATAAACCCGCGTGCCAAATTTGGTTTCCCTTACTTTGTTAATTCCGGAGATATGAATTGTTTTCGAAAGAAAACACAAAATGTTCTGGGAAAACCGGAGCCGATTTTCCTGGCTGACGAACTTATCCAAGCCATTTGCAAAAGGAAGGTATTCACCGAATTTAACCAAAATCGGCCCATTATTTTTTGATTTATCGGTGTGATACATATATATATATATATATATATATATATATATATATATATATATATATATATATATATATATATATATATATATATATATATATATATATATATATATATATATATATATAAACATATAGAAATGGAAACGGATCCCGGATATGTGTTCTGAGGGGCCTAATTAGCGCTCATTTGAAGAAATTTTTTCAAAATTCCAAAGTCGGGATCTCGTCATTGGTGATTTTTTTTTTTTAATTCACTAAAAACTGAAATTAAACCCGGATATGGATTCTAGGGGGCATAGTTTGCGCCCAATTGAAGAAACCTTTTTTAGACCGTTAAACCATAAACGTAACCAAAACAACCGCTAAAGCATCAGAGAAAGGCTCTATTTGAAATCAAATTTCTGGAAATATTTGAGTAAAATGAAGGTCAATGATGGTTGATGATAAAACTTAACGGTATGCAGAGCACTCTTCTTGCGACATTTTCTTTTCATATTCCGTATTTGTCTCAGGTTATTTTCCAAAATGTTAGCCGCGCCGTGGCCGTGTTGGAAAGTCGATTGAAACTTCCCAATTCTGACTCAGAGGACGACGGTTCGGCCAGTTATTATAAGTTCATTCAATATGAAAAGTACGATCTTTTGGTGAATAATAATTACTTACCTATTTGTGTAGTTGACAACTTATTTATTAAAAGTAAACATGAACGCAACCGTTTATACATTGTGTCTTTAAAAAAATGTTCACTGTGTGAATTGTGGACAGCATTGCGAAAGCATGCTATTATGTCAGTAAGTACAGTTGTACTATGCAAATCAATTAAAATTCCTGAGATTATTCCATAGTCACTTCATGACACAGTGACGGAAACCAGAACCAATCCCATACAATATGAGCGATGAATCGACGATGAATTGGATTGCATCTAGAAACTTAGAAAGTGTGTATCTCCTTCAAAGGGCCGGGGTCGAGTTGGCGTTACAGAAAGCAAGGAGGCTTTCTTGAAACATGCCTTTGAAGTCTAGGATAACAACAATTTTAACATAAAGCATTTTAACGTTTGGTATGAAACAAGCCTTTGAAGTCTAAGATAAAAGCTATTTAACATGAAGCATTGTAACGCTTTGGTGAGGGGGCATAGAGGATAGACCTTAGACATACTAGACAGCAGAGAGGTTCGGTTTAATGTGTTAATTATTATACAGGATGGCGCATTGAAAACGAAACAGACCCATTTGGGTCCAGAGAATTTTTTTTTAAGAAACGCTGATAGACGTCAATTTTAATATTGAGGGGGACATGTTTTGACATAAAACTCAACTTTGTCACATCAACCCCCTAAGAGTGGTGATAACAACCCTTATATTTTAAATAGGGAACATGGGTCGAGTGTTACATCATTTGAAAGCCCTTTCTTTTCTGAACTCAGCACACTAATTTTTTTGGAAGTTTTATCAACTCGTTTGAAAATTATTCACAGTTGGAATTGCAAGAACGTATTTCATTCATTGTGATAAGAGATGCACTAATTAGTCAATTTCTCGTTAAAAAAACTAAAAAACAAAACCAAACGTTCAAAAATGTTTATTCAGTTAAGTAAGTGTTCAAATTGTTGACCACCAGCTTTCATACAAAAGTACACATTTTGTTCAAAACGAGCTCTGACATTCTGGAGCCTTTGTGGAGTTATTAGTCGGCATTCTTCAACAATGCGTCGTCGTAATTCTTTCAGAGACTCTACTCTTTAAATGGCCCCATAGAAAGAAGTCTAAAGGAGGTGATCTTGGGGGCCACTCTATAGCACCTATACGCCCAATCCATTGCTCTGGAAACTCTCTGTTCAAAAACTCCCTAACACGTTGTGAAAAATACGGAGGAGCTCCATCTTGTTGAAACACTAGTTGATTTTCTTGATAGCGATCATCATTTTCAACAATGTCAATTTGTAGAGGGTAAACGATATCTTCTAGTAACTCCAAATACGTTTCGCCACTTAAATTGCCATCAAGAAAAATTGGTCCGATTAAACGGTCTCCAAAAATGACAGTCCAGACATTCAATTTCTGTGGAGTTTGAGTGTGGACTTCGTGAAAATTTCTTGGATTATTATCTGCCCAATAACGACAATTATGACGATTGACTGTAGAGTTTAATAAAAACGTAGACTCGTCTGAAAAACAGATATTGAACAGAAAATTCCCGTTATCAGCTATTTGTGCAGTCATAACTTCACAAAACTCCAGCCGCCGATCAAAATCATCTTCATTCAGTTGTAGTACAAGATGAATTTTATACGGGTGAAATTTATGATGCTTCAATATTCTCTGTTCTTCTTTTGATGTTTGAAACAATGGCCAATTTTCTCGTGCTCAAAGTTGGGTCTGCAGCAATTTGTCCTAAAACTTTAATCTCAGTAGTCTTATTTCTAACCGGAAATTCATGTTCAGGATCCCGTTTTTTGTTGGCTACTGAACCACTTTGTCGAAACTTTGCAACTAACTCCAAAATGTATTTTCTGTTAACATGTCTGTTCGGATGTCGTTCATTAAACAAATTTGCGGTACGGTTGGCACAGTCATCGTTTTTGAAAAAAAGAGTAATTATTTCCACTCTTTCTTCTACAGAATACACCATTATGAAATTAATTTTCGTTAGTACTATCAAGTATTAAACCGACCGTAAAACTGAAATAATAAACAGCATTTCTCTCATTCCGATAAGAAATGTTCTGATGGTCAAGTTTTTTTTTACAAACGAACAAAACATTGACTATCAGCACATTTCTTATCGGTGGCGATTTTATATATATATATATATATATATATATATATATATATATATATATATATATATATATATATATATATATATATATATATATATATATATATATATATATATATATATATATATGTATATATATATATATATATATATATATATATATATATGTATATATATATATATATATATATATATATATATTTATATATATATATATATATATATATATATATATATATATATATATATATATATATATATATATATATATATATATATATACACGAGTCATACTTGGTTCTCGGGTTGAACCGCGTCCAGAATTTATGAAAACTCGACGTTTCGGCTCCTGTTTTGGAGCCATTTTCAAGAGGTAAAGGAAATATGTAAGGACACTCTAAGGCCTCAATCTGCCTCCTCCTTAGAGTGGTGGACAACCATTCTAAGGAGTAGGCGGATTGAGGCCTTAGAGTGTCCTTACATATTTCCTTTACCTCTTGAAAATAGCTCCAAAACAGGAGCCGAAACGTCGAGTTTTCATAAATTCTGGACGCGGTTCAACCCGAGAACCAAGTATGTCTCACATTACAATCTTTCTGAACATATATATATATATATATATATATATATATATATATATATATATATATATATATATATATATATATATATATATATATATTGTTATGTTATAATAGGTTCTGTGATTATTATTATTATCTTAATATAAGAAAAAAAAAACAATGCCATACACTTATTAAATTTATAAGGTTGATGCCATGCACTTACCTTTGATTGTTCTCTCTCTCTCTCTCTACGGGTGACTCTCTCTTCTCAAGGTGTGGCTTCTACTCGACTCTATACCTAAATTAAATTTAAAAAAATACTTGCTCCGAAATATGTGCTCATCACCAAATAAAGAACCAAATAATGATTTAACTTTCAATTTAAAGGTGATTTGACATTTTTTTATACTTATACTTTATTGGCTGAAATTACACAATACGTCTATACAGTAAGTCCATTATGACTTGTGTAGTATATAGTGACATAATTTAAACAGTTTATTCTAAAAATACTTGACACTGCATTATCCAAATATGACATACTTCCAATTTTGACAAACCATTTTAAATAAACGTTTTATACCATTTTTTCTTCCATCTTA
Organism: Tillus elongatus; assembly: GCA_964006375.1. Lineage (NCBI taxonomy): Eukaryota > Metazoa > Arthropoda > Insecta > Coleoptera > Cleridae > Tillus > Tillus elongatus. The sequence goes on along the minus strand of OZ023262.1, from coordinate 313,107,542 downwards.
CATTTCCAATCACTGCCTTTATTTACTACTTATCTTCACACATCCATCATTACTTTCCCATCATCATTCTTCAATTACTTTACATGTTTATACCAAAATTATAAAATTGTATTACTGTTAAGCCTTTTATAATTGGTTTTGTATGTTTCATTTTAATTTAAATTATCTCTTATAGATTCAAACTTGGTCAATGATACACTCTTTATACAAAATGCAAAATCAACAATTTCTTGTAGAAAACATATTTATATACAGAAATCTGTATTTAAAAACTGAACGTCTGTTTAACAGTAATACAGAAATCTTGCTGTCCATTTCAGGAGACAACAGGGGTTTGTCGTTCCTCAAGGTTGGTCTGTATTATGCAATGTAAAAAAATTGTGGGTACGGCATGTGATCACATGCTACCATATAATGTGGATATATGGATATTATAGATTCATCAGGATAATAGCCGGGATACTTGTTTTGTTATTTGTAAGTCGTGTATGATTTCAACTGATGATTCACATAAATACTCTTTAATGCTCATCTCAAGTGGTTTCTTCCTTAGTCATCACTTATAGAGCTCTTCAGTGAAAAAACAAAGAATGTTGTTCTTGTTTTTTGCGCCTCCGTTCGCTCTTTAATACTACCAAGCTAGTGGACTAAGCCAAACTAGAATATAATAGGCCTTTATCCTTCATTGCCTGCTTGACCAAAGAAAAATGATATATATGAATATATACAGCTGTTCCAGTACCAGTCAATCAACACAGTCTGTCTGAAGTTGTTGTCGCAACCATGACCGTGACTGTCTCCAGCAGGCATATTCGCGGATCCCACTATCCCACTGTGTAGTACATAGGCAGGCTGCGGTGCTATCGGGGCGGCAAAGACGCGGACGAGCAATAATGGAAAAAAACTACATAGGCAAGTTCATCACCAGATGTGATTGGTTCTCAATTCTGCGCTAAAATTGAATGTCACCACTAATCTTAGTTGCTTTGGAAGTAGTTTTCGTTACAGAGTTTATGGTTTCATACTCTATAATATTTAGCGAATTTTCCCAGAATAAATGCGCTCTGGAGAAGACCGCGCCTTTTGATTTTTGCAAATATTTCTTCACATGAGCGCGAACTAGGCCTCATAGAACCCACATCCGGGCTCATTTTATTTTTTGTTTGTTTATATATATATATATATATATATATATATATATATATATATATATATATATATATATATATATATATATATATATATATATATATAGATAGATAGATAGATAGATAGATAAATTTATTTGTCATGAGCTGATACAATGTTTCAGATAGACACGTCAATAAAATTATAAAAACATCAGAATCAATAAGTAAAATAATGTACAAAATATTCACACAAACACAAACAGTCACACATTATATCACCACGAAATAACAAACAAGATATAAAAAAGACTAAATATATGCGACATCACAACAACTATGATGACCTTAAGTGATTTTCGAACTCATCGACAGAATAAAAACACTGCGAATACAGATACTGCTTGAGCTCCCTCTCAATTGCGCCACGGTACGACAATCCCTAATATGATTAGGCAGCAGATTAAAATAATAAGAACCCGCATGCAACGGCGACTTTTTATAGAATGAATTATTAGGTTTATTCAGATATATATTATCTCTAAAGCGAATGTTATAGCTATGTAAATTGTAATTGTGTGGCAAATCATTTCTCTTCTTAAATACATAACACATTAGCTTCAGTAAATAAACCCCAACAACTGTCAGAATTTTATTATTTTTGAAAACCTCCCTACAAGATTCCCGAAACTCAAGGTTAAAAATCAGGCGCATAATGCGTTTTTGATGTAGGAGAACCCTAGCTGCATCCGTCGCCTGACCCCACGAAACTATGTTATAATTTATAGCTGAATGGCCAAGAGCATAGTACGCAGTCAACAGGCCATCTAAATTAAGGTAGGACTTTAAAGTCTTTAGAATGTAAAAACATCTGTTCAGCCTTGAGCAAACTGCGTCAACATTAGTGGACCAGGAGAAAACTCTGTCAATTACTGTTCCCAGAAATGATGTGGAGACAACAGAAGTTAAAGAGCTGCCATTGAAGTTAACACTGATGTCAACACGCGGACTTAACTTAGTTTGGAAATGCAGCAATTGCGTCTTGTCATAGTTAATAATCATATTGTTTTTTGTACACCAGCTGCTGAATTCATTTAAAACGTTATTAATTTTTTTATAGAGAGATGGAAGATTTGAGGCTGAGACTAAAATTGACGTATCATCAGCGTACATGAATACCAATCCATTTGATATATGTTTTGGCAAGTCGTTAACATAAAGCAGGAACAGCAGCGGGCCTAAAATGCTTCCCTGTGGGGCGCCAGTGTTTATGACTTTTGAGTCTGATAAGGCATCGCCCATCCTAACAACAAGTTTTCTGTTAGACAGAAATGACCGAATCCAGTTGTTCAAATTCCCTCTAATTCCCATATAATGAAGTTTGTCACAAGCAAAGCCAGAATTTATCGTGTCGAACGCACGGGACAGATCAAAAAATAACCCCACCGTGTATATATATATATATATATATATATATATATATATATATATATATATATATATATATATATCCGTCTGATAACTCAAAAAATAATATAACCGATTTCGATGAAACTCGGCAAGTGCCTTTCTTTTATTAATGGCTTGGATGAGTTCGTTGGTCAGGAAAATCGGACAGGGTTTTCCGGGAAAATTTTGAGTTTTCTTTCTAAAAAAAAATTGTTTTCTCCGAAAATTACAAATCTGTTTTAATGAAATTTACTATATATGCTGCCTTGGGAGAGACATTACTACATACCAAAATTAAACTTCCTAAGTTTATAGAAAATTGAGTTATTCAAATTTTGAATTTTCTTTCGAAAAAAAAATTTTTCTCCGAATATTCTGAAGTTATTTTAATGAAATTTGGTAGATATCTTGCCTTAGCAAAGACCTTACTACGTACCAAAATTAAACTTTCTAAGTGTATAGAAAATTGAGTTATTCAAATTTGAAGCATTTAATAAAAATTCACTACCATAACGCACTTGCTGCGTCCCGAATTTTTTAGTGAATTTTCTTAAAAAAATTCACTAATGAGGAGATCCCGACTTTCGAATTTTGAAAAAATTTCTTCAAATGAGCGCTATTTAGGACCCCCGGAACCCAAATCCGAGGTCAGTTTCAGACTTTATATGTTTATATATATATATATATATATATATATATATATATATATATATATATATATATATATATATATATATATATATATATATATATGTGTGTGTCACACCTATAACTTCAAAAATAATGGACCGATTTTGATAAAATTTGGCACATACCTTCCTTTTGCAAGTGGCTTGGATAAGTTCGTTAGCCAGGAAAATCCGCCGAGGTTTTCCCGGAAAATTTTGTGTTTTCTTTCGAAAAAATTCGAAAAAAATTTATATCTCCAAAATTAACAAAGTAAGGGCAACGAAATTTCATACGCGAATTTGTACCATTAGAGGCAAGTTACCTACCAAAGTTTAGCTCCGTAGGTTAAAGGACAAAAAAGTTACAGGCATTCAAAGAAAAATAAATTTGGGTTCTCAAAACGTCAAAATCGCGATTTTAAACGTCAAAATTAATGACTACCTTCCTTTTGCAAGTGGCTTGGATAGGTTCGTTATCCAGGAAAATCCGACGAGGTTTTCCCGGAAAATTGTGTGTTTTCTTTCGAAAAAAAATTATATTTCCAAAATTAACAAAGTAAGGGCAACCAAATTTTATATGCGGGTTTATATCATTATAGGCAAGTTACCTACCAAAATTTAGCTCTGTAGGTCAAAAGACAAAAAAGTTATAGGCATTTAAACAAAAATAAATTGGGGTTTTTCACAAAACGTCAAAGTTGCGATTTAAACGTCAAAATTGGCAACATTTAGGAAAAGAACTTGAAACTAATACGGGCTATGGAAAGAAGATGTCTCAAGAGGAATGTTTTACAAACCCTGAAGTCTTAGCTTCAAGCGTCATTGTCCTTCATTCTACTAAAATATTTCCAGAAAATTCATTTCAAATAGACCCTTTCTCTGACGCCTGGCAGTAGTCTTAGCTATAGAGTTTATCGTTAATAGTATATAATTTTTGTAGAATTTTCGTAAAAAAAATCAATAAAGCTCAATATATCTGTTATTATACCAGATATGAAAAAAAATTGTATATATTAATTATAGGGTGTCTTGAGCTACATCTTAAAAAATTATTTCTACAATCACAGGCTGGCCCATAAGTCGTTGGTGATACAAATTTTCTTTTTTTTTTTTTTTAATCAAACACGTCTTATGTTATTGCATTTTTGCATTTTCCATCGAAATATAATGCATGTTTGTAAGAACAAAAATTCTGGACGCAGTAAGTGCGTTATGGTAGCGAATTTTGATCAAATGCCTAACATTTGAATAGCTCAATTTGCTATTAACCTATAAGGTTGACCAAAAAACAAGTTTTCTCGGGAACACTTTAAGTTAACTTTCGGAAATTTTTGTACATTTTCAAACAATAAAGTTATTTTGATGAAACATGGCACATTGTTTTTACTATATAGGTTATACTGGTAACCAAATTTGATGCCTGCCTTCTTTAAGAAACACACATTATTGCTATTAAAAAATAGTTTTATGAAAATTCACTATCATAACGCACTTGCTGCGTCCCGAGATTTTTATATGTTTACATAGGTGACGCATTTTTACGGTAAAGCTCAATATATCCGTTACTATACAAAATACGAGAAAAAATTGTGTATGTTAATTATAGGGTGGCTTGAGCTGTATCTTAAAATTATTCCGACAATCACAGGCTGGCCCATAAGTCGTTGGTGATATAAATTTTCTCTTTTTAGTGAATTTTCGTAGAAAAATTTTCCTGGTGAGGAGAATTTTGAAAAAAGTTCTTCCACTAAGCACGAACTAAACCCCCTAGAACAATTCCAGGTCCAGGTTTTTTTTGGAAGTTTCGTCGGAAAGCTTCTTGTGAATAATGATATCGTAGCAGGTGGGTAAATACCTTGAAGAGGTTTGTTGGAGAGGAAAGTCGGACCAGTTTTTTCAGGAACAATTAATGTTTATTTTCAGAAAACTTTTTACTTTTGCAAGCAGTAAAGTTATTTTGATGAAATATGGTACCTACATTGTGTCTACTATATAGGTCATACTGGTAGCCAAATTTGATGGCCGCTTTCACCCAAAAAAGATATATTTGCTATTAAAAACATTTTTTTAAATACATTACCATAACGCAGTTGCTACGTCCAGACTTTATGGCGAATTTTCATTAAGAAAAATTCGCTAATAAAGATGTCACGATTAAAAGCTTTTAAAAAATTTCTTCAGATAACCTCGAATTTGGGTCCCTAGAATCCAATATATATATATATATATATATATATATATATATATATATATATATATATATATATATATATATATATATATATATATATATATATATATATATATATATATATACAGGGTCGCTGATAAGTCTGGAAACGGTCGATTATCCGGGAAAATATACAAGGTGTCGAAAAAAGTTTTATACAAAAGTTTTTGGGTTCTTCAATGTCTACTAGGCGGTGATAATTTTATTTATACAGGGTTGGTCATACAGGCGTGGCACACCAATATTAATTTTTTTTTAATGGAACACCCTATATATTATTCGATATTTCAATCCTTCTCTTAATTTTGAGCAACATTTATGAGAAGCATAATGTACCTAAACTCAATCGTTTCCGGGTAAAAAAATAAATAAAAATAAACGCTACTGTTTTTAAAATCTATTGGATGAAGAACAAAAATAAATGAAAAGTAGAATATCTCTTGAAAACAATCTGTGAGTGTGAAAAGAACCGGTTGCGATGTTTTTAACATTGTTTGGAATCCCAAGATAAGATAAGATGCCCATAAGAAACGCAGTATTATTCTTTTGTTTTAAAATGTTTCCAGGAGAACGAATGTCAAACATTCATTCAGTGTCAACAGTTTTGAAACATTAGTAATTTAGTGTCAACAGTTTTTGTGCAAAATGGCAAGTTTAAGTGAAACCGAACGTATCGAAATTTTAATGATGATAGGGTACGGTGATAGAACACGAAGTTTTGCTCAAGTGGTGATTATGTTCAATGAGTTGCATCCTGAGCGGGAATCGATCTCCAAATCCACAGTTTCGAAAACTATGCATCGTTTTCACGAAACTGGCGGTATCAAGGATAAACCTAGAACTGGAAGGCCAGTAACCGTTACAAATGAAGAAAATTCTTTGAATGTAATATTGGATGTGGTGGAAAATCCGAAAACTTCGGCACAGCAATTGGCTTTTAATCACAATATGAGTCGATATTCAATTCAAAAGATTACGAAGCGGGAAAAGTTCCGTCCATATAAAATTCATTTATTGCAAGAACTGAGTGAAGACGATTTTGATCGCAGAATCGAGTTCTGTGAACTTATTATGGAGAAGTTACGCCAAAATTTTAACTTTGCCAACCACATTTTGTTTTCCGACGAATCTACATTTTGTTTGAATGGACAAGTCAACCGACACAACTGTAGGTACTGGTCAGACGAACACCCACATTGGATGGAACAAATTCACACCCAAAGACCGCAAAAAGTAAATGTTTGGTGTGCTATTATTGGTGGACATATCATAGGACCTTATTTTATACACGGTAATTTGAACTCTGCTCGATATTTGACACTTTTGCAAGAATCAATTGTTCCAGACGTTAGTCGATTATTTCCGAACAATAACGACCCAAATCTACCAGCGGAAGAAATATGGTTTCAGCAGGATGGGGCACCCCCTCATTTTTGAATTGAGGTACGGGAATATCTGAATCAAACCTTTCCTGGCAGATGGATAGGGCGCAGGGGAACTATTGAATGGCCAGCTAGGTCTCCCGACATGACGCCGCTTGACTTTTTTTTGTGGGGTCATGTAAAAAATTTAATTTACCAAAATAGACCGCAGAATATTGAAGAGTTGCAAGCAAGGATTGTGCATGAAATTAATAACATTCCTCAAAACGCTCTTGTAAATGCAGTGCAATGTTTTGTTAAGCGAATTCATTATTGTCAGGAGGTCAATGGAGAACACTTTGAACATCTTATAAAATAGGATTTCAAACAATGTTAAAAACATCGCAACCGGTTCTTTTCACACTCACAGATTGTTTTCAAGAGATATTCTACTTTTCATTTATTTTTGTTCTTCATCCAATAGATTTTAAAAACAGTAGCGTTTATTTTTATTTATTTTTTTAGCCGGAAACGATTGAGTTTATGTACATCATGCTTCTGATAAATGTTGCTCAAAATTAAGAGAAGGATTGAAATATCGAATAATATATAGGGTGTTCCATTAAAAAAAAATTAATATTGGTGTGCCACGCCTGTATGACCAACCCTGTATAAATGAAATTATCACCGCCTAGTAGACATTGAAGAACCCAAAAACTTTTGTATAAAACTTTTTTCTACACCTTGTATATTTTCCCGGATAATCGACCGTTTCCAGACTTATCAGCGACCCTGTATATATATATATATATATATATATATATATATATATATATATATATATATATATATATATATATATATATATGTATATATATGTGTATATATATATATATATATATATATATATATATATATATATATATATATATATATATATATATATATATATATATTTGTGTGTGTGTGTGTGTGTATGTATGTATCCGAGCGATAACTCAAAAAATACTAAACTGATTTCAATCAAACTCGGCAAAAATCTTGCTTGGGCGGAAACCGAGGTCGAGTTCGTTAATCAGCCTTTATGCTGAAGTTTTCCGGGTGGAAAATCCGGGAAAACTTTATGAAACTTCTATATATTTTAAATTATTAAAGGGGGTGGATTGGAATTTTTCACATATATAGAGCATTCAAAGATTTTCTCATGTATTAATTTTGA